>OZ026627.1:7175687-7848187 GCA_964020975.1 Hermodice carunculata
CTAGAGACCTACCATTAGGATCACCGTGACCTAGATTTCCTGGAAAATGGGTTATATTGTAACTTTTGGATTTTTCACCTTCACTCGAAAACTTAAAGTCTGATCCGGTCAAACAAACTACATATGGAAACTTTATTGCCCTCACCACAATTTGTCTATTGAAACACATGCGTTCCGAGTCAAAGGTCAAGGTCATACGGCCATTTTTCGAAAATATTGGCGAAATTTTAAATTTTTTTTCGCATGGATCTCAGAAACTGTAAAGCCCGGTGGCAGACCCTTGCACTACTTGTATATCATACTGAAGTTATGCACCGAATATTTGGTTAGTGGTGTGACCTACTTTTCTCAGATCGGGCAGTCATGTAGACATAATCGCTTTTTTACATAATTTCAAAAGTTATCAAGCGATTAGAACAATGTTGAGCTCTATGGATAGCTGGCGTCAGGTCACACAAAAGCTAACGGAAAACCTACACCGTCAAGTTTGAAGATCAAGCTCCTCTGACTGTTCGAAAAAAAGAAAGCTTTTAGACTATAAAGAAACAACAAACAAACAAACAAACTGTGCGCTTCAAGTGTCAGAGATGGCTGGTACCTGCAAGTTTCATTCAAGCAGGATTACACTTGTGTGCTGAAAATTTGCACCTGATATGTGATTTGTTCCCTTGACTGACAGTTTCAAGGTCAAGACCTTTTCCGGTTGTATATATTGTCAATACTCGGAAGGTCATAACTCTGAGTTGCCAGTGACCTTTGGAACACTTTTGGATTAGGTTAAAACCCCTCTTTATTACTCTTTAAGATGAGGCATTAAGTTTGTGACCTTGATCTAATTTTAGGGTCACTATTATCCACTTATCAAAAACACGTAATAGCCTTTGTCTCAAAAAATTATCAACGGATTTCAATGATGTTATTTTTGTTCATAGCTCAATTCTATGCCTAACTATGAAAATTTACATTTGACATTGAAAGGCCAAAGGTCAAGGTCTTTGGCGATCTGATGATTTTTTTAATCGGACATAACTTGCTCAATTTAAGTCAATTTTCATTGGATTTTCTCCATGTTGAGCTTATAATATAGGAATTTAAACAGCACAAATTTTTGTCCACATATTTGGACCTTTTGACTTAAAGTCAAGATATTCCGCCATTTAATATATTCAATTGGCCATAACTGGGTCCATTTTCATACGATTTCGAATCTGTAGGGCTCAATGTGTACGGAATGCCACAATGCAGACAACAATATATTAAGATATTACCTTTTATGGTACAGGTCATTGACCCTCAAACAAACTCCGTTTGCCATATCTCGATCAAGTTTTATCTGATTTTGTTCAAGCTGGCCTCAAAATTTGCGAAATGTATTGTTCCAGGACTTTGTGTTTTACATATGACCTTTTAAGGTCAAAGGTCAATGTCATTTGGCCCTTTAAGATATTTACTGAGCCATAATTGACCACTTTAGATTGGTAGAGGTCAAAGATCAATGTCATATGGTCCTTTGAAATATTCATTGAGAAATTATTGACCAATTTATGTCCGATATGGACCCTGTTGGGGTCTAATTGTAGCTGCTATCACAGTGCACAATGTTGTAATTTACATGTGGCCTCTGAAGGTCAAAATTCAAGGTCATTTGGCTTTGAAATGTTTATCGAGCCATAACTCGGTTAATTTTAATCCCATTCGGATCATGGTGGGCTCAAATTCTATCGATTGTCACACTGCACAATTTCGTAATTCATTTGTGACCGTCAAGGGTCAAAGGTTATGGTCATTGACCCTGTGAAATTTTCATTAAACTATAACTCTGGTCAATTTCAGTCCCATTCGGATCATGATAAGGTTAAATTGTAGGTATTGTAACACTGCACAATTTTGTACTTCACATACGACGTCTGAAGGTGAAAGATGAAGGTGCTATAAGAGGAGGTGACTGAAATGGGAGTTGGATGGGAGGAGGTTTCCTGTCAGCGATCGCTTGTGACCAAAGACATTTAATTTTGGTTCTTTTTCTTTATTTTCCCAATTTTGATTTTGTCATATCTCAGTCCCTTTTTACATCTCTAAAATAAATTTCACCCCAAACAGTTATTACAAACACTTGTCCTAGTGACCTGCTTTAGGGGTCACCGTGACCTAATTATTCTGGAAATTGGGTCATACTGTCACTTTGAAATCTTTTACCGTCACTCGAAAACAATCCGATCCGGTCAAAAAAGGTATATATGGAAAATCTGTTGTGCTCATCACATTTTCTCGGATGGGGCGGACATGTTAAAAAATTCCGTTTCTTGCATAAATGCAAAAGTTATCAACTGATCTGAACGATGTTGACATCAGTGGATAGCTGGCGTCAGGGCACACAAAAACTTATTAAAAGCTACCCTTCTCAAGTTTGAAGGTCAAGATCACATGACCGTTTGAGGAAAAAAGTTTTTTAAGCAAAAAAAAATGTACGTCAGAAATCTAAAAGATGGGATATTCATTTTAGCAGGATTACACTTGTGTGCAGAAGTTTTACGGCTGATTTTTTGATTTGTCAGGTTGACCTACAGTTTCAAGGTCAAGAATTTTTCCAGTTGTACATGTTGTCAATATTTGGAAGTTCAAAACTCTGAGTTGCTAATGACCTTTGGAACACTATTGACCAACGTTAAGACCTCTTTTTATAAGCCCTTTAAGATGATGCATTTAATTGTTGACTTTGATCTAATTTTAAGGTCATAAGATCTATGTATGGAAAACACATTTTGGCCTTTATCTCACATTTCAATGATGTTTATTTTCTTACATAGCTCAATTCTACGCCTAACTGTGCACATTTACATACGGCCTTGAAAGGTAAAAAATCAAGGTCATTTGGCGATCTGATGATTCTAAACCTGACATAACTTGCTCAACTTAAGTCACTTTTCATTGGTTGTAAGCATGTTGAACTCAAAATAAAGGAATTTAAACAGCACACATTTTTTGTGTGCATAAACTTTAACCTTTAAGACTTTAAGGTCAAGATCGTCCGCCATCTTCACATATTTATCTGGCAATAACTGGGTCCATTTTCTTCAGATTTTGATCTGGTTGGGCTAAATGCGTTGAAAATGCAATAACACACACATCTATTGTTAACATATATCCATACAATGTCAAGGTCATTGATCCTCAAACGCCTTCATTTTGCCGTAACTCGATCAAGTCTTATCCGATTTTGTTCGTATTGGGCTGAAAATGTGTGCAATGTGTCTCCGCAGAAGTTTGAATTTTAAATGTAACCCCTAAAGGTAAAAGGTCAATGTCATTTACCTTTTGAAATATTCATTGAACCAAAAATCAATCAATTTGCATCTGCTTTGGACCATATTGGGGTCTAGTTGTAGCTATTAAAATACTGCACAATTTTTGTACTCTACTTGTCATCTCTAAGGGTCAATGGTCAAGGTCATTTGGCCCTTGGAATAATCGTTGAGCCATAAATCAATCAATTTACATCCGATTTGGACCCTGTTGGTGTCAAATAGTAGCTTTTGTCACACTGCACAATATTGTAATTTTGTAATTTACAGGTGACCGCTTAAAGTCAAAGATTAAGGTCATTTTCATTGAGGTACAACTCGGTCAATTTTAAACCCATTTGGATGATTTGTGGCTCAAAGTGTAGCTATTGTCACACTGCGCTATTTTGGACAGCACATGTAACAACTAAAAGTCAAATGTAGAGGTCATTTGGCCATTTGAAATTTCTATTGATCCATAGCTCAGTACGTTTCAACCGATTTGCACCATGTTGGCGCATGTTGTAGTTATCATAACATTACAAAATATTGCAATTTACATGTGACCTCTAAAGGTCAAATGGCAAAGCCATTCAACCCTTCGAAATATTCATTGAGCCATAACTCGATTGTTTTTTTTAAACTGTGAAGATAAGATGACTGAAGTGGGAGCAAGGCTGGGATAGGCTTCCTTTCATCACTTGCTTGCGATCGGAGATCTCTAATTTACGTTTTTTGTAATTGGTGCTTTCTTTCATTATTATTATCATCATCATCATCATCATCATCATCATCATCATCATTATTATTGAACGGAGGACAGTTGTGATCCAAAGGGACACTGGTGCTGCCCAGTCTTTACTGTTGGAAGATTTACTTCTTTTCTCAGATGAAACTTATCAAAAAGCCAGTGTATTACTTCAGGGTGTTGAGGGAAATTACATAACAGTCCCAATTCACAAAGTTTACCTGAAGTCTGATTTCAAAATTAGACCAGCGGTTGTATGTATTTTACATAGTCTCTCGATAGAAGGTGTGACCTTCCTTCTAGGGAATGATACAGCAAGGGTTAATATGAAAGGTAAGCCCCGGTACCATATTTAACAGATGAGCTACTCACGACAGGGGACACAGAGCATCTTGAGAGGGAATTTCCGGACATTTTTCCCGCCCGTGTTGTGACAAGGCCAATGGCTCATGATGCTTCTAAACAAGAAGCAAGTGACAAGGATGATGAATGTCTAGGGCTGGCAGAGACATTCTTTGTTGGTAATCTGGAGGACCAAGTGAGCCATGAAGGTAACTTGAGTCCGGAGGTAAGCCATGACGGTAACCTCTCTGACCAGGTAAACCAAAATAATCATCTGTGTCAAATGCCTCATTAAAATCGAGATAAGCTGCCTAGGGAGCAAAAAGCTGACCCTCAGCTAAGAAAATTGGGAAGTACAGCTTTAACTAAAGACAAGGCACAAAAAGACCCGGCTGGGTATTATATTAAGTCAGAAGTGTTGATGAGGGAATGAAGACATCCAGATGCTTCCACTGATGAAGAATGGAGAATCATTCAGGAAATAATGGTTCCTCCATCATATAGGGCAGACATTTTAAAGACAGCCCATGATGTGCCTACGGCAGGCCACATGGGTATAAGGAAGACTTAAGATCGAATATTACAACACTTCTTTTGGCCCAGATTACATTGAGATGTGGGAGAATTTTGTAAGACATGTCATACATGTCAAGTGGTTTGAAAACCCACTCAGAAAATAAAACCTGCTCCTTTGATTAGTATCCCAGTTCTTGAAGACCCATTTCGCAGGGCTATTATAGATTGTGTGGGACCACTTCCAAAAACAAAAGGGGGAAATAAGTTTCTCCTCACTATCATGGGTTCAGCCACTAGGTATCCTGAGGCCATCCCATTAAAAGCATTAAAGCTTCTATGATCAGTGATGCTTTAATGAAATTTTTCACTAGAGTAGGACTGCCCATACAGATACAAAATTACTTAGGTTCAAATTTCATGTCTGCAGTATTTCAGGAGGTTGCACATCAGTTACGCATCAGGCATATAAAATCTTCAGCCTACCACCCAGAAACACAAGGGGCTCTAGAAAGGTATCATCAAACACTGAAGAATATGATGAGAACCTATTGTTTTGAAAATGAAAATTAATGGGATAAAGGTATAAATATGTTTTTATTTGCCAACAGAGAGATATCAAATGAATAACTGGGGTTCAGTCCATTTGAACTGATATATGGACATACTGTGAGAGGTCCACCAAAGCTTATGAAAGAAAAATGGTTGGTGGATACACAAGATGAATCTTTCGTGGAGTATACGTCCAAATTTAAAGAAAAGTTGAAAAAAGCTTCTGAGGTGGCACAATCAAATCTGATGAATGCACAGGATAAGATGAAAACATGGTATGATAGGAAAGCAAGGGAAAGAAATTTTAAACCAGGACACAAAGTGTTGGTACCTTTGCCTATGCAAGGGCATTTAATTCAGGGAAAATTCAGTGGTCCTTATCTGGTTGAAAGAAAGCTGAATGATGTGGATTATATAATATCTACACCAGATAGGAGGAAAGCTAAACAGCTTTGTCACATCAACATGTTAAAAGAACATCATGAAAGAGAAAAATCAGTAGCAATTGTCAGTGCCGAAACTTAAGAATGATGGTAATAATGTTGGGGATGATGAGAATGATCCATACTCAAATGAAGACTTGAGTTCTATTTCCAGTGTAATAATGCAGAACTCTGACATATTTCAAAATCTCGACAGCAAGATCAGTCATTCGGAGCCTGCACAGCAAGCTGATTCAGAAAAACTGTTTCATGAGTTTGAACATTTATTCTCAGACCAGCCTGGTTGCACCTCAATATTATGTCATGATGTAGATGTGGATGATGCTGGTCCAATAAAGCAACAACCTTAGCAGATGAATCCTATGAGATTGGCTGCAGTTCGAGGAGATATAAATTACTTGCTGGAAAATGATATTATAGAACCAAGCCAGAGTACCATTAGTACTCCTATCGTATTGGTTAAAAAATACCTGGTTATTCAATGCAAGTTTGCATTTATTATAGAAAGGTGAACTCTGTGACTATGTTAGACTTTGAGATACCTGCCTATCTGAGCCATAGAGTGGATGATTGTATTGGTAAGATAGGAATAGGGTGAATATTGTATAAATATTAATCACATGAGTGTGTTCAGATTATCAGATTATTGGCAGTAATATTGTTCATGTTGCTGTGTAAAAATGTCACTTGAAAAGAGTATGTATGAAGACATTTGCATAACTTTATATTCAGTGATTGGAGACATGATTTTTCCAATTGATTTAAAAATCTGTGTCTGCTACTTATGTGTTTGATGGATAGATTAAAGTTCCCCGGGTGGTTTGTGTGTGAATATACACATATATATGTATACATACGTATGCAAATATCTTGAAAATGTAATTATGTGCAAAGTTCACAAAATGAACAAAATTTGTATGGAAATATATACACAATTACTATTTAAGAGACTGAACTGGAGATTATTCCTATTGTGATGCAAAGAAGTTTGTATTGTTGACAGTAAAACTTTTCCTCAATCAGTTCGATGAGATTTGTATAAACAATGCCACTCTGTCAATTAGAACCATGTGTGTGTTTATTACAGTGAAACAGTTGAAGTTATAGTATAATTGTTCTAAGTGAATGTTAATGCCACTTTGTAAAAAGAGTAGATATTTCTTGTTGGAAATCACTGTGTATTGTAGGTTTGAGTACCTAAAAAGTAACATTGACAATTTGGAAGACAAATTTTCCTTATATTTCCAATTTTTCTTTCTCCAAGGAGGGGGTGTGTTATGAAATTGTGTGTGGCTGTTTGTTCTTATTTGGGCAGGTCACTGTATTCATTAAGTGTGTACCAGGTCATTGAGTTCAATGAATATTGTGCAGGGTCACTGGGTGGACCTGTTTGTGGGTGACTCACATGTAATTTGTGAACAGGTGGAATCAGCTAGAATGCTGACCTACATTCATGTAAGGTGATCAAGGCAGATCTCAAACTGCACTGTGATGTGTGACTAATTGGAAAACACTGGAACAATGGTGATATTTCTCTGGGTCCATATAAACCAGATATTTCTTGACTGATACAGGAGAACAGGAAAACAGAGAAAAGAACAGGAGAGAGCAGAGAAGAAGAGAGAATCCTGAAGGATCTGACAGAAGCTGTGTGTTGCCATCAAGCCATTGGGACTGTGAGCCATTGTTTAAATTGTACCTGGGAAGTGTGGACAGTGTCTTGGGTGGACTTGTATATTTGGTACTACCCATTTACACTTTGTACCTGTACAGTGGTGACATTGTCTGTGAGTGGACTAGTATATTGTACCACATTGGAACCAAACCGTACCTCTGTGGGATTTGATCAGCACCACATATTTCAGTACCACATTGGACACAAACCGTACCTCTGTGGGATTTGTACCACATCATTTGGCACCTGTCATAGGACTTGGAACTGTGGGACAATACCAGTGGATTACCATTTATCTAAGACCGTTTGACTGCTGGAACACCAGTGGATATACCTTTACCTACTTTGTACAAATTTTGATTAATATATCGTTATTGTTAAAGTTATGTTATTGTTGTCATTCTTTGTTGAGTTCTGATGATATTCAAAAGGTGGGAATCGTAACAGTGGCAAAATTCAGCATGGGGAGGACCCTATATAAAATAAAGAAATTGTAAATGAGAACCAAGTGTTGGCGACTTCTGTGCAAGCGATTGGGTAACTGGACACATGGTTACTAAATCTGAATGTTCACAAGTAAAATAACATATGCCACTAGACCTTAGGTTCAACGTAAAATTATACAGCAGTTTGAATTTTTGCGTCTGAAAAAAACGCTATTAAAAAGTGCCAATTGAACATAGATGTAAACCGGGATGTCAACTCTTGTCCAACATGCAGGGTGACACTTGTTGAGCTGCCCATGTGCATCGTTTGCAATAAGGTCAGGGCCACCGGACAACGTGAAGTCTGTTCTTATTGACGTGGCACCAAAGAAACCCCATTTTCACAAGTTGCATTTTAGGGGACAGGCATATGTCAAAATTGACTATTGATGTCATATTAACAGGTCATCCAAATTGTGCAAACCTTTCTACAATTTGCAGTGTAAACAAACACACAATTAACTCTTCATTACTAAATAAATCGTGTTGGATC
Organism: Hermodice carunculata; assembly: GCA_964020975.1. NCBI lineage: Eukaryota > Metazoa > Annelida > Polychaeta > Eunicida > Amphinomidae > Hermodice > Hermodice carunculata. Next base: position 7,184,220 of record OZ026627.1, read on the forward strand.
GCTTCAAACTGATTCTATGACTATTTGTATATGCCAGCCAAGCCTACCCGGCCCTTTAAAGACGGATTGCTCGGAAAGTTGATGGTGGCAAAAAAGTCAAATTTGCAGCGATATGAGTCGAGTTTTGATTGCTCCATTTTTCTAAAGTCTGGGCTGAACATTAAAGTCTCAAGTGCAGAAACGTATCAGAGATTTTTAAAATGTTGAACCATATGAAAGTTACCGGTTCGCAAAAATGAATAGTTTGTTTCTGTACCAATATAAAAAATGAGTCAATCTCTCATGAGAGAAAGGACACAACAAAAAATGCTGGCTTTTTTTTTTAAAAAGTAGTTTCAAAGAAATGTTCCAAAATTGTGATGCAATCCCGTTTCAGCATTATCGGTTTATAGAACAGCTTTGACTGTGTAGCTGTATCTATCGGTCGCTGTGCATTCTCAAGGCACTTGCGGTTACGTACAGAAATATATTTATTCTGTTAATCATGACTATTGCTGAGATATTTGGCTTTGAATTTTATACGATGAAATGGGTTGGATATCACCTTGAGATTGTTCCAGTAATTGATAATGAAATTTCACATATAGCTACTATCGGTACTCCAATTTCATAAGTGTAAACTAAAATCTATAGAAAAAGTTAATACCGTTTTGAAATTATATTAGATATCCTGTCGATTATGAGACCCAAGTAGTTTAGTTTTTTTATTATTTTCATATGATTTTTGTGTCTTTTTGCTATTTTAGACTTCTTACTCCAGAACTGTCACTCGGGTTAACATGAAACTTGGTGGATATGTTTATTGTGAAAAGGTCAAACAAAGTTGTTAACCAGGTGGCACAGCTGTGGATGGCTGATTTTTAATGATTTGTTTTCAGTTCGGGTACTTATCGGTAAATGCACCATTTGCATTGATTACCGTGTATGTCAATGGGCAATTTAATTCTAATTCACATTTCGGACTTCCCTGAAACCATCAGCCAAATTTTCCTCAACCTCGGCGGGGATGTACCTTAGGTGGGTCTCTGCCAGATTTGTTCAAATTGTCACGCTCCAGACATTTTTGGATTTTTATGTCTTTTTTCCTTCTGTACCAAGCACTGCATTTTTTTTTATGATCGTTTATGTGTTTTTGCTCTTTTGGACTTCTTATCCAGAACGGTCACTCAGATTAAGCTGAAACTTGGGGAATAGGTTCCTTGTTAAAGGGTCAAACAAACTGGTTGACTACCTGTGCTAAGGATTTTTAAAGTTTAAAAAAGAGCACTAACCGGCATATGCACCTTTCCCATTAATCACAATGCAACACAATGGAGATTCGTATTCTCACTATCATGTATTTTTCCCATCAAGTAACAATGATCTTTTTAAAGTTCTCTTTTAATATTCTTTAATTTCTCAGGCTCCAGTAAAACTAATATTCTTAATTAATTTCACTTTAGGAAAATCTAAAACATATTTTTAAATGTCATATGCACTTAGCTAATGCCCAACACAGGTCTACTCAGTTGCAACTTTGATTTTGTGAACAAGCTTAGGTCAGCTGAACACGGGCCGTTCATACAGCCCTCTTGTGTTATAACCTTCCTGAATTTTGGGATTTTAAACGTCACAAATCATCTTAAAAAATAAAGTTTATTGATTTCAGCAGAGCTAATGTAAAGCAGGGCTGCATACTTTTTATGAATAGTTATCCCTTGACCCTTGCAAGGGCCAAGGTAATGCAATTAGCAGCGAATGTGAGTGAATTTCTCTGACTGTGTGCCTTAAGTTTCTTTGACAGCATCTCTCTACAAGTGGATAAAGGAGGATAATAAAACTCTAATGGTTAATCACCGTGCTAAAACTGTACGTCGATGTTGAAAACGATAATACTGACTTAGTTCCAACGTCACGAGGTCTAATCTTTGAATTTTGTGCACACGTTATCTGATGAACCAAATAGATCAGGACTACAAAATTGTAAGTTGATCACCCTTTTAAATGTCTACATCCAATTCGCAAAAGACTCCCATTGATCACATCAGAAGGACAATGTTTCTGAACTTATTGTGCACGATCTGTCAAGAATCAGAACACAGAGGGTCCAAAAGTTTTACAGATGATCACTCTTGTATGAGTAAACGTATGGTCAGTGTAAGATAAGCTAAGACGATCACACATCTCAGATTAAATGTGATTGTCATGGCACTGACGACCCCCCAACGGGTCAAAATCACTGTCGTTTTTAGTATACAAAATTACCGTTACTAATTTGTACGGGTGGGCAGCCAGGCCTGCACATAGGCATGTCGTAGTGCAGCTATCTACACTGGTCGTTAACTATGAATATGTTTCATTTGGTTTCCCTAATTTTGTAAGAAAAGGGATTCATCACTCAAACCATTATTAGACTATTGCATTTATATTGTCTTGGATAAATCTTACATTAGTATTGCAATTTACCGGATACATTTTGTATAAACTATATGTAACATGACCTTTAAGTGTAATGTAAGCCTATCGGTGTGCTTAAAATGACATTGTATGCATTTATGGATGTTTGTTTGTGCTTCACGCAAAATTTTCAGGGGGATCTTTTTGGCAGAGTAAAGTTCACGTATTTGGCAAGGTCAGGTATTGTCAATAGATATTATGACAAACAACGGAAGCCCTAGCATTGAGCTGAAGTGCAAGTAGGCGATGCATTGGGCTCAGATAACTCTGTGAATCAAGTTAATATGGAATGTCAGATTCTGTGATACTCGCTACTCCACTATGCCTGCTTGGCTTGGTCTGTTTTATAATATGTACAGACAGAAAGTAAAAATATGAATATTGGTACCTGTCATCATATCATCAACTCCATACATGGTAAAGACTGCACAGTCTGCATGTGGTACCTGCAGTTTCTTGTACTTCTTCATTTCTTCATCCGGAAAACCTGGTATCCTCTGCGCTGTTAAACAAGAAACAAAGAAACCACAAAGCTGTGAACCATGATTTTCAGAGGAACAGTGCTGCCACTGCGTTATTACAAAAAAAGTATCCAATTCAACTTTAAAAAAGTATAAATTTTCAGAAAAAGTAGAAAAAAAGTATAAATATGAAGCAACTCACGGGTATTGCAGCAAAATAATACTGTAACAAGAGAGCTGTGTGAACAGTCCATGCTCAGCTGACCTAGAGATTCATCACACTTGTGGCTTTGTAAACTTGGGATAGGATCAAGGTCACCCATGTACTGAGCAAGTCTGACCTATATGGAAGAACACTTACATGTGCAACATCAAAGTCCCAGTTCAAGTACTTCTCAAGTTATAGCACTGAAGAGTAAAATAAATGCATGCTGTACTGTGACCTCAGAAATGAGATCAAGGTCACTCACGTACTGTCTAAGCATGACCTTAATAGAGAAAATTAACATGTGCAACATCATTGCCCTAGCTTACTCAAAATAGATCTTAAGTTATCAAGTGAACAGTAAAGTCCATATCAATAAATTAACATGTGCAACATCATTGCCCTAGCTTACTCAAAATAGATCTTAAGTTATCAAGTGAACAGTAAAGTCCATATCAATTGTCCAGTTACTTTGGGTCACTCATGTACTGAGTGTGGCCCTCAAAGAGAATATCCCATAACCCTGTAAAACATGAAAGGATAAATAGTAATTCTCAAGTTATCATCCGAAGAGTTCAATGAACCTAAGTGACCCTGTGACCTTCACAATGAAGTCAGGGTCATCCATGCCTTGTGTAACTCCGGCTGTCATGTCTTCAAGTCTTCCTATTAAATTTTGAATCAATTGGCCAAGTGGTTTTGGAGATTTTTTTTAAGATTTGGCCAATAATGAACCAAAAACTCATAAAAAAAATCCAAAAATTACTGGAACACGACCATTAAATGAACTTAGCAGACACCCACCTAGGGTACATCCCCACCGAGTTTGAAGTGAATATGATGAGTGGTTTTGGAGAAAAAGTTCAAAATGTGAATTACCATTGCAATTCCCATTCACTCACATACAGTAATCAACAACACTGTATGCATTAACCGACAAGTACCTGAATTGAGAAATTCATTAAAAATCAGCAATTCATAGTGTGAAGTTCTCACACGAAGATTGTCGGTTTGAAAACTTGACAAGTCTATCAATTCCACGGTCCATATATAATGTATCAATTACATTTCCTGTTCGTTCCCAAGGCACAATATTTTGCCTGGGTAACGAACCTCACAGCCAGCCTCTTTTGACTACATAATTTCAACAAGGCAGATTTTCACTACTACTACTTAATAATCTATATAAATTGCATATAAAATAGACTTTGCATGCTCCACACATGTTTGTTACGTGCATGATTTGCATATAATTTGGAAATGTACATTGGTCGAAAGTTCTGACATGTTAATGCTGACCTTCCCCTTGCACCTTTTGATTACGGCATCATTTATGTCATCCTATTTTCCGGTCAAGATAACTGTACCAGACTCTAGGAAAGACAACACTATCACAGATCTTGCAAATGACGACACTGTGGTCTTACCCGAGATCACATCATTATTAAATAAAAGCAGACTTGGCCTGATAAAACTCAAGATGCACACAAATGGCTCAAGCATAAGCATTCAGTTCCGTTCAGTTTAAGCAGAGATTTTATACCTGTTCTTGGACACGGTTTTGGAGAAATAAAAAATAGCATAAAAACATTTTTTACATATAAAACATTTGTAAAATCACTGCGCCACCTATTGAACAAATTAAGGTCTAAGGGTCCCCAGAAGTCTTCCTAAGCAATTTTAAAGCAATTAGCCAAGCACTTTTGGAGAAGATCTTTTTAAGATGCACCCCCCCCCCCCAAAAAAAAAAAAAAAAAAACAAAACAAAAAACAATAAAAACAAAAACAAAATTCATAAAAAAATCAAAAAATCAATAAACCATCACCTTTGTACAAACTTGGTAGGGACCCAAGTACATTCCCAGCAAGTTTGACGTAAATCTGGCCAGTGACTTTGGAGAAGTCGAAAATGTAAATTGTGGACACTGTCAGACGGACGATGGATGCCTAACCACCACATTAGCTCAGCTGACTGACAAATCAGCTGAGCTAAAAATCATCCATAGTTACTTGTAATGAACAAAGAACAGACTTCCATGCTGAGTTGTACCACTTAAAGTGCATGTTTTATGAGCCTGATGGGAACCAGGACCTTGTCTATGCCAAAGGTATCTCTGTACCATGGTCCAGATCCTCATTATGACCGACACCAAAAGATGCGAGGTTTCTGCTAACCTCCAAATGGGGGTATATTACCCTTTCATATCATGAAATACCCCATTAGCAAAATTTAAAGGGTCCCAACTTCCTATTTTCTTTGTTAACTTTGCAACGGATAGCACAAAATTGAATCTCTTTAAGGTTGGGACCCTTTGAAAAAATTCCCAACAGAAACACTGACATGGACCCATGGTTGTGACTCAGTGGGAAGATGGTTCATCATTCTTGTTAACCAGACACTGAGAAAAGCTTTGAGCATCCTTAAAAACCTACCCTTAATATCTAACTGAATTCCAATCAAAAGTTAAAAAATTTGTCAAAAAAGGATAAAAAAAGTATTTTAGGGAAAAAAGTATAAATAAAGTATAAAAAAGTAAAACAGTGAAAATAAAGTACCATACTTTAAATAGTATAATGTGGCAGCACTGGAGGTGATTGCAACATCTAAGATGGAAAAGGTCATAATAGCACATATAAACATCAGTTTCTAATGATTTATCAACTACGAAAATTTTTAAGGATTTATAATCTAGGTGCAAGACACACTTTACGAAACTAGTCTCCAGCTTCTTACACATAATTGGATTTAAACCCACTAATAAAACTGACATTACACTCTTAGAAACGTCTAGATATAAAATTTGACACATATCCATTAAAAGCATCACCAAAACCTTATCATGAAAGCAAAACATTTTCAATATATATATATATATATATATATATATATATATATATATATATATATATATATATATATATATATATATATATATATATATATATATACACATATATTATGCATAAATACATGCATTTAATACAAAATAAAATACATATTTGTGTTTGTGAATTGTCTCTTCTCCATACAGCTCCAGCTTACGGGTACATTTGACACCCTTTCGGTGCACAGACAAATGAGAGAATCTGCATCTTCCACTTGATGAACTCAGTTCATATGCTTTGCTTGCCAACTGATAAGGCAGCTAGATATCTTTATCAAGGTGGTGGAGCTATTCCCAGATGACAACATTGGATCTATCATACCTTAATTATACATGTGTAAGTTTGGCGTGTTATAAAAAGTATCAATCGAGTCCCCACTTTCATCTATCAAGTTACTTATTGTGTAAAACAAGCTGACACTGAAGACCCCAGTCCAGTTACTTCCATTTTGCGAAAGGTTTTCACAACGTAGCTTTCAAAAGTGTACTATACCAAATATATCCCCACGAGTGTACTCCCAATTGATTTGCATTTTGATCGATTGGAATGTGTGCATCAACTGACCAGTACTCAAATTAAAAAAATGTGTTCAGAGATGCAGAATGTCATCAACTAGCGGAAATGTAATTTTGACCCATCCACAAGCTGCATTGCCACCAAATTTCAGAAGAATGTAAGTTATACATTTTGGAAAGGAAGTCAAAACTTGCAAAAAAGACACAAAGCAAAAAAAGAAAAAAAAATCGCAACGCCACCTAGCGAACAAATTGAGGTCAGTAGTCCCCAAAAGTGTTCCTGTGCAGTTGTGAAGCAATTCGCTCAGTGGTTTCGGAAATGGTTTAGGATTTCGTCACAAATGCCCCCCCCCCCCGAAAAAAGCAAGTATTGTTCGCGACAATTTTTTTAATACAATTGGTAGCGAATAACCCAAGGTACACCGCCACTATGTAAGATGTGAATCTTGTTGACTGTTTTTGGAGAAGTGAAAAATGTGACTAGCCATTGCAATCTCCATGGACTTGCAACGTAATGAATGCGACATTATATATCAACATTCATACTTAACTGCGATCCTGCTCACTTCCTGTGTGATCGTGGCAACAGGCTGATGCTTCAACCATGATCATGGGCAGATTTGTGTTATCTACTACATGAACATCCATAAATAACAAGTTTTCAACCAAAAAAGAGCCCTTTGTAATCAATTTAGGCAGCCTTTATGCTTCCAATATACAGTTTCTTAAGATTATTCTGTGTTCGTATTGTTTATTTGTTGAGAAAGTACTTTTGACCATGCGAAATACATGGATCTGCCGTTGTGTCGGTGGCTCCGTCTTTTGCTCAATAGGTGCTAGAGTAGGACCGCATTTAAATAAGAATACATCTTATAGACCCAAATGGAAACGTTCCTTTAACACCAGAGTTGCGGAATATCATCAACTATTGAAAGGGTTTATTTTTCCTTTCTGTAAGCTACATTTCGAGTGAGTTTCAGAAGAATCTACATGACGGTTTGGGAGAAGAAGTCGAAGATAAAGAAAACGCAATTTGTCAAAAAAGTAGAAAATATCGCAGCACCACTTCGAGGCCTCAGGAGTGTTCATATGTAGTTTTGAAGCAATTGGCTTTGCCGCTTCGAGGAAGATTTTTTTCTGATTTTACCAAAAGCTGCCCCCCCCCCCAAAAAAAAATCATAAATAAAAACGTCGGTGGAACGTGATATATAAAAAATGGGGTAGAGACCCACCCAAGATACATTCCCACCAAGTTTAAAGTGAATCTGCCCAACCGTTCTGCAGAAGTTGAAAATGTTAATATTTATGGCAATCCCCAGTGACTTAATCACTAATCAATAGAAATCCATAGAGTAGCCGACAGAAACCAAATTGGAAAATCGCTGACAATCAGAGATCCTGAGTATCACTGCTCATATTTATATACCAAGCTTAATGAAATTCACTGATGGTTTTGGAGAAGTCGAAACAGCCTAAACGTAGCAAAATAGGAAAATAAAAGAGACTTTACAAAAAAATGAATAAATTCATCAAACATTCCAAAATTTTTTAGGACGCGACCATTTGAAGAAACCTGGTAGATACCCACCCAAGGAAATCCTTAAAGGTTTCAAGTCAAACTGGCCAGTGGTTTTGGAGAAGTCGAAAATGTGAATTGTGGACAGGCGGGGGACGGATGACTTACGACGGACGACAGACCATCCCGTACGCTCAGAAGACTGACAAATCAGCGGAGCTTAAATATATTTTTAAGCCCCAACGGTATACACTGATTACCGCAAGGATGAAAAATTTATGTACCTTCAATCATTTTTAGGTTATGCTGCATTCTATTTTGGGCTTCTGTAGGAGATAATTTGAATGGTTTCCCATTCTTTGTCAAAACAAAGCATGTGTAGTGTTTGCATAGTTCCATCATCTTCACAATTCGTTCCTGTGTACTTTCTTCTCGAGTGACCTTATTAATTTTTGTGAATACGGAAGGCACCATTAACAGAGTGTTTGCAGGTTTCACGTGTAAATATAGACGTTTGTCATTGCATGAATTTGAGCTGAACTCAAAAAGTTCACCAGGGTCCTCACAAATCAGTTCTTGTAACCGGGTGATGACTTCTTTTTGCCATTTGATAAACACGTTTTCTTCCATTTTGTCGTGCAATGCATTTATTATTTCGATGTATCCTTTGCAATTGGAACTGGCAATTGCACTTGCCAAAGTCACAAGTTTAAACATTTCTTGTTCCTCTGTTTGGTTACAAATGTGCACAGTCACTGGGCCTATGTTGTAAGCCGCTTTTTTGGAAGGCCATGGCTCATAAGTAGACACATCTAAAATACATGGAAGCAAGAATGAAAAAACGTATCTGACAATGCACGAATAACAAAAAGCATATTTATGTGAAGATGTGTTATGTGTATGCAGCCATCTTATTAAATCTACTCAATACGTGAGAATGTGCATCTAAGAAAAGGAATATGATTTGTGCAAATAACGTGCATATTCTACAACAACTAATTTCCCAATGAACTTTCATCACAATTTTGTATGCTGGAGATGGGGGTGGTAAGTTATAATGTCTTCTGACACCTTTTGTTCGGCTGACACTTCCAAACATAATGGATGTAGGAAAGATATGCCAGCAACGTGTGAATGCTCACTGCATCTGGGTTGTGTTAAGCTGATTTCATTTTCCACAATACTACTACAGGATCATTCATGTTATCACCTGTAGAATTAAACTTTGGACCTGCTGGATGGTGAACGAAAACCATCGAATGATAATTTTACTATCTTCCTAACAATAATGCTTGCCTGCTTAGCTGGTTATTGTGTGTTCCTAGCACAGCCTTCCCTGTTGCAGAAATCAATGGCTGTTCTTGTGATTATGCGTGAGCGGATTTGTGTACTTAAAGTTTTATTTATACATCAAATACACTTAGAGTCACTTGAGCATATAAGCTTACTTATTCTGAACCATTTCCACAAAATTTTTGTGAAATTGTGTGTGCTTACACAACGATTTGGAAACCAGATTAAAAAAAAAATGGATCAAATCTTTTGCAGCGTTCCATTCAAACACAGAATTATTGATTCACGGAACATTCAGTCCTTTTCCCAATTGAAATATGTTTTTAACATGATTCCCAAGGAATGCAAAATAAAAGACCCCCCCCCCCCATTATTTCCTTTAAATATAGCACCAATATTGGACAAAGTATCATGAATTACAAGAAATTTTTGGCTTAAATTACGCTTGAGGATATCGCAGCGAATCAAAATTGTGACTGTATTTCTAACAGTAAGCATTTTAATTTTGTTGTTGCATACCACAAACATATTTTACAGGTAATTTGGATACAAAATATAGTTTTAAAAGAATTGATGACAAAAGGTACAAAAATTTGGATATGTCCTTAGTTGAACATTGACAGTATTTTTCAGGATAAATGTAACACATTTGATTCCTACTGCATGAAATGGGCAAAGAGAGAAAAAATGGAATTTCAGAAATTTGAAAGGTGGTTATCAAACCTGATAAGAGTCTTTAGAAATAGAATTTATCGTTACAAATCCCACATTAAAATTTGAATACAGTCAATTTAAAACAGCGTAAGGTTTCAAAAGCAGTCTAAAAACTACAAGAAAGATTTGTAATCACTAACATTCATAAGGCAGCTAACAATTTTGGGATCATCTGCAAATAAATATTATCTGGGTGTTTTGAAAATGAACTTGATATAAATAGTATTTCAGACATAAAAGGAAATGACGTATATAAACTACCCAAACAATCCATTAGCAAAATTATAGATGCACACAAAGATGAGATGAAAAAGAATTTTATATCAAAATTTCTGGAGATGACTCTTCTATTCCACTTTTGTTCTGGATACCCAAATTGCATAAAAACTCTTTTAGATCTACATTCATAGCGGGTGCTTCAAAATGTACAACAAAACAATTATCAAAGGAAGTAACATTGTGTTTGACTGCAAATAGGACTAATTTCTGTAAATACTGAAATGCAATTTCTAGAATCTGTGAAATAATTTGTTTTTGAAGTATAAGCAATTCTTCCGAGTTTGTATCTAAAATTAAAGATTTTTAAAAGCACAAAATATAAAACGTTTTGATTTTTCTTCACTTTACACAAATCTACCCATAGATGAAGTCAAAAGTTCTCTTTCAGAAATAGCAAATAAACTGTTATACATTATGGTAAACCATATATAAATATTAATTGATATGCAAAGAAAGCATATTAGTCACACAATAAATACTCAAAAAGTAATGTTAAATCTTAAACTGTTGAATCTTTGATAGATGCTATAAAATTTATTTTTGGTAATACTTTTGTTCAATGCAGACCATTGGTTTTTTCAACAAATAAAAGGCATTACAACGAGTAGCAAAAGCTCCCCGTTACTTGCAGATTTATATTTAACCTGGCTTGAATGTAAGCATATGGATAAATTGATGAAAAAGGACTTTCCAATGCCTACAAAATTATCAACCAAAGCAAGATGTATTGATGGCATTGTCTGTGTAAATGTACAAAGTTTCAGTGAAATTGCTAAACAAATTTAAACCAAAAATATCCCTTTGGAGGGTATCAATTCAGATGGTTTCAGAGATGTGTTTCGGGATTTGGATATTCGAGTCCCTAATGTTAGGTTTTGTATTAAAGTCTCTCACAAAATAGTTTAATTTGAAGTAGTTAACTATCCTTTCCAGGACAGTAATATTTCGGAACCTATTGGATACAATACATTTTTGTCACAAATTTGTGATTCGATCACATTTGTTCTAAATTTTAGGACTCTGCATCTGGAATGAAATTCATTTACAATAAACTTGAGTCAAGAGGATTCAAAGATATACTTTTGATCAAATATTTCAACAAATTTTGCTCTACATATCCAGAAATGGGTAGAAAGTTTGGCTTCAATTATTTTAGAGATTTTAGACTTGCCTGGTTTGCTACTTAAATCTTTTGTCATCTTTCTGTTTTGATTAGCACTTCCAGACATTATAGGCTTACGTGTTTTCTGTCAAGTTACCCCCCCCCCTTTCCGGGGTAGCAAGCAATTGCCTACGACAGTTACAAATTATACTTAAAATTGTATAGAATTACGTTTTGACAACATGTGTTGACATAAATGCTAATGACTTTCACTCTTCTCTGCAATGTCGAAATGCATATTTACTTAATATTAAAAAAAAAATACTCAAAATTGACAGTATTTTCTCAAATGTCAGGAACCTGACACATTACTTTGAAACATTGACTCAGGGTTGGAGGTGAAATAGAGCTTAAATGTTTGGAGACTTTCAAAGTGAGGAGTAGGTGTCATCATCATGTAGTTTTTTTTACATTTTTGGTGCAGGATGTTCATTGGTGCAGTACCTGTAAGGTAATCCCTTGGTTTGTACAGGTGGTAAAGCTGCAACTGTTTAATTTACAATCACTGGGACTGAATATAATGCCCCAGTTTGTATGTATGTTTACAATCACCGGAACTGAATATAATGCCCCAGTTTGTATGTATGTATGTATGTATGTATGTATGTATGTATGTATGTATGTATGTATGTATGTATGTATGTATGTATGTATGTATGTATGTATGTGTCATTTAGCAACTAAGGTGCAGGGATAACCCACGAAAGTCGATTTGACTTATTCCAGTGGGGTCCTCGCTAGAGACAGATACCTGAACCTGAAACCCCCTGCACATGAAGCAGACATATAGCCACTACGCCATGACGGCTCTCTACTTCAGTTATACACTGGCAGGTGGTTTAACTAAGATAAGCTATCCAGCTAGATAGGGTATATACTGGTTCAAGGGTAAGTCAAATTGTTCTTATCTGAACCTGTACTATAAAAATTTAGTAATTATGTTTTGTTTCGCCAGGTATTCTTCTTTCATAATGAAGCTCTGCATTTATAAGCAAAAATCCACGTATTTAGCTAATTCGTCATTTTCCACGTTCATATTTATTCATTATTTTGTGGTTTGGCTGAGCAGGATATTTAGATTAGACAAGGAGAGACTACTCAGACAGACATGTATGGTATAGGCCCCGAATAAAGTTCTGAGTAGCTACTCGCTGAAGACCCTTTGATTTATTGAAGCTAATACAGCCTAAGTCCAAATTTTACAGAAAGACGTGTGCAATATGGACAATTTTACTTCCATATGTTTTTGGTTAGACAATGACCGGTTAGCTTATGAAAAGTAAAGAGCTCTGACAGCAGAACAGGTTAAAGACTACTAGGAAGTGGTTCTGGACAAAAAGACACAAGTACAATATAAACGTTATATACAGTAAACGGTAATGGAATTCAATTTATTGCGTCCATATTCTTGTTTCAGGTAGTCACTAAAGTGTGAACAGTTTAAAAACTGAACCATTCTATATAAACTAAGAGACATACTAAAGTTAAGGTATAAAAAAACAAACCGTTCAAGGTTGGATCATCTTCAACAATTGCTCCAGCACTAGATTCACTCTCAGCCTTTCTCAAAATTCTGAGAAGGTTCTCAACTTCGATTTCTGGTAGTGTCTGTATCATGTCAAGCAATTCCTTTCGCCTGTCAAAATGGGGCCCTTGAGTTGGCTGTGAATAAAGAAATCGTCTTTTGATGGATCACAATCAACCGAAAAAATATCTGCTGCCATTAAACATGCTCACAGATTCATCACACATGTGAAACCCCTTCCTGCCCGTCCATTTACGTAGAGTTTAATTATCTCTGTCTATTCCCATCAGCTGATATAGTTCCTATCCTTTACATCTCGTAGGATCTCTTGTGTAGTTTCTGCACTTACTTATGCATAGATAGCACTATATGCACAGATACTCTATTGACGTTCTAGTGAATCACCTTGATTTCATTCCAATCTATAACAGGTTTGATATCTCATTACGTATGACATACCAACATCTCTGAAAACGCACCTGTTTAAAGTCCCCTTCATTAATAGAATACATAGAAATGAGAATCAAAGGATACACAAAATACATTGATATAACCATCCATCCTGAAATATTCACCCCAGTGCAAAAAAGAGGGTTAACCTTATTTCACACCTCATGCACATTTACAAAGACCAGGTGATATGTAAAGCATGATAGCTTGTGTGAAGTATAAAAAAGAGAAAAACAACAAAAAGAACAGAACTGAGAGTGGCAAAAATATGGCAAGCAGTTTTGGAATTTAGTCATATTTAGCGATAAGACTAAATGTATTGCCACTTTCTGTCATATTTTTGTCTATACGGCTAATTCATAACTTACATCGTGACTTTCAAAAACCACTTCGATGCCATATTTTATAAACTCGCACTGATAGAATTGTAAAATGCATACTATATTTCCATGCAGCACATTGTAGCAAGGTCCCTATCAACAACTATATGTTACGCTATCAGACTTGAGATAACATGGCGATAAAGTTCAGTTACTTCCTCAAATTGTAAAAGATGTATTGCAACACAATAAAATAACTCATAATATTATTTCATATTTCAGTCACATCTTATTATAAAAAGTCATGTGTCTGATTATTTCATGGGCAGCTGACAGCAGCCAATCAGAGGCCTGCATTTTGCTCTTTTACGAGGAAAAGTATCAGCACTAACCACCACTCCATCAAGCAGTTTACAATTCACTTTTTTGTGAGAGTGAATTACATTTATCTATCCAAACGAAATTACAAATTTGCGCTTCTATTGCAAACAAACAATTTGCGGTGTTTTTATTTTTCTATGTAGGGCAGAATGTCATGTTGATATACATGCAGCGTCATCTGTTTACAGAATTGAAAGCATCCATTTCAAATAGTTGACCTGCCGTTTCCACTATTTAGCATTCCTGATTGATCCCAAAAGTGATGTAAAATTTAAAATAAGTGTTCATTCATAATCCAACAGTGTTTTTATTGTGTGTGCGTGTGTGATGAGGTTGGTAGACTTAATAGAGCTATTTGCTTGCGTTGATGTATAAACACTTGAATTCAGAGCGGTAACTCGGCACTACATGTGGCGATTGCACTGAAGTGCCACTTCCCTTAGAGATCAACAAGGTGACTGGTTGACCTGTGCACTATGCTAAAAGTGCTGCACAGGCGGTGATTATTCTAGTTAATTCAGTCTAGCCATAATAGTTTAGACTTTAAAAATAATCTAAATGAAATATTGTCACACCCGGATGATCAGGACAACGCTATATCCATTGTGTCTGACTCACCATATGTTACCCGAGATAATATTGTAGATTATTTAAAAGCGCATATTTATACTTTTTCAGTGCCTAATCTAAATATTCAAAGCATAAATGCCTAATTTGACGAGTTTTGATGCTTTGGCAAGTCTGAAATCTCTTTGCTGTCATTGTTGGGTCTGGAATTAATGAGTATGGATCATGTGTTTCTGTACTATTTGAAAATTACTTCATTGGCTATGTTGTGCTGTGGGCTTCTTTCTCCGACTCATAGTTATAGTGGAGGTAGGGTGTGTTTATAATGTTCCAGATTCATGAGTATCACAAAAACGATGTAGGCCTACTTTACTCTTTTACTGTAAACTTAGCTGACTGACCAGTCGGGAGAACTAAAAGGTGATAGGCCTAACAGGTCTCTTTTTATTTTTGGCACAAGAAATGAAATTTGTGCTTTGGGTGGTTGGGCCTATACATTTTGGAAAAAGAACTAGTGTCTGCAGTTAATGATGAATATTTCTAAGGTTGAGAGGACCGGTTTAAAACCACCAGTTGCCTTTTATGGGTGACTGCCTGTCTCAAGTCAGGAGTGAAATTTGTTTCTTCATTTTGGTACCGGTATTGGAAAAGAAATGTTGATGCTTTGGCAAGTCTGAAATCTCTTTGTTGTCATTGTTGAGTGTGGAATTAATGAATATGGATCATGTGTTTCTGTACTATTAAATCACTTTTTGATGATCTTGCTATTGAGAATTTTTACTTTAGTGCCATATGTCTACAAGAAACTTGGCTGGGAGAAAACTCAGTTGATTCCTCGTTATTTGAAATTGAAAACTATACGTCCATCCCCTGTAACGCTACATGTAGTTCCCATGGTGGTCTTTTGTAATACCTACACAAAAAATTTCAGTACAATACACGAGACGTTTATTCACCTAACGATTATTGGGAAGGCCAATTTTTAGATATAATTGGAAACGGTTTGACAAAAACGATTACTCTCTGTAACATTTACAGACCACCATTGGACCGAAATGATGCCATTCAGTTATTTATAGATGATTTGTCTAGAATCATTGACGTAATTGCAAAAGAGCCATCAGACAAAATCATCGTCGGTGATTTTAATATTGATTTATTAAATTCAACAAGACAAAAATTTTCTGATTATCTTGACGTCATGCTAAATAATGGTTGATATCCGAAAATAACGCTCCCAACTCGGTTGTCTGATATGGCCGCATCATTGAAACATCATATTTTTTGTAGCTTATCAAACAGAAATACTAATTGTCTTTCTGGTATTATCTTCACTGAAATTTCCGATCACTTACCCTCATTCACTTGTATAGATCAAACATTAATAAAGCAAGACTCCCATAAATTTGTCAAGATAGTAACAAAAGACAGTGCATCAATACACAATTTCAATGACAAAATAAATAATACAGACATGATGCAAAGCCCAATATCCGACCCAAATCACGACCTAAATATCAATTATGACAAATCAGAAAAAATACTGTGTGAAGCAAAGTAGAAACACCTCCCCGTAAAGACAGTGAAGTTTAACAAGTACAAACATAAACGATCTCCTTGGATAACCCTTGGTATATTAAAATCTGTAAAATTTCGTGACGGTTTATATAGAAAACTAAAATCTATCCCATTTGATTCTGTTGAATACGATAATTCTAAATACAATCTTCAAGTTTACAACAAAATCCTAAAACAATATCTTCCAACTGAAGAAAGACTACTATCACTCAAAATTTGAAACCTTCAAAAATGATATGCAGAAAACATGGGACACAATCAAGTCCGTTCTTAACTCAAACAAAAAGAAGAAAGACTTACCCCTCTTCTTTTTAGTTGAGAATCAGAAACTTACAAATAAATATGAAATAGCAGAACGTTTTAACACTTTTTTCACAAATATTGGTCCAAACTTAGCCAACACAATAAACACGTCGGGCTTACCTTCTTTTACATCGTACCTCCCAAACCGTACAGATGATGTATTTTGCTTCAGAGAGATCAATCCCAATGATTTTGCATCTATTTTGAGAAACTTTAAATCTAAAACCAGCTCTGGTCATGATGATATATCGATGAAACTTCTCAAAGGCACAATTCCTTCTCTTTCAGAACCTCTTAGCTTGATAATCAATCAATCTTTAATGACAGGAGTTTTTCCCGACAAATGTAAGATTGCAAAAGTACTACCACTTTTCAAAAAGAGAGATAGTACTCAATTAGACAACTACAGACCAATTTCACTCCTTCCTGCTCTGTCCAAAGTATCTGAAAAAGTAGTTTTTAAGCAACTTTATGATTATTTTTTGTCAAATCAACTTCTTTTTA
The DNA here is from genome assembly GCA_964020975.1 of Hermodice carunculata. Taxonomy (NCBI): domain Eukaryota; kingdom Metazoa; phylum Annelida; class Polychaeta; order Eunicida; family Amphinomidae; genus Hermodice; species Hermodice carunculata. The sequence continues at coordinate 7,201,315 of OZ026627.1, forward strand.
CAAAAGCCAACACGGTTTTAGAACTGGTCATTCGACTGAAACAGCAGCTCTTGAATCTGTCGATACACTTTTCTGCCTTCTTGATTCTGGAAAAATACCTATGAGCATTTACTTAGATCTATCCAAGGCCTTTGATACATTAAATCACGATATTCTTCTACGTAAACTGAAACATTATGGTACTAACGACATTCCTTTACAATGGTTCAAAAGTTATCTTACTAGCAGATATCTTTCGATAATGTATGTTCAGGCCTTCTTCCGCTTCAAACTGGGGTACCCCAAGGAGATATCCTTGGACCTCTTCTTTTTATAATATATACAAATGAAATGCGGCTTGCCTTATCAAAATTTGATTCTAGTGTTTATGCGGACGACACAACTTTGGTAAATCATCTCTGTTCTTTTAACTCCTCAAGTAGCACCAATACACACGGTAACTTGTCAGATAATGTCAATATGGAATAACAGAAAGTGTACGACTGGCTAGCTGTTCACTAACTATCTTTGAATATAGCAAAAACGAAGTATATGATATTCCGTTTCCTTCAGCGAAAAATAAATGAAATTTTAGATTTAAAAATCAACGAAACTTCAATTTCAAAAACATCCGAATTTGACTTTTTAGGTTTACGCATGCACGAGACTTTAAATTGGCAACCACACATGAATAAAATTTGCAATAAACTTTCGAAATTGATAGGTATTTTCAGAAAACTGAATAAGTATTTACATCTAAACACTCTCTTACTTATGTATAATTCACTTTTTCTACCCCATCTTAATTATGCCATCCTAGCATGGGGATTCTCATGTGACCGTATTTTCAAGTTACAGAAATCTATTGTTCGGCTGATTTGTCCTACAAGATATAACGCCCATATGGGTTCACTTTTTAAAACACTGAACATTCTCAAAGTCGAAGACTTATTCAAATTTAAAGCTCTGAAATTTTATTTCTGTACCTTCAGAACAATTTGACTACATATTTCAATGATATTTTGCACAGACACCTGTAAATCACCCATATCAAATCAGAAACAAAGAATCCATGCAACTACTTGTCCCAAAAAGAAATAGAACCCGAAAATATATTAGATTTTGAATTCGTTCACTCCTTAAAAATACACCTCCTTGCATTAAAGACAAATTACATACACATTCTCTATCTGTTTTTTTTTTTTAAATACGCAAAAATTCATTTCATTAGTAAATAACTTGAAACATGTACCATTCCACATTGTTTTCTGTGCAACGACTAAAGCGCCTTGTCTTTTCGTTTTCATTTAACTGCTATTCCATTATGATCAATCTACTGCAGAAATAAATCGTTTTATGTTTATTCATATCCTAGGTGGCCCGAGTGATAGCGGACATCATATCCTTAATTGAGTCATCCTGACATAACCTCTTTTTTATATCATGTACCCTTATCGCCCAGTGGAACTGTTATGTGTGCGTATTTGTACCTCACCTGTATGTATTTCTGTCAAATAAACTACTTCTGAGTTCTGAGTTTAATACTCCCCATCTAGTGACTGTGTGGATTCCATGACTTCCGTCGCAGAGCGCGTCGTTCATGATATCCGATGTTGTTCATGGACTCCACACAATCACTGGATGGGGAGAGTTAAAGCATGTACTAACATACCTTTTTCTGTATGAAGTATTTTGCAGCCCCACCTGTTACACTGCAGTTCGACTTTAACACATGGTGCTCTTTATCAAGGATTCATAAATGGATATGTATAACAATGTTTGAAATATGTCATAGCAGTATTTCCTCATTGGGCAGGGAATGTAAGTACAGAACGGATGCAGCCATTGTACATTATGCCTTAAAACATTTGTCAATATCAAGCATAAATACAGTAGAATATATGATTTTCCTGATACTGGAATGCAAAGCTACAAATATGTGGCCAAAAGTTGGGATTTATGGCTCCTTCTTCAATTCGTAAACTGAACAGACGCTGACATCTCTTTTTCCAAAGTACGATATTCAACTTAATAAACCAAGTTTACTAGTACTAGTATTTCATAAAGCTACACCCCCAACCACGTTTACAGTGTATCTGTTTTATGGCTTTGGTTAATATTACATAAGCAAGCATGCACACAAGAATTGAAATTTGAACCCTGCCAACGTATTCTTATCAATCATAGCATCATGTAGAAAATTTGTTACACATAAGGAAATGTCTTGTGGAGATCGAGTCAAGCCACGTCCAAACCAATTTTGAAAAGAAAACAACATGTCTATAAAAACTGACAAATTAAAAGTGATGAATTAAAAGAAATTCAAAGAAGAGAGCTTCGCGTGGAGCCTCTCCTCAGGAAATCTAGAATCAAGCATCCAAAAAGTAGTACGACCATTATGTGGCAATTTCGTAGTCGAAAATCAGTCCAATTTCAAAACCGTCCAAATATTTGACAAGTCTTTCAACATGAACATCACCAGACACAAGAAGACTCCAATAGCTATCAAGCAATACATAATTCATTGAACATCTAAAGAGTATACGATGCCATGTTGACAATGTGGAAATATTGGCGTCATGAACAAAAGAAGTGCAAAACAGTTTTCAACAATGGTGGAGAAGCTGCATGGAAAATCTGAATAAACAAGAACTATCCATGATCAAAAACGTTCAGTCATCAAACAAGCCAGGTCGAAATCCAGAATTCTAAGGTAGATATACCAACAACTTTATGTTAATTTTATATGTCAGTCAACGAATACGAAATGCATTATGAGGGAAATAATCTCTCTCCTGCCTTGAAACAAGTACCAACAAAAGTTAGTTATGGTTTAAATCAATTAGATGCTAGCAACATTGTGTAAAATGTCAGTTACAATTGCAAGATTTACCTATATATTACAACATTTACATAGCATATCAAAACCACTGGATATCTTTGTAACAACTTTTTTTTATTTATTTTAACCGGACACTTCAGAACCAATCGTTTCAATTTCCTTTACAAATATCCCTGTTTCACAAGGTTTTGAAAAAGCAGTAAGTGACAGGAGTCGAAGTTGTCAAAATCAGTACATACTCTGGATAAAAAAGGAGTCATAACCAGAGCTTAAGAAGAATAAAACTGAACGGATCATTGCGCTGATAGAACATTTATGAAAGGGGCCCAGATGATAAACCTAGTGACCTAGTTTTCCTAAGATGCAGTCAGGATTAATCTCAAGGGGTTGGAAAGCATTGCTTGTATGGGTTTGAAGAAAATTACAATAATATGCATTTACAGGAGAATACCTTTATCCACCAAAATTTGCAAATGACAGCACTCTCACCTGATAAGTAATTTGATAGTGCTTGAGATTTTGCAATAGTAGAGTGTAGTTTGGACATCAGTGGCAAAGAGAATTGAGCCTCTAGATCAAAAGGTCTCTCGGGTGCATTGTATTCCTTAATGCAGCTTTGAAAAATTTACTTGTTTTAAGTTTTGACTGAAAAATCAACAGAGAGAGAGAGAGAGAAAGAGAGAGAGAGAGACAGAGAGAGAGACAGAGAGAGACGGGGACAGACAGCCAGACAGACAGACAGACAGACAGGCAGACAGACCGACCGACCGACGGACACAGAATCATAAAATTTAATATAAAGTCTAGAGGACCTTGACGGTCCTGTGCTCGGCTGATCCATAGAAGTGCAATGAAGGATGAGAGGAGATGTCGAATGGATATTGGATTAAACCTATGAATTAATCAAATACGAGAAAATAAATACATATTTGATGAATGTCAGACCACATGAATGTCTTTTACATCACTTTGGTGGAACTTGAAAAAGTACTGCAGCATAAATAAATTAGGAACTATGTGTACCTGAAAGTGCCTCGGTGTCCTTTCCAAGAAGTTGGAGCAGTTTTAGACCTAAGGTATATCAAACATTTGCAAACCAACAAACAAACAAGTGTGCAAATACATCTGTGACAGTTCTGTGTTCAAGTGACCTTACATGAACGAAACAAAGATATGTGACCTGTAGAGTTAGGTCAAGGTCAGCTATCTGAAAGACTGCCATACCCAAATATCAAACTACAGGCTCAAAATGCTGATTATTTCGCACGTGGATATGCTGCTGCTTTCTTCTTACCTCTTCCTTTCTCGGCCGGACAGCATTATTAATCGCTGTGGAATATTTAACCCCTTTGTTGTTGTCATTCGCCCTTCTATTAATTATTTTCCTTTTGGATTACAGAACTACAACAAACATGCAATTTTCTACTTAATCTTTCTGTGCCTCTAAGTTGACTGTCATCTCCTCGACTGTGTCAATTTATCGATTTACGAGAAGTATTTACCCCCACTTTATATAGGGCGTTTTTCATTGAGCCTGTGGCAATTTGAAAGGGGAAGATTGGGCACTACAATTTGAAAAAAAGTAGTATTGTTCTGACATGAAAACTATTTTAGCAACTCTCTCCATCACTCTCTCATGGTCTCAATGCACATGAAATATGCCCCCTCCCCCAATAGTGTCTGTGAATGTACCCCTTCCCCCTCCCGAGCGCGCATCTCTAGCTTATCCCTTCTCTAAATGTCTCTTATCACAAAAAATCGCTTCATTATACACACAAAAAGTAATATTTACTGATCTATTGTTAGTGCTAAACCTGAAAAAAATGTTCAACATTTTTGCTGACGTTCTCTAGCCGTTGAAATAATACTCTCTGTGTGATGTTGGCGATATTCATTACTATTTCTGTAAATGAATCTCGACAGTTGAAGTAACAAGGGATAACTTTGATATTAACGGTTAACAATGCATGGAATTTTCCCTTTTTGTCATGAATAATATCATTTATTACCAATGTACCGAAATGACATTGGCACCTTTATAATAGTATTCGGTTATCTGCTTTAGATAGTGCAATAAAATAATTTTTACCATTTTTTTAAATTTTAAAGCCACCTGTCTCATTAGGATTTAAAATATTAAAAAACTTAGAATACCGGTATACATTTGCAAAAGAAGACCATTTATTACCATGAAAATGTGTTTAATTTATTGTTCTACTGGACACATTTTCCCACTGAATAATTGGCATCCTCAAATCTTACCAAATAATAAAGCATATATATCGAAAATTATTGGCCCATAAACACCATAATGAGGGTGAGCACCATCGTCGGCCAAACCCAATCGCTGCCCTCCCCCCCCCCCATTCTCTTCAAAAAAAAAACCAAAAAAACTCGCACATTAATAGCACTTTTCTTCGTGTGATTTTCTCCTTTGCTTGTAACATCAGGACTTGAAAAACGGTGCAATGCCAGTGATTACATTTTTATGTGTCTAGACTTTCTAATTCGCCTGTGCAGATGGTTACAATTGGGATTCTTGTTTGAAAAATACTGAGCTGATTAACAAATTATTGTATGTTTGATGGTGAACTACAATTTTCTACAGTGCAAATTCAAAAGTAGTACTCACTGTAGATCACATGACCTAAAAATTGTTACAAGTATAGAGTGACGCGCCTGCATCATTGACGTAGTGCATTAACACAGAGATACATAACCAAACACGGCAACCAGGTGGGCATTGAAAGTAGGCCCAGGACATATTTTTTGCTATGAATACCCAATTAAACATAGAATTGCCGAAATTATACCTGGCTGGAGAGTGAGTTTTTATTTTTTTCTCTCACTTGGGATCATTGTTGGTGTGGAAAAACACTCTTGATTTGCGGTCACTCGTGCTTGTCCCCACCCACAACAATCACTTGTGCGAGAAAAATAGTAACTCACTCTCAACCATGTAAGATTCTCTATATATTGAACTTTGTGATAACGGATAAACTTTTCCTATAAAGAAATATGTGGCTTAACTGCAAGAATTGTTTGTGGAAGGAATCTGTTTAAGGCATAGAAGAAGGACCCAGTATCATGTTGAATGACAAGACAAGTAAACATGAATGACAAGGGGGGGGGGGCACAAACCCAACATCAGGGTGGGTGGGTGCCATGGACATTTTTATACAATACACTATCTTCATCCTACACCAGATGTAAAAATGTTACCCTATCGTAATCCTGTTATGTGTTGAAAGGAGTGCTGCACTGGTGCATCCTAATTGTTACCCCTACTCTAATCCAGGCGTGCACACAGGTGTGTACATTTTGGGAGGATTTTTCTAATCCTGAGAGTAATGAAAACAGGGCTGAAAGGAGTGCTGCACTGGTGCATCCTAATTTTTACCCCTACTCTAATCCAGGCGTGCACATTTTGGGGCCTTTTCTATCCTTGGAGTAAGGAAAACAGGGCCTTTCCTGCAGCACATACCCAGTACAATCCTGCATGAAAGTACCCCCCCCCCCCCGCCCAGGAACGACAGGCTCTATGTGATAAATTGGGCACATTTCTACCAGCCCAAAGGATCTTTCCAAGCAGGACTGTGTATTCCTTACACAATTTAGACTCCTCAAATCACTGTCGTATTGGGCAGTGTACCCTATTTGACCCATAGGAATGTACGGCTTTTATCCTCATGAATACCCACTTGCTGGTTTGTTTCCAAAATAAACAAGATTTATCATTGAACACTGCATGTTTTTGTGGATACCTGTCACAATGATGCTACCTTTAACATCTGGATGGTTTGATTATGACACATGTATGATCTCCAATAGACCTTAGGTTTTTTGTCTTTTGCTGTATTTAACATTGTTGAGTTGGAATTTATGAATATGGGTAATGTTTCTCTGAACTATTTGGTGATTGGCTTTGTAATGGAAACTGCTCATCCATTTAAAAGTTATAGTTTAAAAACCGTTCATTGGGACCATGTATACATCAGAAGTCAAAAATCTGTTACTCATTTTTATCATTGCAGGTTTGTAAGTTGGAGCCTTCTACTGATACCTGAACTGGATGTGCCACCTTATTATCTTTCTTCCTTCGCACAATTCCCTTCCCTGAAATAGAAAATTGAGATAAGAAACTGCCAACTACTGCATATGTCTGGGAAAATGTGCCTACCTGGTAGCGATCTCTGTTCTCTATTTCTTCCAATTTCTTCTTCAGCTTCAATGCCAAGGGCTGCTGCTTGTCTGCTTTGAGTGCTTTACAAAATTCGTCAAAGACATCATATTCTTCATGATCCTTCCGCGTGATTATAGCCACAAGTCGTCGAGTTTTGTTTCGTGACGTTTTTTCCACCTTACAAAAATAAAATTGAATCAGTGCTGTAGAAAACAGAAATATACAATCACGTTTTTTCTGTATTTGCAATTCTTAAAAACTAAGATGAATCTGTTACTAAAAGTCGCTGTAAAACACACACCAAATTAAAAATTTCATAACGTATCTTTAAGAATCGCAATTCTGGTGAATTGCCGTTCATTCCAATATTTATTGAATAAAATATAGTCCTGCTATTATTGAATTAACTTGGGACCAGGTCATTCATGCGAAACAGCCCATGTCATGCCTGTGCATCAATTGCATGTACATACATAATCACAATTAATATTTCAATGCATTTTATGTGATTATCATATTTTGCAAGGTATGAACTGTGATCCAAATACAAATTCCATAAAATGGTTTGTCCTTTCTTTCATACTTATGTTCAATTCAATTCAAGTTACCACTTAGTGACCTGATTCTGTTCAGGGATGATACGGAATTAAACAAAGACATTAATGTACCTGGATTAGTTCTTTTTCGTGATCTGTAATAATTTTTTTTGCGAATAAAGCTGTTACCAGGTGGTTGTGATGTGATAATTTTTTCTCGATGTCTAGAGCAAGCTCACGAAATGCATTCTTTTGAGTCTCTTTCATGGTTGTTTATAGGCCGAGGCTCTCTATCTGTACAAAACAAATGACAACACTAAAGTACATGCAAATGAATGTCAACTTCGACAGAGTAAATATAACATTGTCTCTCCAGTTTTAATAATGCTCCCAACCTTTCACTATGCAATTACAAACTTACTAAGTAAAGCCTCATCTCATTTGGCTGAACCTTTGTACCATCAGCTATGCATTTTTTTCTAAGGTCAATACTTATTTGGATGTCTTACTTTTGACGATGAGTGACCTTAAAAATTGAAATAACATAATGATTCTGGGTGATGCTGGCTCATGGGCCCTTAGTTAATATTGAAGACAAATTGGATTATACCAGTGTGATTGGTTCTGGTGACGTTATTTTTGACTTTGGGTTTCTTTGAAAAATAAAACAAACATATTGTCTTATATATTGGGAGCATGAAACTTGTGGCGCACCATGGTAAGAATCAATACAGTATATGTATAGAGCAGTTAGGTTTGCACTTGCAGAAGCAGTAGAATTTGACAGAACCCATGATTATCATAGACTTTTGTTCTGCTTGTAAAATCATGTTGTAAAGATCATAAAAACACCAAAGAAGAAGGTCTTTTTAAACTTTTTCTGATAATCAAAAATATGGTTTGCCTTTTTTTCACTCATGTTTATTTTTATTTTCACCTTAGTTTGTAACAGTAGCAGTGCCACTTCTTGCAAAAAAAAAGGTTTTGGCGTCCCCAGAGGTGTCCTCAGGCAACTTTGAAACGATTGGTGCAGAGATTTGGGAGATGAGATTTGAAGACTTCTATCAAAAATGAATAAACAAAAAGGTTGTCCAAGAATCCTAAAATCACTAGAGTGTTTAAATAAACGTGGCAGTGACCAGCCCCAGGTACATGCACACCAAACGTCAGGTAAATCTGACTGACGGTTTTGGAAAAAAAGTCGAAAATGTGGATCTAAGTTCCCTTCCCCATTGAATGACATGGCGATAAGCAGGGATCCATGCAAGAACCTACAGATATCCTAAATGAAAAAAAAAATTAAGATCCGGACTCCAAAGTATCACTAGCTAGTGATCAGCTTTGTTTAACCATCCTATAGCTTACATTTTTACCACGTTTCAGCACAATCTGACAGACCCTTTTTGGGGAAGAAATCGTAATTGGCATCAACATGCCAAAGTTCGTAAAAAGTAAAAACATTCACAGCGCTCCCTCTTGAGCAAATGTAGATCTGGTGGTTTCCTGAAGTATGCTTGTACGTTTTCGAAGCTATTGGCCTGGCGGTTTCGTTGTTTTTAAAATTTGGTCCAAAACGTGAAAATGAACAAAACAAAATCATTAAAAATCCAAATATCTCTGCAGCGTGACCTTTTTAACTAACTTGGTACAGACCTACCCAAGGTTTATTTTTACCACTTCAGAAGTGAATCTGGCCTATGATTCTGGACTAATCAAAATGTGGATTGTGCATGACAGACGATGGACGATGGACAGCTCAGCTGACTGACAAGCTAAATATGCTCCTCCCAAATCGCTTAGCCAATTGCTTTGAAATCGCATTGGAATACCTCCAGAGACCTGTATACCTTAAGTGATTTAACAGGTGGCACAGTGATTATCTTTCTCTTTTTAAGTATTTTGTTTTTGCGTGTTTTCACTTTTCATGTCCATTTCTGCCAAATGATTAGTTGGATCCTCTTCAGATTCTTCTGGGAATGTACATGGACTTGATCTCCACCAAATTTGGTCGCTACATGCTGACGCTGTCAAGCAGATTTAAAATTAGGTCAAATGTCTCCATTCCCATTCTGGGCTTCATTTCAAGGGATACCCTAGGAATTATTTTTCTTTACCAGTAAGGGGGTTTATCATGTAAAAGACAAAAATCTGATAATTCAGCAGTATAAAACATAATGGTAAATGATGCAAAACTTCATGACCGCAAAGGTGCAAAGTTTAGATGTTTGGGGGCAAATTTTGCACTTGTAGATGTAACATTCAAAATGTCGTGAAGAAATCGCAGTTGTTTGATTTTTATCCAGTTAATAAGAATATACTTTCCTACCTGAAAATCGAAATTGCGATCAGCAAGTATTGAAGTCTATCTCTGAAAAAAGTGCACGCGCTTGCAGGTAAATAGACAGCAGGAAGATGATAAAGGTTGGCTTGTGTTGTGAGCAGTTTGAATCGACAATGGTGGCAAACGATGTTCAAATACATGTTGGGTGTGCCCGATAACAGCATGCTAGGAGTCCCTATTCTCTTGATTTTCTGTAAAGTAAACTCTTCAGTTCAGTAAGATTTTTCTTCCTCGAATGTAGCAGCGAGGGGAAACCACAAGTCACACAAGTACTTCAGGGAAGATGCTATCTTAAATGCGAGTATACTAGTCTTGGTTATGGGAATACACAGACTGGCCAGCAACGCTGTTGCGGCTCAATGACGCAATCCCAAAAAACAATGCATTAAAAATTAACAGAAGGGCTGTGTGAACAGCCCATGCTCAGCTACATTTGACATTCATCACACTTGCAGCTCTATGAACTTGGGAAAGGATCAAAGTCACCCATGTTCTGAGTCTGACCTTATAGAAGAACACTAACTTGTGCAACATCAAGGTTCAAGTAGTTCTTAAATATTATAATGAAGAGTAAAATTCATGTATTTTGCACTGTGACCCCAAAAACGATGTCAAGGTCGTTCATGTACTGTCTAAGCATAACTTTCATACAGAAACATTAACATGTGCAGAATCACGGTACTAACTCAAAGCAGATCTCAAGTTATCAAGTAAACAGTAAATTTCGTGTCAGTTGTCCTGTGAATTAGCATTACAATGCCCATTGACTTACATAGCAATCAATAGGAAAGCTGCATTGACCGATAAATACCCGAACTGAAAATCCTTAAAAATCAGGAATCCAAAGCAGCGCCACCTAGTAAACAACTTTGTTTGATCCTTCCACAAGAACATATCCATCACAATTCAGCTTAATCTCAGTGACGGTTCTGAGAGCAAGTGAAAAATAGCAAAACCATACAAAAAATTCATAAAAAATTAGAAAAAATTGCACCAGCACCTGGTGAATCAATTGGTAACTAGGTGTCCCTGGGAGTGTCTATGTACGATATCAAAGCAATTGGCTGAGCGGTTTCAGAGGAGAAGAGTTTTTAAGGTTTACCCCCCCCCCACCAACAAAAAATTCATAAAAAAATCCAAAAATCAATAGAGCATGACCATTTGGACAAACTTGATAGAGATCTACCCAAGGCACATCCCGACCAAGTTTGAAGTAAATCTGGTCAAAATTATTTACGTTATAATCATTACAAGAGATTCCCTATTAAAACTTTTGTAGAGATTTTGGAAAAAAAATATAAAAAAAATCCAAAATGCATTGGAACATGGCCATTGGAACAAACCTAGTAGAAACCTACCCAAGGTACATCCCCACAAAGTTTGACGTAAATCTGGATGACAGTTTTGGAGAAGTCGAAAATGTAAATTAGTATTAGAATGCCCATTGACTTATATGGTTATCAATAGGAAAGGTGCATTTTCCCGAATAGTAGCCGAATTGAAAAAATCGTTAAAAATCAGGAATCCGCAGCATTCCCACACAGTGAACCATATTGTTTGACCCTTCCACAAGGAACATATCCACCACGTTTAAGCTTAATCTGAGTGACGGTTCTGGCGAAGAAGTCGAGAAAAGCTATAACACAAAAAATCATAAAAAATTAGAAAAAAATTGCAGGGCCACCTGGTGAACAAATTAAGAACAAGGAGTCCCTAGGTGTCTTCCCGTGTGATATCAAGGCAATTGGGTAAGCGGTTTCGGAGAACAAGATTTTTTTCAGGTTTGTCCACAAAAAACCAACAAAAAATTCATTAAAAATAAAAAAATCACTGGAGCATAACCATTTGAAGAGACCTGGTAGACACCCACCCAAGGTACATTGCCACCAAGTTCGAAGTTAATGTGGATGACGGTTTTGGAGAAGAAGTCGAAAATGTGAATTAGCATTAGAATACTCATTGACTTCCATAGTAATTAATAGGAAAGCTGCATTGACCAATAAGTACCAGAATTGAAAAAATCGTTAAATATCAGGAATCCGCAGCATTCCCACATACTGAACAACTTTGTTTGACCCTTCTACAAGAAAGATATCCACCGTGTTTCAGCTTAATCTGAGTGACGGTTCTGGAGAAGAAGTAAAAAATAGCTATAACACAAAAAAACGGTTTTAGGGAAGAAGATTTTTTAAGATTTGCCCCCAAAAGAACAAAAAAATTCATAAAAAAATCCAAAATCACTGGACCGTGACCATTTGAACAAACTTAGTAGACACCCAACCCAAGACACATCCCGACCAAGTTTGAGGTGGATGTAGCTGACAGTTTTTGAGAAGAAGTTGAAAATGTGAATTGTGAATGGACGACGATGGACGTCGACGACGGACGACGACGACGGATGACAGACGGACGACAGATGCCTCACCCTCCTAAAAGCTCAGCTGAATTACCAGCTGAGCTAAAAAACAACCCCAAGGTTCATCCCACCAAGTTCGAAATGAATCTGGAGGACAGTTTTGGACAAATGATAATATGTGATTTACCCATTAACTTGGGACTGTAAACTATGGGAATGCATGTATTAACCGAAAGGTACCTAAGTTGAAAAAATCTTTAAGAATAAGAGATGCAGAATATCATTACTTAGGGAACAACTCTCTGTGACCGTCCACCAACCACATTTCCTTTTTAGGAGAATCTTAATTCACGATTTTGGAAAAGAAATTGATCATTACTTTAACATACGAAAAGTTGTTGAAAAATCGAAATAAACAGCAGCGCCACGTGGTGAGCTAATTCGGGTTTTGAGGTTCCCATACACAGGCGCTCGTAAAATTGAGTCAGTAAAGCTTTCTTGCTATTATGGGGGGGGGGGGGGTAAAGAGGGTGGACCTGGAACATCTATGCGTTCAATGAACCACATAGGGCCATCCCCGCAATAAAATATTGCGTATTCATCTGAGCAGGCAATTATTTGTGCTAATAGGTATAGCAAAGCATCCCACACCAACATCGATACTATAATTGAGAGTACTATCAAAACATAACTGCCTCCCAATGCACGGTGACTGTTTGACAACTTTGTGGATAAATAACCACAGAAATGGAGTGTGAAACAATGTATGGATTTGTGTTATCTCAGTAACATACTCAAGCCTGCTGTGGACATGTGGACAGTCATATATATATATATATATATATATATATATATATATATATATATATATATATATATATATATATATATATATATATATATATATATATTAAATGAAGTCAGACAGTTATGTAATACATCTGTTTGTTACCACTCGCATTAAGATGTTATTTATTTGTTTTATATATGTGTTTCCATGCACAGGTCAATGTACATTCTCAACCAAACTACCCAAAAGACTGACCCTCCTTGGAATGGGCACCTCCCTACCATAGGCACTCTTGCAGTTTCTTCTGTTAAAGAACACGTGTCTTTCCTCAGCATGGTATCTACAGTTTCCGTGGAACCAGTCCGGGAAAAGCACATTTAACTCTTTTTGGACCACATTTTGGTCTGAGTCAATAACTTTCCTCAGCGCATCAACACATGCAAATCTTTCATATGCAGAGGTTTACTTTCAAGCACATTCTTCAGGTCTAATTTCCCTTTGCCCTGTTTTCACCCACATCAGTCTCACCTAGTGTTCATTGTGGGTTCGATGTATCTTGTTTTGTATACTATCTCTCCCATCATAAAAACTTTTCGATGCCTCTCTGTTGATTATGAGCCCACAGAAAAGTACCAAAATCATTTTCTTTGTGTCTTTCATGGTATCACAGATAACAAACGTTTCTTCAAGTATTAGAGCACTTTTAAAATAAGCCTGATGTGTCTTTTCAAACGTCTCCATTTTACAGCCAGAGAAATTAGTTCTTACCAAGTGACAGCAACGATAAAAGTGAATTATCAAATGCAAGAGCCCTCATTATCTCAGTCTATGTTTATATTTTGCTGGTAGATTGGATTCCCCAATAACAATTTGATCTGATTTGTTGGTGTATTTCTATCTAAAACTAGAGGGCTATGTAAACAATCCGTGCTCAACTGACCTAAGTTAGCTTACAAATTCAAAGTTGTGTGACCTTGGGAACTAGGCAAGGACACCCATCCTCTATTGTGACCTAGCCCTTATAAAGGACTTTTATACTGTACAATATCATACTCATAGCTCAAAAACTTCATGACAAATCATGTGAAAAGCAAAGTCCACTACATTGGTCCTGTGACCTTGGGAAATAACTCAAGGTCACCCATCACCAAACACAACCTCGCCCTTACAGAAGACTATAATCCTATGTAGTTTGATTGCCGTAACTCAAGACGTTCAAGGCATATTGTGCAGAAAGCAAATTCCACTTTAATGGCTCTTTTTAATCCAAAATCACTGAGCCACGCCAAATTGAACAGACATTCTAGAGACACATCTTAGGTGCAATGCCACCAAGTTTGAAGTGAATCTGGCAAACAGTTTTGGAAATGAAGTAAAAAAAATGTGAATAAGCATTAGAAGGCCAATTTACTTACACAGTCATCAACAGAAAAAGTGCATTTACTGGTAAGTACACAAATTGAAAAAAAAAATCGTTAAAATTGGAAATACATAGAGTGCCATGTTGTGAATAACTTTGTTTAATCCTTTCGCAAAGAACATTTCCATCAAGTTTCAGCTTCATCTAAGTAAAAATTCTGGGAAGTAGCGAAAACACAAAAAATCAGTTGTCACGTTCATATTTATTCATTATTATGTGGGGTGTCTACCGTGCCAATGTACAAGCCACACCTGCTACAACATCACCCTGGGTCCTTGATCAACCTTTTATGGGTTGCCCCGATGGCCTAGAGGTCAGCATGTTCGACTTAACATTTTCATTTGCTGAATATTTAGCTTAGACAAGGAGCCGCTACTTAGAGAGACGTGTACGAGTATAGGGTCTGAAACATGTTCTCAGTAGTTACCCACTGAAGACCCTTTAATTTATTTGGGCTAATAGAGCCTATTTCAAAATTCTACAGAAGAACGTGGGCAATATAGACAATAGTACTTCCATATGCATATAGGTTAGACAGTGACAGGTTAGCTTATGGAGATTGTAGGGATCAGACTGTGGAATATGGTCGTGACTACTAGGATATGGTTCTGGACAAAAAGACACAAATACAATAGAAAATAGAAAAAATTGCATCACCATCTGATAAACAAATTAAGAACTAGGAGTCCCTAGACGTGTGTCTGTGTGATAGCAAATCAGTCAAATCATAAAACAATAAAAAGTCACTGGATCATAACCATTTGAACAAACTTGGTAAAAACCTACCCAAGGCACATTGCCACCTGTTGTGAAGTGAGTCTCACTACCCATTTTAGAAAATTTGAATATGTGAACGTATGACGGATGGCAGAGGACAGAGGACGGGCAACGGAGGATAGACAGAGAGTGATGACATAAACTCTACTGGCTGACAAACCAGCTGAGCTAAAAAAAGGGCAAGCATGTTCGGGCCCTGCCAAGTCTTGCATTCATCTCATTGTCTCCCATGAAGTATTTCATCTAACTGACCTCTAGTTGCATGCTAACCTGTTTGTTTCATTTATCTATTTATCTGAAAGTTCACTTCATCTAGTTTTTCCTATCAAAAAAAATTGCGTGTAGTACTTCAGATAATGTTCTTCATCTAAGATGCAAGCAATTTCTTTAATTTCATTCACTCAGCACACAAAGGTCTATTTTTTGCATCTACACTACTAGTTCAGTTGTTAT
This sequence comes from Hermodice carunculata, assembly GCA_964020975.1. Taxonomy (NCBI): domain Eukaryota; kingdom Metazoa; phylum Annelida; class Polychaeta; order Eunicida; family Amphinomidae; genus Hermodice; species Hermodice carunculata. Next base: position 7,216,992 of record OZ026627.1, read on the forward strand.
GCTTAAGTGGCGATTAACTGGAGAAAGTATTACAACATTATATATATATATATATATATATATATATATATATATATATATATATATATATATATATATAGAGAGAGAGAGAGAGAGAGAGAGAGAGAGAGAGAGAGGGAGAGACAGAGAGAGACAGACAGACAGACAGACACAAAGAGGAGCAGAGTCATTTAGACTTTCTTCCTTTGAAATGTTTTTCGAGGAAGTGATTCAATGTCTGTAAGGTTACTCCAGTTCTGTTTCTCTTTCCACGTGATCTTGTTCCTATATACAGATCTCTTGTGACTATTTATCGCTTTGCTTATTTGTTGCTTACACCACACATATGGGTAACAGTTTTTTAGATGGCTTGCACATCATGTAGTTCACAACCTAAATTTTAAAAAAAATGTTGGAAATGTTAAGTGACCAAACCAATGCTCAACTGGCTCTACAAACAATAACACATAAATAAAGGGCAGGGGATACCATACAAAGCTTTTGAGATCATATCTCTCAGCTTCCAAAAAAAGCATTTGAAAAACCAAATTTAAATAATAGACTCATCAGCAAAAGCTGATAGATGCATTTATTGAAGGTATCTGCAGTTAACATATGTATAAAAGATGATAGAGACACCCCCGCAACCCTGCTTACTTGCTGAGATGAACCTGTAAATAATACAAGCAATCAGCAGTTAACAAATAAAATGTTTCATCTGAGCAGACATCATACGGTAAAGAACCCATAGAAATTTCGAAAATGTCTCCAGCCACAAATGCAAGACTTTGCAATTTGGAGGAGGGTGGGGGGGGGGGAGCGAAATAAGCTTGGAATTAATCTTCAGGATGTACTTCAGACAAAAAAAAAGACAGAAGCAAATTCCTTAGGCCAGACGTAAAGTATCTTCAAATAGCAGAACAAGTTTACTGCAGAAGGCATTCCATTATGCAATTATTGCATGAAATCTGGACATTTATCTCAAAACTGTAGAAACAGACAAAGGCAACAGAGCAATGGTGGTGCAACAAATGCCGAGCGAACTGCTAATGGGCAGGGAAACGAGAAATGCCTGGTAAATAGGTGCTCAAAATTTCCCCCTGCACCTGAGCAATAAATGAAAGTTATTTATACATTCCCCCTGTCCCATAGAATTTGGCAAGTTAAAATGTTTGGCAATCATTGATACAGTAACCCACATCACCATAATTTCGGAACAGTTACTTTAACAAATACCACCTCAAAAGAAATGTCCCTGGGCAGAAAGCAAATTTAGTGATGGAGTCATGTTAGGAATTTCTGGTCAACCCCTGGACTTATTGTATGTGTGAGAAATGTCAAGGCATTTCATATAAGGTTTTATTAGGAAGTGATTTCCTTGCCAAGTCTCAAGCGCAACATGATTTTTATTCTTGAAGAATCAGATTGGGAATCCATTTAGATCTATCGCACATAAAAGATTCCAAGTCAAACATTTCTTTGCCTGAAGTTCAGAACAAACAGTATGTAGCTCCCATTGAATAAGTAACATTGCAAGCAAAAATAAAGGATTATTCAATTCAGGGTCCCTGTTTAATAACTCCCTCAGATAATAGTTTATTTCTTAGTGACAAACCAGGACTAATAGCATAGCAGTCATTGTCCCTGACCAAAATATACCAATGTCCACACAAGTGACCAATATAACAGGTCGATTGTTGACAGTTAAACCATGGGTGGAAATAGCGCATATTGGAAAACTGGCTGACAGGGAGATAAACTTAGTTGACAACATTAATGGCAATATTAAAGCAGAGCAAGTGTCAGTGAATGTGCACTTTGAAGCTGCCAAGCACCAAACACCCAAGCACAAATACTCATGCCCCCAAGTAAATTTAGACCACTTACCTGCAAATGAAAGAACTCAATTAGGAGCTTCGCTGGGATAATATGCTAATGTCTCTGCCACAGGTATTTTAGAACTTGGAAAGGGGTCAGACATCACAATACCTATACCTACCAAGCAACATCGTTGAATCCAGCATCACATGTAGCACATGCCATACAGTCAAAGGCAGGAACTTGAGGCAATTAGAGAAACAGCTCACAGCAGGTATCATCAGACCCTCCAGTACCCCATTGAACAGTCCTTGTCTGTTTGTAAAAGCCAAATGGACAACTTAGATTAGTAATGCATCACAGGAAATTAGATGGTATTATGCTGAAAATCTCTTATCCTCTTCCAAACATTGAAGGAGTAAGGATGCAAGTAAAAGGGGCAAAATAGTATAACAACAGCTAATATGTTTATGGGCTATTTACAATGTCCCATAAGATAAGAAGACAACACAAAAAAGCGTTCATATGTCATCAGGCCTTATTTGAATACAATTTGCTTCCAATGGCGTCTCAGTGGGACAAAATTTCTTTCGACAAAGTGTGAAACGATGTACAGAACACGTTCCTTATAGCTTTCATAGATAACCTGTCCTGTCATTTGCTTGTTTTCCAGTCTCACTTATGTCATTTGCGGGAGGTATTTAAAAGACTTCACAAACATGACATGAAATTTAGGGAGTCAAACTGTCACTTTGCCAAAACAGAGCTCAAATTCTTAGGATATCCTATCTGGGGAAGAAGTTCCTGAAGTGGGCAAACGTTGAAGCTATTGAAAAGATTCTAGCTCCCACATGTGTCCATGATGTGTATACTTTTCGTAAAATGGTGGGATTTAACAGAAAGTTTATTCCAAACTTCAGTCATATTGTTAAACCTTTGACAACATTGATGGGGGACAATAACCTTATTTTTAAATAGCGAGTGGCAGAGTAGATTGCTTTTGAAGTACTGCAGCATTGGTTAATGACAATTCCCATATTAAGTGCATGCACAAGTAGAAAAACCTTACCACTTGACCACAGATTGTTTGGAATATGCAATAAGGGCCACACTTTAGCAGTTTAATGAGGGACGTCTAAAAGCTTTTTTTTATTTGTCTCATCAGTTGACCCCAAGTCATCAGAAATAGTCATGTATTGAATGGGAAGCATATGTAGTTGTGTATTTAATTAATTCTAACACTACCGGAAGTGATTGTAGTCCAATTGTCCACAGGCCGAAACATGCAACTGTAGTCAAATTCTTAGATGGCAGCCAATTTTTAGAAAGACATCATCTTAGCAGGACTTCAGACCCTGAGACCAACCTTACTTAAAGTGCATGATGTACAGAAGTAGCTTTTTTTATTTGAAGTGAATTTGTTTTAAAATATTTTTGATATTAAATGCTGGTTTTTATAAGAGGAAGGTGTTTATAACTTGTACCTTACCTGTATAAACTGAAGAGGTTCCATTTGTCCCATGTGAGACAAGTGAAAACAATTGTTTACATAATATTGCTTGCCTTATTTATTATATTTACTTTCAATATATATGATTGCTTCAAAGGAACGAAATGGATCAATCTTTAGGTCAGATAAATGGCAACATCAGATACAGCTCTTGCTTTGTGCTTACATCTTTAATTCCAAGATAGCTGTCAAATGTTATGACCTTTGACCTTGAAAGTGACCTGATGACCTTTAAACAAACATTGCAAAATAAAAACCCTGACGATTATTGCAAGTGCTGATGGGTTCAAAAAAATACCTTGAGAACATTTAAAGATACAAAATGTAGTATCAAATTAGCCAAAATAGTTGAAACATATGCCTAGATATTTAGGAGCCAGAGTTTAGCCTACGTACAAATGCAGAGTTAAGAAACTTAGATGTTATTTGTTGGTTGATGAAGTCCTTGTGTATACAGATCACTTGCCAATCAACAGTTTGTTGCAATTTAAATTAAGGGTCAAAGATGGGCGGTTCTGTTAGAACATAACTGTACAATTCATTACCAAAAATGGGTCAATCACACCAAAGTGATGGGCTGACTAGGCTTATAGTTAGAGATCCCCAGCCCACCGCTAAAAATAATTCTGAACATAGGAACATCAGGATCATTACTCTGATGGGCTGGACCATAGCCAAACTAGGTCACAAAAGACAGGCGAGGGGGTGCCTATGAGTCCTCTAGATTATGAACATCCTCAGAAAGTAGCTGAATATATACCGTCAATCTTTCAACACCAAAAAACCCAAAAACATTTGGAATAACACAACCAGCTCACACATGTTCAAAAATATTTATGGTCTTGCATGTAAAAGATGAGGGAAGTAACTTAACACATGAATTTCGTAATGAAAGTGAAGATCTCAACCACATAGCTTCAGGAGTGCACCTAGATCCTGACCCGACTCCTCCCCATTTGTTTCATTACAAAGATCTTGGATGGGTATCATAACAAGGCAGGGCATAAGGGAATTGACAAATCATATGAGAAGATATTAAGGCATTATTGGTTGGAAAGTATGTAAAAGGGTTTAAATGTTCTTGTGCATGTACATGTTCAAAAATGTCTACTCTGCAACTTGTAGAAGGTACGAAAGAAAACCTATGAGTTGCAAGAGTGGCTACAGCGCAATAGCCCATTTCATACTGTGACCATTAACACGTGTGGGCTATTTCTCAGTAGTTTTCAAAGGCAAAAATTGTGTCATCATCCTGATTGACCATTTGAGTAATTATCCCAAGGCAAGTTGTATCCCTGATAAAACAGCCAAGAAAGTGGCTAAAGTATAGTGAAACATTTAAATCCAAATAGTACAGAAAAACATGATCCATATTCATTAATTCCAAACCCAACAATGACAGCAAAGAGATTTCACACTTGCCAAAGCATCAACATTTCTCTTCCAATACCAATGTGAAGAAACAAATTTCACTCCTGACTTGAGACAGGCAGTCACCCATAAAAGGCAACTGGTGGTTTTAAACCGGTCCTCTCAACCTTAGAAATAGTCATCATTAACTGCAAACACTAGTTCTTTTCCAAAATCTATAGGCCTAACCACCAAAAACACAAATTTCATTACTTCTGCCAAAAATAAAAAGAGACCTGTTAGGCCTATCACCTTTTAGTTCTCCCGACTTGTCAGTCAGCTAAGTTTACAGCAAAAGAGTAAAGTAGGCCTACATCGTTTTTGTGAAATTTATGAATCTGGAACATTTTAAAAACACTCTACCTCCACTATAACTATGAGTCGGAGAACAAAGCCCACAGCACAACATAGCCAATGAAGTAAATTCCAAATAGTACAGAAAAACATGATCCATATTCATTAATTCCAAAGCCAACAATGACAGCAAAGAGATTTCACACTTGCCAAAGCATCAACATTTCTCTTCCAATACCAATGTGAAGAAACAAATTTCACTCCTGACTTGAGACAGGCAGTCACCCATAAAAAGGCAACTGGTGGTTTTAAACCGGTCCTCTCAACCTTAGAAATATCCATCATTAACTGCAAACACTAGTTCTTTTCCAAAATCTATAGGCCTAACCACCAAAAACACAAATTTCATTACTTCTGCCAAAAATAAAAAGAGACCAGTTAGGCCTATCACCTTTTAGTTCTCCCGACTTGTCAGTCAGCTAAGTTTACAGCAAAAGACTAAAGTAGGCCTACATCGTTTTTGTGAAATTTATGAATCTGGAACATTTTAAAAACACTCTACCTCCACTATAACTATGAGTCGGAGAACAAAGCCCACAGCACAACATAGCCAATGAAGTAATTTCCAAACAGTACAGAAAAACACGATCCATATTCATTATTTCCAAACCCAACAATGACAGCAAAGAGATTTCACACTTGCCAAAGCATCAACATTTCTCTTCCAATACCAATGTGAAGAAACAAATTTCACTCCTGACTTGAGACAGGCAGTCACCCATAAAAGGCAACTGGTGGTTTTAAACCGGTCCTCTCAACCTTAGAAATAGTCATCATTAACTGCAAACACTAGTTCTTTTCCAAAATCTATAGGCCTAACCACCAAAAACACAAATTTCATTACTTCTGCCAAAAATAAAAAGAGACCAGTTAGGCCTATCACCTTTTAGTTCTCCCGACTTGTCAGTCAGCTAAGTTTACAGCAAAAGAGTAAAGTAGGCCTACATCGTTTTTGTGAAATTTATGAATCTGGAACATTTTAAACACACTCTACCTCCACTATAACTATGAATCGGAGAACAAAGCCCACAGCACAACATAGCCAATGAAGTAATTTCCAAATAGTACAGAAAAACATGATCCATATTCATTAATTCCAAACCCAACAATGACAGCAAAGAGATTTCACACTTGCCAAAGCATCAACATTTCTCTTCCAATACCAATGTGAAGAAATAAATTTCACTCCTGACTTGAGACAGGCAGTCACCCATAAAAGGCAACTGGTGGTTTTAAACCGGTCCTCTCAACCTTAGAAATATCCATCATTAACTGCAAACACTAGTTCTTTTCCAAAATCTATAGGCCTAACCACCAAAAAACACAAATTTCATTACTTCTGCCAAAAATAAATCTTGCATGACTATACTCTTGTTAGCTAGAGCTGTGCAGTACCGTAATGCTGTAATTGACCTCATCAAGACTGAACCTAAGGTGGCACATGTCACTGCAATTCCTTACCACCCCAGTGGCAATGCAAAAATAGAGTGTCACCACCAGGTCATGAATGACATCATAGCCAAAAGCATAGGTATAAAGGATCAGAGGACCTGGGACAGATATGTTACCAATGCTTTTACGGCATATAGAACCTCTGCTTCTGAGAGATCTATGTTTGCTTCATTTTTTTCTTCTTTAGGGCAGAGATCTGCTTCTACCAGTCAATACATTGCTACAGTCAAGGTTGAAATATTGGGTGAATATTAATGTTTCCATTCTGTTTGAATACCTCCATCATTCTTATGTTCAAGTCAAAGAGCATATAAAAAATGTAAGAGAGCATAATAAATTTTACAGTGATCAAAAAGCTGAATGACATCAAATTAAAATTTGTGATCCAGTTTACTTCTTCAGCTATAATTCACTGTGGGATGAACATCAAAGTTTGCATCACCATGCAAACTGTTTACAGAATTTCAGAGAAACTTTCCCTATACGTTTGAGGACTTGACATCAGTGCTCAGGGGACAATCAAGTTGATCATGTAGAACACCTAAAGCTGGCTGATCTTGACGCAAATTGTGATGACCATAATGCATGAAATAGGCAGCTGAGACAACTAAGTAAGGTTTAGCAGATGGTAAGGCTGACAGGGTATAACCACTGAGACAGACTGAGGTGGCAGTTCCTACGTATATCCCACTTGTATCCATACCAGAAGGCAATATGTGTAATGAGCCTGAACCCAGCTCCACTGCTGTTATTCAGGCCATGCAGGCTAATGATGATATAAAACCTACAGTGGACCATGATCAAATGGACACTTAAGTCAAATTGACACAAAAGCCAGGAGCCAATTTGTTAACCAAAGAACATGAATCATATAATGTTTGCAGTACACATGTATTGTGGACTAAGTTTGTCATAAGGAAAATGAATACAACACAAGAGGCAGTGTTCTTTGTTGTTGTTTAGTTTTTCGTGCTTTTACAATTTTGTCACATATTTTTTGTTGGGTTGAGACACTTTATGTATAAACCTATTCTTGGGAAAAATCGGTTCTGACAGACTTTGAGTTTTACGTGTTTTCCTCTAAATTACCTTCCACGTAACTTTGAGGTGTTTATCATCTATGCCCTGAGGTCAAGTAAGTCAGTGATCCAGATATTGAAGACCCTATCCTAAAACATGACATAACTCCTGGCATTTTACTTTAATCAGCCAATAACCAGTGGCAAATCGTTTTGTGTGTCTGTGCCAGCTGACAAATCTGAGAATGTCATTCTTGGTCATGCTGCCTCATCTATATGGCCATCATGTCTAAGAGTGGGGCTTTTACTCCCTACCAAGCCTATTTTTTTCAGAATGGTGCTACCAAAAAGGCAATGACTAAACCTCCAAAACCGGCCTATGTATCATGTCATGTCTGAAATGCACAGCAGGGTAACACTGATCTGAGGCACCCAAAATGTGGACATTCCCAGTCATCCAACCTGATCTCCAAGCAATGGTACCAACGCTCTGAATGAGGCCAGCAAGGAGGACAGTACCACCACTCTCAAGAGTGCTCATATGATGACTCGGAGTATGAGAGGGAGTGGTCCTGCCTCCAGAGAGACAGACAGAGGGACTTTGAGCAAGAGACATAATACAGTTATGGTGCACACACACCGATACAATGGTCCTGACAGTTATGGCCAACAGGCCTGTGGCTACTGTGGTACCCGATGGGATGGCTACTAGTCCCATTAGTGTCATTGATTGTAATAGAATGGATTACATTAGTCATTTGGACACCAGCAAGACCAGCAGTGACATTCCTGTAAGTTTCTCTACTGTTAATATTTCTAAAAGTTCTTTTTTAACTTGTGAATCTTTTACCTGTCATGGATACGTGCAAAGTGCGGACTATATATTCAGGATGTATCAGTAAGTGTGCTGTTATGTGTTTAACAGAAACCTGGTTCCAGTCACACGAATTTGGTGCTATCGAAAATGTTTTAAAATGAAGTCATCTCAATACAAGCAAACCCTTGGATTTTTATGTCTTTGCTAAATCGGGTATGTCGCCTATAGAGCCTGATTACTCTGGTCATTCATTTGGCGGCATTGCTATTATAATGAAGAAAGAAATGTCAGCTGTTGAAACAAACTTGGACTGTGTAGTAGCTGTGGTTATTTCTAACTCTGCTGATCTTAAGCAATTCATTATTTGTGTACACATGCCTTTTTACAATGGGAGCCACATTGAAAATACCACTTTATTTACTGATAATGTTGATGTAATGCAGGGTTTATAATGTTCAGCTCCCTGTGAGTAAAAAACTTCTCAGTAATTGGCTCTAAGGTAAAGGCTTCACCAGGCACTTAAATATTTTATACGATTTCATAATAGGTAAAGATATGATAGTTGCTGATCTTATGGCCAAGCAGCCCATTAGCTTTACTAATTTCTGTCACAATAACAATCATTATACTTGGATTGATCATGTTGTATTCTAAGCATGGGGTAAAAGTGAAATTGTAAACTGCAACATTGTTCCATAGGACACTGACAACATCAGTGCCCACTCACTTCTTTGCACAGTATTTAAACTTGATCTAAGTGCTACTGATATTAAGCAAACAAAAGTTAAAGGTGACCTTTGTGGTGCGGTTAAGTATGTTTAGTCTAAATTTACCTACAATAATAAATACTGTAATATAATATCTGTTGTGTTGGTAAATATGCCATTGCTTGCTGACATGCTTTTGATACATCCTTTTGTACATAATGCCCTGTCTTTACAATATATGGTTGCCCACAGACTCCAGCTTATCAATGACACTGTATTTGACGCTGCAAATATTGCTTGTTTTATGCTTAAAATGACATCGAGACCTAAAGCATACCGCTGCCCCGAGCTGGCAAAACTGAGAGATGGCAAAAAATTTCGGTGGTCTATTTGGGTAGCCATGGAATGTCCTAAAACTGGTGTGGTGAATGAAATACATTAAGGAGTAAACAAGACGTTTCTGCATGTTTCATGGCAAGATATGTACAGTCGAAGTAATCACCAGGTAACTAAGGTACATAGTCTGTTCCGAAATTAAATAATCACAACTTTCTGGAATGGACTGAAAAGATTGCAGCAAAGAAACATTGACTTCTTTCTCAATCCTCAAGAGTTTGTTACTTTTTACAGGGTTGTTATGGCTGATACTAATGTTCTTGATAATGATCAAGCTAGGAGCCATGACCCTTTATGATCTAAGCTAAATGATCTAATGCAGAAAACAGGGCAAGCTGTTGACCCAGATAGCCCAATGGAACTGGTCAGGTCATTAAAGTATGGAAAGTCACCTGGTTGTGATGGGATGACGGCTGAGCACTTACGTCATGGTCTTTCTCCTATATTTTGTAAGATTCTAGCCAATTTTTACTCTGTAATTTTGTTTACTTCAACGGTCGGTTCCTACTTTATTTACAACTACCACTTATATTTTTTATACTGAAGAAACCTATCTTGAACCTTTGTTAACCTGATAATTTCAGGCCTATCTCCCTGAGTTGCTTCCATGCTAAAATATCAGAGCTACTGATAAAGCTTACATATGGTGCAAACGATAATCATCACAGCTTTCGAAAGGCTGAAGTGCCTCCTTTATTGCCTGCATCATTAGTGAAGTTATTTGTGAGTTTACGCCAAGGATTCTCCTGTATATCTCTGAGCCTCAGATGCAAAAAGCTACCTTGACAGCTTTGGGGTTGATGCCCTTTTAGAGAAACTGTGGGAGGTTATTCCTGTCAATCATTGGTTATTATTATATAAATGGTACAAATTATCGACTGCTACAGTAAGCTGGAAGAGCAGAATTAGCCTCTCTTTTCAGGTGACAAACGGAATGAAACAGGGAAGGGTGTTGTCTCCATTCCTGGTTAATATTTTTAATGATGGTGCACTGAAAGAATTGGAAAACAGTCCTAATGGTATTCACTTATCTGATCTGAAAAGTAATTCATGTGCTTATGCAGATGATGAAACCTTGATGAGTGCAACTCAAACAGGACGTCAAAGTGTGATAGATATATATGTGTTGGTTATGCTAATTGATGGCCCATGAAAATCGGTATGAAAAAGACTAACAAGTGTACTGTTCAGGGAAAATCAATGTCTAAGTTTGAGGTCATGTGACACCCGGGCAAATATCATTTTTATACAGAATATTTATGAGGTGGAACTTCTGGGCATGGCAATAGACTCAGCTACTGGCTATGCTAATCATCTGGACCTTGGAGTTAATGCCTGTCTGCACGGTACATATGATCTCACATCTGTGGTATGACTTATCCGGGACTCGATTCCGACCTTAAAGCTTATTTATGGAACTCCATTGGGGTTCCTACTTTCAAGTAAGGTCTTAACAAAATATATTTGAAAGAAGGCAGAGAAAAAAATGTACGTTGTCCCAAGGGAATATTTTCGAGGTAGTGCGTGGTCTCGATGAATGTTTTCATTGTATAAACTTCATGTGGGCTCTGCCTATTCTTCTTTTGTGGATCACTTGAGAAAGAACACAACAAATCTGTACCATAGCCTAGTTAAGGTTGGTTCTTCCGCAAATGATACTCAATCCAGGTTTCTAGCCACATATATATTGTTTGGTAAATGCACAAGAGCCACTTTATTAAATAGAATTATTTCGTTTGGATATTAGTCTACCGTTGTCATTCTAAATAAGGTGAATAAGCACAGTTACACTAACTGCTCCTCTGATGAGAGTGAGTGTCCCAGGTATTTTGTTGGAGGTAGAGGTCCAACATTAAAATATTCTGGGCCAATGCTACATTGTGCAATAGCGTGTCCTACCACAGCAACAAGAGGGTAGCATAATTGTGTGGCTAGGCATGCGTGTGATCATCATGCCTCACCATGGGCAGTTTGGAGTTAAATTTTTTCACAAGCGGTATTCACATTTTTTACTTTTCCTAAAAAAAGTCAACCAGATTCATTTCAAACTTAGTGTTCCTTATAGAAGAGTCACACTAGTTTGTTCACCAGGTGGCATTCCAGTTGATACCTGATTGGTGACGAGTTGTTAAATTCGGAAACTTACCAATCAGTGCATACATTCCTATTGATCACTTTGTAAGTCAATGGGGATGGCTGTGGTAATTGCCTTTTTGAACCTTTTTTCCAAAAACTGTTAGCCAGTTTCACGCCAAATTTGGTAGGGATGTACCTTGGGTGGGCTTCTACCACATTTGTTCAAATGGTCATGGTTTATTGATTTCTATGTTGTATGTTTGTTTGTTTTTTGTTTGTTTGCTTTTTGTTTTTGTTTGCTTTTTTTAAGTTTGGGTTTTTTTGAATTTTTTGGTAACTTTTTGGCAAAATCTTTAAGAATTTCTCTTTTTTCTGAATTTTTAATGAATATTCCTGTGTTTTTGCCCTTTTTGACTTCTCCAAAGCCGTCACTGAGATTGTCTTAAAACTGTGTGGTATTTTTCTTGTAAAAGGGTCACACAAATTCATTTTTAACGACTCTTTACATTTCGGTATATACTGGTATATGCATACATTAATATAAATTACCGTGCCAGTCCATGGGAATGCAATGGTAATTCCCTTTTTCGACTTTTCATCTAAAACCATTCGCCAGATTCACTTCAAACGTGGTGGAAATGTACCTTGTACAGGTGTGTACTTAATTCGTTCAAATGGTTGCGCTCCAGTTATTTTTGTATTTTTATTTATTTAGATTTATCCTTTTTTTGTTGGGGGCATTTTTTTGCGTGGTCTTAAAACAATTCATTCTTCTCCAAAATTACTTGGCCAATTGATTCAAAATTGTATAAAAGTACTTGACGGCATGAGGGGGGGGGGGGGGTTACACAGTCAGTATGTGGGAAACCTTAATCTCATTCTCAAGGCCTCAGGGTACCAAGATTCTCAAGGCCTCAGGGTCCCCCAGGTATATTTAACCCTACAAATGATAACTTGAAAAGTATTTCAGCCTGGATTTGGATGTTTTACATGGTTATGACTATCTTTGAGGGCCGCAATAAGACTGTACGTGAGTGACCTTGATCTCATTCCCAAGGTCACAGAACAACTGACATGGAATTTGCTATTCACTTTATAACTAGAGACCTAGTTTGAGTTACTACCTTGATGTTCCACATGTTAATTTTCCTCTATAATGGATATACTTAGATAGTACATCAGTGACCTTGACCTCATTTCTGAGGTCACAGTGCAACATACGTGAATTTTACTCTTCACTATAACGTGAGAACTATTTGAGCTGAGACCTTAATGTTCCACCTTACTGTTCATCCGAAAAGGTCATACTTATCCAGTTAACAGATGACATTGATCGTCTCACAAGTTAACACAGCCACAAGTGTGATGAATTGGTCTCTTCCATGTTACCTAGAGCATAAAACTGACCGTCCCTGGACGAGGCAAGATAGTCAGTTTCTAATCACTATCTTGCCATTAATTTTGAAGTCTGTCGTGGACAGCAAAAACTTAATATTATTTTTATACTATTTTATGTTACAGCATAAAGACTGTGGAAAGCTGTATCCTTTTTAGATATGGATGACAATCGTAACGGAATAGTGGGATCTAAACATTTACAGACCTTGGATTCAAGACAAAAAGGGGTGAAAAAGGGATATGTTCCTACTTATTGGGTTGTATGATGAGAGTAAGCATTTATCAACTGTTTACATCACATTTTGCATTTATCTCCCTATTCTGAGCTGAAGAGGAGCCATCCACGTGCTACATCTGACTACTACTAGCGATCGTTGCAACGTCCTAATGGAGTTACAAAGTCAAGTACCTTCCCAAAATCTTGTGCTGAACCCCAAAGCTCGGTCTTAGGACTTCTTCTGCTTCTTATTGAAATTAATAATATCCACTGCTGTATTCCGAGAAAAATTGCATCATATCATTTGCAGATGACACAAACTTGATTATAGCTGTAAAAACCTTAATGAATAAAAAAAAGGAATGTGAACAAATTCTTAAGAGCTTACACAAATGGTTGTCCATTAACTTACTGTGTATACTGAAAAGTCATGTTTAAGCATATTAACAACCAAACACCATGACCAGAATCTAATTCCAAAACTCAACTTCGGGAACCAAATAATTAAACGTGTACAATCAACAAAGTATCTTGATATTATCCTTTATGATAAACTAACCTGGAATGAACATGCACAAAACAAAAAATAATGTATTAAAATACTTAAATTGCTTCACACATATCCAGCATCATCTCCCAGCAAATAGTGCAAGGACTCTCTATTATTCATTCATTTATCTAAAAGGGCTACAATTCCTTGAAAACATATCATTACAAAACTTTTTTGACTGCCATCAAAGGACAAGGTGAAATCTTAATAAGCATGCCAAGTTGTTAATGGTTCACCATGTGTAGGAATATTCCTTACTTAGTTTTGGTCACAAACAAGTATATGGAAACTTACCTTCCTAATATAATGATTATTTTACCAAAACCGATTCATTATATAAGTACTCTGCTCGACAAAGTGTAGCTTAATTTCTACCACGTCCAAAAAGGATACTGGTAAAAATGCAACTTAATTTAAAGGACCCCAATTTTGGAATAACTTTTCAAACCCATTAAGACTGATTTCACAAATTGCAAAGTTTCGAAGGTAGCTTAAAAGGTCTGCATTCAAACTTATGATTATTGAATTCTACTTGTAGCATAAACACCTTATATGTCAAATTATTTTACTATCATTTTTTAGCTCAGCTCTGTTTCGAATGAGCTTTTAGGACAGTGAGGTGTCCGTCATCCGTCGTCCATCCACAATTGACATTTTCCACTTGGCGCTGGCCATATCCACTTCAAACGTGGTGGGGATGTGTCTCGGGTCTGTCTCTACCAAATTAATTCAAATAGTCTTTGGGTCTGTCTCTACCAAATCAATTCAAATAGTCTTTGTCCAGTGATTGCTGGACCTTTAATGGTGGCACTGCATTTTTTTCTACTTTTAGTGAACTTTTTGTGTTTTTGCTGTTTTCAACTTTTTCTCCAAAACCATTCTTAGATTGTGCTGAAACTTGGGAATATGTTCTTTGTGGAAGGGTCACACAGGGTTGTTCACCAGGTGCCGTTTTTATGGATCCCTGATTTTTCAATTTGGGTACTTGTTAAAAACTGAATACATTTCTATTGTTTACTGTGTGAGTCAACGGGAATGGCAATAGTAGTTTACATTTTCGACCTCATCTAAAAACCGTTGGCCAGATTCACTTCAAACTTAGTGGGGATGTCTCTTCAGTGGGTCTCTACCAAGTATATTCGAATGGTCACGGTCCAGTGATTTTGGTGTTTTTTTTAGGAAGTTTACATGTTGATTTTACATGCCTATTGATTACCATATAAGTCAATGGTGATTGCAAAGTCATTAGGGTTTGCTATGCTAAATGACAATTTTGACTTCTTCTGCGAAACCATCCTGTAGATTCACTTTAAATTTGGTAAGGGTGTTCCTTGGGTGGGTATCTACCACGTGTGTTCAAATGGTCAGAGTCTAATGATTTTTGGATTTTTTAAAAATGATTTTTTGTTCATTTTTGACCAAATATTTAAAAGTATATGCTCAACCAATTGCTTTGAAATTGCATAGGGACACTTCTTGGTATAAGGGTATTACTAGGATAGTAGGTGAGTGACATTGACCTCATTTCCAAGGTCACAGGGCGAGGTGCATGAAATTCACTGCTTATATGGTAACTTGAGAACTATTAAGGCTGGGACATTTGTATTGCACATGCTAGTTGTCCTCAATGAGGGCCAGACTATAACAGCAGATGAGTGACCTTCACCTTATTCCCAAGGTCATAGGACCACTTGCTCTAATTTTACTGTTCACCTGACAACTTGAGAGCTTTTTGAACTTGGACTTTGATGTTGGACATGATAGTTTTCCTTAGCAGAGGCCAGACGTAGACAGTACATGGGTGACCTTAACCTCATCCCCGAGGTCAATTGGACCCAGACACTTACGTGAATTTTACTTATAACACTATAACTTGAGAACTTTAAAAAGCAGGACTTTGATGTTGAACTTGTTGGTGGTCCTCTACTTTTGAAAGATTGAAACCGTACATTAGTGACATTGACCTCATTTTCAAGGTCACAGGGCCACTAACATGAATTTTACTGGTCGCGTGATAACCTAAGAACTATTTGTACTGTGACTTGGATCTGGCACATCGGGATAGCCCTCTATACAAGTCAGATTCAGAATAGGTCATTGGCCTTGACCTCATTTCTCAGGTCATAGAGTGACTTAGTCAGCTGAGCACAGGACTGCCACAGTCCTTTTGTTTTTCAGTTTATGCATACCTTTGTACATATCTACCAACAGGTATTTGCTAAAGGTTAAAACAAACCATCACCAAGAACTAATGTGATGTGACAGAGATATTTGAGCGTTTTTTTTTTTTTTTGCTAACTATAACTAACATGCTACCTTCACTGTTGCACATGTTCTGTGAACATGGTATGCGCTGCTGCCACCGTGGTCAATTTCAGCAATTACAGTGTGAGCCCCGATAAGTCAGGCACACAGGGGTTTGTCCTGGCTGACCCTCTCTCACATATGGTCACCACCAGTGACAGAAGCATTTCTAAAGAGCTGTGGCAAAAGTGGTGAAAAAGGTAGGAAATTGTTCCCAAAGTTACTAATTTGTTGGCTAATATTGTTTAAAGTGTTGTTTGGAGTTTATAATGCAAAAGTTACAATTTGAAACAAGTAATTTCTGTAATTTTGATGAAATGCCTGTATGGTAAATGTATGAGTTGCACAGGCATGCTGTGCTGTCAAGCATGCAAGCTGGCTTTACAGAAGCCACAAATACTGTAGTTTGTAATTTGGTTCATATAATTATATCAATGTGTATTGGATAATTTCTTGTGCTGTAAGTGGTGCAAGTCAGACATGTAAGATGTAAATGCAGATTCTAGCCATAATACCATACTTATGAAATGTCTAATAATTCTAAAGGCAGGTTGCATTTGGTAGAAGCATTCATGCATGGTCCAGTGGTTCCAAACTGGTTTGACTGCTTGACATGCATATGGGTGGTGTCATGGTCATGTGACCTGCAGACATGTGTTCCCTGTCCTTTGCACACTGCATTGGTGTACAAGGTAATTAACTATTCCTGAAAGAGTGCATGATTATCATAATTTATCAATACACTGAACTATGTACCAGGACACAAGGCAAGGCATGTGCAGTTAAATAGGTAATTCTGTAAACAAATCAAAATAAGTCTAGTTTATATACACATGCCGTGATTTGTAAATGAATTGATTTGCCTGCAGATACATATTAAACAGCTCACACTGTTTCCTTTGCAATGAATTCATTTACAAAGGATGTTACTTACATGTGATGGTTGCATTTCCAAAGTTAAAAGATATATTTATTTACATTTTTGTTCATTAAGTCTATGGAGTTATTTTGAGCATGTGACCAGAATATATATATACAGTGTTAATACATGTAACTAAAGATGGTGATTTCGTGATATGCTGTGATGTTGACCTGGACTACCGGGATAGGTTTTTGCCGGAATGCTGATGTTAACTCTTTCTTTCCAGCGGTTTGAGCCTAGTCTTCGTGACTGTTGTGTTCATGCAGGTGGTTCATGCATGGTTATATATGCCAGGTTTCCATCAGGGTAAGCTGTATTAGTATGAATATTGTTTGAGTTGTTATATGTTTGATATTATTTTGAATTTTGTTATATATTTTCCCAAATGTTAATTGTTATTGTTAAGTTAGAAATTATTTCACTTTTCAAGAATTTATGCAGACCATTTTCAGTTTCAAGTTCCAAATGTTCTTGAAGTACATGTTTACCTTATGTAATGCTACAGCTGTGAGGTGTAATGGATTAACTTTTGAGGTCAATGACCTATGCTGCGCCTGTATTGGCCACATATTGAATATTGTGATCGATTCACTGCCATGTATCATGCAGTCTGGATGCTGGATTCTGGTGTCAGTATTATTATCCACATATAACCATGGGATGTAATATTTAGACAATGTCTTGCAGGACATGTGCGATCATGTGTTAACTAAATATTCTACATTCACCTGAACTTTGTGATTGATTCCTTGATTCCCTGAAATTTACTGTACATGTTATTATTTTACAGGATTTTTTTGGTTTGGAAATAAACACGTATCTACATCACAACATAGGCCTTTGTGTACAACTGTCTTGTGTCACAGTGATATATTGTACACGAAGGTTAAGAGGGTTATATTTTTATGATCTCATGTAAAATATTTTGGGATTTTTCTCACTTTTTGACTGGTTATGGGCCACCATAGTCCACATAAAACAAGGTTGTCCAGGATAATGTATAAGATGCATGTATATATTTTTTATATGCATGTACGTATTTTTTTCTCTTTTCCCCGTTCACCCTTTGGTGAATCATACTTCTGAGTATTACATGGTATTAACATATCTCAGGCGCCCAGCTTGGAATGCAATATTCCCCTAGGAGCTTTCATTACCTTTTTCGTGTAGTGATAATGTATGATACACGTGAAAATAAAGTTTCAATTCAATTAAGGTTCAATGATGAATGACACACACCTCCCTGGATTTGTTTACGACATGCTTCTTTGCCTAATCGTACCGGGGTGATGCTCCAATTGCTCTGCACTTCGATGACAGAATATTAATAGACTAGACCCAATGCCTTTCTATTTGACTTTTTACCAGAGCACCAGACTATATCTTACTTGTGTATATCAAGAATGGACTTCCTTATGTGCATGTACCTTCATGCGTGACGGCCTATTAGTCCTGCAGGCCAATGCAAAGCTCATGAGTACACATAATAATACGACTGTTCCTAGACAGTAGTTAGTCCTGAATATCGCTGCTTGGCTCTTTTGCGTGCTAATAATGTGACACTTAATGGACCGTAATGTTGTTATTCCTTTCCTGTCTTCAATGGTTCAACAAGTTAACAAAAAGTCATTGTTATACATATACCTGTGACGCATTTTTCTTTAAAAAAATTATCCAGTAAAACACCATTATATATGTCAAAATACATATATACATATATATATATATATATATATATATATATATATATATATATATATATATATATATATATATATATATATATAAACATGTTTAAGACAAGCATCATGTATCATTTTTGCCATCATCTAATTCAGTGCCTTCGTAGCTATGGTTGCTTGTGGTTATGCTCAAGCAGTGCCTTGCTGCTCAATAAAGAGACTATGGCTGCGTCCTCGCTGAGTTTGGCGACATCCATACACAAATTTAACCACACGATGTTTGTAAGTTGGTCAACTGTGAAGAACACAATGACATACGAAACTGGTTTCGACAGGGCAAGACTAGATCAACCAGGAAGTTGTAAAGACAGGGCGGTACCAGGACACATAAGGTAGAAACCCTGGTTGCCCGCCAAACTGGTAGTCTCCACGTACATCACAATTGTTATTATACCTCCCGTTATCTGCTGTTGCGTCCAGGCTTTCGCCGAGTGTTCGCAACTCAGAACGATTCATGTATCTGACTTTGAAGCAAACTACACAGACGTAACAGCTTGTTGTGCAGTGCATTGCGCAGCCATAGTATTTTGTGATAAACGGCGATGAACACACAAATATTTTTCGATTAACATGTTGGATTTGGTTTCATGTTGAGTGATTTACAAAATATGCCTAGGTTGCCCATAAAATGAGGATACGTGCCTATCCTTTTTCTCTTCAAATTAAGTGTATTTCTTTTTTTAAACGCAACACAGTAAAGCACTCAAAAACTCATTCCCTTAAAAAGTTTTCATGGCTGACCCACACCATATAGACAGCAAACCGACACCCATAGTGTAAACGTATGTAATCTGCACATACCGTCATAATCTCACCCAAGCTCCTGAGAAATGCCATTCATAATTTACGCTCCCATCAGCCACACCGTCCCCTTTACCTGTCAATGGCCATCGGCACTATGACGTTGGGTGTGCGATGCATCCCATGACATACTTGTTACCATTCTGCACATATGCAAATAAATAGACTGCAACACGACTGCGTGGAGGGAAACAAAATTATGTATGTATATATATTTACATGTATAAAGGTAAGGTATTCAACAACTTTGCTCAAACAAACTTACATTCAATTAAAGAAGTTTAACATGATGAAATGCATGTACACCTTAGATTATGCCTTATAATAATTTTGTAGGAATTAGCCATTGAATCACATACAAAATTTAAAATATTTATATGTGGTTGGTAGAGTCACCTCGATGGACTGACTCAATTACTGAATGTTTAGTGACCTACTTCGACATCAATAAGCTTTTTTTGTTGTATCTATATTTTTGGAGCCATGAGGCCCTTATGCATAGCTTTTTCAAGTCACGGGTCACACAATGTCCTGAACTGCTTAGACCTCCTCACGAAAACCGCATAGGGAGTGATTTCAAGAAATAGACATAGGGTATCAGATGTGCAAACCACAGTTGATAATTAAATCATATAAATTGTGTAAATTTATGTATCACCGTTTGTAAACAGCAAATGTATAATACCAGATAAAACCATTAATATCAAAGCCATAAGTTGGTTTATTCTGACACTAGGTGGAAATGTATTTTTGGGAGGGTTTTCAATGAATTGTTCACTTTGGGTACCTGTTGGTTAGTGCATGCATCCCTTTTGATTGCCATGCTACTCAAATGGAACGGCAAGCTTTTACTTGCTCTTTAAACTTGCTATCGCCTAGACCAGAGTGCGACTTGTTACGGGTTGGATATCTAGGTCAGGTAAGGACAGGCTTTTCACACAAACCTCTTCTCTTTTGTATTGCAAAAAGGTGGCACTGGAAGGTTTGCTTTTGTTTTTTGTTTGTTTGGTTGTTTGTTTGTTTTTATATATTTTTGTATTTATGGAGAATTTTGTGTGGTTGTTGCTATTTCAATTCCCTCTCCAAAACGGTCACTCAGATTCTTCTTAAACTTGGCGTAAATATAGCTTTTTTAGCCCCCCGTTGAACGCCATAAATTGTCGCTCCGCCTGGTGAATGGGGTGATTTGGGGGTGTGACACACAGGCCACAATTCTGATGTATATTTTGCCTTCTATGGTTGACTGCATCCTGTAGGTCAAAAGTGAAAGTTGTATCTTCACATTTGTATTGAAAGCTGAATGTGGATGTTTTGACAATTATTGAACCTCTACTTTTTGTATTTAAGTTTGCTGGTTACAGACCACAGTTGTGATTGGCTGGTTGCGCATCCCAACGGAGATTGTGAAAATACTGTGTTTTTAGCATGGTGTAGCTTCTGTTTAAATAAAGTAAGTTAAGTCAGGTTTGCTGCATCGCAGAGTTGCTTCATCGGTGGTCATATAGGTGCACTGTCTTTGAGGCGAGGTGGGAACTTTATGGTGGGGAAGGACAAATATATGACCCTGGCAAGAGCACAGTTCATACACCTGTAATAATTGTCTTTGGCGCGCCACTTGTCTGCCGTGGTCCTGAAACGGAGGCCAAGAAATCAACACCTATCCCACAATCGCATCTTGCGCTCGGCATGCCCACAGTCCCTGTCTATGTTGCCATAGACAGAGCCGTGGGAGCCCTTATAAGGGCTACCTTCTCCCTTCCCCTCTCTCAGTTTCCTACTCTGGCTTCAGACTCCCTCAAACCCAACACGTTACTTCTCCTTTCCCAGCACTTCACCAGAAAGCCCTTAACTAACTCAATCCCTACTCCACTTCCTGGCGTCTCTCCTTTCAACCCCAACATCCAGGCTAACCTATCACCCTCTGCCATGCTCTGAACTTGTTCTAAACTTCTACATAATTTATCCTTCTCTTTCCACCCTTCAAACAGACTGTCTCTCAATCCCTGATACTCTGAACACCACACAAGAAAATGATCTATTGTCTCATCCTAATCCTCCCTACATATCCTGCACTTCCCATTGGTCCCACTGGTCCACTTCTGTGTCCGTTTCTCAATATTAATCACTCCTGCTATTCCTTGAAACAACAACTTGGAACCCTTGCTACAATCCCAACACTTTCCTCTTACTGGTTTATCAAGCCCTCTGTATGCAGTGAGTGTGCTCTTTTCCTCCACCCCTCTCTTCCATTCAACAACATGCTTCTCAGTAATCAACTTTCCCACGTACGTTTTCCACCACATCTCAATCTCATCTGGCCCCTTCAGATAATACTTCTCTGCCAACTTATTTATATCTGTCATCCACTTTGTCTTCTCCCTAACTACCTCAAGATACACCTTTCTCCACCATCTGTCTTCTCCTACCTCCTGCAAATAGCCCCAATAGTTCAACTTCGACTTTGCTATTCTATCCCTAACACTTATCCATCCAAGTTACCTGTATAAAGCTGACATCCAGGCGTTGTTTCGTATTTCAATTATCACAAATTAAGGAGCTGGGAATTATATGACAAAAATCCATCCATGTTTTTCTGACATTTTTATCTGTTGAATGCCGTTCACGGAATTTTAAAATGCCAAAATGCTGATTTTTTAGACTGAAAAATGTTAATATGAAAAATAGAAAGATTTATTACTGTAGTCTGTGGCCTGCTGATATTATTGGATTGGAATTTATAAAGGCGGTTATGTTTTATCTTTAATCATTTGAAAAATACTTCATTGGCTAGGTTGTACTGTAGGTTCTGTTCTCTGACACATAGTTATGATGGAGATAGGTTGTTGTTGGAATGTTTTAGGTTCATTGTTGTAATGTTCCAGGTTCATATAGGTCACAAAAATGATGTATACCTACTATATTCTTTAGCTGTCAGTTCAGACGACTGAAAAACCAGGGACACCGAAAAGTGGCTGGCCTCTTCCCCTCTCTTTTTATCTGATACACAAGTGAGCAATTTTGGTTTTTAAGTGTTAAGGCCTGTAGGGTTTTGGTAAGAAAAAGAACGTCTGTAAAAATACAGATGTTTCAAGACTGGTTTGAAACCAGTGGTTGCCTTTTGTGCGTGACTGCCTGTCTCAACTCAGGAGTGAAAAATGTTTCCTCACAGTGCTATTGAAAGCTTAATGTCAATGTTTTGATAACTCTTGAATCTCTGCCTTTTGTTGTCTTTAGGTAGGTTTGCTGTAAATGTTGGGTCAGGATTTATGTATGTGAGTAATGTATTGCTGTACCTACTATATCTTATGTGATGAAGGGATAATAGCAGCTCAACTATCTTGGTAAATTCTATTCACAAAAGGATAATTACGGTTCAACCTAGTTGCCTTGCGCAAGAGGATTAAGCAAACATAAAATTTAACTACCTGCAGGTGTTCATGAACTTGGAACCCAAAGCGTGTTTTATTTAACAAAATACAGCAAAGTTAACAATGATCATATGTGTGAAAGAGAGTGGTTAATTACAAATAAATAGTATAGGCATATTCGTATAACGAATTAGCAACATCTTTAAACAACATACAAGAGGTACATATTGCTTGAAAAAATATAAACTTAGTAGGTTTGTAACCACCTGATAGAGGCACTTAGCACATAAAAATTGGGTACAGTGCATACATCCTCGTACTTATTTATATAATGCAACTCTATATAGGTTGAAAATTTAGAATAGCTATGTTTATAAATTTTGTCTGTTATACCAAGAGGGGTATTTTGCAGTAAATGAGGAATATAATATCTGATGATGGTTTTTGCTGTTGTTTTATGTTGTAATAGAATTCTTGTCATTTGACTTAACCAGGTTTAATAAAAAAGGCCAGCTGTAGGTGGTTCAAACATATTGACAAACAAATCTAGGAACTTCATTTTTTTAATATCTGTAATAAAATTTCAAGGGTTTCAAACGTACAATATCATTTACTTTCAATTCCTCAACCAGTTTAAACAGAGGTTTGTATGTGCATTATATCAGGCATTAGACATAAAACGAACATGCTTCTCCTGTAATACACACATGCGATCTTGCCAGTGTCCAAAGCAAAAGTGCCAAAGTACATATGTAACAAAACAGAGAATTGTGCATAGTAGGTTTTCTGTTAAACGTATTGGCGCATTCTTTTGAAAATCTCAATTATTTTAGAAAGCTTATTATCAATGTTATGCAAATGGGCATTCGAGTTCAAACTTTCGTGTACACGCAAACCAAAAACATCGAATTGTTGTGTTCTTGAAATTTAAGTAGCGTCAATTTAAGATCCAGAGTAAAATTGAGTTTTTTAATGATAAATGGAATATCACGCATTTAGTTTTGCTATGTTCAATGAAAGCTTTATAGATTTGGTTCAATCAATATTTATTAATTCAGAAAATTCATCAGAAACAGAGTCAACAGTATACAGAAAAATTATCAAAGTCGTGTCATCGGCATATGGAATTGACTCACTTTTTGATGTGGCTATGTGCATATCATCTGCATGAATTATAAGCAACAGGGGCAAAAGATAGATCCTTATGGGAGCCGTGTTATTATGGGTAAAACATTAGAGGAAGTTTGATCAAAGGAAACATATTTTTTCTGTTATTAGATAATATTTGAACTAATTCAAAGCATTCCTTTAATTCCATAATATTGGAGTTTACACAGGAGAATGTGTTGTTCTAAGGCATCAAAAGCCTAAAGGCTAGTGGATATCTTACTTTGGCTGTTGTGATCTTATCTCCATTTATGTTTTTAACTTAAAATATATACACGAGACAAACCGTTGTTTTGTCTGTAACCACTTCGGGGTAGTGGCCCAAATTATCAATTACGAAGCCTGATATATATATATATATATATATATATATATATATATATATATATATATATATATATATATATGTGTGTGTGTGTGTGTGTGTGTGTGTGTGTGTGTGATTGTGTGTGTTTTTGATGAATCTATTTAACTATATGAATGTTATTATTCTGTTTAATGGGGGGAAACTTTTCGTAGTGCATACTAGGATTTGGATGAGGCAAGATTTGCATTTGTCCATGCTGGAGCCTGTATTTAACTGCAACATGCACACATAGTCTCTTCAGAGACTTGATAGCTGGTTTACAGTTACAACCAAAGGATGTCAGGACCATTGCAAGGCATCCTAATAGGTAATAGTACAGAAATACATGATCCATATTCATTAATTCCAAAACCAACAATGACAGCAAAGAGATTCCAGACTTGCCAAAGCATCAACATTTCTTTTCTAATACCAATGTGAAGAAACTAATTTCACTCCTGACTTGAGACAGGCAGTCACCCATAAAAGGCAACTGGTGGTTTTAAACCGATCCTCTCAACCTTAGAAATAGTCATCATTAACTGCAGACACTAGTTCATTTCCAAAATGTATAGGCCTAACCACCAAAAACACAAATTTCATTACTTCTGCCAAAAATAAAAAGAGACCTGTTAGGCCTATCATCTTTTAGTTCTCCCGACTTGTCAGTCACCTCAGTTTACAGCAAAAGAGTAAAGTAGGCCTACATCGTTTTTGTGATATTTATGAATTTGAAACATTACAAACACACTCTTAAAAATGATCTTAATTACCCCAAAAAGTTGTTACAAGCTTCACAACTAAGCTTTGTGTGGATAACCCATATGAAGGTACTTGTGAGTAGTCATTAGGTTTCCATGACACTGAACAGTCATGACCGTCAATAGATAGTTTACTTCTTGAAACATAGTGTATATATTGTTGTTATGGAAATGAAGTGCATTTTTTAACTCTATATGGTCGATCTGCCACATTGAGATATTGTGTTTGAAAGGTGTTCTTTTGATGATCACATACTTTTATATATCATATTAACTTATTGATAACGACTTCAACACAAAGTTTAACATTTTGCAAATATGCAAAATTATTGGTTGATATGTTTAGCATAATTTGTATAGTTATGGCCATAAGCATGATAATGCAAATGATGATAATAATGATGATAATGATGATGATGATGATTATGATGATGATGAAAAAGAAGAAGAAGACGAAGAAGAAGAAGAAGAAGAAGAAGAAGAAGAAGAAGAAGAAGAAGAAGAAGAAATGGGTCCCTCCCATTATTGACAACATTAATGATAATGGAGCTATTATTAAACCAATGGTTGCGTTTAATACAGCATCCAAATATCTGTGACAATTGTGAATTTCTATGTATCTATTATTTTAACCAGATTAAAAGCTTTTAATTTGAAATGACATTTCATAATAACATGCTGTTGGTTTATTGACCAGGTCTTTGAATGATATGATGATGATATGCCAATTTTAATTATCTTATTCCTTATTTGATCATATATCATAACATTTTATATGTATTTTAGGCACTATTACTGTATTTATTGAATTGATTCCTGTCCAGATTTTCTGTGTACTTGCAGGGTCGCTGTCTTTGTTCAGTGAATTTGAAGAATAACGAATGTAAATATCTGCTATCCGGTCTTCTGCGTGTTAACTCTTTTGTTCCCAACACTGCAATGACTATATGACAATGTCTCAGTTACCATATGTGAAGAATCTTTCCATAGTATAGTGCAGGGGCCTACATGTACGTCGCCAAACAAGGCTTATGCTGGCCTGTCATGACAGAGCAGTGCAATAGTTTCCTTCTGCACAAGTTTTGAAGCTGGAAAATTAGCATTGAAAAATTATTCACACTGAGTGCAACCAGTAGTTGCGGCATGCAAATCAATGCCCGAATGGTGCTTTTAACAAAAATGGCAATTTTGAAGTTGTTAAATCTACATTTATGTCAGTTTTCCAGACAAAGTGGAATAGAACAGCATAGAAATGCGTTTGCATCGATTAAAATCAAATCATTTATGTAAAAAATTATTCCAGACAATGATTTCCAAAAGTGTAGTGTAGAGATCAGCTTCTAAATTAAAATTCACGTCATCCCTGACCTTTGAACCTCCCCTCCCCCCCCCCCGCCAACTGACTGTGACTACAAATAGTGCAGTGAGTTTTGACATTTTTAACTGAATATTTACACACATGCGAATACACTATACCGTGCACTCAAAAGTGGATGTCATTAGTGGCTACTGCACAGAGGAAAGTAAAAGAATTCATTAGAGACGGGCATACGAAGCAGCCTACTTGCACCAGTGGAGATGAAACAAAAGAGATAATGGTCACCCAATACATCAAGGTCATATCTGATGCTGCAGGGAGCGTCATAAGAAAATAGAAAATTAAAACGGGCAATCTGTCTTTGTGGGGATGACTTAACTTTTTCAATGCCAATATGCTGCACTGAGTCAACAGCTCTTTTTGGTGAATTGTGCTGAATGCGCACCGAGAAAAGCTATTGACCTGGGATATTTTCTCTGGAGCTATAGGCATGACGGTACCTGAATCAAAAGTCTTTATGTAAAGAATACGAATCTGAGATCCTTATGATAATTCAGACTAGTTTGACTGAAGTAAGTGACTTTAGTCGTGCTTGGTGCTGAAAGAGTTAATTGGTTTACCCAAACTTATCCGTCCCTGGTTAGAGTGTGATTGACCTGAAAGGCTTCGTGGGCACGGGTTGGGCCCATATGCGTAGCTCACACGAATAAAAGCTGTTGACCAGAACCATTTTGTCATCATTGGACGTTAAAATGGTGTCTGACAACGGAAAATGTGAGGAGAAACGATGAAGCTGGCGCATTGATTTATGCAGCAGTATGTTTTGGCTGATTGAGTGATAAAGTGTTAAAGCATCAGGAGCACTTTGTAGATATTGCTGTGCACTATATGATAGGTGAAACAGATTGATCTCCTACCGTAGCTATACAGGAACACAGCAATGATGTCCAACAAATGGAAAACTGTATCAAACAAAACAGAAAAGAAAAGACATTTGGAGTGTAGTATGTGGCCTTGAACCTGAATGTACGAAAGTGATGTACACCTCACATTCAGCACGAAAAAAGGTGTAGGTAACCCTTAACATTAATGTACCATCGATTTGAAAATTCAAATGCAAACGGGATTGTGCTTCGTTTCTGTCTTGTACAGTAAAACCTGGGGATGTGTGGGAGAAAAATGGAGAAGCATTTCTAGTAATATATATGCATGGCAGATCCTGCTCAAATACATGCCCAAAACCAAGTGCACATATTCATCTCGAAAACAAGGGTTGCTTGGTATGATCATACGTAAGCTCGCCCTTGGAAGTTGTATTTCCAATAAATCACAAACCCAGGGTTTCATTGACAAAGCAATGGCTTTTGTGATTCGAAAGTCAGGGCTTTGTCTGCAAAGTTCTTTTGTATTTTTGTTAAAAAACAAAACAAAAAACACAGCCATTTGCAAGCAGAACTCTGAGTTTTGTACTTCCAATGGCCAGTTATTAACAACACCCAAGGTTTTATCAGTTATTTCACCAAGAAATTTATTGTGCCTCTTTTATGTAATTTTTCAACAAACTCGGGAATTGGTGGTGATATTTTAAGGTTTGTACTTGAAATGTTCAATAATTCACAATAGCTTGGGTCTTGCATCTCACGGAACCCTGAGATTTGTGACGTCACAAACCACAAACCCAGGGTTTTGAAAATATTATGCACTGTGCATATTTAAAGTTATATATATGTATGTATATATATATAAATATATATATATATATATATATATATATATATATATATATATATATATATATATATATATATATATATATATATATATATATATACAACTTTAAATATGCCACAATCCATGAATGGCATGGATCCCCTGTACACATCTTGCTCAATGGCTTTAGGTTGTTTTGTTTCATGCGTAATCCCTGGGTTTTATTTGACTGAACTCCAAAGTTCTATAGCGAAGCCCATGGTTTTGCGGCCAGATGAGTTTCATCATAAAACGCAAGGTTTTCTAACAAACATCAGGGAGAAGTGACAAACCCGTGGGGTTTTAAGATGAAACCACTCAAACGTTTGCCTTGGAAAAAGGCATTAACTGTTCAAAACCATGATAAGCTTTGTTCAAGACAATTATATATATATATTTTAGAAATGGTTAGCACCTTTATATGAGCACTGTAAGTGCTACATGGTGTGATCCCAAGGTCAATGCAAGGTACCCTCAAAATTCATCTTCCTTTGCCTTCTTGTATATGGACCGTCAGTTTTATTACCAAACACACCAACTTTCGGCTGGAAACCTGGTTTTTGTGTATGCAAGATTTCGTTATGTATAAAACGCAGGGTGTTTTGAAAGTCTGACAATTTTTGAAGAGTCCAAGGAAAAAAACCCGAAAAAACCCTGATTTTCACATAAAAAAGAATAGAAACAAAATACAGGTTGTTAGGCAGATAAACAAAGACACCCTGGGTTTTATTAGTATGCAAACATTTGAAGGACACAAACCCAAATTTTGCAAAAATAGTGACTAACAGAGCGAAATCAAGTTTTATGATGAGTTTCGTAACAAACGCTGGGGGTTTATGAACAAAATCCAAGATTTGTGACATATATGGCAGTACAATACCCTATTGTGCTGATTGGATCTTCACAATACCCTGGATTTTTTTAGTCCAATTATGAACCGCAAGTTTTGTGACATTACAATACCCAGGGTTTCATGAGATTTCAGAAAGTTTTGCTGTTATTTCAAAATTCCCTTCGATGGAAGTAAACACCTGCAGCACAAAACGAAGGACTTGGAAATTAGTATACAGATGTGTGGTTTGTTAAATTGTTTAAATTATGTATCTTGAAACCCTGGGGTTGTGATTTATTGGACAATACAACTTCCATATACGCCCAAAATGGCCACAGAGCTACCAAATTTACATTTGAGAAAAAGTAGAGTACATTTTGTCATGTCAGTTACGTCATGTATATTCATCAAGCTGGGTATAAAGGGCACTGATAATGTAGCACATTGCATGGAGGATAAATTGCAAGCATTTCTGCAGTCATCAAAGTACATTATTCTGAATCGACGTACAAGAAAAAAGCAAGTATTTCAAAGTAGTACAAAGGAACAAGTATATAGAAATTGAAATAAAATGCTTGACAGTCTTGTGAACTGTAGCGGCAAAGGGCATATGGGATTACAAAGGCCCCTGCACTATCACGTCAAAGGCCAAATATCCATTATCAGTCAGAATCCATCCTTATCTTTGTAGGTGACAGATTATGGCAATCTAAAAATTCAACTTATTTTTATGGCAGAACTGTCATAATATATGTCGAATTAAGTACTTACATCAGTTTAATATTTACAGCATTGATTTATGATCAAAATCCTAATTTTATTGAAGTTTATTTCTTTATAATCTGTCTATATGCACGCCTGGTCCGTGCACGAGGTGGATAGATAGATTGTATCTCCACTGATTGTGTTGCTGAGTGCAAATGATGCAATGGTTACGGCCCCAAGAGCAGTTATCACTTGTCTTCCATGTCTCTCTAAATTGTGTATTTGTGGACGCGGCTGCTGTGCCACGTGAACATATGTTGAGAATTCTAAAATAGTATTTCATTGCAAACTATTAAGTGTGGTCATTCATGGGTGTAAAGTGTTATCTATGGCACAAACAATATTCAGCATTTTTGTTCTAGTTGCAGTTTTAATAATGCCTTTACCATGTTTTGGTTGTTCAATATTGTCGCCAGTGCGACTTGCAATGCACACAGACCAGCACACAGTGTAAGCTGCATTGACACAGGTTAGTACTCTGTCTAATCTGGGTCCATACCACATAGCATGGACGCGAACATACATTCATCCTGGACATCACATATGATAATCTGCATTGTCAAGGGACACAGCTTTGCACTTGACATAGTGGACACCCACAGGGGCTTCATGTGTTGTTCGCTTCACATAATATTCTTACTTTTGGTCTTTGTAAACAAAAGTTTGAGTAGAAGTCTCAGAGGATGATAACTGGGATTGTATATATATATATATATATATATATATATATATATATATATATATATATATATATATATATATATATATATATATATATATATATAAAGAATTTTTAATAGCCTTGTCATTTACGTTTTGCTGTATAATATGGCATTTTCACTTCTGAAATAAATTGAATCAAACTAAAACACAAATAAATCAGAGGGCATACTCGTCTTGACGTAAACAGCAATATGTTATACATCATAATAGGTTATTACATTTACTCTAATTGTTAAATAGTCCGTGCACAGAAACTGAATTTGCTACCAAACTGAGATAAAATCAATATCTACGGGACATGCCTTTTCACATTTAATATGGCATATCACACTATGCAATGATCGAGTACTGGTATTGCCACAGATTAGGGGTTTTCGTTATTGCACTATAAAATCTATAATCTTTCCTACTAGCACATAAAAATTGGGAATATAGAAATAAAGGTAATGGACTTCAGTTGTATTGCGGTCATGAGAATTTGCCATGTTGGTGTTGACAGGTATTTGCCACAGGCCACCTGCACTACCTCCTTTGTGGTATATGCCTGTCAACACTACAATTACAAATCCACGTATCTGCAATCCAAGTGAAAACCATTTCTATAATAATGGAGATTATGTCATTGAGTAACTGTCAGACGTGCATGTGATCAGGTGCCATCACATTGTATGCAGATGACTACGATTGTTGCTTGTTGTAGAGATTGTGTCACTAGTGATTTCTGTCCCTGATTGTAAAATTAAAACAGCAACAGTTCATCTCACATTTATGGGGTCATAGTAGAATTTTTATCTACCTGCAAATGTAACATGTGCGATGCTATAAAAACATTACTTTTAACTTTCCTGACAAACTCCATTGTGCTTGATGTGTTTATTCTTGGCGGAAACGTTATGAAGCCTACACTCTTTTGTCACACGGAAAGTGATAGTTTATTGACAGTTGTAGACCTTTATGAATCTAGAGACAGAGGCATGATGGGAAACGTAAATTACGCTTCATCTGCCAATGCAGGGAATGTCACTCTTCAGTGATATGGGTTTCATCAAATTATAAATAAAAGCTATGCCTGAACATGGAGCTTTACGTGCAGTACTATGAAAAATGACGTGGTGCATATTTTAGTGGACACAATGTTGGGAGTGAAAAAAGGAACATGTTGACTAGATGGAACTGTTGTGTCGTTTTGTCTGTTCACTTTGAAAGTGTTATCTGTGGCACTTCGCTTCTCAATACTTTAATGAACAGACCATATTATCTTGATATAAAACACAGCAGTTTGCTTGTCTAGAGTTCCGAGTGGTCTTGTAAATCAATGGAATGATCCAGCAACATAATTTTACTGAATACCATGCATGTTAAGTCAATAGACTACTGAATGAAAAATTGTGCGTCATATTTTTGCATTTTTATTATGACCGTACATGTTGGAATTTATCTTTTCAAATGTTATATATATATATCAGTTTTTCTGTGGAACATTTTAAAAAATGTTCACAACACAACTTTAAATGGCATTTTTAATTACAGTAAACTGGGAATTACTTGTTCACATGATAATGGTATCATAAACTGGTGGTGTCTCTTACACTTATAAAATTTTCTTAAACCTTATAGTGACGAGCATTTGTTTCTCCTTATATGCTTATTTGGATATTCTACTGCACTGGTGTCATGGACTGTTGCACTTCAGCAATGCTATGGATTGCCGATTAAGTCATTAGATGTGTTGGCTACTGAGCTTTCAGAGACTGCCTGCATGATCACAGCAAAATAATTAGTTTTGTGGTAATGTGTAATGTTTGCCTTTATATTGGTGTTCTAATGATTAAGATGTATTATTGTCATGTATTTGACATTTAGTGTAAGTTTGTATTTACTTGTCATTTTCCCCATGTTTGGGTGTTTTAATAAAAATATTATACCATACAAAACGTGGCTGAACAGATGTGTTCATCTTAAATTGTTTCATGCATGTCAGAGCATAATAAAATATTTCCTCCACTACTACATTCAAATGCACTGCGGACAGAACAACACCCCTCATCTAATCCCACACGTATTATAGGCTCAGACTTTTAAGAATTGAAAATACAGTAGTAAAACTTCCACAATAAGAATATTAACATATGCAGAGACTGTACTAAACGTGTGTGCATTTCAAATGCATTTCAAATGCCATTAGCACAGCTCAATTTTGCATGTAGAAAACTCTCATCGACAAATGTCTCTCAAATTGGGCAATATTACAATGTGAAAGTCTCCCAATACAAAATCTAATAATTGTTTCTTGGAATAATTGCTTAAAGGTCCTCAGATCCCCTGGGCTACTGTATTTGTCCCAAATAACCATGAAATAGACATTGAAACTGTGTGCTACACTGGCTGCCACCTATTGTTATAAAGAGACCAGTTCAGACTCCATGGTGACCCCCCCCCCCATATATGTATTGTGCTAAAATATTCATTTTGTGACACTGGTTTACCATTTGAACGATTCTTTACCAGTGTTGTGAATTCTTTCAGTGGCTAATGTTGAGCTACTTAAGACAAACTGCTCTCAAATATAATAAGGATGCTAGATTCATATTATTCATGATAAAACACTTTATTAAAGTTCCAGCATGCCTTCTGTTCCAGAAAATACAATGGTACGGGTCAACAGCTTTCCTTGGTGTACTTTGGCCACATAAAAGACCATTAAGAAAAGATGTTGACTCTGTCCAAAACTTTGCACTGAAACAGTTTAGAGGGTAACAGGCTGCTACCTGTTGATAACCCACCAAACAATTTAGTAACTACAACGACAAATCAACTACTGTGACCCACATACAAGAGTTATTAAAACATGGCACATCGTCCATGCCTAATGTGTAGGTGTGCAGCAGCTAAAGGCATCAACTTAGAAATATTTTTAAAAGATAGATCAAGGTAAAAAGTGCATCAAAACAAAAATTGGGCATTTTCCTTCTTCTATGTTGGCTTGGTTTGACTTTTGGAGTCTCAAAATTAATAGACTGCCACCAACATTGGGAGAGACGACACGTAGAAGTACTTCACGTTGATGTGTAGCAGCATTAAAAAGTTAAATTCTAGATGTGAAAATTGAACAGCCAGAGGGCCACAGACACACACTCATGGAAGTGATGATGGTAATACTTGTCCATCCTACAGGCAGTGGGGCTTTGTTTTCTTAAGAAGTTCTGGCCAAATATTTCAAGTTCATGTTTATCTGGTGGAAGGGAGCATATGTCATTGCCGTATTGTACTCCTTTCAGTGAAAATTTGGTGCTCAAAACAAAATGTTAAAGACTTTTCACTTTTTCAATTACTGAAGTGTCTATCTTCTTCAGACCCAATATAATAGGCCTACGGATTGCTTAACCTGTCGCAACAGCTGCACATAACATGTAGATGTGCATGAAGGCTGGAATTTCAGATGCGACTAAATATTTGCAATTGCAAGGCAATCTTTGTTGACTGCAGGGCCCATCTGTATGTGACAAAGAAGATTTGTGTCATAAGTTTTAACAATTGAATATGAGACAATGGTACTGCCCTCAGCTGGCCATTTTCTAAATTAAAAAAGTGCTAAATATTACCAGCATAACCTGGATGTAATGGATATTTCATGCACCCTTCCCTCGACTTACTCATCTGTTTTACAAACCACAATGCCGTTTTTTTAAAATTATAAAATCCAACAAACTGCAATAGCCATTCACCTTTTCACTTGTCAAATATTGGAACCAGAAGTTATATAGCTCATTAAGTTCAAAATCTATGCTGAGATGGACAGAACAAATATCAAACTACATTAGTCATTTGCATTTTCACTTGTCAAATGTTGGTACCAGAAGTGGGGTAGCTCATAAAGTTCAAGATGCTGAAATGGACCTTTCTTTGCATTCATGTTTCTCTTGCCTATCCATTTGTGAAGAGGTGTCAAAGATTTGCAATGTTACAATGCAATGTGATGTTCCATTTATCCCAATGTGTTTGTGTATGGCCACTGGGTACATATGACTAAATGTTGCCCTGTAGCAAAGTACACATTAGAAGGCATCATTCTGTGGTAACTTATAATTTTGAGTAATTTATGTGTGTTTGTTGTATTAGCACATTCTATACCGAAGAAAATGAGTGAGTACCATAAAGTATGGAAATATGAAAATGTATTTGTAATACAACATTGTACCCGATGTTCTGATTAAGTAAAAAAATCGATTCTTTGGAGTGTTTACTCAGTGTACGATAAAATGTATGTTATGCTACACATGTTATGTTCTTTTGTAGTGTGTGGCACTACAGGGTGTCCATGCTAGTTTATTTTCCGTGCTTCGACATGCATACATCAGAGGTTTTAAGGCACCAATGTAAACTATCCTTTCTTGCATTCTATGGTATTCACAATGGCAGCCTCACAGCAAGAAGTTGATCAACTGACAGTTACGAAAAAACATGCAATCTATGTTCCTGTGTTGAACGGCATTTGTCTTAAATGAACTTTCGGGAAATCTTATGAATATTCTCAATCTGCATGGTCATTTAGGATATTTTCCTACAATTACACCTAACATTCTCATTAAAGATGACATTCAACTTAAGACACCGCACTGCTGCACTCTGCCAAAGCAATGGCTGAACCCTAGGGATTATCTGATCAGTCATTGAATACAGGTATTATTTAGTGATCTAATGGTCCTTATGCTTCACCTGTTGTCCCTGGAAGGAAGAGATATAATAATTTGAGACTATGTACAGACTGTAGAGCACTGAATGCTAAGAAATATCAAGAACCCTACTGCTTTGGCAAGAAAACACATTGGGCGCTGTCCATAGGTTTTGTTACTATTGTACTCTTACAATGGGTCATGACTATTTCCAGTTGGCACTGGCTAAAGATGATGCTGAAAAGACAACATTCAGGATATGGGCAGGGGTTGTATAAATTTACATCAATGCCCCGTGGACACTGTTGGGTACTAGCTACTTTCAGGAGACTGATGGATGGTATCTTTGTATATTAACACTTTAAAACCTTGTGCATAATGATGATATCGTCATTTTGGGCAAACTGTTCTCAGAAATACAGGCGCAATTAAAGTGATCTTGAGTTGTCTGTCAGCATAAAACCTAATTGTAAAGCCCCAAAAGTGTCATGTACATCATGAGAAGGTGCACAATTGGGATCATGTTGTTACTGAAGCTAGTATGCAGGCCAGATTAAAGGAAAATATGGACAGCATCATGTGGCCAGTGGCAAAGAATGTATCTCAGATGTCATCATTTTTCAGTTATAGTGGAGGTAGGGTGTGTTTATAATGTTCCAGATTCATAAATATCACAAAACGATGTAGGCCTACTTTACTCTTTTACTTTAAACTAAGCTGACTGACAAGTCGGGAGAACTAAAAGGTGATAGGCCTAACAGGTCTCTTTTTATTTTTGGCAGAAGAAATGAAATTTGTGTTTTGGGTGGTTAGGCCTATACATTTTGGAAAAAGAACTAGTGTCTGCAGTTAATGATGAATATTTCTAAGGTTGAGAGGACTGGTTTAAAACCACCAGTTGCCTTTTATGGGTGACTGCCTGTCTCAAGTCAGGAGTGAAATTTGTTTCTTCACATTGGTATTGGAAAAGAAATGTTGATGCTTTGGCAAGTCTGAAATCTCTTTGCCGTCATTGTTGGGTTTGGAATTAATGAATATGGATCGTGTCTTTCTGTACTATTAGGTCTTGCTGGATATTATAGCCACACTGCACATACGTTTGCACAAGTAATGGCACCACTATTCACCCTACTCAGCCATCCATAATTGGCAAGCAAGGCATAGAAAAATCCCGCAGAGAAGTGTGGTTGTGTCTTGGCATGAAAACGGACAGACATTATTCCCATGCCTGAAAGAGAACTTGACTGCTGCTGCTCTACCAGGCTATCCTGATTTTAGCTTGTCTCTATTGGTCAAGGAGACACATGTTTGACTTGGAATGCAGCACTTCATTCCCCAAAACGAAGAAAGGTGTGGTAGTGTTGAGCTATGCTAATAGGGGTCTCTTTCACAATATGTGACACATGAGTAATAATAGTTGTTTCAGTTTGGAGTTATTGGGCTTGCAATGCACAGTTGCAGAAAAATTTAGGGATTATTTGTAAGGTTCAGTACTTGTAGTGTATACTGATAACAATCCTAACATGTGTGCAAATATCTTCTAAACTGGGGGCGACTGAGGTGTGATGGGTTTTGGAACTGTCTGTATATGATGCAGCATTCCATTTTAAGTTTGGTAAATCTATCAAGAATGCTCATTATCTGGGCTGAAAATCTCGGCATGGTCAAGAACCAAGAACCACAGAGGTTAAATGGGTTTGTGGCCAAATTATGAATTACTAGAAGTGTTTAATAGGCGCAGCATTGCCAGGAGGAATGTGGCATGTAGTTACAGAACTAGTCCCCTGATGTACAGTTGAGGAAGTATAAAGGAGCAACTGCTCGCATCCCTACCATCTACTGTAAGTTGCCACGGTATTCAAAAGTCAGACATTAAAAAACCTGCAACACAGAGACACAGATATTCAAGACCTGATTGTTAATTTTGTTGTAGAGATCAGACCACCCTTTAGATATCTGATACAAACACCTATGCTTGGCTCACAAATTACACAGAAATTGGTCATGATGAGCATGGTGTAATTTATTAGAAAGACACAAGTCCAAGTGGTACACAGCTTATAGTGCTCAAGCACGTTAGAAAACAGGTGGTAAAGTACCATTATATTTTAATTTCTTATTTATATGTGATCCCAGTTAATAACATGGCCAGCATATTGAATTTGTCAAACTTGGTGACGTCACAGTCTAAGGCTTAGCTTGCAACCCAAGCTTGCTGGTAGCTAATCAAGCTGCTTCATGTCTCAGCATTTTGACTGAAAGGCAAATCTAGTAGATTAGGACTACAAGCCATGAAATTTCAGATTGCTAAGTGTAATAGTTTTGGAGAAATAGCCCAAAAACGATGCTGGGACAGACATACAGACAGACGGTCATCATTACCATATATCTCCCCCCCCACACTTCATGGGCGGGAGATAATAATGCAGTCCTCCTTGACCTTGAAGAAGTAGGTCACCTATATTGTGCAATATCAAACTTCTACATGATACACCTTTGTGGTACATTTGGTATCATTAGCCTTGTTCTCTCGACATTCTAATTTTAGTGTTCTTTCATTCTCACCCCAAACCTATCGTTTTGTTGTTCCCTGTCAATATATTATATCACAATAATGAATTTACATGTTTTTAACAACTAAGAAGCTGAACAAATAATACCACTAGGACTCCAGATGTGACAGACTTTAGTCTGTGTACTGCCCCTGTAATCGTACATATGGATATATGTTTCACAAATCTAAATGTGATGACCATTACAAAAAAATTTCCTGAAATGCATTGTCTGAAAACTTGAAATAGTAGGTCAAGTTAATCCATATTATGCAATGTCAAACATACACATGATACACATCTGTGGAACATTCGGTGCCCTCAGCCTGATCATCAGTTAAGCATGCTGAATTTAGTGTCCCTTAGCAAAGTGGCCTGTAGCCTTAAAAAAATACATCACATTCACTGAAAAAAAAAAAAAAAAAAACATGATTATTTGTGTTTTCGGTCTGTATCTTGTGTAATATTTGCTGTAGTTGGTGAACCAAATTTTTATGGCTCTGTGTGTTTTTGCCCAATCAATATTCTACCTGTAAGTTCATGACGTTTCATTCATACCTTATTGAAACATCATTCTCACTTTTTTCACATTGTTGGCCCATATTTGAAATAATGATACAGGTGGCACCACCAATATCGCACCATTATGGGGGGTTGTTAGGAAACTGTGGACTGCATTGCATTCACAAACAAAAATTGATGGACTGATGAGTGAAGCTTTAAGTTGTGCAACCTGCAGTCAGCAGAACTAAAATAATACAATTACACAGTCTCTCATCAGAGGCATTTGCTGAGAGTACCGCAAAATTGTAACCTGACATACACACTAACCCATACAATGTGTAGTAGACACTTGACCCTTTTTCTTCTAGGTTCTCTGATATCTGGAGATGAGGTGCTACACTTTCCCCACAGAACTGAAAAAGTGTGAGACCCATATTAATTTCATCAAGAAACATCAGGAATATCACTTGATCCAACTTATACATATAGTGTAAAGGCTCCCTTCTAATATGAGGAACATGGCATGACTTGGGCAGGGGCTTAGCCAGGCACAAAAAACTACCAGTCTAACTGGTGGCCGGTGGTGGGACATTAATTAGTGCCAAAAGTGCAAAGTCCTGCTGGGGAGTCTGGGAGCATTCCCCCTTTGGGCCCTCAAATGCAAACTAGAAGCAAGTTTTTCGTGCAAAAAACATTAGGCATCCCATAAGCAAGGGCTTGTCACTAGAGACCAACCTTCTAAGAAGGCCACCATTCTTCGGCAGAAAGGTTGACCTTGACCTTTGACATCAAAGTCATTCTTTAGAAGATTTAAGGGGAGTCTCACCTGGGTAAATAATGACCAAGTTTGATGGCTTTCAATCATACCCATTTGAAGAGGTGGCAATGAAACCATTTTATTTTGCAAGGCAAAGGCCTTGACCTATGATCTGAAGGTCAACCACAATCGTAGGAAAAAATTCCCAAAATCTATGGCGCATATGTACCAAGTTTCAAGTGAATCTGGCCTAGGGTTTTGAAGAAATCAAAATGTGAACCACAATTGCAGACCCCATTGGCCTACATGGTAATCAAAAGGAATCCCCCCCCCCCCCCAAAAAAAAACATTCAAATTCCGAATATCATTGGAGCATAACCATTTAAACACGGCTACTAGATACCTACCCGATGTACATCCCCACCAAGTTTGAAGTGAATGTGCCCAATTGTTTTAGAGAAGTTGAAATAGAGCGAATTAGCACTGCAATCGCCATTGACTTGCCCCCATAGAATCCCCCTAGATCACTACATTATGTTACTCATGCTCCCGGTGAGCGCCCACATCAGTGAACACAATAGCGAGTGAAGGGGACGTTTTGGAGGTAACCATTGACTTACAGAGTAATCAACAGGAATGTATGAAGTTTGACCTTTTAAGATCACTCAGGCTTGAAATAAACCATACAAATTGAAAACCAATACCGATTTTCCTATTAACTTTTAATAGTAACCTTGGCCCTACCATGCACTATTAAGAAGGTATGATCTAGTTTATTCCTCCATGGTTTGACGTAGTGACCTGCTTTTGTTTCATGATACACCTTCAGGTCAAGATATGATTGTGTGTGTGTGTGTGACCTTTCATGAAACTAAGTTAAGTAGTAGACGAATTATGGCCTGCACATGGTAACTCTGGAATTTCTTTGCTGTCATTGTTGGATTTGATATTTATGACTATGGGTCATGTTTTTCTACATAAGTGTATCATACTAGAGACGTTCGCATTTCATGTCTTGGCTATGATCCGTTTTTCTTTCAGCTTGAATTAATGAAACTGTATACATCGGTGCATCTGGACATAAGGGTGTACAATGTAAAAAATTAAGTAAATAGGTCAGGTATCTGGGTCATAGTGACAAATTTTCTAAAATGGTGTCCTTTCTGTAATTCATTTATAATGTTACTTACAGTAATGAAACTTTACACACATATGCATCTACACATAAGATCGAGTGTGTCATGTTCCAAAAGTAGGGCAAGTATCTGGATCACAGTGACATATTTTTATAAAATCGTGTGCAGGCCATTTCGTCAATGACTGAAAAATAAGGTGAAAGTTATCAATATTATGCAATATCTCATTTCTACATATAATGCATGTTTGTCGTAAATTTGGTACAACTAGAAAAGCGTCCAAAGGACACGGATGCCTCCACCTGTCATTGCCCCCATCAGGATTTGAATAGAATATGGCATGTAACGGGTGCAAGACCTCAAATACTTTTTGAAATACATGCGCCACAAATGTGACAAGTCTAACATCGAATCAACATTTTCCCTAAGTTAATTAATGATCAATTAAAATAAGATAATTAATCCAACGGAGAAACAAAACCTCAGGTACACACTTTCATATATCGATAGATGTTTCCACAAAGTCTCATGGTTGAACCTCAAATACATTTTGAGATTCATGCGTCACAAATGTGACAAGTCTAATGTCGAATCACCATTTTCCCAAAGTTAATTAATGATTGATGAACACAAGAAAATTAACCCAAGAGACAAACAAAATGTCAAGTGCACACCTTCATACATTGATAGATGTTTCCACAAAGTTGCATGTTGAAGCTCAAATACCTTTTGAGATATATGCGAGACAGATGTGGCAAGTCTAATGTCGAATCAACATTTTCCCTCAGTTAATGAATGATTAATTAAGACTGTAAAATCAACCCAAGAGACAAACAAAACCCCAGATGCACACCTTCATATATTAATAGATGTTTCTACAAAGTTTCATGGTAGTACCTCAAAAACTTTTGGAGATATGTGCGACACAATTGTGACAATTCTAATGTCGGGCCAATTGACAAGGGCCAATCTATATGCCCCCCCTGGTGTGGGCATAATTACCCTTATTTCTCAAAATAATGAATTGCATTCGCCCAAACACACTGCTGGTATGATAATTCAAAGTCATATCCATTCTTTACAATATTTCTGATTGTATGTATGAGTACATATGACGCTTATGTGATTTTAGTGTCTGGCTTATCCACCAGATGGCACTTTGCTCCACATGTACCGGTAGTTTATTTGTGCAATTCCTGTGATGGATATTTTTGCATGTGTCAAGACAACCATGAGTGATTCCTTAACTTTATGTCATCAGTGACCTTGTGACAGATCAAGGTCACCCAGATTATGAAATATAAAAAAATCACAGGGAATACATTGATAATGCATGTACATCCAGAAGCACCATAGTCTCATTCTTTCTGATGATAATGAATTATACAATGTACTTGTCTCAAAACACATTTCCTAATATTTTGCATTGAACTACAGGTGGCGCCACCAGTATCACAAATACTTCAACATTTTTGCCTCTGCAACATTTTCACCACATTTTATTGAGTTCCATGACAAATTAAAGAAACTAACAATGTCCACAGGTTTTTTACACTTTTATTCCATCAGTGACCCTTCAAATGTAGGTTAAAGGTCATTCATCGAGTATTAAATATCAATACTCATGTGAAATACATTTTTTCATACATATATTTTGTATCAATTTAGTAACCCTGGATCACTGATATCTATATTTTTACATCTTAATTATCATTGCCATATGCAATTTGTATTTTGTCCATCAAAAAAATAGGACAAGGCCATCAAGGCCATTTTGCAAAAGTTGAGGATTAACCTGATGCATAGTTGGTGTGAGTTTCAAATCTCCATCTTAATTTAT
This sequence comes from Hermodice carunculata, assembly GCA_964020975.1. Classification (NCBI taxonomy): domain Eukaryota; kingdom Metazoa; phylum Annelida; class Polychaeta; order Eunicida; family Amphinomidae; genus Hermodice; species Hermodice carunculata. The sequence continues at coordinate 7,258,976 of OZ026627.1, forward strand.
GATCATAATACTGAATTTAATATGTTTTTACACCTTCGATGTAAGTTTCATTGATAACCACCAGTAGCGCCACCAGGAATGCAGTATTTCAAAAAGTAAAACTATTATTAAGAAGCATGTTCAATACCTCACTTAGGCTGGTCTTTATGCACTTTAGATGCCTTTCCATAGTTAAAAAAATTTTCCCATTGGGTCCAATGTCGATGTTTACTGCTACAGTGACAATTGTAGAGGCCCTGTCGCGTGTTACAGCACCCCTAGTGGCAGTAGTGTGTACTAGCAAGCATGCGTATACCAGTTTTCTGCACTGCGTAGAAGGAACAAAAAAGCGGTGATGGTTGGGTGTGGAATATTAGTGACCTACGGTGAGTCATGTTACTAAATAATAGTTTTACTGTTGAAATCTTCCCATTAAGGTCACATTACAACATCATAGGTCACTTAAGCTGATATAAAATCAGACTGGAGGAGGGAGGTACCTCCGAAAACATCTAGCTCACAACTCTACACTAGAGAGCCCTGGATGAGACAACCATCTTTGACTTGGTGACCCTACACCAGCTCCATTGAGCTGGAGAGGGTGGGGGGAGGTGTCTCCTAAGACCAGTTAGAAGTGGCTGTCAGGAAGCACTTGAATGCCAACAGCTGCACCTCCACTTCTACTAAGTCCCATAGGTAGAAAGACGTAGAGGTATTACATGAGTGTCACCCTAAAGCAGCCATGATATCCTCTACTGACACGTTTTTCAATGCATCCCAGGAGGCCGAGAATACTCCAGTCTCATGACCCCTAAGAGAATGCAGAGGTCTAAGCTCTTTATCCTGGCTGGCAACCTGGTATGCTAAGGTAATCATCTTCCATATCCCCCTCAGGGTTGTGCTAGGAGACTAGGTCCCAGATTCACTCTGCCAAATGGGAAGTAACAGATGGATCTACCAAGCTCGATGAGGTTCAGTCCTACTTAAATAGAACCGGAGCACTCTCACTGGACAAAGAGCCCAATCTGGCTGGAACCTAAACAATGTCCCTGAAAGTGACCTGACCCAAAACCCTGTCCACATAGTCGACGGGTCAGGGGCCACTTGTGTCTTGGACACCAATCTCACCTGAGGCCTCAGAGAAACATCCTTCCCATCAGCAGCCCACCTGATGAGGCACCTATCCAAAGTGTGCACTGCCCCATGCCTAGCACCTGTGGCCAAAGTTAATTTGAAGACTGTTTTGAATGTAAAGATGTTAAGATTGAGCAAACCAATATCTTTAAGCTCAAACAGGGGCTTGGTCAATGCCCCCAGCACCACTGAGAGGTCCCTGCGAGGCACCATATTGCACCCCACTGGTCAATTAGTCTCAAGTGCAGAGGAAGGGATCTGTCCCTACACTCTGCCGCATGGTCTTAAGGGAAGCAGAAATGGCTGAATTGATCCCCTCTATGATGCAACCCTTAAAGTGTCCTTCCTTAAACAGACTTAACAAAAATATCTCCGAGAGGGACAGTCCCTTTGCAGAGCACCAGACAGCAAACTTGCAACTTGAGTCATAGATTTTATACAAGACTCATAAAGTTTCCTGCAGGCAACCTGCTCAGCCCCTCTCTTTGAAAAACGTGCTGAAGGAATCTCTTCGGTGATAGTTTCGAGACATGAAGCCTGAAAAACTGCAGGTTGTGATGGAACTTTTGAGCCTGGCTGACAGAGCAGATGTGGAAGAGGAGGAAGAGCCTGTGGGGCCCCATGCTTAACTTCAAGAGGTCCAAAGACCATTCCCTCTTGGGCCACCATAGGCCCACAAGAAGGACTTCACACAACACTCTCAACAAGAGCGGGGTTGGAGGAAAGGCATGCGACCACATCCCTTGGCACAAAATTGACATGCGTCTGTGGCCAAAGCCAATTTGTCACAAAATGAGGGCACAAAATTGTCAATCTTGGAATTGTCTCTGGTGGCAAAGAGATCAATGTGAGGTTGGCTGCAAAGGACCCAGACTGTTTCAACCAACCTGGGATTTACAGACCACTTGGTCTGAATCACCTGCAATTGTCATGAAAGCACGTTTGCCTTGACATTCAGGCAATCCGAAATGTGCCAACATTGGATCTTTATGCCATACAAATGACACCAAAGCAGGATCGACTTGGCCAGAGAAAACAGCCTCTTTGACCTGGTACCTCCCTGTTTGTTGATGTATGAAAGCGCTGTATGGTTGTGGCACATCACCAGGACATCCTTGTTCTGAGAAGGACGCAACCAATCTCCTCCAGTTCCAGTCAATTGATGTTAAACTACCTCCACAGACAAGGCCATTCGCCTAAGGCTGTCACAGGGTTCAAATGTGCTCCCCAGCCCTGAAAGAAGGTGTCGGTAAATAGGGTAACCTCGGCATTGAATGGCACCAGAGTCTGCCCTGCTGTAACAGTCACCCGACAAGACCACCAATTCAGAATCAGCTAATCATGCGCCTGAATGCAGAGACGCTGGGACAAGAGTCTGCTCTGTGGTTCTTACCCCTCCTGAAAACTGAGCTGAACAGGCAGACAATGTAGCCTCCCCACAGGAACCTGAGAGTCCATGGACCTTAGGGTCCCAATCAGATGCACCACTGATGTGCCAATGCCCTCCAGAAACTGCTATATGTTACCATTGGTTGGCAAATGACACTAGTTGACCACGTGCCAACCCGTGCCAAGAAGGTGGAGAGAGATCACAGACCTGTGGGCCTTCCAAGGCATCAGAGGACTGGCGTTTGCCTCTAAGAATAAGACGTTGGCTTCTGGTTACCCTTCAAACATGAGACCGACTTTGAAGGCTGGCCACCCTTCTTAGTCTGCTTTGGCCTCCCCTGCAGAAGCTTCTGCTGTTGCCTAGGGCAATGTCTGGTTGCGGCAGGCTGATGGGAGGAAGCTGACACTTTGGAAGACCTCACTTTCTGCAACAAAGCCTTATCCACAGAGTTCTCCTTGGCAATCTCGTCCACCCTCTTGAGGAGAGGAACCAACCCCTGACAAAACAGCCCCAAACCGAAAAGGTGCAAGGGCAGTTGGTAAGCAGCCTTGCTTACCTCCGTTTAGAGGAGCGCATTACGTTGCAGCAATTTAACATTGACCTTAATGGCTCAACTAAGCATATGGCCCCTGGCACAACCTCAAGAATGCTCAAGGCCTAGCAGGGTCTTCACCAAAAGTTTGGTGGAGGCTGGCATCAAAGGGTCATCATGTGCCTCCTCTAGAAGGGGCATGGTCGAGCATCTCAAACGGTCCCGGAAGGAGCCCACTATGGTCATAACCTATGCATCCTGCTCAAAGCATCAGAGTGATGAGAGGAGCAGGGTTGTTACCTCAGAATCCTTGATGGTGTAGTCCCATAAGGGAGCATCAACCGTTGCCGAAGCAAAGTTGTACACAGACTGACACATCTGGTACAACTCTAGCCTGGACTTTGGCTTAATCAACAAACTACCTGAGACTAGGCCATCCTCGGCGGATACCGTTTCTTGTGCATTGCTGGCCCCAGAGAGTTCTGCCAGCAATCCAGCAAACTTCTTGGCCATGAAGGCAGAGAAAAGGACCTCTGATTTGGGCTGCAGCTCCACCCCATTGAATGAAATAGGCAATGGCCTAGCTGCACCAATGTGGGCTGACGGATCGCCTCCCTGCGAAGGGTTTCCCACACAAAGGCTACATTGGTCCACCTTAGAGGAAAACCCGTTGACCCGATCTTCCACTGGCTTGCCTGAAGCTAAGACTGAAGAGCTACCCCCGCCCAGTGGCTGAGACTTGGCTTCCTTCTGCTCCACCGCCAAGCGGGAGAAACAAGTGCACCCCTCCTCTGGCTCCAAATCTTCACTTGAGAAATTTGAGCAGTCAAGGTCAAGAATGTCCTCAGCCGTGGATCACCCAAAAAGCAAATCCTCCAGGCACTCCTCTTGAGTCTTCGTTTGTTTTAAGTGCTGAACAGGTCCCATCGGCAGACTGCCCTGCAGTCTCAGTACCACACTGAGACTGCAATTCCTCCCAGGCATGAAGAGTCTCCTCCGTCAAGATGCCTGACAGAAGCTCTCTGGTGGGAGGATGCCACATCAGCCTGATGGCAGGCACTACATGGAATAGGCCTTGGGGATGGAGAAGTGACACTTGCCACAACCTCTTGCACCAGAACAGCCGCAGCCACAGAAGAGAGACCTTTAGCCTCTGCCGGATAAGCTCAAGCGCAGAAGCACCCCAGCACACCGCCATATCAGCATAGGTTACCGCGGAGGCAACCTCCCAAACAGAAGTAAGATCAACAGCCTAATCAATCTCCATTGAGATGGGAGAAGATCACCCAGCCTCCAACTCAGACTGACCAACTCCCTGGGTAGGTCTGGCCACCCAGACATCTGAACGGTGCGCTACTTGACCCCCCTTCCAGGTTGGGATTCATCGAGGGAGGGTCTGACCTCTCCCCAGCAGGCAAAATGCCTGAGCAAAGGCCATGGCAATGCACCTTTTCATCAGGAGAAGGAAAATACAAGAGGTACTGATGACACCTCTTCTCTTTCTTCTTCCCATGGCCGGAACATGAACCCTCGCGTTTGGGGGATGGAGGCAAGGAGGTAACTGGCTATGAAGCCAATTCCACCCCCACTGCCCCAAAGTGACTATAGTGGTTGAGTCCTCACAATGGAGAACTATTTTACGGCCGGCCTCCTTGATCCCAAGAAACTTGCAAACAGCCGCGGCCACCGCAAAGGACACAGTGGGGCTTGCCACCCTTAGGCTTCAGTGTGGTCAACTCAGCAGAAGACTCAGACCCATTCTGGCAAGAGGGTCAAGCAGCTTGGAGCGGGCGGGGGAAGGAGGAGCAAGCAGAGGCTCCCCAGAGAAAGCCTTACCCTACAGTCTGTGCAGCCATTTGCAGACCATTGTGAACAGCGACCTGACTTTGCCCGTAATCAGTTGGGCAGTCACCTGCTCCTGCACAGCGGAAGCTTGGCCTGGTGGGGCTTGGGGAGGGAAGCCTTGAGAAGCAGCAATCAGAGGGAGTAATGATGACCTCAGCCTTGCTCTACTTGAAGTCCCTACTGACTTTCTCCCCACCTTGTTATTCATTGCCTAAGTAATCCATAAATATTGTATTTTCAAAATGATCAATGGCCTTAATTTATAATTGGTTCCTCTCTTGTTGTATGTTGTTGTGTGAGAGCAAAGGTAATGTTCTTCACCAAACTTAATGTGCTGATCTTTGTTGTTATGCACTGTATAAGCTATTGTCTCAATGTGACAGCTCGTGGTTTTTCTCTGCCCGCCAAAATGGTAGGTCACTGTAATGCTTTGTATAGTCTTTTGTTTCTCCTTGGCCAGACTTAACTGTTCTTCTCCCGTGAGTTTAGTTTATTTCTGATTGTTGACATGTGAAGACATTTCTTTATAGCCTTCGGACTGGTCATCGTTTGAGATGAAAAATTCAATGATTGGCTGAACTAGTCCATTACAAAATTGTAATCTACCGTAAAATGGCAAAAGATATTTGATTTTGTTGAATAAAAACAGTCTGCTATTCAGCCTTTTCCAAATATAGACAGAGTAGGAAACTGGTGTGGGGAAGCTTACTAGTACACATAACTGCTGCTAGGGGTGTTGTGACAGGCCACTGGACCTCTATGGCAGTCACCACAGAGCTCTTGCAAGGCACCATACGTGTGAGGTGACCAGCTCAAGTGACTTATCCTGCTGTGATGTGTCCTTAATACTTTTGTTGTCTATAATATGCCTGTAAAATACATATATGTTCAGGAGTAGTAGGTCATGACCCTAGACCGCAGTAACTAATCATCCAGATAGATGAGCAACCTGAGGCCACATTGGTGCAAAAAAGCTGCTACCTCACTCATGACCCGAGTGAAGACGAACGGTGCTGGGGCCAAGCCAAACGGGAGAGCGCAGAACAGTCTTCCTTTGACCATCAAATGCAGAAATTTGCAAAAGCATGGGACCATGGAAATGTGAAAATAAGAGTCTTTCAGGTCTATCAAGGTTGCCCAATCACCCAGTTCCATCACTGCCATGATGGTGGCTGGAGTCTCCACCTTGAAGTGCTGCAATACAAGATTCATGTTGAGATACGACAGGTCGCACACCTGTCTGTGGCAGCCCTCAATTTTTGGCACCACAAAGAAACAATTGTAACAGCAGGGGGGCCCAACATCGAACACTGGTTAAATGGTGTATTTGTCAACAAGCTTTTGCACAGCCTTACCAAAGAGCCCCTGTTTGGCCTCCACGTAAAGTGAGAAGCGTCAACTCTTTAAAGAAGACGATTGCTCTCAGCAAACTCCAGTGACCAGCCGTGACGGACAATGTTCCTGACAAAAACATCATTCATTATGTAATCCCACTGGTTGCCGAATGACACCAGCCACTCCCCTACCGACCCTGGCCAAGAACGTGAAGACGGATCACAGTCCAGTGACCATTCATCGACTGTGGCAAACAGCACCTCCACTTTCCCCATGATCACCTAGGCAGTGGCCTCTGCCTGCACAGTTGAAGCTTGACCCAGCAGGGCATGCAAAGGGGAGCCCAGAGGAGTAGGTGCTACAGGGAGCGATGACCACCTCATCTGTGCTCAATGCACTGCTGACTTCTGTCCCACCTTAGTACCATATGGTTTTTTACGCTACCCCCCTTCTTATACATTAAAATTTTCTGCTTAATTTTATTCAATTTGGGAGGATGGCCACAAAATTGGCAGAAAGCATCCTGATTACTACTACCAGGGGTGCTGAGTCATCCCGCAGCAGCATAGATAGGCATTGAACCCATGCAAAATTTATGGGACCTCTGGCAAAGCACCTAAAGTGTGTGGAGACTAGCTTAAGTGACCTATGGTGTTGTAATATGTCATTAATATTCACATTTCAAGACTGAACAAAATAACATCAGAACAGACTGGGAAGAGTGGGAACATGTGAGAGTCCAGGTCCTGTATCATTAATAGTAGTCTGTAAAATATTCTATTGTTACATTTAAATGTCAAATAGGTCTGGTTAAAATGAATATTGAATGTCTATTTTGAAAGGACCCTTTTGTTTTTTACATGTTATCTTTGAATAATCCAGTGATTAAATACTTCTGAAGATACAGGGCTTTGACTCTGAAGTGTTCCAACTCTCCCCAGCCTCCCCTGTTCCTATTTTCATATTTAAGATTGAAATTTGATTGGCCTACCATACGCTACAAATCTCCTTTGTATGCAAATAATTGTAATAAATGCATGAACAATGCATTAAGATTGTGTAAAAGGTGTAGGGGGCGGGGGATCTCTCACTTACTCCGAGTAAACCCTACACATATAATACATTGTACAGGGCAACTCCACTGACACATTTTAAAGATTTCTGAACAATATATTCTTCCTTAACTTCATTTTAGACCACATCTGAAGGTTATCATACACAAATTAATATCATTCTACGTTTGATGGTGAATTATCATTTTCTACATTAAAATTCAAAAGTAGTAACTTGTTGTAGATCACATGACCTTAACATTGTTACAAGTAAATTGTGACGCACCTTTATCAGTGATGTCATGCATTGACATTTAGACAAAACAAAATGTGTGTGAGTGATCTTTGATTATACATCATGTGACGTGGAATAACCACGACAAATGTAAATAAACAGGGCACACCAAGTCATTGTTGTAAATAGGCCTAGGGCATATTTTTGCAAAGAGTACCCAATTAAACAAAGCATAAACAAAATCTCACATGGCTGGAGAGTGAGTTACTGTTTTTCTCTCACGAGCGATCATTGTTGTGGAAAATCAAAAACTGTCAATTGATTTTCCCCACCTACAATGATCCCACGAGAGAGAAAAAAATGTCACTCACTCTTCGCCATGTAAGATCCTCTATTGCTTTTAACAGTACATAACAGAAATTAATACCTTAATACATTTATTGTTTCTTGTTGAAACCACCGTGTTACAATAAACTAAGCCCCACGTCAATGAGGCAAACACAAATTGTCAAAATTTCTGACTTGTTTTCACAGATCGTATAATTCCTCTGCAAATTGTGTATAAACTAAAGTGAGTTTTTTATGCAAGAAACATAATGTATCCCCCCTCCCGAGTGGGCACCTCTCACCAGAGGCCAGCCGTCTAAGAGTGCCACAATTCTTCTGCAGAAAGTTTGATCTTGACCTTTGGGTCGCCTCTGAGCAAATTTAGGGTAAGTCTCACCTGGGTAAATAATCACCAAGTTTGATGGACTGCAATCTATACCCATTTGAAGATGTGGTAGGGCGGCCATTTTAGTTTGCAAGGCATTGTGAACTTGACCCAAGACGTGAAGGTCATCCACAATCACATGAACGAGTATATGTACCGAAAGTTTTAAATGAATATGGCATACCGTTTTGAAGAAGTCAAAATGTGAGCTACCATTGCAGACCCCATTGACTTGCATCACAATCAATAGGAATACAAAGATTTACCAAACATCCCATTAAAAATCCCCAAACCATGACCATTTGAACACAGTTGGTAAATGATGTACATCCCCACCAACTTGGCAGTGAATCTGCCCAATTGTTTTGGAGAAGTAAAAAATGTGAATTAGCAATGGAATCCTCATTGACTTATGATACTAATCAACAGAAATGTTTCCATTTTTGGCCTTTCAATGTCACTCAGCTTTAAAATAAACAATATAAATTGAAAGCCCACAGGGACTATTAATTTTTGTAAGCTTGGGCCTATGATGCACCATCAAGAGGGTAAAGGCCAATATATGAAAAGTGCTGAGTCAGCAGAAAATGCTGCTCTTTGATTTGACCTTATGTAGCACAAAAACCCGAAACAGCTGGTTGGCAATAACACATTTATTGGTAACCTGGATTGATCCTGAAAATTACAAGTACAGAAAATATCAATGAAAATGCATACAATATTTAAGAAATGTTCAAATTCAGAATAAGCACTTACACATGTAATTCCAAGTACTTATTCCAGCATGCTTAATTCCAAGTACTTCACAACCTTTACAGTTACTCTCCACCTGTATGTAGAACTTGACCTATATGTAGAACTTGTGTCACATTATGTGACTATGTACAGTAACAATAAACAAACAGACAAATAATCAACTGCAAAAGCCTGTATCCTTTTCCACAAACTCTAAGGCATAAAGTCTCCCATACAAAGTGAAAGATATAGGGCGATGATAACATCAGCATGATTATCAAATACAAGTAGTACTGTGTGACAGACCAGCATCATTGTTTGAATATCCCATTAAATTTCAAAGTTCATACCTTTTTAGTGAACCACTATAATATGACATCAGCCAAATTAGGCAATTTCAGCTCAACAAATCTTTCAACAAGAGGGCTGTGTGAACAACCCATGCTCAGCTGACCTAGACATTCATTACACTTGCAGCTCTGTAAACTTGGGAAATGATCAAGGTCACCCATGCTCTGAGTAAGTCTGACGTTTATAGAAGAACACTAACATGTGCAACATCAAGGTTCAAGTAGTTCTCAACTTATAGTGAAGAATAAAATACATGCATGTTGCACTGTGACCCCAGAAACGAGGTCAAGGTCATTCATGTACTGTCTAAGCATGACCTTCATACAGAAACATTAACATGTGCAGCATCACAGTACTAACTCAAAACAGATCTCAAGTTATCAAGTGAACAGTCAATTTGGTGTAAGTTGTCCTGTGAATTAGCATTAGAATGCCCATTGACTTACATAGTAATCAATAGGAAAGCTGCATTGACCGAGGAATCCAAAGCAGTGCCACCTAGTAAACAACTTTGTTTGACCTTTCCACAAGAATATATCCATCACATTTCAGCTTAATCTGAGTGACGGTTCTGAGAACAAGTGAAAAATAGCAAAACCATACAAAAAATTCATAAAAAATTGGAAAAAAATTGCAGCATCACCTGGTGAACAAATTGGGAACTTAGTGTCCCTGGGAGTGCCTATATGTATGATATCAAAGCAATTGGGTGAGCGGTTTCAGAGGAGAAGAGTTTTTAAAGTTTGCCCCCCCCCCAAGAAAAAAAAACAAAAAAACAAAAAAAAAATCATAAAAAAACCCAAAAATCAATAGAGTGTTACCATTTGAACAGACTTGGCAGAGATTTACCCAAGGCACATCCCAACCACGTTTCAAGTAAATCTGAGCAAAATTATTTAAGTTATTACCATTACAAGAAATTCCCATGTTAAACTTTCCTATTTAAACTCTTGTAAAGATTTTTGAAAAAAAAAATCATGAAAAAATCCAAAAATCATTGGAACATGACCATTGGAACAAACCTGGTTGACACCCACCCAAGGTTCATCCCCACCAAGTTTGAAGTAAATATGTGGGAAGGTTTTCGAGCAGAAGTCGAAAATGTGAATTAGCATTAGAATGCTCATTGACTTCCTCAGTAATCAATAGGAAAGCTGCATTGACCGGTAAGTACCCGAATTGAAAAAATCGTTAAAAATCAGGAATCCGAAGAATTCCCACCTAGCGAAAAATTTTGTTTGACCCCTCTACAAGAAACATATCCACCATGTTTCAGCTTAATATAAGTGACGGTTCTGGAGAAGAAGTCAGAAATAGCTATAATACACAAAAAAGCATAAAAATTTAGGGAAAAATTGCAGCGCCACCTGGCGAACAAATTAGGACCTAGGAGTCCCAGGGAGTGTACCTGCGGGATATCAAAGCAATTAGGTAAGCGGTTTCGGGGAAGATTTTTTACGACGTGTCCAAAAAATGAACAAAAAAAATCATTTAAAATCCAGAAATCACTAGAGCATGACCATTTGAACAAACCTGGTAGAAACCAACCCAAGGTACATTGCCATCAAGTTTGAATTTATTCTAGATGACAGTTTTGGAGAAGAAGTAAAAAATGTGAATCAGCATTAGAATGCTCACTGACTTCCATAGTAATCAATAGGAAAGCTACATTGACCGATAAGGAACCCAAATTGAAAAAAAACGTTAAAAATCAAGAATGCGCAGAATTCCCACCTAGTGACCAAGTTTGCTGGACTCTTCTACAAAGAACATATTCACCATATTTCAGTTTAATCTAAGTGACGGTTCTAGAGAAGACTTCGAATATAGCTATAACACACAAAAATTCACCAAAAAATACGAAAAATTCGAAGCGCCACCTGGTGAATAAATTGGGAACTAAAAGTCCCTGAAAGCGTTCCTGTGGGATATCTAAGCAATTGGGTGAGCAGTTTCGGAGAAGATTTTTTAAGATTTACCCCAAAAAAGAACCAAAAAAATTATAAAAAAAACAAAAATCATTGGACCGTGACCATTTAAAAAACTTGGTAGACACTCACCCAAGGCACATCCCCATCAAGTTTAAAGTGGATCTGGCTGATGGTTTGAGACAAGAAGTCGAAAATGTGAATTGCTAATGGGCGACGGACGGACGTGTCTACTATGATTCACTTATGTAGAAAAACAAGACCCATATTCATAAATATCAAACCCAACAATGACAGCAAACAGATTCATTTTCCAATACCAATGTGAAGAAACAAATTTCACTCCTGACTTGAGACAGGCAGTCACCCACGAGAGGCAACTGGTGGTTTTAAACCGGTCCTCTCAACCTTTGAAATATTCTTCATTAAATACAGACTATAGTGTTTCCAATATGTACAGGCCCAACCACTCAAAATACTAATTTTATTACTTTTGCAAAAGATAAAGCAGAATTGGTAGGCCTATCACAATTTTGGTTCTTCTGACTATTTCGTCAGCTGAGTTTATAGCAAAAGTAGAAGGTAGGCCTATACCGTTTTTGTGATATTTATGAATCTAGAATATTATCTAATTAATAAGTTAAGTGATTGAATCACTGTTATAGACGGACGGAGGACTATAAGATAAGGTCAGCTGACTGACAAGTCAGCTTAGCAAACAATTAATGGCAAAAAAAATAAATTGAATATGTCAAGGGCAATGAAGTAAACAGGAGTTTGACCCTGCAAATGTTAACAAAACAGAGCTCTGAATACTGCAAATGTCAATAAAGCAGAAATTTGAATACTAATTTGAACTGAAATAAACAGAAGCAACATAAAACTAAAGACTATAAAGCTAAACCATTCTGGAGCAAAGTAAGCTTACCGTGATCAAAATTTATGTATTAATTAAAATGTCACTGCTCATGTATGTACATTATAGTTTGCATGCACACTGGCAAATGCTGCGATACAGAAACATGAGAATATAGAAATCCCATTTTTTTTAGATTTCACATTATTATTTCAGTATATCATTTCTCAACCCATTTCAGAAAAAAAATGTTGAAAAATTTGAACAGGTATTACAACTCACTAATTGCATTGTGTTACTACTGCAGTTCAGAGCAAAACCACAACCAACCAATCAACCACATGTACTTCAATGCAAACCTGTTATATAAGGCCAATGAACAAACATGTCCTGGGTGTGTCAGTGGTTGAACCAGTTTCTGCACAAGTTGAATCCACATGTTCTTGAAAATTCTATACATAAAGTCTTGGAAACTTTAATTGAAAATGTAACCTTTTCCAGCATATCTTGGATTATTTATACCAACACACAGCTCTTAAGATTAACATGTTTATTCCATTTACCTGGGAATGAAACCACCTCTCTACACCCTGTATACTGCATGTGCACCCTTACGTGTTACATGCATGCATGCCCTGAACATTGGTGCGGCCACAGGCGTATGAAAATATTCTGAGTGCGAGAGCACCGATGCTGCTTGTGTAGTAATACCACAAGGCCAGTATCCCACGACCAACGTTACTCATACCACTCCGTATACATGTGAATAAAGTACACATTCCTTACTTGAATATGGTAAAACCATACATGTAAAATCGCAGCACCACCTGGTGGCCAAAATGAGAACTAGTTGGCCCCAGGTGACCCTATGTGCAATATCAAAGCAATTGGCCAGGTAGTTCTTGAGATGAAGAATTTTTTTTTTTTCAAAAAATATATTTTCTGGAGAAGTTGAAAATAACCTTAAGAGGCAATAATTCATAAAAAAATTGGAAAAAAATCACAGCTCCACCTAGTGGCCAAAATAAGAACTAGTTGACTACAGATGACCCTATGTGCAATATCACAGCAATTGGGTTCGTAGTTCTTAAGATGAAGAAATTTTATTTTTTTTTTCAAAAAAGAAATTAAAAAATTCATAAAAAATAGGAAAATTATTGCATCATCATCTCCTTCACAAACTTGGTAGAAGTCTACCTGGGGATTATCCATGTGCAAAATCAAAACATTCTATGTAGCGGTTTTTGAGAAGAAGTCGAAAATATAAAAAGTCTAACGACAGACGGACGGATGGAAGGACAGACAGACGACGGACGCAAACGGATTCTATAAGCTCTGCTGACTGACAAGTCAGCAGAGCTAAAAATCCAAAAATCATTGGAGCAGGACCAATTGATGAACTTAGCAGAGACCCAAACCCAGGGTACATCTCCAATGAGTTTGAAGTGAATATGATGAGTGGTTTTGGAGAAAAAGTTCAAAATGTGAATTACCATTGCAATCCCCATTCACTCACATGTAGTAATCAACAACACTGTATGCGTTAACCGACAAGTACCTGAATTGAAAAATTCATTAAAAATCAGCGAGTCATAGTGTGAGGTTCTCACACAAAGATTGTTGCTTTGAAAACTTGACAAGTTTATTTATTCTATGGTCCATATATAATGTATCAATTACAATTCCAGATCGTTCCCAAGGCACAATATTGCCTGGGTGACAGAACTCACAGCCAGCCTCTTTTGACTACATAATTTCAACAAGGCAGATTTTCACTACCACAACTTAATAATCTATATAAATTGCATATAAAATAGACTTTTGATGCTTTACACATGTTTGTTACGTGCATGATTTGCATATAATTTGGAAATGTTTATTGGCGGAAAGTTCTGACACGTTATAAATGCTGACCTTCCCCTTGCACCTTTTGATTGCGGCATCATTTAGGTCGTCCTATTTCCTGGTCAAGATTACTGTACCAGACTCTAGGATAGACAACACTATCACTGATCTTTCAAATGATGACACTGTGCTCTTACCCAAGATCGCATCATTAAATAACAGCGGACTTGGTCTGATGAAACTCAAGATGCACACAGATGGCCCAAGCATGAGCAGTCAGTTCTATATGTAACAATGCATAAGATTTTATACTTGTTCTTGGACACCTCACATCACTGTAAAAATTGTATAAGTCACAGGAAAATTAAAAAGAATTTTTAAAAAATTCTTCACAATAGCATCACTACCTTGTGAACACCTTTGTTTGGCCCTTCTTAAAGGAAGATTTCCACAAAGTTCCACTTGATAATCTGAGTGACGGTTTTGGAGAAGTCGAAAATAGCAAAAACACAATTTTTACATAAAAAATATGTGAAAAATCACTCCGCCTGTGAACAAATTAAGGTCTAAGGGCCCCAGAAGTATTCCTAAACAATTTCAAAGCAATTGGCCAAGCAGTTTTGGATAAGATGTTTAAAGATTTGCCACCCCTCCCTCCTCCCCCCCCCCCCCCAAAAAAAAAACAAAACAATAAACCTACAAAAAAAAAAATCATAAAAAATCCAAAATTCAATGGACCATGACCATTGGTATAAATTTGGTAGGGACCCAATTACATTCCCACCAAGTTTGACGTAAATCTGGTCACTGACTTTGGAGAAGAAGTCGAAAATGTGAATTGTGGACACCGACAGATGGATGATGGATGCCTAACCACGACATAAGATCAGCTGACTGACAAGTCAGCCAAGCTAAAAATCATCCATAGTTGCTTGTAATGAATAAAGAACTGACTTCCATGCTGAGCTGTACCACTTCAACTGGATTTTTTACTGAGCCTGATGGGAACCAGGACCTTGGCTATGCCACAGGTATCTCTGTACCATGGTCCAGATCCTCATTATGACCGACACCAAAACATGCAAGGTTTCCGCTAACCTCCAAATGGGGGTATATTACCCTTTTACATCATGAAATACCCCATTAGCAAAATTTAAAGGGTCCCAACTTCCTTTTTTCTTTGTTAACTTTGCAAAGGATGGCAAAAAATGGAATCTCTTTAAGGTTTGGACCCTTTGAAAAAATTCCTAACAGCAACACTGACATGGACCATGGTTGTCACTCAGTGGGAAGATGGTTCATCATTCTTGTTAACCAGACACTCAGAAAGGCTGTCAGAGTCCTTAAAACACTACCCTTAATATCTAACTGAATTCCAATCAAAAGTGAAAAAATGTGTCCAAAAAAGTATAAAAAAGTATTTTAGGGGAAAAAAGTATAAATAAAGTATAAAAAAAACAAAACAGTGAAAATAAAGCATCATACTTTTAAAAAAATTATAAAGTGGCAGCACTGCAATCCTTGAGTCAAGGTCCAACATGAAGCTGCCTGCTAGACCAGGTCAAGCTGGTAGCCCCTCCCATAGGGGCCTAGATTTGAGGTTGAGCTTCCATTCAAGGACCAATTTGAGCCAGGCACAAGTCATCAGACATCACATGGACTCTTTTCAGTCCAGAGCACACTGCTCCTTTGCATGCAGGGGTTGATGGTCATCCCAGTATGCCATCCTATGATGGCTGGGATCCCAACGGATGTCCAACTCCACATCCAAATTCACAGACCTCACTGACTTCGAACCTGAACTAGCTAGGCCAGAGATAAGACTAGTTTCCTGGGAAACCTATCAACTACCTCATGATGTAAAACAAAAGCCACAAGAGCACCAAAAGGTAAGAAAACAGCAGAAGCTTCCAACAATATGCATCCAGTAATGATGGATGCCAGAGTAGGAAACTGAATTGTGCGTGCTGCTTAGAACATGTTCTGCCGCTAGGAGCACTGTGTCACGCCACAGGGCCTAGACTTCAGTAAGTGCAGCAGCATGGATTGGCACTGGATCCACAGAAATTTTTGGGAGCTCTGGCAAAGCACTTCAAGTACATGGAGCCAGTTTAAGTAACCCATGGTGTTGTAATGTGCTCTTAACCCTTAAACGGTCAGACTTTGCCTTTTGTATTGTAGTAAATGACTTTAAAATTGCATGTACACCGTATGCATGCATGCCATCCACATTTGCAAACTACATATCAGTATAAAGCCTCGTATATATGATTGTGAATCCAATCACACCTTGTTTCCATGGCAAAATATTCAAATGGGGAAAAACATAATTTGTTCATAAAGATAGAGCAGTGTTGTTTTATTTCTGGCATTTTCTTTCAGAATATTCAACCTGGAACATAATCTATGAATACTCATGGTGACTATTATGCTAAGTAGCTGCCTCCTACCGATTCTGCAGATCTATGTAAAAATGCAGTTTTTCCAATTTTTAGCCAAATACAAGCAATATCTAAACCGTTGTTATGGAAACAAGTCATGTGATCTATGTTTTATTTTCGAAATTTACTAAAGGTTTTTATCTCCAGCTATCCAAATACCATGCATATTTGGAGAAAAGGGGGCTTCAAATAAAATTAGGAGATATTTTGTTCTCTAATTCAGCAGATTTTTAATGATTTTTTGCCATTTATGAGTGATTAAACTGGTTGCCATGGCAACTAGTCACATGACTATTAGCAATTTATTGCACATAATGAAACTTGGCATTCCAGTCATCAAAATGCCATATACTTTTGGTATGCTTCAAAGAAAGCTGTTCCCACTGCACTGTGTTCAATGAAAATTGTTACTTTTAATTTCACTGGTACAAAAAATAACCTGACCCTTTAAGGGTTAATAAAATTATGAAACATTAATGGGTAGCAACTATCTGTAGTCTGTAAATGGCTTTAATTAAAAAAAAATAATAAAAAAAACATGTATAAAATAAAAAAAGTAAATTCTACCATGACTGGCTATTGTATTTTTATATATAAAAATAATAAGATATGTCTTATTCTTTTGGGGCCTTGATGCATAATTATAGTCCGTCCACAAGGCATGGGAAAAATTGCATTAGAAAATCTACATGTTTAGGAAAAGTTTGCAGTAAATGTATACAAGGGATGCATGGTTATAAGTTTGCATAGCATTCAAACTGAGGTACATGCCTTCATACAGTGAAAACTCACTATAATGACACTACCAATTCCTTTAGAAATGTGTCGGATCACTGAATATGTCAGATAATTGAATCTAGCAAGAAACAAAATGAACATTTGCCATTCCAACCTTGCGTCATTATAATGAGGTTTCACTGTGTTTGTAAATTAGGGGCGAATTTAATCAATGTCCAAAAGTGGGTCAGGCGTGCTTTTACGGAAGCTACTTCTAGAATCCTTTTGTTTTACAGCTGCATACGAAGACTGAAAAACAGCTCCCCTGAATTGAGTTTAGGTGAGTGAGGGTGAAGGATCACGCTAACTCTCCTTTAAAACCAAGGAAGGAGTGGAGGTGTGAATTTAAACTTGTCTAACATGAGGCCAAATACAAGATTGTGTTTAATTCTGGTAACGAACTTCACAAACATGTTAAACCTGTTGTTCCTTAAATATTTTGAGACAGACAGAAAAAGGAAAAAGCTGTGATTGTAAGGGATCTCTGGGATACATGTCTTCCTGAATGCAATGAAGGGAAGAATGTGGTCAATCAATAAGTCAGTGACCTGTTCAAATTTCCCAAAAGCTAAAGGATGGAATTTGTATGCCTTAAAGTTTTGGCTTTTAAAATTTATTGTCACCAGAAAACATTTTTGTTGGAACTTGAATATGAGACAATTAACGACAGCATGCCCTAAATAAAGAGCTTTCCTTGGCGTGTGTTGGGCACTAGGTGCCCAACTTACAACAAGAAATGGTATTTACTCAGTTCTACTCCGACCAGGAATGTGTAAATATTTTTATTTCTTCAGGCCAGTTAGACGCCAGGTAATTTCTTACACATTTTACTTTCCAGGGCTCTCTCCAGAGTTCTACAGCCCCATAAATTGTAGGATAGTGACCCTGAAATTAAAGCTATGACTTAGGCTCCCCACCATAAGATATAGGAGGATAGGGCTGGAATTCTTGAAATTTGCTCAAATTTGGTTAAATATGGTAATCCCATTGCAGTACTAGAATTATAAGGGGAAAACCCTGCTTTTGATACCCACAATAACTGTTCCACTGCTTTATGTAAACTGAAAATCAAGTACATTGTGACTTCATGATATGGCACTTTATTTAAATTTGACCTTAAAATTATCATGTATGTCAAGCATTTCTAGAAAACCCTACAGACTGTGTGTGTGTGTGTGTGTGGTTGTGTGTGTGTGTGATGAATACTGCTATCATTTTTTTAAGCTGTTAGTTTCATCCAGGTTGCTTGTTTGGCAACAACATATTTTGCCTTGTTCGATATACAAGAATCTGTCCATACATGCAGGTACTTCCTAGCTTGCTGATGAGGCCACAGCAGCACCACAACTATTGTGAATGTCATGTATCAGCACTGAAGTTATCTTGCACATTTCCACTTGAAACTGCAAGCAGAGGTGCCACCTGCAACAAATAAAACAATAAAAGACTAAAATGTTAATTTCATTTTCAGTGGGTCTGAAATTTTAACACTCCACAACCAAGCATCAATGGAGAAAATTGTGTGTACGATATATCCCAAAAAACTTTTTCTTCCTTAGGCCAAACATAATAATACCTGTGTCTCCCCAAACCTGACCGACCCTGTCATTCATACACAAACAGACAGACAGACAGATAGACAGAGATCATGCATCCAACTGGCCCATCAGTGAATCCTCGAACCCATTATATATTACTTGGCACTTCTAGGACTTTAAATGATTCATTTTATCTTGACTAAAAATAATTCTTTTATCAACTGTTACGAGAGAGAAAGTATTTTTCAACCTCAAACAACACAAAGGAAATGGCAACACAGGAAATAAACAGTGATTTTATTTGCAAAACTCAACACAGAAAAGATCGTGATGGGCAGTAGTTGTGGTATTTACCTATTGTGTTTCAACAGGTTCACTACAGCTTCAAATTTTTGTTTTGTTTATACAGTAGGCCATTTTGTACGTTCATGGAGCATATTTTCACTAAATCCTTTCTAATATATAATCCAGAAGCTCCAACAGTGTGGATCTGTCTCTTCACATTCAAAAGCACGTTTCAATAATTCCTCAAAATGACACTGTTAGATGGCACACTAATCAGTAGGTCTTGACAAGCACCACATGCATTCAAACTATATTAGATGAAAACTATATCAGATGAATTTATTAATTAATGAAGTACAATAACAAAGAAAAAATACTTTCTTTGAGGAATTTGGTAGCTTGGGCAGAAGAGTATGCAGAAAGCTGAATGGCATATTTAAATGAAAAACAGGTGCCAGAGTTTTTGAAATAATTATGTGAATAAAAACAGGCCTATCATAAGCATCACAAAATCCAACAGTTCACAAGATGAATTGATTTGAAAATCAAACATTTTTAAATATATCTAGAAACCAATCAGTGATCGCAAACTTCTTGGCCCGGACGGACGGACGGACAGACACATACAGATGGTCAGACAAGTAGGTGAGGACAATACCCTTCCGGTAGGTCATGGTTACTTCTGTTTGACCTAATGATAAAGCTTTGGTGCAAATGCACTTAGCAGAGATATCATGGCAAGGCCATTTTTCTTCAATGCAATTCTATGGCCTAAATATGTGACCCAGTGACCTAGTTTTTACTAGGTGTCTAAAGCATCCTTAGGATCAACTGTCATAAATAATTGGTGCAGCTATAATGAGCAATTCAGTATTTGAAGATTTCATGGTATGGCCATTTTTCTTCAATCCAGTACTGTGACCTAAATATGTAACCCAGTGACCTAGTTTTCAATAGACACCTGAGGCATTCTTAGGACCAACTGCAATAAATAATTAATGAAGCTACCTTCAAATTTTTTTTAGATATTGTGTTAGCAGCGTTTTTCTCCTCAATGTAGTAGTGACCTAAATATGTGACCCAATGACCTACTTTTCAATAGACACCTGAAGCACCTCAACGGCTCTTTGTGACAAAAATTTGGCCTCTGTAAAGTGATTATTTTTGGAGATATTGTGTGGTAAGTCCATTTTTTTTTCAATGCAGCACGGTGACCTAAATATGTCACGCAGTGACCTGATTTTCACTAGGTGTCTGAGGCAACCTTAGGACCAACTGTCATAAACAATTGGTGCAGCTACAATGAGTAATTCAGTATTTGAAGATATCATGGTATGGCCAGTTTTCTTCAATGCAGCACTGTGACCTAAATATGTGACCCAGTGACCTAGTTTTCAATAGGCATCTAGGGCATTAATACCAACTGTCAAAATTATTGATGAAGCTACATTCAGTATTTTTTAAGATATTGTATCACAGCTATTTTTTTTTAATGTTGTAGTGTGACCTAAAAATGAGACCTTGTGACCTACTTTGCAATAGGCACCTGAAGCACCTCAATTACCACATGTGATAAAGATTTGGTTTCTGTAAAATGAGTATTTTTGGATATATGGCGTTAACAAGCCATGGATGGATGGACGTACGTCTCTAGTATGATACACTTTAAGAAAAGCATGACGCATATTCATAAATATTAAACCCAACAATGACAGCAAAGAGATTCCAGAGTTACTAAAGCATCAACATTCATGGATGAATGCTTTGGTGACGACAATACCCCTCCAGTTCTATGGGCCGAGAGTACAAACTGTTACATGTGTAAGCAATATAACCAAAAGATCTTCAATTGTGGGTGTAAGCTCATGCAACATGTCAATTGTCAAACTGTTATTGTGAATTTCTTTCACATATATTACAGATGTGTACTCAGAGAAATACAGTGAGAGAACATGAAATCCCCCCCCCCCCCAAAAGGAATAAATATATACTAGAAAGAAAGAGAAGGTCTGCGTTCAGAGATTGATAAATTGGCATTTGGAGTCTATGGTGCAAAAATATGGGACAAGCAAATTCAGATTCAGTGTGGAGAACCTGACCATGTGACCATTTTGGGCTGGCAGCAGGGGTGGTCGTAAACAGCTGGTACTACTGTAACAAAACTATTAACCCATATTATGTACAGTGTTTTTTCATCAATTTCAAAGTTGATACATATCTGCCTCAGAGAGACTAAAATCTCATTTCAGTGAAATGAACTGATTTCTTTATGTTTTTAAGACATAATACTGCATGTAACAAGGATTTCAGTCACTCTAGATCAGTTCCAGTGACCATAAATACCATTTGAACAAAATGAATAAAATAAACAAATGAAAAACATTTCCCTACCTACCTACCCATGTTTTTCCCTGCCTGTGAGAGGAAACACAGACATTATTTTGTTTGGTCTTACTATAAAGTGCCCTGCCTTTTTACAGAAAAAATGGTGAATGACTGCAAATATAAGAACAATTAATCAAAACCTAGAGTGCAAAGCAGTTTTTTTTTTCAAATCAAAGGATCAATAGGGTCTATTGTTTAGGAACTACAAGGACATGTACTAAGAGCCATATTGTAAAACAGTATTTTTATTTTTGGCACACCAGTAAAAAGCGAAAGTGCTTTAAAAAGAATCAATTTTCAAAAAAGAAAGGTCCATAAACCACTTCCAGTTCAGCGTACTTTCACAAACAATTCCAAAGAAATGTATGAGTGTGTGTATATATGTATGTATGTATGTATGTATGTATGTATGTATGTATGTATGGATGGATGTATGAAGTATTGGCAATGCATTTTTGTTATTTCATTGAAAGCAAGGGGAGCATATGATGTTTAGTCAGGCAAATGCGCCCCCCCTCCCCCCATTTAAAAACACTATTTGCGGTGGAATCTCCGTATTAAAGCCACCTATGCGACTGAAAAATGTTGTCTAAAACAGGTAGTGATCTTTACAGGGGATATAATCAAAGTAAGGATTAACAAAAGGGTCTGTACATTGGTGGTCTAAATATAGAAATGGTCTCTTTATGGACATGGTCTTCATTAAATGGTGTTTGTACTGTTTATATATATATATCAGGGTTTCCGCAAGAGGGTAAAATGGGTAAAACCCATAAACAAACTTTTTTAGGGGGTGAGACTCTATACCCTAAAATATTTGAAAGTTACATGCAAAATGATGCAAGCTGGAGCATTCTTGTGCTCAATATAGTTCCAAAGCCTTTTTAAATCCCTTACCTCCAGAAGTGGGGTAGAATTGATTCTAGAACACCTAAATTTGAAAAGTTTGCTAGGGGAGAGCCCTCAGACCCCTCGCTCAGTGACATGGCTTCAGCATGTGACATAATATATATATATATATATGTATATGTATATGCATATATATATCCTGGACTTGGGCAAAAATGTTGCTAGATAAAACTGGGAAGCTACCAAATTTTCAAATCAGAACAGAAATGGATTGTTTAAGTAAAATTTGATTTAAATGAGACTGTATGTAGGGGATGTAATGAGATCTACAGGCAACAAACTACGCAAGATCACGACGGTATACAGACAACAAATAGGCTACAGATGCCTGAGACACCGCAAATTCGGCTCAGTGAACATACTGATAAATGTTCTAACCTTGTGCCTAAATTCTTTGTATGTCCAATATATCAGATGCCAAATGATTCACAGAGAGAGAGAGAGAGAGAGAGAGAGAGAGAGAGAGAGAGAGAGAGAGAGAGAGAGAGAGAGAGAGAGAGAGAGAGAGAGAGAGAGAGAGAGAGCTAAAACTTAAAGACTTTGTGTTACAACATAAATATCTAGGTCTAGGCTGAATGGTGTAATTTACTATTAGAAAGCCTCATCTAGGACAAATTAGATCTATTTTCAGTATGGAGACGTTTAATATTAATTGATATGATAATGACATCATACATGTATACTGGGTGGAATGGTGTAATCTACTAATTATTCAAAGTAGGCCCAACCTAGGACAAATTAGGCCTATTTTATTACGGACACGTTTTATAGTAATTGATATATAAATGACATCATGTAATATGCCTAAATCAGTAACGTCATAAATGAACGTCATAGTTTGCCTCTATGCTAATTAGGCCTTACAGATATCACGTTAACAACAGAAACTAATGTAAACATTGTACTGGACTGAACATTATTTCTACACATAAAGGTTATGGAACTTGACAGTGCATTAAAATGCTGAAACAAGTCACATATGAAATGAAAAAAATGCTTTAATTAGGCCTACTTATTCATTAATATATATATATATGGTCAGATTCAAAATTAATCAACACATAGTGTGAAAATTCAATGCTGTTTTTTCTCAGTACAAATTTATTTTGGAAAAAATACATGTCTATAAGTATTAAAAATGTATAAAGTTACCATTGAACAATACTTTTCTTTTGCGATAGAGCTGAAGATATAGACTAAAAGTGATTTTTCGGCATGACAGGATGGAAATCTTTTATTGCCTGGCTTAAAAGTATTTTTCCTCTGCCAGATTTTAAAGTTTGAATATAAACTGACCTAAAGTAGTTGTGTATAAACTTCCCCACCAGAAAATATTCCTTCTGTATTTTCCATTTTGTTATCACTGTTAAGGCAAAAATTCTGTCCTGTCGCATGTCATCAAGCCATCGGGACTGTGAGCCATTGTTTACACTGTATCTGTGGAGTGTGGACATTGTCTTTGAATGGACTGGTATATTGTACCACATTGGAACCAAACCATGCCTCAGTGGGATTGGATCAGCACCACCCCTTTCAGTACCACATTAGACCCAACGGTACCTCTGTGGGATTTGTACCAGATCATTTGGTACCTGTCATAGGACTTGGAACTGAGGGATAGAGCCTGTGGATAATCTCACCAGGGATTAGGATTTAACTAAGACTGTTTGACTGTTGAAAAATCAATGGAGATAAATTTACCTACTTTGTACTGATTTTGATTGTTAATATGTTGTTATTGTTCAAGTTATATCATTGTTGTCCTTCTTTGTTGAGTTCTGCTAATGTTCAAAAAGTAGGCATTGTAACAAATTGTGAGGGCCTGTCGGGATCAATCCAAGACAAATGGGATCAAATTTAAGACAAAACATTGAATTATTTTGCAATAAGAACATACCAGTTGAATTATCTGGAAAATTCCGGAAGTTTCTAAATACTGAATCTTACAGTTTGAACTCAACAAATGATGTCTGGTATTTGTAAACACAGTTGTTGGTCAATATACGCCAAATACTTAAATTTAGAAGTACCATCAGGTATTAGGAAAATAAACAAATGATAATTTCCCATTTGGTTAAAGGAGGTTTCCTTGAAGATGAGGGATCAGAGGATAAAGCATTAAAGGTTTGGCAATTCTGCTGGAATTAGCTAAATTAAAACTTGAGAGTGACAGAGAAGCAGCCCAGGCAGCAAGAGAAGCAGCACAGGCTGCAAAAGAAGCGGATGAAAGAAACGCACAGGAAGCCTGAGAGGCTACAGAACATGAATTAAAGCTCACAGAACTGGAAGTTGGAACTTAGGCATTATAGATCAGATAATTCAGCACAATCAGGATCTTTTGACGTAACCAAGAATGCATGTTTCGTACCAAAATTTGAAGAAAAAGAAGTGTCAAAATTTTTTCTGTCTTTTAAGAAAATAGCTGAAACTTTTGAATGGGCTAGAAGGGCGTGGCCTCTTCTTTCGCATGGCAGCCTGTATTATTTCCAGGTACCCTCGGGCTCCTGGGCTACTGTTAAATTTGAACCCTGCTGTCTACATGGCATGCTAAAGTCAAACAATACTGGTTCAATATAGGAAGATCCTAGCTACATGCCATTTCTTTCAGCCAAAGTGTAGGTAACTGCATTCTTTAGTTTTATGCCATCATTACTCACCATAAAATATAACTGAATGCCTGTTTTTAACCAAATATATTGCTATACTGAATTTGTATGAAATACCACATGTGGTTAATTGCAAAATAATAAATTATAAATGCATGTAAGTAAATATGAAACTGAAAAATGTTGATTTTTCACCTTTAGCAAAAAGGTTAATTTGGCAAGCTATGCAAAAATATGGCACCTGAAACCCTACATTTCAAATTAAAATCATGCAGTTCAAATGACACTGGAGGTCACATGCTAAATAGCTATATGGTCAGAATATTGACAAAGTTATCCGAAACCGCAAAATTTATAGTGTTTTGGGTACATTGTTTATCGTTAAATTAAAATGTGTAGCTTACACATTATAATGACATGAAAATTGCATGTGAAGTATATATAGGCCTAAATGGAGATCTCTAGGCCTAATACCAAATACAAAGATAAAATGAAAACTGGTTTAGATTTACATGGCTATTTTCAAGAAATAAGATGACTGAAAGTGAGAATTTTTTTGACGTATTTAGCAAATAAGGGGTGAATTTGCCCCACTGAACACAAAAGCTGCAAGTGCAACTGCAACGACAAGTGTACGTTTTCAAAAACTTGACCTCTTATCACTCTGGTCGGAATGGTGACAATTCTCGCTCATTATGCCCCCACAATTTTTGTGGCCTTGGCCTGTTGCACTATGTGGTATTGATTCTGCTAATTCATGCACAAATATCATTTTCTTATTACTCGCAGAAGTCTTGTACTCCAGCACTAGGCCTACACTGTCACAGAGAGGCTTCATTTCACCACCCTGTGGCACCCAGACTGCCTTGCCTGGGCATGGAATTGATGGATCGAATGCTTTCCACAAGTGCACGTGCAATTCACATCTTCTCACTACGTCACTTGTCGGGTGGACCAATCGGTAATCAGCACACCCAACAATGATTGACGTGTGACATCAGCCTGATCACGCTGGCAACGTGGATTGTTTACACCTCGGTATATAAAGCAGCAGCTCCCATGTGTCATGTTGGTTTCCCTGAGCTGCACACCTGGGAACAGGTCGAACTTCAATTACTTCTCGTAAACAAACCAAACAGTAAACAAAGTATCTGTACACAAAACAATGGCACAAAATGCGTGGAAGTGTTAATGGGGTGAAGTGTTATAGTTGTAGTAGTCATCACTTACTTGTTCTCGGGTGATGTCTCACCGGGTGATGGGGAGCTCGATGAGGCAGGCCTCTGTGTCAAACATCTTCCACGGCATCCCCTGGTTTATTTGCCAGACGCCATTGTATCGCCACGTGATGGGAGAGAGATGGCCACCAACAAGATACAACACTCCACTGTGCACCACGGCGGATGAGTGACCCTTATCGTCTGGTATCCTGGTGGTCAGTCTGCTCCAGGTCCTGGACTGGGAGTGATATTGCTCCATGCTGGAATCATTCAAGCCACCACACACCAGGAGGCCGCCTCCTGTGGTGACCATCGTGTGATGCATACGGCCTGTTGTTAGTGGCGGCTCCCGTCGCCAGCTGGTCTCCCCCGGCGTCCAGGACATCACAGATGTAAGCTTTGTATCTGCATCATCCCTCCCTCCGCTTATATAGACCCGGCCCTCAAACTCACACGCAGCGTGTTCAAACCTCTCCTTGGGCAGGTCGGGTCCCGGCAGCCAGTTGTTCTCTGCTCCCAGAGTCTCTGTGGATAAGATGTCTTTGTTGTCCTCATTCCGACCGCCCACGGTTATCACCTCCACGGCCACCACTGTCGCCGTGTGTCCGTACCTTGGTGTCCTCATGTGGGGCCCTGTCCTCCACCGCCAGTTGACAAGGTCCAGTACGTCACAACCTGACAGTGTATTGTAACCTATAAACAGAGAGAGACTCGTCAAGTAGGAACACCGACATAATGTGACACAAGGTAACATAACAAAGTTGTATTTTATGAACGATGACAGAAGTGACACCAGTTAACGTCAACAAAGTTGTTTTTTATGAGCGATGAATTGATCACTGATTCCACAAATTACTGTCAAGTTAACTGTTGACTGAATCAGTGAATGAAATCTTTCATTTGGTCAACAGTCGACTGTGACAAACAGTTTACTGTCAGGAGTCAACAACTTTCTGTTGTGTTTGATTGACATCCAGTGGTTGGACCTCAATGCACACATTAATACACAAACACATCAATACACATACATACCACACAGTAGTAGTATTATATTACACGCTGTGCAATGATGTTTCTCGTGTGTGATTGCCAAGGGTATTTGTGATGTCAATCACAGGCCACGGGACTTACCTGCGTCCTGGCCTCCAATAAGCCACACCTGGTGCTTGTACCTGACCACTGCAGTGAGACTCCTCGGGTGTGGCACCCTTGGTATCTGGGCTACCATTTCAAATTGACCCCCGAGGTCTTGTGGGGTAACAGGCGCCGCGATCACCCTCTCCAGGGGTATGAGTGTATCAGTGCGGCGCCCCCCAAAGACTGCAATGGCCGTCTTCCCTGCAAACAGATCCGAGACCAAACCTGAGTCAACAATCAACATTCTGTGTAGGCCACATTCGCATCACGAAACAAATGCCTCACAAAGTCTCACAATTCTTCCTACAGTTTGCAGTGAATGCTAAGGTTTGCGTTCATGGCTTCCCCCTGAAATGTGTTATGTTACGCTTCTGATGGGAGGCTGTCTAAGTGGAGGAGTCCAAGCTACACTGACGCTCGGGATGGACAGTTAATAGTGCGCTGTGTCGGGTTTTATTTGTTCATTATATTTACGTTTATACGTGGGTGTCACTAAATAAATCTTCACGCACTCAGTGTCAGGGACAAAAGTTCATGTTTGATGGATAGACTGACACTCCTACCTGGCGTTACATACTCTTACCCCCCTGAAGAGTAAATTGGGATGCTGCCTTGCGATGCCGGGTCGAGGAGTTCAGTTCCGTGACGTCAAAGTTAACATTGAAATCTTCATTAATTGATGGAAAAACTGCAACATTTCCAAGAACAGCCAGGATGCATTTTAACCCTCCAATCCCCCAGGTTTCAGCCTCTGGACCTTGGATCTCAAAATCTTCTCAAGGCTTGAAGGTTGTGGAATTTATATTTACCATGCACCTGTGAATTTACTGGAAATTGTAATGACCACAATAATGTTGTTAGCACCAGGCGGTGCATTTCTGACAATGAACCAACACTGACAACAGCATTTAGGGCCTAAACTTGTACCTATTCTATTGCATGTTTTCAGCCAAACACAAGGAATTCCAAATGTGAGGCCAAGCAAGAGGGAATTTGATAAAAAAAAAAAAAAAGAAAAAGAAAGAAAAAGAAAATCAGGGCAGGCCTTCTCTTGAATTTAAATTGAATATAAATGAAAAAGACAGGTACCAACTCTGTGGTAAAGGTGAAGAAAAATTCAAATAAAAATAAAAAACAGCCCTCTAGATTTGACTTCGAGGATTCGATAGAGCCATTTGTTACTTGTGTCTGTTTTAGTGGTACTTAGGCCTATTAACTTGCGTGGCATTCATTAATAAATTAGTAAACGAAATTGAGGTGAGAGTCCATATACTGTTAGGCCTACAATTATGTATAGACCAATCCTTCGCATTGATTATTTTTGTATCAGAGTATTAACAGGGTTAAAATGATCAGAGAGCATCGACCAAGGCAATGCGGTGGTTACACGTGTTGTTCATACAAGCCCACAAATATTTTAACTCTTCGCATGTCATGCCCAATTGCATTCATCAACTTGGCACTTCCAACTGTTTTACCTATATGTAACGTGCTATTTAATATTTCACATTGGGCAGTGCCCAGTTAAATGAGTAGGCAGATCTCCATAACAAAGAAGACGAGTCATGAAAGCCAAGGCTAATTTTTTGACAACACTAAACGCCTTGCCTTAGGCCCAACATCCAGAGTATTAAAACCATTAACTTCATAGAATTGCAAGAAAGGCATGTTAAATTCTGACATAATTTGAGTAGTGGAAGGCTTATGGCTTAAACCAACAAATTAATTTTAACAGTTACAGGTTGTCGCGCAATTGGAGATTGGAGTGACATTAGGCATGCAAGAAAAACACACTTCTTTCAATAATTACATTATCGTGACACTTGATTTTCTTTTATAGACTTTTGTCATTTGACTAGACAAACCACAGCATGGGCTCATTTCATCCCCAGAATTAAAGACAGGACATTTTCCCTTAATTAACAGATAATTACGGGCCCACACTACAGCCAAGTTAAATCTCTCTCTGATTTTTTTTTTTCAATTAGGCCTATGCAGAACAGCTTATGGCAGCACTGTAGTGCATAGTTTTTGCTTGGTTAATAGCCTACCTGTTCGTACTTTACCTCATTTTAAGGGGATTTTGTCAAGTTCTGCTGTGAACCTTCCTGCTTGGCGCTCTCTGCTCTACTGAACTTTAGCAGACGACAATGTGCTTGCTTTCACAGGCAAGTGCCACGCGCAAGTCTGTTTTGCAAGACCAGCGAGTGACAGGAAGCTGGCGCCCCCAGACGGCGAAATTTAACATTAAATTTTTCTTTGGCCTTGAATTCTGACTTGGTCCGCCAACTTTACTCTCTGCTGGTCATTTTGGCAGAACTGTGACATACAGTGGCTGAATCAACTTCCTGTTTGAATAGTCAGCTTTGTTCCAGACTCTGTTTCTCCCGTATCCCCATCAAAGATGGATATTTATGCTCAGATATGCCCAGACATATTTATCAATTAACTTGGTTGAAAAGAATTATGTGTTACTCTGCACATTTAACACATAAGATCATTTTGCTTATATTTTCGAATTCAGCCATTTAATGATACAAAATGTACACGTGAAAGAATTTATGTAAAACAAATGAATGTTTGACAGAAAAGTTATCTCTCTGTTGTATAAGTAACAGATGTGGTGTATTTTCAAACACGTGGATGATGACCCATCTGCTTCAAAATGCTTGTGAGAATTTTACGACACGGAACGAAAAATGGCTATAAGCCTACGCCTTATTCTGTGTCAACATTTACTTTATATACCAACTTTTTAAGAAATGAGGTCCTGTTGGTTTCGCCTGTTCATAGGCCTATAGTTTGTTTTCTTTGCAGATTCAGATCTATAACTTCAGATGTTTGAGAAGAGGTAAGACACAAAAGCGATTTTTTGGTCAATATGATTTAAACGTTGTTATCAAAATGTTAAATAAGCACAGAAAATTGTTTCTGGTAAACATATGAAACACCAGACTCTTATACAACAGTTTTTTGTTCTGCACAGAACTCACGTATGTCAATGCGGCTCAAAAAAGCGTTTCTTTTGCAGTTATGAAAAGCCAAAATAGGAGTTTCTGTATTTTTGGCTCCTCCATTTTTGGAAAAGATGCAAAGAAAAAAAATACCTACATATCTTTAAGCTACAAAAATGGATATTGTTTCACTTAGAAATGCGTGAAGTTTCAATAAACCTGTTATTTCCAAATTTGTGTAAGAGTCTGACATTAGACATGTTTGCCGATGAGTTTAATGTGCGGTGCACAATCAGCTCACGAAGTTCAAATTATAATTATAATCATGTCTGGAATTGTTTGATCATTTTCTTTCCAGATATGTGTACTTCATAAATGTTTGTATTAATATTTGACAGTCTGTGAGCCTTTCAGTAGTACAAGTTACGCACAGATGCCTTTGATGTCTTACCTGTCCTTAAATTGCCACGCTTCTGACGTAGAGCTTTCCATTTTTCAAACTACAGTTCAGTATCAAATTGACAATCATCCGTCAAACAATAAACACTTGGGAGAACGATACGTTTCATAAAGGACAGGATCACTAGGGAACAAAAATTACATGTGGCCTTTGGCCCTGCTTGATGTAACCCCATGGTTCAGACGTACACCTAATAATAAAGACAGAACCATCTCACAGCACACCATTATTCGTGAACAAGAACATGAATCCGATCTTTCTTTGGAACTTTTTATGGAACAGATTTTCCTCCGCACTCATAAGTTACTTAAGTTGACGCCGAGATAGGCCACACAGGATGTACCCCACCAGTAGACCAATATGACCATACAGATACCTCTCCAACATACACAAACTTCAGTTCAACTGCTCTGAATTATAATAAAGATAAAAGATGTATATTGATTTTAATATTAGCTTTAGTGCAAACATATTTATTTCGACTGGGTAGCCTAATAGAAGGCCTACATTAGTATACTAAAGCTAGGTTTCCATGTGCGTGTATTGCGCATTGCGTACAATGTATTGCGTAGTTGGGGTGCGTATTGCGTACTGCGGATACCATTTTCCATGTCCCGCAAACCAGGAGTATACTGTACGTATGTATGTTTACTTTGGTAGGATTTGGCGCCATTTTGTGTATGTTACGCGCGTCAACCCTGCGTGATGCGTACACATCGCTGCACAGAGCGATTGAAACGCACGAGGCAACATGCAGTACGCACTAAGCAGTACGCACTACGCATGCATGGAAATGGGGTACGTAATTTTAAGTCAATCAATTATTACGCACTACGCAGTACGCAATAGGCAGTACGCAATACGCGCACATGGAAACCCAGCTAAATTCACGGGATCTCCAGTGCATATAAAGACACACGAGGTATATACAAGACACAATAAACAGTAGAAGACTAGAAAATTAGACTCAATTGGATGCAAATGAATGCTACAGATAATCAAAACAAATAAAATTGCGGGTATAGGTCAATTATAAGGGTTAATACAAGAGTAAAGCCGGCCACGGGAGCATGAAAATAGGAATCATAATTGAGAACTTCGTGTTTCCAGGATGTTTAAGTGAGCAGCTTCAAATAGTAGTTCATTCAATTCAATAGGTAAGTCTGAGTTTCCTTTCAGAAAACACCACAACAGGATATCACTTGCCAAATACGTAATAAGAGTGAGATTTCTACCGGAGCAAAAAGATGAGACACAGTGTTCAGGAGTCTTGATCTGTATTTAAGGGTATGGCGGGGGGGGGGGGGCAATAAGGAAATAGGGCTAGTGCAAAGTATCTTCACAAGGGGCTTCTCCAATAGAAATACAACCGGGAAATGGAACAATATTGAACCTATATAAATGTGCATTTAGTCGAGTGGCCAAGGCCGCACATGGGTTTGACAGATTTGTGGAAAATATTTCCCATATATACGTTAAAAATCAGGCTGAGTATCATCGGAAAATAAAAGGGTTTTTGAAATAAATTTAAATATTTGGAGGGAAGCTGTCTGATATCGAGGGGTAAGCCATTCCAGAGTGTAACAGAAGCGTAATTCAAGTCACAGCACGGCTGCAGTTCCAGGGAAGATAAATCTCTGAGTCAACAGTTTTCCTGAGCACTCTTTAGTTTCGGTGCATGTGGCCAAATTATGCCGAGGAAAGCTGATCATTTTACCGTAAACTTAATTTGATGTCGATGACTGCAAGGAAGAGCCAGAAAGAAGATTCACTGGGGCCCTGCTGTCGTAAATTGTTGCCTTGGGGTTACGCTGAAATAAAAATCATTGTCAGAATGGTTCACACATAACTGGATCAGAATTACGAGTCTCAACAATTCCAGTTATGCGGTTGGTACAGGAAGTCGATTCAGCCAGTGTCATCAGACATAGAGTTCACACTGAGTGTTGGCCCAAGGTCTGGGGAGGAGCAAACTGAATGGGAAGAAGAAACACTTCATTTGTATGGATAATTTATTCACTAAAAGCACGTGTCGTTCAGTCTGCTGAGCAGTTGGCGGCGCCCTTGTGAAATACAACCTTTACTTTCCCTCCTTCAAATTAGTCACGCATGAAAGCAAACCTAAATACCCAAGCACCACTGGTACATTTAACAATGAAGAAAAGATGTGTCTCAAAATAATGAAAAGCTGTATCCTACAATGATGAACAACTCAATGATTTTTGAGCAAGTCAGAAAGTCAAGCGATTGTTTCAGAATTATTTCGAAACTTGGAACATAGGATAACCAAGTACAAGATTTTTTTGACATATAATTTTGCTTCATTTCTTTTTCAATGAACTTTTATATTGTTTTTCTGTCAATACTATCATGTTTTGCACGTATTTGTTTGGCTCAAAATAGCAAAGATCGGTCTTAAGAAGAGTTCTTCAAACCACGCACACAAACAGCGTGCCTTGGTTCACGAACTGACACTGTCGGTTATGGAAAACAAAGGCAAAAAGACTATAATACTATCAGAAAATAACCAATGCACACTCTATCGTGTTATGCTACAAAATTAAAAAAAAATAGGTATTGATAGAACTGCTAACATAATTTCTAAGAAAAAACAATAGATACCAAATAAAGTTTCAACAATCTTGAGTCTGCACTAAAGTGTGGGTATTGACATTTCTCATAAGCCGGCAATGTTTTTCTATAAAATTCACCTTTCTTTGGAATGGGATTAAATCCAAATATATCTAGTAAACCTTAACCACGCATCGTGGATTTTCTGGATCTTACTGATGATTTAATTGTTTCAGGTTCACTTTTTTTAACCTGTCAAGGTCACCCTGGTTTGTTTTAGATGCATGTTCTTCATACATGGTACAACCCAAATTATTTTCTGGGTTCAATGGGATTTCGAACATATCTGGAATGCAATTTCTATTGTCACTTGTAGAATAAATTCCAAATGCTTTTCCATTACACACACACAAAACTAGAAAAGTGTCCAAAGGACACGGATGCTCCCACATGTTATTGCTCCCATCACAATTGGAGAATATATCGAAACCTTGAATCAACATTTTCAACAATTAATGAGTAATTCACGTGGGAAAATGAATCCAAGAGGCAAACAAAACCCCAGGTGCACATTTTTACACGTTGATTTATTATCCCATCAAGTTTCATGGGTGTACCTCAGATACTTTTTCAGATACATGCGACACAAATCTGACAACCCTAACATCGAATCAACATTTTTCCCTAGGTTAATTAATGATTGATTAACACTGTATAAGTAATCCAAGAAACAAGCAAAACCCCAGGTGCACACCGCCATATATGGATAGATGTTTCTACAAATTTCACAGTTGCAGCTCAAAAAAATACTTCTGGAGATACATGCGACACAATTGTGACAAGTCTAACGTCGAATCAACATTTTCCCTAAGTTAGTTAATTATTAATTAAGACTGTATAATCTAACCAAGAGACAAACAAAACCTCAGGTGCACGCCTTCATATATTGATAGTTGTTTCCACAAAGTTTCATAGTTGTACCTCAAATGTAATCCACTTATAGTTTGTGTTCTTGTGCCAGGAGCATACGCATCACTATTTTGTGTGCGAGCTTCTTGAATGAAAAATGGAAACTAATAATCCAGAATTATTAGATCCATTTTTGTGAAATTTGGATTTAAGGGAGTATTAAAATAACCCTCTTGTTTCCAGCCTAGAATTTTGCCAGATGGCCCATTCACCGTACACTTTAAGGACTCGAAATACATGCGACTGTTTTTGAAGAAAACCAATTTTTGAGCTTGATAAAGCACTACCCACTGATGCAAAGACAGCTTAAGTATACATTTTGGGGTTAGTATAATCATGACTATAGATACGTGCAAGATCAATGACTGTCCCTGCCTAATTGTTAAATAAACACAGTGATTATGAAATGGTCGGGTTTTATATTGTTTTCGTCTATTTCGTACATGAAACAAGTGATGAAACTGTAAGAATGGTTCCGTTTAATTCCTAGAAATATCCCTAAAATGTTGCCATATTTTTTTGGATATCTTGTTTAGTTTAGGAAATATAGCTTCGTAAAGTTGAAAACATCCGACTTTCTCTTGTTTTTTATTTGACAAGGTAGATTTTTCAATTTTGCAGAGCGATACAGCCTAAACTAAACAAGATATCCAAAACATATGGCAAACCTTGTTTTTGATGATATTGTTGGAAATCAAACCAAACCAAACCATTTTTACAGTTGTGCCATTTGTTTTGGAAGAGAAAGAAACATAAACGGCATAAAACCCGACTATTTCATTATCACTGTATTTGTTTAATAATTAGGCCAGAACAAATGTTGATCTATGCACCAATCTGTAGTTCATGACCACACCAACCCAAAAATATATGCTGTAGCTATCATTCCATCAATAAGTAGTACCGTAGAGGGCTGCACAGTTGGTTTTCTTCAAAAATGGTCCCATGTATTTAGAGTCCTTAAGAGCCCACTTGTTGAATACTTTATTACTTTTTGGCACGCTGTAACTGATTTTCTTTTGTAGTTATTCATTTGTCAATGGTTGTCTGAGTCTGTTATCGTAGGGAACAGGCAAATGGATATTTGTCACACCAGGATGAAAATACAACCGTTGCGTTTCGATAGTGTCAAAGTTTGAAGAAATATCTCCAATTAACTGCGTCGGACCTTCAGAAAGGGACCCAACTTTGGTGTTAAATTCTGCGTTGGTGCTAAATTCTACATTTCAGTCTTCGTTCTCGTGCATATTTGCCATTTTGTATATGCTCCAAAACTGTCGAATGTGCAAAACGTGTCCAGCAGAATAAATCACCTTATTTTACTCTCACAGTATCATGGAAGCGAGTATTTACTTTTGTTCCATGGCATAGAGATTATTGTTTTGCTTCGTTCGTTGTAGATAAGGCATAGCGCGACAATGCTACAAAATGTTATTCAATTACTGTAGACACAAAGACATAACAGACAACTAGTTGTTAGATGAATAGTCATGTTTTTGTGTTTTTTCCTTGCATGGTGGTAGCTGCTTGTTAGCAGATACAAGGGCTATTTAAATACTGCCGTGAAGTACAGTGTTTTGTGCACTGATCAATTTCTCCATTTTCATCCACCAAACGAAAACAATAACCAACATGTGAAACTTTGTAAAGACACTAAGAGATACATTTTGGACAAGATATGGCATAATGGTAATTTTTGCATGTTACTAACTATTATGTAGATGCCATGGTAACTAGTAAGTAGACCAACATATTATGTTAGTAAGAAATCTGTTTTATGTAAATAATGAAAGTTAGGCTCATCAATTGAAATAATTCTAATTAAGAGCTATGGGAAATTTGTGATCACAGCTCTTTCAGTGCCAGGATTTTGGCTGAGTCAACATCTTTCCTATGCATGCCAAGTATGTGACGAGAAGCTACTTAAACAAGCAATTCTATTCCCCTTTTGAAAATATATGCATGGTAGTTCTTCTTTCTTTCTTTCTTTCTTTCTTTCTTTCTTTCTTTCTTTCTTTCTTTCTTTCTTTCTTTCTTTCTTTCTTTCTCTCTCTCTCTTTCTCTTTCTTTCTTTCTTTCTTCCTTTCTTTCTTTCTTTCCTTCTTTCTCTCTCTTTCTTTCTTTCTTTCTTTCTTTCTTTCTTTCTTTCTGTTTCTTCCCTTCCAGCATTTCTACTTTTTTTAAAAATTTAAATCTTAACAACTGCAATTCAAATGAGTATAACTTTCCATGTGGTAGAACGCCAAAAGAATTGTCTCCTATAAACTGCTCTTATGACTCCTAAAGTTACTGACGGTTCTACCTATTACTGTTTAGTAGTAACCCTGAGCCCAGGATCCTCCATTAACGAGATGTACGCCATATGTAGAATGTCAGATTTGCTGCTGTTCTTATTATAACAGTTTTGACATATACAGATACGCTAACAAATTTTTCATAATTTGGAAAATTAGCTTAAAGTCAGAAAATGTAAGCACCATTATGTTGTGAACAACTTTGGTGAAGAGTAAGCCCAAATAGAATCCCACCAAGTTTGAAAATAATCTAACGTGTAGTTTGGGAAAAGAAGTCAAAAGTAGCAAAAACAAAGTAAGGTCAAGGGGTTTTCAGAATGTGCCTGTGCAACTTTGAAGGAATTTTAAAGATTCTTAAGATTTCTTTCAACACATAAAGAAAGTATTTCATAAGAAGACATCAAAAACGCACTTGAGCGTGCCCGAAAACTTAGTAAATACTCATCCACGACACTAATCACGGGACATCTGCAGTCACTTTTGAAGTGAATCTGGCTAACAGCTTTTGAGAAAAAAAAGTGAATTACATATATAGCAATCCCCATTGATTAGCATAGTAATCAACAGGAGTGTATGAATTAAGAGATAAGTACCGGCAGTAGGAAGTCTGGAGTATGAAAAATCAACTTAGTAAACAACTTTATTTGACCCTTAAACAAGGTACGTTTCTACCAAAGTTCAGCATAACGTGAGTGACGATTTTGACGAAGTTGAAAATAGCGAACATACATAAAAATTTATTCAAGAAAAATCATGCAAAATAAAAGAAAACAATTGTAGTGGCACCTGGTGAACAAATTTAAGGGCGAGGGAACCCAAAAGTGATTATATCTAACCCGACAGCAATTGCCCGAGTGCTTTCAGAAAAGATTTTTGGCCATAAATTACCCTCTCCCTAACAGTTTTAAAAAGGAGATAAAAATAAATGTCAATGACATCTGACACACAAATATCCTCAAGATAAGCTCGGCTGACTGACGGGTCAACTGAGCTGAAAACGCAAATGTTTAAGAAATGAATAGACAACACAGAAGATTGGAAGATCAAGTATTTGCACTCAAGGGGTTATGTAACATGAGGAAAGCTAACAAACAAAAGACATAGCTATCCTTCCTTGATATATGCGCATGCGCGACGGTTACTGACTACTACCTAAAATATACTGCGAAAATCTGTACAAAATCTTCTCGGATTACGAGCCCTGGTTATAAATGAGGATTCCGAGTATGAGTATGAAGACTCATAGACAATGGTAAAGTCTACCGGCATGGAGAGTGCAGTGTCGCAGGCGAACACTGATACAGACGTTAAGGGTGTCCCATCACCTAGCAAAAGTGATGATACAAATAGATCCAAAGAAAATAAACACAAGAAACCTAGTCCTAAAAAAGGGGAAAAGTGTACAGAAGTCGGAGAAAAAAATGCAAAGCTATTGCATAGCAACTTGTAAATACAAAAGAAAAGACAATGGAAAGGCGTCCATGGTACAATGTACCCAGTGTATGGACTGGTTTCACTGTGTATGTTTGGGAGAAAAAGAAGTTAAGGCAATATGGTGTTGTTTGAAGTGTCGAAAAAATTCACAGAAAATGGACGAA
This sequence comes from Hermodice carunculata, assembly GCA_964020975.1. Taxonomy (NCBI): domain Eukaryota; kingdom Metazoa; phylum Annelida; class Polychaeta; order Eunicida; family Amphinomidae; genus Hermodice; species Hermodice carunculata. The sequence goes on from OZ026627.1 coordinate 7,297,049, forward strand.
ATCGTGCAGGAGCTACAATCACTCTCAACAAATTTCAGCAGTATCCAAAAAGCTAACTCAGACTTAATGAAACAACTCGTAGCAAAGGAGGCTGAATGTAAAAAAACTTCTGAGTGAGAATATATCTCTTCAAGAAAAAGTTCTCTCAGTCACACAGGAGAGAGGTCTGTTGCAGCAGAATATAGATACTGATCATAGTATTGTGATCGGGGACATGCTTAACTCACCTAGCCATGATCAAGAAAGGAACCAAGGTATTCATGATGACAGGACACATTGAGCTAACCACGAGACGAGCGTGAATGTTCTTGTTATCGGTGACTCGATTGTACATGATGCACAGGCATACGTTCATGATGGAGTGAAAGTGGAGCGCATACGCGAAGCCAGAGTCATAGAAATCACTGAAAGATTAACTCAGCTCAGGAGTGAAAGAGTTAAACCAGAAGTTTGTGTGATTCATGCTGGTACTAATGACTGCAGTGATGAACGTGATTCCAAACACATTGTCCATGATATTACCATGCTCATCAAGGCAGCCATGCGTCTTGCATATGACAGTCAAGTAGTGATATCATCAATCTGTGCGAGAGCAGATAATGATACTCTGTCCCAGAAATGCAAAGAAGTAAACGAAATCGTTGAAAAGGTGTGTGAAAAAGAAAATTGTACTTTCGTAAACCATGACTTTACAATGACATATCGAGATGGATGAGTTGATCCCCTCGTTCTCATGAAAGATAAAGTCCATCTAACAAGCGAAGGTACGCGAAGAACAATCCGAAATATCGACTGTCAAGCGGGCCTGGATATTTTCAGTGCCCCAAGGCAAACTACATATACTCGACAGCAACAACATAAGGCAACCAGAGAAAGGACGAATGTAGCATCGAGAAAACGCTATCCATACAAGAAGGGCACGAAGTTCACTGGAGGACAGGTCCCTCAGAAACGCAACGGTAGTGAGGGCAGATCAAGCATGACCAACCAAGGTCGTGGCGACACATGGCAAAACGACCAAGAGCAGAAAAACAATCATCGTGACAGATATGCTAAATCAATTTCACGTGGCCACACGTCTTATTACAATAATGATAGAGAGACTATCCCAAGATGTCATAACTGCTTTGAAGACAATCACATGAAAAGACATTGCTGGCATTCTGGACCAGTATTATGTAATACATGCGGCTCTTGCGGACATAAAAGTAAACATTGTGGTCAGTTTACCTCTCAATAGAGGGTTGGCCAGGTAAATTTGCAGGCCGCCTATTGCAGGCAGGCAATGCAAGACACTATCAGCACAAGCAATTATTTTCAAATATTCGGTAATGATGAGTGTGAACATGATCAAAATATTGATGAGAAGGATTCTTGTAATGGTAATATTGTTACAAATGCCTCCAATAGTGAACAAACAGTACAGAATCAAAAGAAATCAATGAAAGTAAAAAATAAGAAAAATAAGCAGGGTAATAAGTTTCACCTTATGCACTTGAATGTTCGAAGTTTGTTACCGAAGTTCGACGAAATCTATTGCAAGGTAAAAGATCTAGACCCAGATGTATTGTCTGTCAATGAAACTTGGCTTGATGAAAACACCTCAAATGCAGAAATTCACATAGATGGGTACAATGCTTTCAGGGCTGACCGAAATCGTCATGGAAGCGGCTGTCTTCTGTATGTAAAGACAGACCTAACTGCAAAACATCGGTCTGATCTTGCTCCTGACAATGTGAGTGGCATTGAGGCGTGTTGGGCTGAATTAAATCTAGGGATATGTCCCCACTGCTTGTATGTTCACTTTACAGACCGCCATCTGCTGGCAGTGTATATTATGATGCCTTGCTAGACAATATCACAATGGCACAGAGTGAGGATAAACACCTGATTATTCTCGGTGATTTAAATATATACTGAACCAAACAAATAACGCAACCCTTAAACTTTTTAACTTAAATATTTATTGTTACTTTCATATCACAGAAACAAATTAGATCCATATTCTGCAGTCTTTTTGGAATAACATGTGAAAAACAAAAACTTGAAACTGTCAACGAGGGCGCGACCAGCTGGCAATAAACAGGGCAACATTTGTAAAGTTCACAAATTGGCATGTCCACTAATACTGTGTGTGACCACCATCAGCATCTGTAACTGCTATGCAACGTCGGCGCATGGATGACACTAGCCGCTGCACCATCTGCCAGGGCACACGATCCCACTCTTCTTGAAGAGCCTGGCGAAGCTGCTGGCGGTTGGCGGGCGCTGGATCCCGTCTCCGAACACGCTGGTCAAGGTAGTCCCAAAGATGCTCAATGGGATTGATATCAGGTGAGAAGGCTGGCCATGGCAAAATGTTTATTCCTTCTCCTTGCAGAAAATCCATCGTCAGGCTAGGGGCATGGGGCCGAGCATTGTCCTGTTGAAGCAAGTGGAGTTGATGGTGTCTAATGAAAGGGACAGCAACAGGCTGAAGGATCTCATCCCAGTAATGGACAGCGTTAAGATTGCCTTCAATGAAGATTAGCTGGGTTTTGGCTGTGAATGAAATTCCACCCCACACCATCACTGATGCACCTCCAAATCGATCTGTTTCCAGCACACAGCCATCTGAGAAGTGTTCTCCCCTTCGTCGCCAAACACGTGTCCTACCATCTGCATGATACAGGGTGAAGCGGGATTCATCGGTGAATAGCACATCCCTCCACTGTTGATGGGTCCAGCGAGTATGGGCAGTAGCCCGTTGTCGTCGGGCTTGCCTTCTTGCCTGTGTCAAAATTTGACCCCTGTAAGGACACCTGGCGTGTAGATGGTGTTCTTGTAGTCTATTACGGACTGTCTGGGCAGATATTCTGCTATTGGTTCTGCCAGGTGTCTGTTGTGCAGTTCTAGTGGCTTGTCGAGTTCTGTTCCGCAGATGTGACACCCTGATGTGTCCGTCTTGTGCAGGTGTGGTTTCTCTTGGTCTCCCAGGACGCTGTCTATCAGCTGTGGCACCAGTCTCCTGGAATCTTGTAGCAAGTCTGGATATAGTGGATTTGTGGACTTGAAGTCTTCTTGCCACCTCTGCTGCAGATAAACCAGCCTGTAGCATGCCAATTCCTCTCTCCCGATCTACTGTTGATAATCGACCCATAGTTCTTGGAATACTGTGCCAAATGAATCCCATGCTGCCCTTTTATTGTCTGTGAGGGGCTACACCCAACCAGTAAAGGTGCGAATGTTTTAGTCATATGGGTAACACTAAATCCTGCAGTTGTCCTTGATTCAGCACAACCACCAAACTTTGAAAGCCTCATATCCTCGCACACAGTTACGCTTGGGCTGATTTCAATGTGGCCTTTTCCTGTCCCAGAATCAAAGACTTGGCAACCTTAATTTCAGGTGTCAGAGACTTGCGTAAAATAGCCTGCTGTAGTCACTCTTGATTCATGACAATGACCCCATGGCAAGGTCAGGGTACTCGACCTTGAGGTCACACTACTTGGTGCATTATTTTAGACTGATTTAACAACGGTTCGTATATTTCTGAACTTTGAATACAGTTCAAATGTGAAAATAAACCCAAGTGAAAAAGTTGCGTTATTTGTTTGGTTCAGTATAGATTGCTAGATTGATGAATCTTTATGTAAAAATCCAATCTATCATATGGAAGATCTTTTTGAACATAAGCAATTGATAACTGAACCAACACGAGTGACTAACACATCTTCCTCCACCATAGTTTTGATATTGACTAGCATGCCGGATGATCACATTGAATCTGGTGTCCGTTAAATCACCCTAAGTGACCATTACATGGTACATACTACTTTAAAAGTCAAAAAGCAAAAGAAGAAATATAGAGAGGTCAGATTTAGAGACTACAAAAGGCTGAATGAAGCAAAATTCATTCAAGATTTATGCCATTATGGGATATTACATGCAGTTTTTCGAATATCTGATGTTAATAGTGCATGGGAACAATGGAAAAATGAGGTATTAAAATCAGTGACAACCATGCTCCTATAAAAATTATGAGGCTGAAAGATCGAAGAAATCCCTGGGTGAACAAAGAGATCATAAAAATGATGTATACACGTGATCGATTACACGAAACTGCTATAAATACAGGTGATCGTGAGGTATGGCAAGAGTACAAGGACATAAGAAATAAGATAACTGGGTTAATCAAACTTGAAAAACGAAATTATTTCATGAATATGTTAAGTGGTCAGAATAGAAACCCCTCATCCTTATGGAAAGACATTAGAAAAGTTTTGCCCAGTAACAAGTCGAGCAATCAAGTACCATATGAGATAAGCTGTGACGATTTTAGCGAATACTTTGCTGAAATTGGCCACAAAGTTGCCGATAAAATACCTAATTCGGGACCGGACATACTATGGAAGGGACCTACTAGTATATACAAGTTCAATTTATCCAACTTAAATTCTGCTACTGTTGTACGAGAATTACAAGGTCTTTCAGAAGTGACTTCAGTAGACCTACATAAAGTCACAGACGACTGGTTCTCGAATTTAAACGATGATCGAATTGCTGCCATATGTTTCCTTGATATTCAGAAATGTTTCAATACCATAAGTCACAATACCCTGCTTGGTAAACTTAAAACATACGGCATATCTGACATTGAACTGGCATGGTTTTCTTCATATTTAAGTGACAAGAAACAGGTAGTCGCATGTAACGGAAAATTATCCAACCAACAAACAGTAAGCATTGGGATCCCTCAAGGATCGACCCTTGGTCCTGTCCTGTTCTTAGTTTATGTTAATGACATAGTCAAATATGTTAATAATAGTTCAAGCAATTTATTTGCTGACGATTCAACTTTCTATAAATCGGGTGAAACAATGAAAGAAGTCACTGACACCCGGCAACGCATTCTTAATGAAGTAGCCTACTGGTATAAGCGTAACAAACTATCAATAAATGCAAGCAAGTCAAATCGAATGGTTATCGACGGTAAAAGAAACGCTAACATGACTTTGTAATTAATTTAGATGGCCATGAAATAAAACAAGTAGGTTGCATTAAATATCTAGGTGTGCATGTGGATGCGGATTTTTCTTGGAATACGCACGTGGAGAAACAGCATACAAAAGTCATGGGGAAACTAGCCATACTAAGACGATTAAGTAAAATTTTACCAAGATAAACATTAGAATTAATATTTAAGTCAACAATCCTACCTTGTCTTGATTACGCCGACACTGTGTGGGGTATATGTACGGAGAAGGGGCTTAAAATAGCACAGAGACTGCAAAACGCTGCAGCCAGAATAGTTTCGAGTAATTATGATTATGTAAACTTCAGGGGTGAAGACATTGTTAGAAGTTTGAAATGGCAGACAATTAAAGAGAGGAGGCAGTTTCATATGGCTATTTTAATGTTCAAATGCACGCATTGTCTTGCACCTAACTATGTTTGTGACAAAATCTGCCTTCTAAAATGAAATTAATCACTATTCAACACGATACGCAACGGGAAATAATATCCATGTTCCTTTTCCAAAAAAAAAGTATATTCAAACGTTCGCTTGTGTATGAAGGTGCTTGCATTTTCAATAGACTGCCGGACTTTTTAAAGAACTGTAAAAATGTGTGTGATTTTAAATGTCAGTATAAGGTCCACTTTTTTAAATGATGTATTTTAGTACCTGTGTTTCTCTATTCCTTTTAGTTTTTTAGTTTGTAGATTTGTTTCGAAATTTCGCCTAGTCATATTAACCCTTTTATGCTTTTAGTAAGTTTTAGTTTTGTTTCCTTTTACATTAAATTTTTAGTTGAGTTATTCATCTAGATGTATGCTGGGCCCCATGGAAGAACAGAGCTGTGCTCTGAAAGGGTCACCCAGGGTACACGTATTCTTAAATAAATAAATAAAATAAATATATCGAAGGCATTTGATACGGCTAATAGGGAACGCCTGTTCCTAATGCTATGGGAAAAGGGAATTCAAGGAAAAGCATGGCGTTTGACAAAACTACTTTATGACAAGGTGTAAAGTAAGGTAATATTTGGCCCCTAGAAAGTTCATGGTTTGATGTATTTAATGGGTTAAAGCAAGGATGCATTCTGTCTCCTACGCTGTTTTCTCTAGGAATGTTAGATATGGTTGATATGTTTGAAGGAAAAAATCTCGAGGTGTCCTATGGAGATGGACATATCCCGTGCCTTTTATATGCCGACGATATTGTAATAACTGCAGACAGTGAAGACCAATTAATTTGTATGCTAAATATTCCACATGTTTTTGTTGAAAAAATGAATGACGCTTAATGCCAACAAATCTAAAGTTTTGGTAGTGGGTAAGCGTGCAGATTTTTTTTTAAAAAATGGAAACTTGGAAATATATATATATCTGAATGCAAATCGTATAAATATTTGGGCATTTTGATCTCGAATTCTCTAACAGACACGGCACACGTGAAAGATATAGTAGCAACAAAAGGTTCTCGTTTGCGAGGCTACTTATGCAGCATACTGTCTTCTCGTGATAGTGTTAACCGTATTTGCTTCGGAAATAGCATATGGACAAGTATCATTCTTCCGAAACTTACTCATGGCAGTGCAGTGTGGTTATGCACCATAGCCAAAGCAATACTTCCGGTCAACTCTTCACCTGCAGCAGTGGCTACCCCTTGGTGAACTAGGATGGCTCCCCCTAAAATTGATTCTGGATCGCAATAGGATAAAATACTTCTACAGAATGAAATTTGAGATGCCAGACACACAGCTTTGTCACCAAATTTATGTCACTCTTTTGCAAAGAAATGATGACAAACCTGCAAAGATTTGGCAATATGTTGACAAAAATAAAAAAGCCTATGATAACGTAGCCATGGATTGTGCCCTGGAATCAAGGAATCCAGAATGGCTGGGATGCTATTTAAAATTATCGTTGGAAGCATATAAATTAGACTTTTTCCAGAGAATAGATTTGAAAAAGTCTTTAAGATGCTATCAAATGTTTAAACGGTCCTCTTTCGGTGAAAGTTATCTCTTTAATGTAAAAAGCTTTACCGGTACACGATTAAAATGTTTGGCCCGCACTGGGTGCATTGGTGTCGAGGGAAGATCTGGAAAGATGGGGTTTATCAGACGGAAGATGTCCATTATTTAAAGATAGCAGAGAAGATTTATCACATTTTCTATTTGTCTGCCCAGCACTAAATGATATCAAGTTACAGGCATATAGAAATTTGGAAGTCAACTCTCTGAATGAGAATTGTAAACAGGCATGCCAGCGTTTTTCCGCCTCCGCACTGAAAAATAAGGTATGTTGGTTCCTTGGCGAGCACGCATATGATCTTGGATAGGACATTGGTGAAATATTTGACCAAACATGTAAAACATATTTAGTTGAGGCTTGGGATTACAGGAGACAGTCACTTAATGACTTCTCGGAATGACAGATTGTATGATATGAAACATGTATAATGTCATGTCATTACGCTTTCTAGAGTTTAGTCCCAATGAGTGGTTTATCTCTAGTTTTAGTGCAGAGGACATAAATTATTACTTAAAGATACTATACTTATTTTAAGATACGAAGATTATTTGATTGATAATTAGGATGACTGATTATTTGCATGTATTTTGGTATCCGTTGGTGCTCCAGCTGTAAAAAGGAAGTTTTCCTGATAAATTATTATTATTATTATTATTATTATTATTATTATTATTATTATTATTATTATTATTATTATTATTATTATTATTATTATTATTATTATTATTATTATTATTAATCGTTTGTGTTAAGTGTGATGGGGTTCTAACAGGGGGGCTTGGTCGCTGACATCGAAGGCATGACGCACCATATCAGCCTCAATGCACCCTGCCAGGACCCCATAACAGCCACGCAAACAATATTCATTTCTTATGTTCACATTTGTACCTATCTTTGAGTAAAACAATTTACTTTTACATCAAAATTCGCCCATTCAATGCATAGAACTACACGAAAATGGTCGTTTCACGGGTCACATGTTTTTTTAAGGAAGTCCCGGCGGAGAGCTTCATTTCTGCAGGCTTTGTTTATTGGCTGGACTGGCACGTGAATGAGTGACCATTTGTGTAAATAAATAGAGCAAGGGCACCCATAAGAGAGTTTCCTACGAGACATCCAAATTCACATTTCTTCAATCTCGTGATCAACTCTTCGTAATACACAGAACAGTACAGGCGACAGGACTCTGCCTTGTTTATACCATAAAAAGAGGAAAATGATGAGCCTATGCTCTACAAACTGGATTCTACTGCATCTGCCAGAACATGCTTCAGTACTGTATTGGTCCTCACAAATAGTAGATAAAAAGTTTGATAAAACCAAGATATGGGCTAATAGTAAGGCTACCCTTTGAAAAACGTTCAAAGTCAAAATTTACCACACTCAAAGAAATCCGTCAGACAGTTTTCTCTGTGTACTTTTACTAGTAATAATGGGCCTAAGATGAACCATTACCTCGATATGAGCCAATTTGAGTCTGACCTTTCTAGGTCACTCAAAAGTTATGGTAAAAATTCAAACTACCAAACGAAACCCAAAAGGTGTTTTACAAGTGACGATGGGCTTGGATCCATCAATACCCAACATATTAGTCAATACTGCATAATCATTTATATCCCCGGCCACAAATTTTCAAATACGCTCCAAATGCTTCTAGTTCTAGAAATTTTCGCATGTGGTTTATTTCGAGCAACCTTGTTTTTCCTTAAATTAGAAAATATTTGCGTATTTTAATTTCGCCCATCATGGCTTGTCCATATATGTAATAGTTCATTATGTCAATCAATTTTGGCGCATCTTATTTTTGCGCATCAAGTACCAGCGCAAAAAGCGCGAAATTTCTGGAACTACAGTAAGAATTTCACGAGTTTTGTGTTACTGATTTTGTGCAGGTTTTCATTCCACATTCAAGGTAATAATATTCCCGAACTGCGTTTCCTCGGGAAAAGTCAGGAATATTTATTCCACACGAAAATCTGTATTTATACAGTATGTAAGACTTGCAGTGTCAGCCAACAAGTCCCCGTCTATTCAGCACTACATATGTATCCCCTACAGGTCAAAGGCCCCATCTGCTGCATACACGTAAAGCCACCCCCCCCCCCCGCCCTGCCCGCTCGAATATTCAACTTTGAAAGCAAATCATTTCATATAACAGTTTTAACAATATGGCAATATAAGAACTGTATTACCATTTACACAGTAGTGACACTTAACGACACATGGTCGCAAAGTTTGAAATTGTATAGATTCGTCAAAAATATGCATCTTCATAATTTTGGCAAATTTTTATTATCTTTAATTTGATTATATGCTAAAAAAATTGCGTGCAATTCTGTTCAGCCTTCCTGAACAAGAAAGTTAATATTACCTTAATGCAAAAAATTCACAAAAAAGCCCGCAGTACCAATCCAACTGCTCCACGCGACCCTGTGTACCGTATCAAAATAATTGTGCAAGTCGTTGTTCAGAAGAAAAAAATCAAATTTTTTTAAAGATAAAATTCAACAATGTAGCAAATTAAAAACAATGCATTATCTCCTTTGCAAGCGTGCATAATAAATGTGCAGGATCAACACATTTTCTACCATGGTTTTTAAGAAGGTAAAAATGTAGCAAGTGTAACAGACAGACGGACAATGGATGCAGATTTTATGAGCTCTGCTGACTGACAAATGGTTTGTGTGAATGTGGGTTTGAACACAAAAAGGTCTGTGTGGTTCTTGGTTGAGTTCATTCAGATATTCCATGAGTATCTGGAACATTTTTACACCAACTTCATAAAACCAGTCAGGACAGCCAGACAAAAAATGGCCAACGTCATATGTCCATTTGAAAAGGAAACAAGAGGATCATGATGATCCTGGGCTCTTCTGACTGGGATCTGCTTTTACAATATTGGAACACATGGACTGATGTGTAGAAGATTTGTACAGCTATATACATGTATATAGAGTGGTAGCAAAGTTTGTCCTTAAAATAAATTTTGCGGAAGGACGGAAGAACGGACGGACGGACGGACAGACGGACGACCGACGCAAATGGATTCTATCAGCTCTGCTGATGGTAGTACATGTATTATCAATTGACATAACTTGCTGTTTCAATGGCTGCCGGTGTACAGTAGCAGCACTCACTTACAGTCACAAAGTCTGATATCGCATAACTTTGTCAAAAATTAACATATCCACATTATTTTCGCAAACTTTCATTTTCTAATGTCCAACTATATTTTGATAAAATTTTGAGTAATTCTATGATGCTGTTCTGGAAAAGAAGTCGAAAATAGCCTTAAGACGCAAAAATTCATAGAAAATAGGAAAAAAATCGCAGCGCCACCTGGTGGCCAAAATGAGAACTAGTTGACCCCAGGTGACCCTATGTGCAATATCAAAGCAATTGATCTGGTAGTTCTTGAGATGAAGAATTTTTTTTTTCAAAAAATAAATTAAAAAATTCATTAAAAATAGAAAAATTATTGCATCATCGCCTCCTTCGCAAACTTGGTAGAGGTTTACCTGGGCAACATCCATGTGCAAAATTCAAACATTACATACAGTGATTTTTGAGAAGAAGTCAAAAGGGTAAATACAATAGTGTAATATATGCACTGTATTGCCATATATATACATATATATATATATATATATATATATATATATATATATATATATATATATATGTATATATATATATATATATATATTTATATACAGCTGCAGCACCTCCTTACAGTTGCAAAGTTTGATATCCCATAACTTTGCCTAAAATTAACATATCCATATTATTTTCGCAAACTTTCATTGTCTAGTGTCAACTATATTCTGATAAAATTTTAAGCAATTCTGTTCAGCCGTTCTGGAGAAGAAGTCGAAAATAGCTTCAACAGGCAATAATTCATAAAAAAATAGGTGGCCAAAATACGAACTAGTTGACCCCAGATGACCTTATGTGCATTATCAAAGCAATTGGCTTCGTAGTTCTTAAGAAGAAGAAATTTTAATTTTTTTTCAAAAAATAATTTTAAAAATTTATAAAAAATAGAAAAATGATTGCATCATCATCTCCTTCGCAAACTTGGTAGAGGTCCACCTGGGGGTCATCCATGCGCAAAATCAAAACATTCTATGTGGCGGTTTTTGAGAAGAAGTCGAAAATATAAAAAGTCTAACGACAGACAGACGGACGGACGGACGGAAGGACAGACAGACGACGGACGCAAACGGATTCTATAAGCTCTGCTGACTGACAAATCAGCAGAGCTAAAAATTGTTTCTGTTGTGTTTTTTTTTTCCATGATCATTCATATATGATCACATGGAATTTTGCACACTACTAGGCCCTTCAATGTATTATTTCAGTGTACATCTTGTCAGTGTACCATAGTTGAAGTTTTGCAAATGAGTTTTGTTATTAGCATCCTTGACCTATCTTTTTTAGATCATGACCTGCTTATGACAAAACACATCTTGGCTCATGTATGTATTGAATTGTCATAGTCGCGCTGGCTTATATTACCTGTACTGTTATCAAAAAAAAGTTCACCATAAAGAAACTGCTGGGTAAGCATAATGTTACGCTACATATAAACAAGAGGGCCATCTGAACAGCTAACACTGCGCTGAAGCTGACTTAGATATATTCATCCTAAAATATGCCCCAATCTGATCGGAGTTGAGTTGAGCTCCTTCTACATATAAAACTAAGATGAGCAGAAGGGAGTCTAGCTTAACTTGGAGCTTATCATGCCCCTTGCTTGTAGAATGCAGGGCATCTAGCTTTACTTATGTCGGCCTTTCTGTCTGTGGACGGCGGTTTTGGCACAATATCACAAGAAGTTTTTGAGCTTGGCATTTATACTGCGCATATGTACATTTGTTTCAATGGGCTGGTACATTAGAAATTCTACACAAATAACTCATGACGTTTTTAAATTAGGGCATTGATGTTGCACATGTTGTTAACAGGCGACTTTTCAAGTTGTGCTTGGTCTGGAACAAAAGGCGTGAATCAGAGGGAAACCAAGAGTATGAATCACTCACATATGTCTCTAAAGATAGATGACCTTGATCTAATCATGTCTCTTTTAAAAAAAACGCACGTGGAAGCAAATGTTTCCAGATATCTTCTTGTAAATATGTACGAGTGACACAGACACTTGACATAATGACCTAGTTGCACGTAGTTCCCACCATGGTACAGGCCACTCCCCACCAAGTTTGGAGAGGTTCTGGTGTACAGATTTTAGAAAATCATATTAACATATATGCATACTGGTTTTCCAATATTAACCATGTGAACATGAATTCTCATGATTTAATATTGTATTTTTGTAATAAGGAAATGATAGAGCCACTTAATGTACATGTTTGCGAAAGACAAAGTCAAACTACATGCGCACAAAGAGAATCATCATTTCGTTGGCATGAAAACGTTAACAAATTATGGATAAGAGCGTAAAATCTAATTAAAATCACAGAATGATCTGCTGGACACCAGTACATACAAGTTTATCTGTGCACATTGAGACCAATAAGCCAAGCAAACCGTTAAAATCACTGTACCATCACCAATTTATTATCGCTCTGAAGAAATGAAGCCTACGTACACCCCCCTCATATATATATATATATATATATATATATATATATATATATATATATATATATATATATATATATATATATATATATATATATATATATATATATACCCAGTTACATGGATCTGGTGGACAATTTTAGAGAAAACAATGTACACATGCATCTACACCAATATTGCTATAATAACCAACACAATCTTATGAAACATTACACAGCGTAAAAAAATCAGTAAAATATAGAAATGACAGTAGTAAAGGGCGCTTTGGTGGACATTGTTTCATATTAATTCCAACCAAGCTAGAAAAGAATCCACTATACGGTTTGGGAGATGTCTTAATTTAAAAAAAAAATCATAAAATGGAAATAAAGTAAAGAACTGTGATGGTGCTGTGTTGCTGACAATGGGTGCATGTATTGAGGTGGGTCTGTGACCCTCAGGCCAGATTATCATGGGCAAATATCTTTGCACTGTATCAACAGTTTTCACAAAACTCTTGACACAATCGCTCAATCATCAGTTCTCAAGTTACAACTCAAAAATATTTAATTTAATAAAGTAGTAATGTGACATAGGCTTTTGGTCAAGATCAACCATGTGTATCCTAATCATACCCTAACATACGACCAGGATATCCAGAGACCAGTGTAATCCACTACAGTGCTCTGTGATCTCGAATATATCAAATCAATAATAAACATTGTGCATTGTGCACTGTCAAGATTGCCGTCTTGGAGGACAATCAGTGTTTGTCATATCAAAGTCTTCACTCTCACATTTTCCAAGCTGTCACTTTATTCAAGCAACCATTCAAGGTTACTAAGGTCAAAACCAACAACACCAAATGGAACACCCCATAATTTTTATATTAACCATGGGCCTGGAATCCACTATTAGAAGGATGTAAACCAATATGTCAGTTTGACCTTTCAAGCTTGCGTGAGGTCAAATTTGCAACTCCATATGTACTTTCCTACATTCGCTTGATGGTAACCATGAGCTTAGGATCCATCATTCCGCGGGTGCAAACCAATATGTCAGTCTGACCTCTCAAGTTCATTAACGTCTCAATTAAGAACCCAATAGGTCCTTCCCTATTTGTATTGAATAATAACCATGTGCCTAGTGTGCCTAGGATAAACCAATATCGAGATACAATCATCTGCCATATTTTCGGAAAGCAGTAAGGTAATAATAACGTGTGCATGCCCCCTTACCAATAATTAATAACTCTGAAACTAGTAAAAATCAGATAATGCTAGTGGCACCATGTAATGAAAATGCCAAACTATACTTCCAGTCAAGGTACATTTTCACCGGGCTTGCGAATTTGACCAAAAGGTTGCATATGGCAAAATGCACAAAAATGCATAACACACACACACACACACACACACACACACACACACACACACACACACAGATATATATATATATATATATATATATATATATATATATATATATATATATATATATATATATATATATATATATATATATATATATATATATATATATATTGTAATGGGCTGATTAGTACTACTGGGGATAGCATTGATCAGCTCTAGTAAATAGGCCTACTTCTACAGCTAGAGGGCAGCACTGCCTAGCCACCCAGCCCTAGGAGCTTTGTAGTTTTGCCACTAGAGGTCTCTTTCTCACAACATTCACATACATGACTGGCAGTGGAAAGAAGGCCTAAGATTTGCAAGATCTGGAAGCCATTTGCCAGGTAACCTTACACTTCTTGTGTCGATGTGAAAGATGAATGGTCCAACTACAGAATTGCAGCAGTGTTTGATAAAATCTGCATCATATTTCAAAGAATGAGCACAACTATGTTCCCATAACCTTGGCAGCCTCTGTGATGCCCTTCAGCAACAGGCATGGTGACATGTTCCTGTCCTCTACAGGTGGAAGAGTTTCCCTACTCACCTACCTCAAAAGGGATGTGTATATTAATTCCCGACAGAACAAATAAAGTGCTGTCAAAATTTCGTTTTGGTACCCATCAATATGCCTATTTCGACCATGGTAAACAAGCCACTTAGGCCTGTGTGTACAAGTCTGAATGGTAATGTGCATTCAAGAACTCAGTTCTTCTTGCAATTTCCTGCCAAGCAAGATTGTTTCCTGTGGTAGTGAGCCTGTAAGGAGTGGTGTGAATCCTGTATGTTGTGGTATGGAAGCAAGTGCTTGGATGAAGGCTGAATACTGTGATTGAAGGAAATGTCCACATTCCAGTGGTAGTTCCCAATTTCACCCCTAGGTGCATGATCTGACAGCAAGTTGATCTAATACTACAAATGGCTCACAACCAAATAGTACAGAAAAGCATGATCCATATTCATAAATTCCAAACCCAACAATGACAGCAAAGAGATTCCAGACTTGACAAAGCATCAGCATTTATCTTCCAATACCAATGTGAAGGAACAAATTTCACTCCTGACTTGAGACAGGCAGTCACCCATAGGAGAGGCATTGTTGGCTACAATTACATCACCAAATTACTGCTTGCTGGTCGGTTGAATTAATTGCATAATTATAGCCTAGAAGTTGTTGAACATTCAAACATGATTGGTTCAATCAACCGGAAGGTGATTGATGCTGCAAGTGGCTGCCCGCTGATTGGTCCTCATATTTGCATGCTAATTGGTCAAAATAACAGTGATGATGGCTCCAAACAAAGTGAATATTAAATGTTCATTGGTTCAAATAGCTACATCCTGATTGGTTAAAATATTATCTGCATGATGATTGGGTAAATTGTTTTACATGGTTATCCTCCCAAAATGTATAAAAGGAGCATCAAAAGCCAGGAGGAGAGGGGGAGGGGGCGTTTCCCAGGTGGCTGAGGAAGATACATCTCAACACTCAAGAAACCACTGGAACAGAAGAACCCCAAGACAGAAAAACTGGACTGACAAGATGACCTACTATGGACTTGGACTACCAGGGAAACAGCAGGGACTAAAAGAACAAAGGAAACCGTGAAACCAAGGGATTCCAAGACAGAAGAAGTGGGGTCCCTCCTGCACTTGGACTACCAAGGGAACTGCAGGGACAGCAAAAATCAAGGAAACCTTGACACCAAGGAACCCGGAGACAGAGGTCGACTCAGAAGAGGAGCAATCTTGGTCTTGGACTACCAGGGAAATACAAGGATCACAGGAACTAAGAAAATCAAAATATTGAGAAGTAAACTCAAAAGAGGTACTATTTTGGACTTGGACTACCAGGTACACTGTAGGGACTGGAGGAACCATGGACGCTATTCACACAAAAGAACCCCCAAAATGGAAGAAGTGGACTCAGAAGAGGACTCATCTTGCACTTGAATTAACAGGGAAACTGCTGGGACTGCAGGAAGTGACAAAACCACTGAAACCAAGGAACCCAAGACAGAAGGACGGGACTCAGAAGAGGATCCTTCTTGGACATGGACTACCAGGGAAACTGCAGGGACTGCAGGAACCAAGGAAACAACTGAAAGAGAATAATGCAAAGACAGAAGACTTGGACTCAGAAGAAGGCCTCATATGGACTCGGACTACTACTGAAACTGCAGGGACCGAAAAAAACCCATGAAAACTGTGGAAACCAAGGAATCCCAAAACAAAAGAAGTGGACTCAAAGAGGACCCATCTTGGACTTGGACTACCAGGGAAACAGCAGGGACTGCAGGAACTGAGGAAACCGAGATTTTCAAGACAGAAGTGGACTCAAGAGAAGACCCATCTTGGACTTGGACTACCAAAGGAACTGCAGGGACCGCAGGAATTTATAAAACCATTGAAACCGTGGAACCCCAAAAGAGGAGAAGTGGACTCAGAAGAGGACCAATCTTGGACTACCAGGAAAATAGCAGGGACCCCAGGAACTGAAGGAACCATGGGAACCAAGGAATTCCAAGTGCCAGACAAGGTGTAGTTACAGAGGATATTACAGAGGTGCAGAATACAAACACCGAGTCCAGTTACAGAGAAGGTAGAGTACACTACAGAGGTACACAGTGCAGTTATAGAAGATAGTACAGATGTACAGCGTACAGACACAGAGTTTAGGTACAGAGTACAGTTACAGAGTCTAAGATACAGTTCAGGGGTACAGCGTATAGTTACAGAGTACAGTGCAGAGGTATAGAGTACAGACAAAGCCTACATACAGAGTACAGACACAGTCTCTGTACACAGTCAGAGGTACAGAGTACAGTTACAGAGTCCAAGGTATGGATTCCGGTACAGAGGTACAGAGTACAGTTTCAGAGGATGGTGTAAAGGCACAGAGTACAGTTAAAGAGTCAAAGGTACAGTAAAGAGGAACAGAGTACAGTTCCAAAGACCAAGGTACAGAGGACAGAGTCAAGACACAGAGAATGGTACAGGGGTAGAGTGGCAGAGTACAGAGTAAATTGCAGTACAGATACATAGGCAAATAAAGTATGCATAATCCAAGGGAACACAAATTTTCATTGTATTTACTGAGGATAAAATGCTTTGAATTTACACTGATACAAATTGACTGGACAGTGGTATTTGCATGACTGTTGAAATGTTCAGTGGTCATTGCCCATCCTTTGGTCCCACCTTCCATATCCATTGGAGAGAGCGTTACAATATGTATGTATGTATGCATGTATGTATAATGCATTTTGTGTATTTTGATATATATATATATATTTGTGTGTGTGTGTGCGTGTGTGTTACATTGCCATAAAAAGCAACCTGATGCCAGTATTTTGACATTGTTGCTGTATCCAATAAATGTATATAATTTTCATAACCCTAACCCAAAATACATACACAAATGGAATCGCTGTGCACTCACTTTGGTAGATTGGTATGCCATGGTGTGGTTCTGCATTAAAATAAACATATTGTTGTTGGCGTGTCCTCCATGAATTTTCGTGATCCTCATCAAAGATGTTATCCCAGTGCCTGGCAAAAATATCCACTATTTCAAGCGGCTACATTCTTGATGTTACAGCATGCATTTTTACTGGAAATAATTCTTAAAAGCGACCACATGATGATTCTGCTAAAACCCTTGGTCTGATAGCTGCTGTTTATGCTTGGCTCAAAATGTGTCAATCAAAAGGTATGCACTCCAAACGTTGCCATCTTCATGCAAAAACGTAGATGCTTCATGTAGCACTACCTTACTTTATTTTTCCTGGTGATGTTTATGATTTCAATGTCACACAGTACAGAACTGGCATACAATTTATGACGGTTACTCTACATATTGTGTGTCAATTAAAAAAAGCTAACTCTGAAACCTTATATATCCATGTCAAGCACATGGAACAGTAACAAAGTGTATATATTTTATTTAGCCTTTATGTGTGGAATATAACACAAATATGCTGTCTATAACTCCTACATGAGTGTCACATAGACTGTTATGTAACATGAACAGGGTACCTAAGAGTGCGCTTGATCAGTCACACACACTAAAATGTCCTGGAAATGAGAGAACAGCCCCAAAAGTGCAAAAATTGTGTCTCATATTGCGATGCCTGTAGGCTTTAAAAGGGGCCAATGGCAATACAGGAATCAATGTGAATATATAATGCAATGGCATACAGGGTACTAAAATCTTTTTGAGCTCGACAGAGGCAGCAGCATTGGCAAGTTGGAAGTTGGTCTTTCCAAGTGTGAGGTTGCCAAAAGAATGGGATACTCTAGATCAGTGGTACAGAGGTGGTGGGATGTTTTGAAAAAACAAGGAGAGGCACAAGGAAAGCTGGATCTGAAAGACCAAGACAGATGAGTGGGATGACTGTTACCTGGTGTAAGTGTGCAAATTTACACAGGTTCCTTTTGGCAGATACGTTTGTTTCAGCAGTGATGCCAGGACTACAACATCGCAGCATCATGATGTATAGATTAAAACAGCTAGGATCGGTTGGTCTTGCACTCAGGCCGGCATGGACACAGTGGTGCCAGGAACATGCTGACTGGACTGGAGATCAGTGGAAGAGTGTGATATGGTTAGACGAGACATGATCATGATGACTTTGCCTTGATGTGAGAATATGGGTGAAACATATGCCTTCAGTATATGGAGGAAGCAGCATCATGATGGGGGGGGGGGGCACACTGCGATAAGAAGAACATAACCCATCATGGTAAATAGGACACTAAAAATCCAGCATTAGATGGATCAGATCCTGCCAACAGCTGCAGAATGGACCCAGCAGCATCCTGGGCTACTGTTACAGCAAGACAATGCATGACCACATACTACATGAGTCAGCATGATGATCTCCAGCAGTACATCCAAATATGGCCAAGGCTAACACCATCTCCTGTCCTGCCCTGATTGAACATTTACGCGATGTCCTTGGCTGTCAAATAAGGGACCAGTACAGTGAAATTGTAACCACCCTGGACAAATTGGTACAGTGGGTCACTAACCACTGAAAACTTGTTCTCCAGACTGAGATAGCCAGGCTCACTAGCAAAGATGAAGTGTGATGGTCACATCCTCCACTGATGAATACAGCCTTCAAACAGACAAGTTATATATCAGGACCTCCCTGCAAAAACTTCCCACACACATCCTTAAACACATGCCTAAAGTTGACAAGGGTGGGTGTGTAGGTGGGTTCCTGTTTTTTTTGCTAGAGGTATATATAGATAATATTGGTAAACCATAACTCTACTTTTTTGCAGGAATGTGCAATGCACATGACCCAATGTGGATATATCCATGAAAAATTCTAAAAAGTGCGTACTTGCAAAAAATACACATGAGTGACTACTTTGATGTATTTGTTGTACATTGCAGGCAAACTGTCATTTCTTTACCGGCAATATATATATATATATATATATATATATATATATATATATATATATATATATATATATATATATATATATATATATATATATATATATATATATCAATATGTATATATAATAATACTGTGGCTCTCCGCTTATGCGCAGCGGTCCTGTGTGACACAGGTGGCCTAGGAAGAGAGAGAGAAAAAAGAAGATGATGATGAGATGGAGGAAACCATGGTTATGCTAATCAGCTCATGCTACCATGTTTACCAGGGCCAGAGCCGAGACAAAGAGTCCACCACACACTCTCTCACAGCTGTGGTGGGCCCCTGGCCCTGGATATATCCCCCAACACTCATCGCTTGTAGCCCCCCCCCCCCATAAAAGGACAGAAAAACCTTCCCTCATACACCCTATCCCGGCCTCTAAGGCTCAGGCATTTCCCATGGGGGATCCCATGGGAGCCCTTATAAGGGCTACCACCATTCCCTCTCCTCCCTGCATCTAAGATTCTAATTCACCCTGTTGTCATCAAGCCCTATCAATTCATTTCTTTTCTCCCAGCACCCTACCAGGTAGTCCTGTACGCTTTTAGTGCCTTTCCTGCCTCCCAGAAAGCCACCCTTCAAACCTAAAACCCATGCTACACATTCCTCTTCCTCTCTTCTAGACCCTTGTTATTATAGTCTTCCCTGTGCCACTTTCTGAAAAATTCTTCTCTTATCTCTCTATATGCATCACACCACAACAGCCAGTGATCCACTGTCTCATCTGCCTCTTGTCTACATACCTTACATTTACCATTACTCCCTGTTGTCCACTTCTGTTTTCTCTTTTTTAGATTGATTACTCCTGCCCTACTTTGAAAAAGAAGCTTGGATCCCTTCCCTCCATCCCAACACACACTTTTCTTTGGTTTTACCAGTACCTTGTATGCTTTTAGTGTACTCTTTTCCCTGACACCTCTTTTCCAGTCTTCTTTCCAGCCCTCTGTAACAGTCCTACCTATATACACTTTCCAGTTTTCAACCTCATCATATCCTTTCAATTCGTATCTCTCTGCCAACTTATTTATATCTTTGACCCATCTTGTTTGTTCCTTGACTACTTCATTGTAAACCTTCCTGCGCCACCTGTCTTCATTTACTGATTGTAAATACCCCCAGTGCTTAAGCTTTGCTTTGGCAATTCTGTCTGTAATTTTATTCCATCCTAACTCTCCTAGGACTGCTTCTGTTGCTGCACATGGTGGTGCTCCTAGTATCCATTTCCCCATCTCATTCTGTACTTTCTCCATTCCCTGGATATCTCCTTCATTTATTGAAATCACATCTAAGCCGTATATCATCCCTGGTATCGCAACTCTATCCCATAATACCCTTGCTGTGTATGCTCTGTTGAAACTGTTCAGTGCAGTTGCTTTAATCATTCCTTTTGTACGGTTCACTTTCTGTTTAATCTTCTCAACCTGATATCTGAACATGCCTTTACCTGTTGTCTTTATCTTAACACCTAGGTATTCATACTCATCAACCTCCCCAATTTCAATTAATTGTTCATTACCTTCTGGAATTTGGAACTGCCCAATTTTCCATTTTTTATTCCAATCTGGTTTCTTCCCAAGAGTCATCACTTTACTCTTATCCTTACTAAATTCTAACCTCCATTTATTCCCGTATTCCCCTGCTATGTTCAGCATTTCTTGCAGGTCTTTCTGGGACTCTGTCATGAGTACAATGTCATCTGCGAAAAACAGACCTGGAATTTTCAGGTCACCTACCTTTATTCCCTTATTACATTCCATTAACTGGTCCCCCAGCTCCTTTATATACAGGGCAAACAAAATCGGGGACAGCACACATTCCTGTTTTAGACCTATATCCAGGCATGCATTCTCTACTTCTACCTTTCCTAATGAAAGTGTACATTCTACATCTTTATATAATGCTTTCAGAATTTCTAGAAAATTCCCACCAAATCCTAGTCCACTTAGTTTTTCCCACAGGGCATCTCTCCATACCCTGTCATAAGCTTTCCTCACATCTAAGAAACCCATGAAGACTTTCTTCCGCTTCTGCCTTGCCAACTCTAACACCGGGGTCAATGTGAAGATGTGATCACCTACCATTCTGCCTGGTCTGAATCCATTCTGAATTTCCCCCAGAAGTCCAAGCCTTTCGACTATTCTACTTAATTTCCTGTACATTATCCTACTGAATATTTTTCCCACATTTGATGAAATGGCAATACCCCTACATTGATCCAATTGGCCTCCTGGGCCGTTCTTTGGGATATTCGAGATCCTGAGTTTATTCCATTCCTTTGGTACTTGTCTTTTCTCAATAACCCTATTGAACAGCAACTGCAAGCTATCCTTAATTTCTTCTGGTCCTCTCTTTATGAATTCCGACAGTATGTCATCTGGCCCTGGTGCTTTGCGTAGTCGCATCTGCTCAATTGCTATTTCAACTTCTGTACTTCTGACTCTGCCACACATCTCTGGATCCCATTGATCCTGTGTGTATTCTGCTTGACACCCTGGTACTGTTCCCTGACCCCAGTGTGGATTATTAACTTCTTGCCAATGCTCCCTTAAAGCTTCCTGTATTTCTTCTTTGTTATCTGTTCTTTTCCCTCTGTGTGTAATTTCCTGTGCTTTATTCTGTTTAGGCCGATTAACCTGTTTCCAAAAGATGGTTGACCCTTCTCCCCCATTCTCCATTATTTTCTTTGTCATTCTTTCATTATTACTGGCCCTCCTTCCTGCTTTCATCTCTGCTACGTTCCTTCTACATTCCATATACTGTCTCTTAGCTTCTTCTGTCACACCTTCAGGGTATTTATTTTTCCTGTGTAATCTCCATGCTCTATTTTTAGTCCTCTTTCTTTTTATGGCTCCTTTCAGCTCTGGGTCTATTCTATACCCTAGACTTCCAACCGGAACTTTCTTTCTACCTATCTTTTCCTTTGATACCTTAAGAATCCTTCTGATTAGATCCCCATTCATTTCCTGTACTTCCCCTTCATTTTCCCATCTATTTTTCTATTCATGCAATTCCAATTTTAGGCTTTCTTGATACTCTGACCAGTCTGTTCCCTCTTTTATATCCCACACCCATTTAACCCCCCCTCCGCTTCTTCTTTGACACTGTATGTTAATTGAGACTATAATCCAATTATGATCACTGCCTATATCCAATCTACCTTCCTCGTCTATTTCGCATCCTTGTGTCATTTGAAATACCTCACTGTCTACTAGAATATAGTCAATTATTGACCGTCTTTCTCCAGATGCCCATGTCCACTTTCCCTTGCATTGTATATCCCTATTAACTATCCTCAGACCAAATTCCCTTGTGAAGTTGAGTAGCCTGGTTCCATTTCCATTGATTCCACTATCCCCTCCCTCAATACCACTCATTCCATTTCCTATGTGTCCATTAAAATCCCCAGCTATCATAATCTGGTAACCCTGCTGCTGAGTATCACTAATCATCATTCTCATCCTATCATATATCTGGTCATTCCATTCATTAGGTAACCCCTCGCGACCCACATACACTACACCTATCGCTACTTTATTTCCATTTGACTCTATTCCTATCCACTGTATTTCATTTTGGATCTCGCTATCATCTTCCCATGTGTTCTTCCAGATTTCATGCCACTTAACCCCTTTCTTTATCAGAAACCCTACTCCTCCTCCCTTTTTTCGCCCACTCTCTCTTCCTTTACCTGTTATATCATATCCTGCTGGGCCTGTCACTATTCCCCTCTCTTCTTTTCTAATATGCGTCTCTACTAGAGCTATAATATCCATCTTCTCGCTTTCAGCTACCTCTGCTATTTCTGCTATCTTCCCTTTGAATCCTCTACAATTGACATATCCTATTCTCATGTTGTTTTTCTTTCTTATGCTCCTTCTTGCTCTACTGCTACTTCCTGCTTGTCTGTGGTTCTTACCCTGCTCCCGAACTGACCTGGTAGTTGCTGGGGTTCCTAGTTTTCCTGCTGCTGCACCCACTCACTGTAAACCTGCCCTAATCTATCACCTCCTTTCTGACTTGGGTGCAGCCCATCCCCAGCAAACATCTCCCTCCTCCCTACAAAATCCTCCCACACATCCCTAAAAGCGATTCCCCCCTGTCTACATAACTTCTCTAACCTCCTATTAATCCCACAAATCCTGCTTGCTTCCCACCCACTCATCCTAAGCCTTGGTAATATCCCCATTACCAAAGCATCGCAGTCTAACTGCGCTAACCTCCCCACAAGCTTCCCGTATCTGCCTAACACTGTCTCTGTCCCTATTCTCTCCCCCTGCTTTTCCCTGTCCGAGAGATCATTTGTGCCGACCTGCACAATGACTCTTGGACGCTCCCCACTACTGCTCACAACCCCCTCAAGCCTCTCCTCCACATCCCTAATCTTGGCCCCTGGAAGGCACACCCTAACTCTATGTTCCCTGTCAGCTCTACAGAAAACCCTATCAACCTTCCTTACTATACTACTCCCTATCACCACTGCCTCTCTAGGTCCTTCCTGATCCCCCCTCCTGCTAGTCTCTGTCACTCTCTGCCTCCCCTCATCCTCGCCTCCCTCCTGATCTCTCCCCCCATCCTGTTCCCCCCTCCCGCTGGGCCCTCCCACTCCCTGCCTCCCCTCATCCTCACCTCTCCTCCCATCCTGTTCCTCCTCAACCTGCTCCACCCTGTCCTGCATCTGCTCCCTCACACCAGCTGCAGCCCGAAAACTATCCCTGGCCTCCTCTAACTCTATCTTGAGGGCTGCCAGCTGTGCCTCCAGAACCTCCACCCTCCTACACCTCCCACATCTAAACTGGAAGCTATCCTCCCTTGCCTCGTTCAGAGAGCAGGCTAGTCCTGCAGCACTAAACTCGACCCACATACAGCACCCCTCGCACTGTATGTGGTCATCCCACTCACCCCCCTCTATCTCTGCCCTGCGTTCATCCTCCCCTCCTGTCCGCTCGCACCCTAACTTGACCCGACTCCCTACTACCTGCCTCCCTCCTGCTGCCTTCCCTCGTCCTGCCTCCCTGCTTCTCTTTGACAACCCACGTCCTGACATACTAGAACTTGTGTTTACTTATTTACGTCGTTTATGTTTATTATTTTACTCCTCGCTAATGAATTCAAAATGGCGGCTCCCACGTGAACTGTCCTATTTCCGCTCGCTCAAACTTTCTAATTCAAAATACCTAAAAATAGCCCGCGTTTATCACTAAAACTTTCCCTACGATGCCTCTATATATTCATAAAACAAATCTCGTTCCAATCTTGTCCAACTCAGTCTAAAATTGCACAAAATCTGCTACTCTTACACCAGCTTCAAAAACCCAACCTTCTCTCGCGAAATCCCGTCTACTAATTTGGTATATATGTATCGTTATATATCTATATATTTATATATATATATAAATATATATATATATATAAATATATATACATATAAATATATATATATATATATATATATATATATATATATATATATATATATGAGCAATGACTCAGATATATTTACTCTACATTGTAGGCAAATAGTCATTTTACTGGCAAAGGTTAAACATGATTAATGATTCAGATAAATCTACTGTACATTATAGATAAGTTGTCATTTGTTTACTACCAACATTTCAACATGTGCAATGACCCAGATGTGTTAGTAGTACATTACACGGAAATATACATTTCTTTAATGGCAAAAATGCTATGAGCAATGGCTGAGATGTATTTACCCAACGTTGCTGTTGAATAGTTATTACGTTGTCAGGACGGACAAGCTCTCTGCTTATGCATTGAAGTTGGATCCGACATGCATGTAAAATTGATTACCATGTCAACCCTGTGTGTGGGTGTGGCCTATCTATTTTACGACCTCTGAAACTACAATTTTTTTTCAGGAACTGAAGAAGGCATATTTCTGGTGAAACATGATTACATATAAGAATTTTGATAAATCATGACTTCTGGAATAATTTTGTCCTATGAAGCATGAAGGTCTTTTCAATCAAGGAGGCTTCACAGAAGGAGAAACAACTTGCTTCTTACTTGTATCTGTGGGCCCAATTTGTTTTGAAGATTGTTCATAGGGTATTGTCACTAGATGTAATTAACACAGTAATGTAACAAAGTGACCATGCTCCCCACAAAGCATGCAACATCAGTGCAGTTATAAAGCCAGCCAAGATTCACAAAATTGTGGCCTTAAAAAAGAGATGGCTTCGCTTTAGGGGCAAAATATAATAAAATTTGCTGCATGCATGGTTGGCTGAAAAGAAAATACGATACTTCACATTTTATTTCTAAAAATACATATTTTCCAGCAAACAGGCAAAGGATCCTAAAGAACCATAAAAAATGTTGAGGGAACAGTCCATCCTCAGGTGACCTTGACATTTAACCAAAAACAAGTCCCACCCTGGTTTAAATAGGCACCCAGAGTTGCTGCTATCCAATTTCAAAGCACTTGGCGAAGCAAATTTGATGAACAAAACTTGTTTAAAGGATGTTTGTCCAAATATGAACCCCCAACATTCATAAAATTATCAAAATCAGTGAAGCATAGAGACCCCACAAAAAGTACGTTGTAAGTTTGAAATGAGTGTGATTGATACTTTTGGAGAATTTGGAAATTGGAATTACTCTTGCAGTCCCCATAGACTTACGTTGTAATCAACAGAAATGGTTGAATAAACAAACCAGTACACATGTTGATACGAAGTGTTAAAATCAGGGATCCGCAGAATAACCACCTAATGAGCACTTTGTTTGTCTCTTCTACTAGGTACAATTCCTCCTAGTTTCAGCAAATTAAAAGATGGATTTGGAGAAATAACAATAGCAAACACACAAAATATTTTGAAAAATAAAATCGTCTTGACACTGTCCTATGATGAACAAATTGAAGTCTTAAGGGTAACAAGATGTGTTTCTTAACAATTTCAAGGCAATAGGCACAGCACTTTTGGAAAAGAAATATTTATCAACATCTGACAAAAAAAAATGAACAAAAATATTTCATAAAAAATATAAAAAAGAAAATCGATGGAGGATGTCCATTTGAATAAAATCAGTAGAGACCCACTCAAGGTACATTTGCACTGAGTTAAGATTGAGTCTAATAGACAGATTTATAGAAATAAAAACATGAATTACCATTGCAGTCCCCATTGACGTATATTGTAATTAATATGGGTAAATGCATTAACTGACAAGTATATTTGAAGTGAAGTTAAAATCAGGGATCCACAACATTGCCACCTAATAAGCAATTTGGTTGACCATCCCATCAAATAAAATTCTAATTATTCATCACAGTTTTAGAGAAGTCAAAAATAGTAAGGACACACAAAAATTTGCAAACCAGCCAAAAGCAAGTTTTGGGAATATCATGTAAAACCCAGTCATGACATCCGTGATCCTTGCAGGCGCAACCCCCTCCCAAAAAAGCAATAAAAATCCAAAACCATTGGCGCATGATCATTTGAACACAGTTGGCAGATACGTATCGAATGTGCACCCCTACCAAGTTTGAAGTGAATCTGGTCAATTCCTTTGGAAAAAAAGTTGAAAATGTGAATTTGCATTTCAATCCAAATGAAGTTATATACAGGGATGTATGCAGTTTGACCTTTGAAGGTCACTCAGAATTAGAATAATCCATTCAAATTGAAAGCCTATATGTACTTTCCTATTAACATTTAATAGTAACCTCGAGCCTATGATGTACCAATAGGAAGGTATAAGACAATATGTGAAATATTCTAAGTCAGCAGAAAAATGCAACAAGGATCTCACCTTGACCCTTGACCTCAAGGTTATATATTTTTCATCGTTTGAGGTGAATGTGGCTGATGGGTTTGAAAAAAAATAGCATTCACTTACTTAGTGATCAAAAGGAATGTACACATTAACCAATAACATGGATAAGTGCCTGAGTGGTACAATGTATTAAAATAAGGCATTTGGAGCAACACCACCAAGTACAAAACTTTGTTTGACTCTTCCAAAAGTACACTTCACCAGACTTCAGCATAAATTTCAGCAAAACCTGAGTTGTGGTTCTGAAGAGAAGGTCTAAATTTATTTACTGTGAATATTTGTAAAGATGAATGTAAATGTAAAAGATTGCAGTGCATTGCAATCAAGATCTAGGGGTACCCAGAAGGGTCCATATGCAATTTTGAAACGATTTCTCAAAAAGGCGCAGAAACTTTTTTTTTTGCTGAGAAATGAACAAAAATCATCGAAAATTACCCCAATTTACTGGAATATTAGAGGGATCTGTCATCTGAATATAAGATGTTCTTCAGCTCACCATTAGAAATGTGCTGTAATACGACCAGTATAAAGGCCTGCAGAAGGTAGATCCCCATGAAAAGAATATAAACAACAGTTCTACAGAAATTGAATGTCAATGGCACCACTGCCAATGCTGCCAACGAAATGATGATGGACGAAAATGCAATATTGAAACTTCAATTGACTAAAAGTTAGCAAAAGTAAAACGCTGCAGAAACATTTGGTGCAAAAAAAAATTCCAAAAATGACTGGAGCATGACCATTTGTATAAATAAATCATTGACATTAAAATTCGGGGCAAAATGTTGGTTAAAGTATAACCTATATAGCCCCATGAAATCCTGCATGTTTGAAAGCCACATGTCAAGTGGTTCTTGAGAAGAAAGGTTCGATTTAACAAAAGTACAATTTATAAAAAAACAGAAAAAAGTATCACACCCTCCATCTCAAAGCCAGCAAAGACCTATCTGAGGAAATGTATATGTCAACTTCAAACATTTAATGCAATTGATACAATGGCCATATATGCACAGTATTGCTACATGTGTACACTACAGCACATACTAACACTTGGTGCCAAAGTTAAATACCCCATATCTTTGCCAAAAATTTACAAATTTGCAAATTATGTCATGCAATTCAGAGTTATGCCATAACAGCAACCATGTTACCTGACAAACAAGTTTGCTGAGCTTTATAATAAAGTAGAAGAAATTGGCACACCACCTTGTGGCTCAAATGTGTACCAAGTGACCGTTTTTACTACTTATATAAAAACCTGCCGGACCTATAGCCACTATTAGTGCAGCCTTCTCCCCAAGCTCCAACGTTCTCTCAACAGTGGGATTTGGCAGGTCCGACCAGTAGTTCCACTAAATTCATAGCCCGACTCATTTTTTAGGAAAGGACGGCTTAAAACTTTTAAAAAAAATTCTATGTTTCATGAAAATTATTGAGGGTTGGGACTCGGGCCGTTTTGGTGGGGTTGGGCAGGTTATTGGCACCACACACACACATGCAACCACACAGACAGATACGTATATATATATATATATATATATATATATATATATATATATATATATATATATGTATATATATATGTATATATATATATATATATATACATATATAATTTGTTGGACCTTACATAGCTTGGATATTTGTCAAAACCTGTTTAAATGGATGTTCTTTGCTCTTTAAAACATTTCCTCTTTTGACGTCATTTGAATTTGTTCCCTGGGCACAGCCGAAGGCACTTTAATATCACAGAAATTCGCCAAGGAGGTTTTGAGGAGAAAGATTATCTTGAATTTTTGACAAGAATATATCAAATAGAAACAAAAGATTGTGGGACTCCCGTGCTGGGAAATATCCGAATGCACAATCAAAAGATTTCTTGTAACAGTTTTTGAAAAGTAAAGAATGTGAATTTTAGATGGACAGACTGACACTAGTTCACAAATCATATGGACAGACAGGTTTGCTGAGCTTAAAGCAGAGAAAAATTGTAACACTACCTTGTGGACCTTAATGATAACCACGTGAACCTTTTTTCAATATGAAAGATATTGGCCCAGGAGTTCTTGAGAATAAAAATGTTGGGATTTCCCTTTTTTTACCAAAAATAAGTTACATAGAAACAAGAGGACTGTGGCTCTCCTGTGCTAGGCCCATCTTACATGCACAGACTGAAGTAGAGCAGTGTACTCCAAATTGATAACAAAGTAATTTGTGTTTCAGACCATCGTGACTCTTGCTAACGTGATT
Source organism: Hermodice carunculata (assembly GCA_964020975.1). NCBI lineage: Eukaryota > Metazoa > Annelida > Polychaeta > Eunicida > Amphinomidae > Hermodice > Hermodice carunculata. The sequence goes on from OZ026627.1 coordinate 7,326,567, forward strand.
ATATCTCCTAACCTATTTTTTTGAAAGAGGGTCAAACTTACTGTTTGAGACCAAAGTTCAACAAAAATGAACAAAAACAAAAATTCTTCAAAAAGTAAAAAAATAATTACATCACCACCTGTTGAACAAAAGTATGTCTATATATTGTCAGAAGTGTTCACATGCAAGTTCAAAAGTAAATAGCTTAACAGTTGTGCTGAAGATTTGGCTATGGGAAAGAACAATCATAAAAAAAATCCCCAAAATCACTGGGATGTGAGGATTTCTATCAAATTGGTAAAGATCCACCCACGGTATACTCCCACTGATCTTTAAGTGAATCTGGTTGACATGTTTTGCAGAAGCTGCAAAATGTGACAAGCCATTTCAATCTCCATTGGCTTGCATTCTAATCAATAGGAATTTTGCATTAACTGAAGAATACCCAAATTGATTTTTTTCAAATCAGATATGGAATACCTAGTCAGGGTTTCTGCCTGAGTGAAATTTTAGGGTACTCACATTTTCATATTCTCAAGTAAAAATTCTAATAATGAAGCCTTTATAGGGTATTACTGGGTAATATATGATAAAATTGTTCTTTTCTCCTAAAATCTTAGGGTAAGCAAAAGTACCCTTGAGATTTTTTAGGGTATGCTATTTTACCTTTTTACCCTCTCGCAGAAACCCTGACAGTGAACACTTTGGCTTGACCCTGCCACAAGCTGCATTTCCAGAGAGTTTCTGAATAATCTCAGTAGAGGTTTTGGAGAATAAGAAAATAGCTAAAACACCATTATTATTATAATTATTATTATTATTATTATTATTATTATTATTATTATTATTATTATTATTATTATTATTGTTATTCGTTAAAAGAGTGAAAATTTATTATTGTTATTATTATTTGTTAAAAGAGTGAAAACTTTAGAGTGCCATCTGGTGAACAAATTAAGGTTTTGGCGGGTCATCAAACTTGGAAGCAATGGGCTTCGCGGTTTCGGAGGAGACTATTCAGGATTTTGTCAAAAGATGAACCACAAAATTTGTAAAAAACATAAAAATATTACAGTGTGACGGTTTAAACACACTTGGTGGACACATATCCATGGTATATCCGCACAAAGAATATCACGAATCTACTCGTCTGTTTTGCGTAAGTTAAAAGTATGACTTACTACCCCAATCCCCATTGACTTGCATTGTAATCAGTGGAAATGTATGCATTTTTAACTGATAAGTACCCAAACAGAAAAGATGTGAAATATCCTCACCTAGTGTAAAGCTTTCTTTGACCACTTTAAAAGCTATATTTCCACCCAGTGTCAGAGGAAGCTAAGTGATGGTTATAAAGAGGAAGTCCAAAAAATAGCTTTAACACAATGAAGTGTTAAAAAAAAAGAGAAAGAAAGAAAAAAAATAGAAAAAAATAGAGTTGCACCTGGTAAAGAAATAAAGGTCAATGGGGGTTTTCAAAAGTGTTGCAATGGAATTTTGAAGCATTTATTGTCCAGTTTCAGAGAAGACTTTTTTAAAGATCCCCCCCCCCCAAAAAAAGAAGAAAAAATTATTAAAGATCATTGACTTGTGACCATTTGATAACCTGGTAAGGACTTGTCCGAGGTACATCCCCACCAAGTGTCAAGTAAATCCGGCCCTTTTCCCTTTTTCTTTGGTTCTTTTTTACTTTGGTTTTTTTTTTTTTTGTTTTTTGTTTTTGTTGTTTTTTTGTTTTTTTGTTTTTGTATTTTTGTTTTTGTTTTTTTTTGTCCCATATTGGCTTTGTTTTTTAGGATAAATAGAAGGAAATGGATTGATGGATTATTTCTTTATCAGATGTGTGTTTACCTCTCTGGATTGACCCATATTAGCTCATTGCACTGAGTGTGGACTGATCTAGTACAAAACATGTGCAGAAACAGGAAGGATTTAACAATATCTAATATTGACGTTGCTCCTCGTTAACAGTGGCCAAGAGTTACCAAAGTATTTCAGTGCTTGCTAAGGCTAAACATCACAAACACATGTGTCCATACACACTGTTCAATGTTATGGGAACAACATGCTCTTTACTTTACCAGTCAACTCAATTTTTCTCTATTTGGATGAAGATAGAATTAGTATATGTTACATATTCGTTACCTGTAAATGAGGTGTTATAATTGGAAAATAGTACACTTGCTTATTGTACCAGTGCAGTACAGTGCTGCCACAGTCTTGCACCATATAAATTGGAGTACATGCTCAAGCACATGCCCACTTACACTTACAACAAAATTCCTGCAAGCAATGCAGGTGTGGCTCGCCAGATGGCGTCAGTAGTCCAATTGTAATTGGCGCACTTTTTATGGGTGTCTGCCCTACAGAATATCTCTGTCAAAGGTACCATCTGGGGACTTCTTATTTGGGCTATGAGAGGACCAGTCAAAAGTAGGTGCAAGACTTTCTGGTAGTACTGTATATGCTCAGAAAGTTGTTTGCATGTTAGTAATCCAATAAAGCTACATTACCTGCAATCCATGCAGTGTATTTTTTGTTGTCTTCCCCGATCACTTGGACCAATTCGGTGGCAGAGACTGACTGTGTAAGTTCTATCCAGGAAAGTTGCACTCTTGCCCGTGTTGCGATTGCAACCTTTTGCTGCCAAGATGCAGATTGACCAACAACTGCCACAAGCCCTGGTATCTCAGTCCCTATGTAATCATTTACACTGCCCCATTTAATATTTACACTGCCTGCTTGATCATCTCCTGCTTTCCCACCATCAGTTTCCGTATTTTCTGTTTTGACGGCACTGTGGTGAATGATGATTCCCAATCCAACAGTTTCACCACAATTGTCCCATTTCTGTTTATATTTGTCAACAATGAGATTAAGGCCCTCAAGGTCACCATCACCATAGCATTCTACGGCTGGTTCATCCCCAGCATAGTTGTGAGCCATCAATTGCTTCACGTCTTTAGTGTGGCAGTTTTCCCCCTCTGGGACCAGTTTTGTGTATATGAACTTGGCTATTTCATGAGAATTTCGACTGACTTGTCTCAGTTCAAGTATTGTTTTAAATTTAACACCAGTTTTTATAACATCCATATCTGATCTTGGGTTATGTCCAATAGCCTGGGTGGGGTCACAAACCATTAACAGTTGCTTAAAGATTGATGGAGGGAGGATAGACTTCAGATGTGTAAGCCAATGGTCATCTGGTGTACTTCCCTTAAAAATGTCATGGAGTTCAGCTTGTCCTTGTTGCACAGGTATGTCTTGAGGTTTTGGGTGTGGTATAGGATGAGACTTCATTCCTTGTTTAGGAACTTGGGATGACGCCGGGTGCTGCTTAAGCACAGGAATATCTTGAGGTTCGGAATGTGACTTTTTTTCCAGCTCAAGCTGTTCCAAATCATTTGGTATCGTGGCAACATTTTCTGGGTTTAGACGCTTTTCTATTGATGAATAATTTTGTACATCATCCAGTATCCACCATCCGACCTTTCTAAGGTTATAGGGCAGTGTTTTCCAAGTCATTATATCTGATATGCATGTGACTTCACAAAGATCTTGCCCCGCCTTTGGATGATCGCGTGGGAGCTTTATTTTTCTGCAAATACAGTCGGCAATGTGCACTGTACATAACATGTATTATCAGCATTTTTTGTACTTCAACGAAAAGACAAACTACTTATGCCTGCACGATGCAGGATTCATCACTATAAACATGTGCAATAAATGCTTGCATATCTGTAGTGTTCTGCCGAGAAGTTGCACACTAACTGGAAAGTATACATACATCAATATATGTCAAATGAAAGCCCAGCAATATATTTGCAATGAAATTAGACATTATGTGCATGGTCAATAAAATTATCCTTTCATACTTAATGTATGGTAAATGGTAGCACTTATATGTTGTAACACATAAACACAGGCTACATTATCATTGACCTCAGGGCAAGTAAGTTGGACTCAGTATCCTGGCATGGTTAACCTATATATCAGACCGTGTGAACTGGGATGGTTCTGTGCCCAGGCAGCTAATCTGGACATCATGATCTGTGCAATATATGGGTTTATATACATATACACTTATGTAAATGTCTAGTCTACCACTAAAGATGTGACATGAGGCTGTATGAACAGCCTGCGCTCAGCTAACACGCACATAAAGATCTTAAATAAGTCTCACCAGAAGCTGTCCCGAGCTTCAGGCTTTAGGCTGAGAGTATATGGATATAACTGACCAAATGTACTGCACGTTTTCATCTAGTCTGAATGAGAGGTGTATTCGTAATCCGTACAGATAAAATAGCAAATGGGCTGTGTGGACAGTCCATGCTCAGTTGACTCAGAGATTCATCACACTTGTGCCTCTGTAAACTTGGGATGGATCAAGGTCTCCAATATATTGGATAAATCTGACCTTTATAGAAGAACACTAAAATATGCAACACCGAGGGTCCCAGTTCAAGTAGTTCTCAAGTTGAAGTGAAGGATAAAATTCATGTATGATGCACTGTGATCCCAAAAATGAGGTCAATCATGTACTGTATTAGAGTGACTTCATAAAGAAGCATTGACATGTGCAACATCAAAGCCCTAACTAAAAACAGATCTCAAGTTATCAAGTGATCATCATACATTTCGTGTCAGTTGTCCTCTGACCTTGGCAATATGGTCGAGGTCCAAGAATCACTGGAGCCTGGCCACTTGTACAAAATAGGTAGATAATTACGAAAGGTACATACCCACCAAGTTTGACACAAATCTGGCAAAAATCCTTTAATATATTACCTTTACAAGAAATTCACATGTTAAACTTTTAAATTACAATTTGTTTCAAGATATTTCAAATAAAAATCATAAAACATCAGATAATCACTGGAGCTTAAGTATTTGCACAAAACTGACAGAGACCTACCGAAGGTACATTGCCACCAAGTTTTTAGTCAATTTTACTCACAGATTTTTTCAGAGAAGTCTAAAACGTGAATAAGTATTCAAATATCCATTCACTAACATTCTAATCTATACAAAAGGTGCATTTACCGATAAGTACCCAAATTAAAAAAGTCGTTAAAACTCAGGAATCCACAGCAGTGCCACCTTGTGATCAAATTTATTTGTCCCTGACGGTTTTTGAGAAGAAGTCGAAAATGTAAACTGTGGACAATGGACGGACGGACAGACGACGGAAGGACGGACGACGGACGGACGACGGGCCCCTCACAAAACCTCAGCTGACTGACAAGTCAGCTGAGGTAAAGAATCCAAAAATCACTGAAGCCTTACTATTTGAACAAAACTGGTACAGACCCACCGAAGGTACATTGCCACCAAGTTTGAAGAAAATCTGACAGATGGTTTTGGAGAAGTAAAAAATGTGAATTGTGGACGGACGGACGATGGACAAACGACCTTCCTATTAGCTCATCTGACTTACATGTCAGCTGAGCTAAAAATCACTGAAGTGGGACCATTGACAAAACTTTATAGAGACCACCTAAAATATATCCCAAACATGTGTGAAGTGAATCTTCTTCACGGTTTTGGAGAAGCAAAAAATGTGATTTAAAATTGCAATTCCTACGGACCTGCATGGTGATAAAGAAGAATGTATGCATCAATGGACCAGTACCTGAATTTTGAAAAATCCCAAGAACTGGGATACACAGTATCGGTACCTATAGTTAACAGCCTTATCTAACCCTTCGGCAAGGTAATTCATTCATTTGCACCATTTTATCACAATCTAGTGATGGCTTTGGAGAGAAGGTAGAAAATAGGACTGTGACAGCACTGTGCTCAGCTATCTTTACATGTAAAGAATAAAGTGGTGATGTAAACTTCAGAATGATATAAAGGGTATCTTTGTTTCAGACCATCGTTACTGTTCCTAACATGAACATATCCCCACTTTGATTTTCACGATTTGTTACAATTTTATAACAATCCCAAAATGACAGCAGCACCATGTGGTGAAGCACTCTGGTGGAGAGCAAGCCATATATATTCCAAATACTTCTGAACAAGACCCAAGTTACTGTTTTTTTGGGGGGGGGAAGAGAAAAGTGAAAATACGCACATATCTTTTTAAAATGTAAACAATGATCACAACGATGCCTGTGAAGAAATTGAAGTCTCGAGGTTCTTAGGAGTGTCCCTACAAAATTTCAAAGCAATTAACTTGGCAGTTTTGAACATTTGTTTAAGGAACCAAAAATGCAACTAAAAATACATTAAAGAATTAAAAATCTCTGGAGCATGACGATTCGAAAAAAAAAGAAAAAACATAGCACAAATCTACCCAGAGTACATCCCCACAAAGTCTGAATGAATCTATTTGACGGTTCTGCAGAAGAATTAAAAAATGTGACTTACCATTGCAACATTTACTGACTTACATTCTTATGAATGGGGATATAACATTAACCACGAAGTTACCCCCCCCCCTCCCCGCAAAAAAAAAAAATGTTAAAATCAGAGATGCAGAGTATCAGCAACTAGTGCACATATCAGCGTGACCCTTTCAAAAGTTCAATTCTGCCAAGTTTTAGAAAAATCTAAGCGGCAGTACTATTTTGGAGAAATCGAAAATAGCAAAAAACACAAACAATTAAGGTCTAGAGGTCCTCAGAAGTGTCTCTATGCAATCATGCAGCAGTTAGCTTAGCGATTTTAGGAACATAAACAAATTTGTTAAAATGTGAACAAAACAATTCACTTCATAAAATATCGGATAAATCACTGTGACCATTCAAATATACTTGGTAGAGAACCACCCACAGCACATCGCAACCAACGTTTGAAAGAATTCAACCTACAGTATTCTTAGAAGTCAAAAGTGTGAATTGTTGGCGGACGAACCCCAACAACGACGAACCATATGATAACCCGAACGACGACTATGGATCATACGATATGCTCAGCTGGCTTGTCAGGCAACAACTAAAAGTTTTGGAGATGTCGAAATTAGTTGTAACACACACACACACACACACACACACACACACACACACTCGCTGCAGTGCTTGTTGAACAAATTAAGGTCTATGTGTTCCAGAAATGACCTTATATCAATTTAAAACTATTGACCAAACAGTTACCGATAAGAGTTTTTATATATTTTGCTAAATGTTGAACCCCCAAAAGAACCCATACAAAATAGCAAAATTTACCAGATCATGGCCCTTTGTTTTAACGTAATAGCATGGAGATCAACCTACTATACATCAGTAGCTAATAAGTTCGAAGTGGATCTGGCTGATGATTTTGATGAAGTCCATAATGCGACTTACTGGTGCCATCCCTTTTGAACTGCAATGTTGTCAGGAATATATGTTTTAACCACTATGTGCCGAAATTGAAAAAAAAAGTTAAGAATCTAGGATACAGAACAGCAACTTTCCTTGGTCCTGTCACAAGTTACATTTCAATTAACCCTCAGAGCAATCTATGCTACGGTTTACGAGAAGCCATTAAAACAGGTTTAATTCACAAATTCGATTACAAGCAGAAGAAAATACTGTGCTACTTGTTGAGCAAATATTGGTCTATGGGTCCACATACGTGTCTCTAAGCAATTTAGAAGCAGCTGACTGAGTGCTTTGTGGAATATTTTCACAATCAATCAATCAGTCAATCAATCAATCAATCAATCAATCAATCAATCAATCAATCAATAATTTCCAAATACCAGTAGTATGTCAATTTGAACAAATTTAGTAGAGACCTAAATCCCCACCAAGTGTTATGCGGATCTAGACAACGGGTTTTTTAGATCAAGTCGAAACTGTCAAATGCAAATAGACGCCAGTGACCACAAAGATTGACGATGTACGATGGAGGACGAACGATGGACCCTCCTTATAAGCTGAGCATACGGACAGACTTGCTTAGAAAAAAGACATCAACAACCCGCCGTCGGCTAACCTTGGCATTCTTCAGCCCAAAGAGTAAACAAATAAACAAAAAGTGGAATGATAAACGAACACAAATCCAAATTCATTGGCCCATAACAAAAAAAAAAATGGTAGACACTCACCCGAGATGCACCCACACCACATTTTGAGTAAATCCGGTTGATATTTATTTTTTGGAGGATCAGTCAACGACCTTGCAATCTACGTTGACTTACATTGCATTTAACGGGAATGTATACAATTAACGATAAGTATTAGAATTGAAGCATTTGTTAAAATCATTTTCACAAGATTAGAGACGGTTTTGGAAAAGTCAGAAATAGCAAAACCACACAAAAAGTGATGAAAAAAGGTTGAAATAGATTTCAGCACAATTTGTACAAACGAAAATGGGGGGGGGGGGGGGGGGGAGGGAGAACTATGGTATAATCATGAAGTTATGCGAAGGATAAATATTCTCGAATTTTCCACAGTAGAAAATTTTAGCAGATTAAATAAAATCAGGTAGCAACAGAAAAGCATCTTTGATAAAGTACGTTTATTACAATTTTAAAAGCACCTTCCACACCCAAATAGAAGGTTTTAATCGATTGATATTTTTCTTTTGTTTCGTGGTGGCAATTCTAGTTTGTTGTGTGCTCTTCAAGAAGAAAGTGGGCTAAATTCTTGACAGGGAATCGAGATCAAATAAATAATCACCTAAGGTTAATCCACACCAGATTTAAATTGAATCTTCTGATTTTTCTTTTTTGAGAAGTCGAGAATGTAAATAACCATTAAAAATCGAAACGGACTGCTACAGTAATCAATAGGATCAGTAGGAATATTTGTATTTATATAACTAGGTGATTCTGTTATTTAATTTTTCCGTCATATTTCATGTTTATTCTAGAACTCATAAATCAGTTTGTGATAATAACGTCGTCTGGTGACTTTTATTAAGTGACAGCACTTACTCCTATACGAAGTGCATTTAAACTTCTTTGAAGGTGGTGGTTAATTCATTTTGATTGATGTTAGTGATGCTTCAGCTGCTCAGGCGTTCTTTTAATTCGAACGGGAGCTTTACATTTCAGAAATGAATTATTTAACAATTTCATAAAATCACCATAAAAAGTCTATGATTTGAGGGGTCACTTTGCTAATGCAAGTAAGCTAGCTTTCTTTTGTAAAGTCGTCTTCAAAATGTCCTGAAATTTTTGTGCTTATAAGGCATCTGTACGCTTGGTCATTTGTTTGACTACACGCTTGAGAAAATCTTGTAATATGAGATATGGGTCAAAACTTTTCTGTGTAAAAGGTCACTACTAAACACATGAAAATCTCCCTCACACGCAATTGTGAACATATTGTCTATAAAGGTTGCTGTTGTGTCTGTGTATTTTTTGGCTTGACATTGAAGGTATGATATATAAATGCGTAAACACAATTTCTAAGAAATGTGATGTAGTACTGTGTGACCTGTGGTTTATTATCTTTTATATTGAAGTCGCCCATAATATGAAAATTTATTTTCCATAATAATCTTGCCTAATAAACATTTCACAGTATCACTGACCTACTTCACGTGAGTGTATATTGTATATTGTACCAAATGATATTACTCTAAGCAAGTATACAGTGCTTTCCAAGCTCTATGAAAATTGTTTTACAGTATTTTTCATATGGATGGACCCAGAAGCATCTAATAAGCTCTGCGAAGTCAGAGGTCAGCTGATCTAAACACCAAGGGGGGGGGGGAGCATTTGAACAAAAGTAGATATCTAACCATTACGTTTGAAGTGCATATGGCTTTCAGCTTTTGAGAAGTCAAACGTGTTTGTGTCTCCACTTGCTGCTATTGGCTGAGAATTACCTGCAGCACAGATACACGCATTTCAAGTTGTCCTTTGTTTTCCATTGACGTATAGGAGAGAATTCACTTACTTGATACGAGATACCAGTTCCTTGCTGTAGGCTATATATAGGATTTCGTTCTTATCTTCACCGGCACTGCGCAGTGCTTTGATGTATTCTATGATTACAACAGTCTTTCCAGTGCCTGGAATTCCCCGCAGAAGAACTGACTTTGCAGTCTGTGTCTGAAGCTGCTGTAAAACATTGAGCTGCTCTAAAGTCAGCAAGTTCATGGTTTGAATATTTTCCAGTGCTCCGCTTTCCAATACATATGTACTAGGGACAAAGGATGCAAGAGTTGTGTACAAGGAACATCTGATAGATTCCAGCTTTTCCTTCCCTATCTCCTCATACGATGCTGGATATATTTTTTCTTCTCTTTCAGACAGTTTGGAAAGCCAATCACAGCTCTTTCCAGCATTATCACGGATCTCCTTTCTAGTAACAACTACATGTTTCACATAAAACAAGCTGTAATGACAATAGGACAGGCTTTGATCCAAGTATGGTATCACCTCTTGTTTATACATGTCCTTAGTCGTAGCCGCAGTGTCCGCCCCATGAATACAAGTGAGTAGCAAAGGCGCGTCACTACATGTGATAATTAATATATCATACATAATATGTTCACACTTTTTATGATGATCCTTTATTATATCATTTGCTATGAAGGGAGAAATATACATCAGCCCATCTTTTTCTTCAAAGTGGTCCTTCAATCCTTTTGTACACTCTTTGAGGTTACTGATAACGGCTCCTCGAAAACGTTTTTCGTGTTCCTCTGGCCACACGTTTAGTCCTTTTTCAACTGAAATACAATAATTATTTTACAAATTATAGAGAGGCAATGACACACAGAAACATTAATGCACAACTACAAGATTTGTAGTAGTAGTAGTAGTAGTAGTAGTAGTAGTAGTAGTAGTAGTAGTACTGTTATCATTATCATTTGCTGATTTGTGAGGCTGTACTATTTTGCAGGAATAGAACCAAGCAAAAAGTAGAACAATTATACGTGGCAAAGACTGTTTGGCAAGACAAGAAGTATCCTTTATAAAACACACAAATTGTTTGAAATGTAAGAACATTTTAGAAAATAACTACAACAAGGCAGCCTTAGTAAAATCTTTCAGCAATTCCCAATGTGTGTGTACTTCACATAATTCAGAGACATACCCTAAATTCATATCATTAACAGTGCCATACTCATTAAAGATATGGATTAAGGGTATTTATCGGAACTTGGTCAAGTAAACATCCATTGAGAAAAAAGAAAATATCATGATTCTGACTGCAATATTTTCAGTGGGGGAAATTTTGAACGCAGCTCAAAACAAGTGGACATTGTACTGGTCAATGAAGTTCAGTGTGGCGAAATGGTAAATACTGATAACCCAAATATACAAATCTGCGTTCTTAAGTCTCGTCATTATGATATTAATGCTGTCTTTAAAGTTAATGATATTGTTGATATTGCATGTCTCAATATGAAGTTAGTTCCATAATCTTGTCGCGCGCAACAGGTTTCATCTAATTTGTTACTTCGAGCACAAAAGTGAGGAAGGTTCGTTAGTGAGCCTTTCTTTTTTAGCTTATAAAAATGTCTGAAGTATCCAGGAACAAGATTGTGAACTTTAGTGCATTTTATCAAGATATACTTATTTAGCTTCTTCCCATCTGTGAGCTAGCCAAGAAAACCAAACCAACTTCTTCGTAAGGTTTGTATAACGAGTACCATACATTTCTTCACATATTCTACCGGCCGAAGCCAGCTGAATGTCGCCCAACTTGCTTTTATACTTAAAGGCACAATCGGCCAAAGCCATCTGTCATATTTTACATTGGATGTATAAATGTTAAATATATGTAAATAAATTGAACAAAACATAATAAGTTATGAAGCCCTAAAATTTAAGTTGAGACTTTGACATAATACTCCGAGAATTGGTGTGTTTGTAGAAATAGTCGAGCTCGTGACCCAAGAAAAACAGAAGTGGAGGGTTCTTCCCTGGATAAGAAAATACAGTATTTGGTTCAGTTAATGACTCACTAATCTCGGTTATTGATGAAACACAAATATCATAAATAAAGTAAAAGTAGCCTGAGGGAAAACCGTATAGGGCTAATAATTACATAAATGCAATGAATGGTGCAGGACGCAATGGGAACCAGTGATACAGTAAGACTTCAAGTATTTAATCAAAGAAAAAAAATATGACGTCAATATGACTGAAAGAATAAAGGAAAGGCTAGATGTACATCTTAAATGCACAGAGCGTATATATGGTTTGGGCATAAAAATGATGAAAAATATGACCTCATGGTGAACTTGGGCCACATATATTAATGCATTCTATAATTAACCAAATCATTCAATGTGTTTCCAAAAGCACAAGTACATTATAAGTACATTTTCATGTGATCCAGAAATAATTAAACCTGATGTATGGTACATTAAACACTCTGACAACAAATTTAAGTTCAATGAATGGAAGAAGACTTACAATTTTGTCCTCTTTTGTTGAAGCTTTTGGTTAGATATCTACAACTTTATGTTCAATTGAATTTAATAAATTTTCAACAAGTTTAAAGGGGATCCAACATAAAGTTCGATAGGAGTAACGAAAAGCGAGAACGCACATAAAATATTCAGAAATAAACAGAAAAGAATTACAGTACTACCTGGTGAACAATTGAATTTCTACGGGTCCCCAGAAGTGCCCCTATGCATCTACAAAGCAATTGGTCAGGCGGTTAAGCAAATGATTTTTTAAAGATTTTACCAAAAGATGAGAATCAAAAATCGTAAAAAAATCGGTCGAGAAGATTTTTGGATATTTTGCCAACACACACACACATACATACATACATACACACACACACACACACACACACACACACACACACACACACACACACACATATATATATATGTGTGTGTGTGTGTGTACAAGTATGTATAACATGAAAGTGTCCCTATTGGATTTGAACACACACAGTATACACCCATCCAAGATACATGCGCGCCACATCAGTACTGACAAAACCTGGTATTTTTAAAGAAACAAAAAACAAACAAAAAACACATACACACACAAAAAAACCAGTCACATTGCTATCCCCACTGTATTACTTTATAATCAGTGAGAAATAATGCATCTACTGAGAAGTACTTCAGTATGAAAAATTATTTTGCAGCATCACTATCTGGTGAAACATTTATTTGACAATTCTACAAGGTAAAGTTCCGACGAGTTTCAACACAATCTGAGACATGCTTATCAGAGAAGTATTCTAAGTAGTGAAAGCGCACGAAAATGTATTTGAAAAACAGACAGTGCTACATTTTAAAGAAATGAAAACCTGAGGGTCCCCATGAATGGCCCAATGCAGTTTGAAGGAATTGCCCGAGAAGGTAAGGTGAAGACGGCATTTCCTCATGTTTTGCCCCGAATAAAAAATGGGAACAGATTTTGAAATGCCAGAGCGTAGCCATTTGAATAAACACGGTAGAGACCAAAGTAAGTAACCTAATTTAAAAAACAAACAAACAAAACCACACACACACACACACACACACACACACACACACACACACAAACACACACACACACACACAAATCGTTATTTATCGGCAGTATCACCACTAAGTGAAGAACGTAGAACGTTCAACAAGGTAAGCGAAAACATACAAAAAATCCGCCGAAAATATAAGTAATTACAACGATGTAAAAACAAATCAGTAGGTGTCTCTTAAAGTGTACATATGCAATTCAAAAGCAATTGGCACGGCATGAGAGAATAAGACATTTTTTGCTTAAAAATTTTCATCGACAATGAACAAAAGACAAATAAAAAACAAAAAATTAAACAAAACAAAAACAAACAAACAAACAAAAAAAACCAACAAAACAACCCCCCCCCCAAAAAAACCCCTTAACAATGCCCAATGGAATGAGACCATTTGAATGAAATTAGTGGATACCCACTTTAGGTATATTCCAACCAAGTTTGCAGTGAATCTGGACGACAGTCTCGGAAAAGAGGTGGGAAATGTGAATGGGAGGAACCCGCTATCTCAAACCCTTAGCAAAATAGCATTCTAGACATGATAATTATGCGAAAACATAACAGTTTTCAATGGTGCAAACTTCAGAATATTTACTTATGAGGTACTGCTTTGCGTACTTGGGAAACCTGCTTAGGAATGAGTATGGAATTTTTCCTTAACAATGGGGGCTGTCTCATTAAGTAGGGTTGGGATATAAAAAAAATGGTAACATTTATTGGGTTTCTTAAAGGAGTAGCATAACGAGGAACATCTCTATGCCCAGTGTTATGGGAATGTGTTACGGGGAAAGCTGTAAACATATGTACAAAATACAGCGGCAGTTTGTTTTCAGAATACCTAAAAGACAATTTGAGTGCTTTGAAGTACAAAATATCATGGACTTTTAAAATATTTATTTTTTTTAATAAGTGCTCAGTATGAGCATAAAAGTTGGTGTTACATATGAAGCGGACTGTCTTTTGTGTAGTTTAAAGATTCGGTCTCAAGAGTGACCCCCTGCTAAAATAGAATAATTCAGATGTGGCTGGAAAAGTGACCTATATATCAACAAAAGTCCGCTAAGAGGGATAGAATTACGAAGTCTCTTTAGGATACCAACTATGCGGGAAAGTTTGTTAGAAATTTTATTTATGTGAGGAGTCCATGACAAAGTTTCGTGAATTTGTAATCCAAGGAAATTTAATTCGCTGGTCTTCTCCACAGGAATTTTATTGATTTAAGGTTTAAGTTCATATGTGTCTTGCGTTGAGGAAAATGAAACACCATGTACTTAGTCTTAAATATATTGAGTGACAATGTTTTTGCTCCTAACCATTCATACACCCTGTTCAGCTCAAAGTTTATAGTTTCAGAAATATCGTCAAAATTAGGCATTGCAGAAATTTGAAAAGAGCACAGGGGATTCGTGATGGTGGTATCATCAGCATATAAAATGAACTCAAAATTAGCGGCAGCAGAGGGCATGTCATTGACATATATAACAAACAAGAGAGGGCCCCAAATTGATCCTTGAGGTACACCAGTTGAAATAGGCAGAATTTTAGAGCACGCATTGTTATAGAGAAAATATTGGGACCCATTTGAGAGGTAGCTGTTAAACCAATTTAGAGGCATACCGGTGATACCATAATATTTTATTTTTTGAAGAATGTCATGGTCTAACATATCAAACGCCTTAGGTAAACTGAAGTGAGTGTACTATCATATACTCATTTTATGTATTCACGTATCTACATCACAGCTTATCCAAATAACAACCTATCTTTCGGATATCTCATACGATGGGGGAATCGACTTGGGAGCTTACTACATGTATTTCATGTGAATTTTAAGGTCGGCTCAGTGGGTCAAGAGGTAGTCCCGGACCGGTTTTGTAAGTTTACAATTTTGTTATTTCAGAGTTTAAAAGACTGAATTTATCATATTGTTTAAAGACATTTATGGCACCAAAAACCTTTGCACGGGCGATTTTGAGATTTTAACTGTTTTCGTGAGACAGATGCCCTTCCTATAAGTTACTAGGGAGAGTTGTGGAGAGGGAGGGTTTTGTAGGAGAGATTCAGAATGGTTTCAGACCAGGCAGGAGGGTTGTTGATCATGTGTTTACATTATCACAGGTGCTAGAGATAGCAAGGAAAAGGAAAAGAAAGGTGTACATGGCCTTCCTTGATGTGCGGAAAGCTTTCGACGGGGCTTGGAGAAATGCACTCTGGGCTAAACTGGAAAGGCTAGGCTTTGGAGGTGGCTTTCTGGAAGTTTTAAAGGCTCTGTACGCAGATATAAATTGTAGTCTAAGTATAGGAGATGTGGAAACTCAGGGGGCAAGGTTAGACATCTGGCTAAAACAGGGTTGTGTGTTATCACCGATTTTGTTTGCCTTATAAACGAGAGAACTGGGAATTGAACTATTAGAGAGCAATAAGGGAGTAACAATAGGAGGAGAAAAGATACCAGGGTTGTTCTTCGCTGATGACATTGTGTTAATGGCAGATACAGGTAGAGAGTTACTGGAACTTTTGAGGATAGCAGGTGACTATGGAGACAGGTGGAGATTGGAGTTTAGTGAGAAGAAAAGTCAGGTCATGTTCTTGGGGCAGAAGAGAAGACAGGAGGAGAAATGGATGGTAGGGAAGTTTGGGATACCAGAGGGTCAAGAGAAAGTCATTAGAATAGGAGAAGGTGAAGAGTACGACTATTTAGGGGTGAACATTAAGGTCACAGGACAGGGAATGTTTAAGTACCATGTTGAGAAGATCAGACAGAAGGTGAAAAGAGCAAAAGGTATGATAAAGGTCACGGCAAGGAACAGCTTCAATAGATCATTCACAGGAAAGGTTCTGTGCGTATGCGTAGCCATAACTGGGATGTTGAATGGGTTAGATGTGATAGCCATTCGCGGCAAGGATATTGAAGGGATGGAGAAGGCACAGAGGGAGATGGGGAAATGGGTGCTTGGGGCACCACAGTGTGCAGCAGCAGAGGCCGTGTTGGGAGAGTTGGGATGATTACCAATAAGAGATAGAATAGCTAAGGCTAGGTCAGGCTATTGGGGTATTTGCAACAGGTGAATGAAGAACGGTGGCGTGGAAAGGTGTACATGGAGGCTGTTAGTGAAAAGACAAAATGGGTTCAAGAAATAGACAAGTTAGCTGAGAAATGAGTTGAAAGGGCCAGATGAGATTGAAGTGGCGTGGAAATCGTATATAGGAAAGGTGATTCAAGAGAAACACGTGACGCAGTGGAAAAGAGGGGTTGAGCAGAAGAGCACACTGAAAGCATATGGAGCTGTAGACAAGCCAGTGAAGACTAAATGTTGGGATGGTAGCAAGGGTTCTAGATCGTTATTTCAGGGCAGAGCAGGAGTGATCAATCTGGAGAAGAGGAAACAGAAGTGGACGCATGAGAGTGATGGGAACTGTAGGGTGTGTAGGAAGGATGTGGATGAGACCATTGATCATATGATGACATGGTGTACCGGTTATAGAGCATTTAGAGACCAGCTGTTTGTATAATGGAGAACAAGAGATGGGCAGTGTAAAAGCTTAGAGCAAGTAAGGGACATGGCAGAGAATGATAAGTTAGCATGGATACTAGGATTGAATGGCGATTTTTCAGGAAGTAGAATTGGTTTAGAGTCAGTGAAAGGCTTCTTGGTGCAGTGCTGAGAGAGTAGGAATGATATCTTAGGATTAGTCATTGAAGAGAATAGAGGGCAAACTTAGAAGGGAAGGGAAAAGGTAGCCCTTATTAGGGCTCCCATGACCCTGCCAGGTGGCATCATCAGCAGGGGCTGTGGACATGCCAAGCGCAAAATTGCGACAGTGGGATAGGGCTGGCCTTTTTTTTTTTTTTTTTTTTTTTGGTTTTTTTGTTTGTTTTGTTTTTGTTTTTTGTTTTTTTTTTTTTGTTTTTGTTTTTTTGTTTTTTGTTTTTTTTTTGTGGTTTTTTTTTTTGTTTTCTTGTTTTTGTTTTTGTTTTTTTTTGTACTGAAGGCCACCTGTCTAGCTTCTAAGATAGTCAGGACAGCGGCAGAGAAGCGATTTGCCACAGAATATTATTATAAGTTGGCAAAATTTTAAGCTCCTAACTAATGTAGAATGGGAATCATCAGACGATGTCCATTCAACCGTTCAATCAAAGTCCATGCCACGATGGATTCCCCCAGTGGCTCTGCACACCAAAGACAGGCGTGAAAAAAACAGACGCTTTAATCAACAACACCTATGCACATAATGTTAGTAATATTTTATCGAAACCCAAGGATGCGGAAATAGAAGTACAAATAAACACATAGAAAAGCATGAGCATAATCGTGAACACAAGAGAAAACATGCAAAATAGCGATAAAAAACTCGATCGGAAAGAGGAATGAAACTCACTTAAAAAATAAGTACGAAATAATGACAAGCTAACTAAGTCAAGTATACAGACAAGTCTAACAAAGTAACTAAATGATGTATAACAGAGTGGAGTAAATACAATAAAACGCTCTCTCTAAAAACTGGAAGGAGCGGTGGGAGGTGAAAGACCAAAACCCACTACTCGTCCACTGACAACGAACGGCCGTTGGCCACCCCACCGAAGCAAGGCAACACATCTTTCGTTGTTAGGGGCTTGAGGTCACGGCACCCGAAGGGCCGCCGCCATGACGTCACACTTTCAAACCAGATTGTCGCTATTGCCATTTGACAGTTCGCTGTATGTTTTCCCTCCTTGGAAAGCTCTTTTATTCATGTGATGGGCCATTAATTGATTGACTACCTCACCAAATGTTAAGGGACGATGCTTTGGCTACTCAGTTTTGCACAAATATCCGCTCATCGTGAGCAAACGGTATTGTTTCAGAGGCAAATGATCAACATCAAAGACCTTTGAACCTCATTTCCTCAGAGAGGATAGTAGGACGAGAGCCCCAACTGGTAATGGTTATTCCAGGATTTGCGATCCATTTTCAATTGTTTATTCAACAATTAGCATCATAGACACCCAAACACGGGACATATACATTCTTTGGAGTATGATGATTAAACACATAATATTCATGCCACACAAAATCTCGTTAATTTTGCGTAAACAGCACACAAATTCAAAAATGAATGATGTCCGAGCAATGAATCCCCTATAAAAGGCTATACCTGCCATACAGTGATTACCCCAAGAGCTATTTTTCGTTGGTTATATTCACAATTTTTACAATAAGAGAAGTGGCCTTCGTCGCCGTTTTGCCCAAAGTTATGATACTCAATGTCTTAGCGTGGACGTGAATGTACACATACACATACTAATCCGTTCATGAAGGCAAAAATAAAATTTAAAAAAATTGCTGGGCTCCCTCGTGTACACATTACGTGCTAGAGATTCTCCAGGATTGTTCCTGTGCAATTTTTGAAGCAATCAGCCTTGTGGTTTTGGAGATTATTGTAGATCCCCCCCCCCCCAAATGATAATAATAATAATAATAATAATAATAATAATGACGACTACGACGACGACGACGATGACGATGACGATGACGATGACGATGACGATGACGATGACGATGATGATGATGATGATGATGATGATGATGATGATGATGATGATGATGATGATGATGATGATGATGATGATGATGATGATGATGATGATGCAAAAGCCTTTGAACCAGCCAGGTTGACAGCAATCTAAGGTATATCCCCAACAAGTTTGAAGATAATTTGGACAGCGGTTTTAGGGACGAAATTGAAAATGCAAAATGTGGATAGACAACGGACGACTGGGTTCCCTTAATAAAGTCTGAGCTGTACTAACAAGCCTGCTGAGCTTAAACGTGTCGCAGTTAGAAAAAATGCTGCATGTAGATACCACAAAAGAATTAATTTTTCATTTGGCTTGATGCAACAAATAAGCCACATTTTCACATTATTTACGCAAAAATATATCAATGTATCTCCAAGGAATTAAAGAAAAAATGGATGCCAAGCAAACCTGCTATTATTTTTGGCTACGTCATCACGCGTATTGCGCTGACTGGTTTGGTCCTCCGTAGTTTACATTGAAACAATGTTTGAAGCATGTGCAGACTTAGTTTATGACAGTTGATGAGGTTTGTTTCATTTGTGAAGTATCATATATTTTATGCTGAAAAATGTCAGGTTTGCTTTGAAAGATTATGTTGAAAACATAAATGGAAGCGCAGGCCAATAGTATCGCTTGCAAATTGAAAATGACAAGACAGTAAATGTAAATATACCAAAACACCATGGTGGGGGGGGGGGAAGAGGTAAGTTATTTAAAGTGGCATGTAACTGTCTAGCTCAGCTGAGGTGTCAGTCAGGTATCATGATAGAATGGTTCATCGTTCGTTGACAGTGCATCTATAGCTAAATTTTTACCTTCTCCAAAGTGTTAGCCCCACCCACTTCAAACTTGATAGGGATATTACGTGGGTGTTTTCCTGCGCATTAATTGTCACTCCCATGGTGCTGAAACTACTTGGAAATGTACTTTCCATGTTAAAAGTTATTCACAAAATGTTCATACTCTAAATCGCTGATATTTGCAGGAGTTTTTTGATGTGTTTATATGTCGTGTTATATACTCATTCCAATTGTTAACAATGCAAGTCAATGGGGTTTGCAATGGTGATTCACATTTTGACTTATTCTCGAAAACTATTGGCTAAATGTTTTTAAAATTTGACGGAAATGTACCTATGCTGGGTCCTTACAGGTTCGTCAACTGATCGCACTCCATCATGCTTTTACAATATTTTTCAGCCCCCCCCCACCACCACCACCATGGGAAAGAGACCTGTACTGTTTCTACAGTATATTTCTTTGATTGGCAGCCCCACGACTGATCTATACCATTGATGTCCCCTTACCCCAAGTACTCCAAAATCACATTCACTTTTGTGTAAGCCTCCTCCCATGGGAAAAGGGGGGGGGGGAGCTTAAACTGTTTGTAGGCTAAATTTCTACAATTGACAGCCCCACGAATAACCTAAACCATTAAGGTCCCCCGAATAGTCCAAAACCACATTCAAATTGTTTAAGCCTCCTGCCATTAGGACGGAGGGAAGGGGCTTATATTGTTTGTACGCTAAATTTCTTCAATTGGCAACCCCCACGCATGACATTGAAGTCCCCTACCCCGACTAGTCCTAAACAACATCTTTTCTTTTTTTTTTACCTTTGTAATTTTGATCTTGCCATATCTTGGTCACCAGTTGCATCTCCGAAAAACAATGTAATCCCAAATGCTGTCTAAAAACACTTGTCCTAGAGACCTACCATTAGGATCACCGTGACATAGATTTCCT
The DNA here is from genome assembly GCA_964020975.1 of Hermodice carunculata. NCBI lineage: Eukaryota > Metazoa > Annelida > Polychaeta > Eunicida > Amphinomidae > Hermodice > Hermodice carunculata. The sequence continues at coordinate 7,347,232 of OZ026627.1, forward strand.
GGAAAATGGGTTATATTGTAACTTTTGGATTTTTCACCTTCACTCGAAAACTTAAAGTCTGATCCGGTCAAACAAACTACATATGGAAACTTTATTGCCCTCACCACAATTTGTCTATTGAAACACATGCGTTCCGAGTCAAAGGTCAAGGTCATACGGCCATTTTTCGAAAATATTGGCGAAATTTTAAATTTTTTTCTCATGGATCTCAGAAACTGTAAAGCCCGGTGGCAGACCCTTGCACTACTTGTATATCATACTGAAGTTATGCACCGAATATTTGGTTAGTGGTGTGACCTACTTTTCTCAGATCGGGCAGTCATGTAGAGATAATCGCTTTTTTACATAATTTCAAAAGTTATCAAGCGATTAGAACAATGTTGAGCTCTATGGATAGCTGGCGTCAGGTCACACAAAAACTAACGGAAAACCTACACCGTCAAGTTTGAAGATCAAGCTCCTCTGACTGTTCTAAAAAAAGAAAGCTTTTAGACTATAAAGAAACAACAAACAAACAAACAAACTGTACGCTTCAAGTGTCAGAGATGGCTGGTACCTGCAAGTTTCATTCTAGCAGGATTACACTTGTGTGCTGAAAATTTGCACCTGATATGTGATTTGTTACCTTGACTGACAGTTTCAAGGTCAAGACCTTTTCCGGTTGTATATATTGTCAATACTCGGAAGGTCATAACTCTGAGTTGCCAGTGACCTTTGGAACACTTTTGGATTAGGTTAAAACCCCTCTTTATTACTCTTTAAGATGAGGCATTAAGTTTGTGACCTTGATCTAATTTTAGGGTCACTATTATCCACTTATCAAAAACACGTAATAGCCTTTGTCTCAAAAAATTATCAACGGATTTCAATGATGTTATTTTTGTTCATAGCTCAATTCTATGCCTAACTATGAAAATTTACATTTGACATTGAAAGGCCAAAGGTCAAGGTCTTTGGCGATCTGATGATTTTTTTAATCGGACATAACTTGCTCAATTTAAGTCAATTTTCATTGGATTTTCTCCATGTTGAGCTTATAATATAGGAATTTAAACAGCACAAATTTTTGTCCACATATTTTGACCTTTTGACTTAAAGTCAAGATATTCCGCCATTTAATATATTCAATTGGCCATAACTGGGTCCATTTTCATACGATTTCGAATCTGTAGGGCTCAATGTGTACGGAATGCCACAATGCAGACAACAATATATTAAGATATTACCTTTTATGGTACAGGTCATTGACCCTCAAACAAACTCCGTTTGCCATATCTCGATCAAGTTTTATCTGATTTTGTTCAAGCTGGCCTCAAAATTTGCGAAATGTATTGTTCCAGGACTTTGTGTTTTACATATGACCTTTTAAGGTCAAAGGTCAATGTCATTTGGCCCTTTAAGATATTTACTGAGCCATAATTGACCACTTTAGATTGGTAGAGGTCAAAGATCAATGTCATTTGGTCCTTTGAAATATTCATTGAGAAATTATTGACCAATTTATGTCCGATATGGACCCTGTTGGGGTCTAATTGTAGCTGCTGTCACAGTGCACAATGTTGTAATTTACATGTGGCCTCTGAAGGTCAAAATTCAAGGTCATTTGGCTTTGAAATGTTTATCGAGCCATAACTCGGTTAATTTTAATCCCATTCGGATCATGGTGGGCTCAAATTCTATCGATTGTCACACTGCACAATTTCGTAATTCATTTGTGACCGTTAAGGGTCAAAGGTTATGGTCATTGACCCTGTGAAATTTTCATTAAACTATAACTCTGGTCAATTTCAGTCCCATTCGGATCATGATAAGGTTAAATTGTAGGTATTGTAACACTGCACAATTTTGTACTTCACATACGACGTCTGAAGGTGAAAGATGAAGGTGCTATAAGAGGAGGTGACTGAAATGGGAGCTTGGATGGGAGGAGGTTTCCTGTCAGCGATCGCTTGTGACCAAAGACATTTAATTTTGGTTCTTTTTCTTTATTTTCCCAATTTTGATTTTGTCATATCTCAGTCCCTTTTTACATCTCTAAAATAAATTTCACCGCAAACAGTTATTACAAACACTTGTCCTAGTGACCTGCTTTAGGGGTCACCGTGACCTAATTATTCTGGAAATTGGGTCATACTGTCACTTTGAAATCTTTTACCGTCACTCGAAAACAATCCGATCTGGTCAAAAAAGGTATATATGGAAAATCTGTTGTGCTCATCACATTTTCTCGGATGGGGCGGACATGTTAAAAAATTCCGTTTCTTGCATAAATGCAAAAGTTATCAACTGATCTGAACGATGTTGACATCAGTGGATAGCTGGCGTCAGGGCACACAAAAACTTATTAAAAGCTACCCTTCTCAAGTTTGAAGGTCACGATCACATGACCGTTTGAGGAAAAAAGTTTTTTAAGCAAAAAAAAAATGTACGTCAGAAATCTAAAAGATGGGATATTCATTTTAGCAGGATTACACTTGTGTGCAGAAGTTTTACGCCTGATTTGTGATTTGTCAGGTTGACCTACAGTTTCAAGGTCAAGAATTTTTCCAGTTGTACATGTTGTCAATATTTGGAAGTTCAAAACTCTGAGTTGCTAATGACCTTTGGAACACTATTGACCAACGTTAAGACCTCTTTTTATAAGCCCTTTAAGATGATGCATTTAATTGTTGACTTTGATCTAATTTTAAGGTCATAAGATCTACGTATGGAAAACACATTTTGGCCTTTATCTCACATTTCAATGATGTTTATTTTCTTACATAGCTCAATTCTACGCCTAACTGTGCACATTTACATACGGCCTTGAAAGGTAAAAAATCAAGGTCATTTGGCGATCTGATGATTCTAAACCTGACATAACTTGCTCAACTTAAGTCACTTTTCATTGGTTGTAAGCATGTTGAACTCAAAATAAAGGAATTTAAACAGCACACATTTTTTGTGTGCATAAACTTTAACCTTTAAGACTTTAAGGTCAAGATCGTCCGCCATCTTCACATATTTATCTGGCAATAACTGGGTCCATTTTCTTCAGATTTTGATCTGGTTGGGCAAAATGCGTTGGAAATGCAATAACACACACATCTATTGTTAACATATATCCATACAATGTCAAGGTCATTGACCCTCAAACGCCTTCATTTTGCCGTAACTCGATCAAGTCTTATCCGATTTTGTTCGTATTGGGCTGAAAATGTGTGCAATGTGTCTCCGCAGAAGTTTGAATTTTAAATGTAACCCCTAAAGGTAAAAGGTCAATGTCATTTACCTTTTGAAATATTCATTGAACCAAAAATCAATCAATTTGCATCTGCTTTGGACCATATTGGGGTCTAGTTGTAGCTATTAAAATACTGCACAATTTTTGTACTCTACTTGTCATCTCTAAGGGCCAATGGTCAAGGTCATTTGGCCCTTGGAATATTCGTTGAGCCATAAATCAATCAATTTACATCCGATTTGGACCCTGTTGGTGTCAAATAGTAGCTTTTGTCACACTGCACAATATTGTAATTTTGTAATTTACAGGTGACCGCTTAAAGTCAAAGATTAAGGTCATTTTCATTGAGGTACAACTCGGTCAATTTTAAACCCATTTGGATCATTTGTGGCTCAAAGTGTAGCTATTGTCACACTGCGCTATTTTGGACAGCACATGTAACAACTAAAAGTCAAATGTAGAGGTCATTTGGCCATTTGAAATTTCTATTGATCCATAGCTCAGTACGTTTCAACCGATTTGCACCATGTTGGCGCATGTTGTAGTTATCATAACATTACAAAATATTGCAATTTACATGTGACCTCTAAAGGTCAAATGGCAAAGCCATTCAACCCTTCGAAATATTCATTGAGCCATAACTCGATTGTTTTTTTAAACTGTGAAGATAAGATGACTGAAGTGGGAGCAAGGCTGGGAGAGGCTTCCTTTCATCACTTGCTTGCGATCGGAGATCTCTAATTTACGTTTTTTTGTAATTGGTGCTTTCTTTCTTTATTATTATTATTATATCATCATCATCATCATCATCATCATCATCATCATCATCATCATCATCATTATTATTGAACGGAGGACAGTTGTGATCCAAAGGGACACTGGTGCTGCCCAGTCTTTACTGTTGGAAGATTTACTTCTTTTCTCAGATGAAACTTATCAAAAAGCCAGTGTATTACTTCAGGGTGTTGAGGGAAATTACATAACAGTCCCACTTCACAAAGTTTACCTGAAGTCTGATTTCAAAATTAGACCAGCGGTTGTATGTATTTTACATAGTCTCTCGATAGAAGGTGTGACCTTCCTTCTAGGGAATGATACAGCAAGGGTTAATATGAAAGGTAAGCCCCGGTACCATATTTAACAGATGAGCTACTCACGACAGGGGACACAGAGCATCTTGAGAGGGAATTTCCGGACATTTTTCCCGCCCGTGTTGTGACAAGGCCAATGGCTCATGATGCTTCTAAACAAGAAGCAAGTGACAAGGATGATGAATGTCTAGGGCTGGCAGAGACATTCTTTGTTGGTAATCTGGAGGACCAAGTGAGCCATGAAGGTAACTTGAGTCCGGAGGTAAGCCATGACGGTAACCTCTCTGACCAGGTAAACCAAAATAATCATCTGTGTCAAATGCCTAATTTAAATCGAGATAAGCTGCCTAGGGAGCAAAAAGCTGACCCTCAGCTAAGAAAATTGGGAAGTACAGCTTTAACTAAAGACAAGGCACAAAAAGACCCGGCTGGGTGTTATATTAAGTCAGAAGTGTTGATGAGGGAATGAAGACATCCAGATGCTTCCACTGATGAAGAATGGAGAATCATTCAGGAAATAATGGTTCCTCCATCATATAGGGCAGACATTTTAAAGACAGCCCATGATGTGCCTACGGCAGGCCACATGGGTATAAGGAAGACTTAAGATCGAATATTACAACACTTCTTTTGGCCCAGATTACATTGAGATGTGGGAGAATTTTGTAAGACATGTCATACATGTCAAGTGGTTTGAAAACCCACTCAGAAAATAAAACCTGCTCCTTTGATTAGTATCCCAGTTCTTGAAGACCCATTTCGCAGGGCTATTATAGATTGTGTGGGACCACTTCCAAAAACAAAAGGGGGAAATAAGTTTCTCCTCACTATCATGGGTTCAGCCACTAGGTATCCTGAGGCCATCCCATTAAAAGCATTAAAGCTTCTATGATCAGTGATGCTTTAATGAAATTTTTCACTAGAGTAGGACTGCCCAGACAGATACAGAATTACTTAGGTTCAAATTTCATGTCTGCAGTATTTCAGGAGGTTGCCCATCAGTTACGCATCAGGCATATTAAATCTTCAGCCTACCACCCAGAAACACAAGGGGCTCTAGAAAGGTATCATCAAACACTGAAGAATATGATGAGAACCTATTGTTTTGAAAATGAAAATTAATGGGATAAAGGTATAAATATGTTTTTATTTGCCACCAGAGAGATATCAAATGAATAACTGGGGTTCAGTCCATTTGAACTGATATATGGACATACTGTGAGAGGTCCACCAAAGCTTATGAAAGAAAAATGGTTGGTGGATACACAAGATGAATCTTTCGTGGAGTATACGTCCAAATTTAAAGAAAAGTTGAAAAAAGCTTCTGAGGTGGCACAATCAAATCTGATGAATGCACAGGATAAGATGAAAACATGGTATGATAGGAAAGCAAGGGAAAGAAATTTTAAACCATGACACAAGGTGTTGGTACCTTTGCCTATGCAAGGGCATTTAATTCAGGGAAAATTCAGTGGTCCTTATCTGTTTGAAAGCAAGTTGAATGATGTGGATTATATAATATCTACACCAGATAAGAGGAAAGCTAAACAGCTTTGTCACATCAACATGTTAAAAGAACACCATGAAAGAGAAACATCAGTAGCAATTGTCAGTGCCGAAACTTAAGAATGATGGTAATAATGTTGGGGATGATGAGAATGATCCATACTCAAATGAAGACTTGAGTTCTATTTCCAGTGTAATAATGCAGAACTCTGACATATTTCAAAATCTTGACAGCAAGATCAGTCATTCGGAGCCTGCACAGCAAGCTGATTCAGAAAAACTGTTTCATGAGTTTGAACATTTATTCTCAGACCAGCCTGGTTGCATCTCAATATTATGTCATGATGTAGATGTGGATGATGCTGGTCCAATAAAGCAACAACCTTAGCAGATGAATCCTATCAGATTGGCTGCAGTTCGAGGAGATATAAATTACTTGCTGGAAAATGATATTATGGAACCAAGCCAGAGTACCATTAGTACTCCTATCGTATTGGTTAAAAAATACCTGATTGTTCAATGCAAGTTTGCATTTATAATAGAAAGGTGAACTCTGTGACTATGTTAGACTTTGAGATACCTGCCTATCTGAGCCATAGAGTGGATGATTGTATTGGTAAGATAGGAATAGGGTGAATATTGTATAAATATTAATCACATGAGTGTGTTCAGATTATCAGATTATTGGCAGTAATATTGTTCATGTTGCTGTGTAAAAATGTCACTTGAAAAGAGTATGTATGGAGACATTTGCATAACTTTATATTCAGTGATTGGAGACATGATTTTTCCAATTGATTTAAAAATCTGTGTCTACTACTTATGTGTTTGATGGGTAGATTAAAGTTCCCCGGGTAGTTTGTGTGTGAATATACACATATATATGTATACATACGTATGCAAATATCTTGAAAATGCAATTATGTGCAAAGTTCACAAAATGAACAAAATTTGTATGGAAATATATACACATTTACTATTTAAGAGACTGAACTGGAGATTATTCCTATTGTGATGCAAAGAAGTTTGTATTGTTGACAGTAAAACTTTTCCTCAATCAGTTCGATGAGATTTGTATAAACAATGCCACTCTGTCAATTAGAACCATGTGTGTGTTTATTACAGTGAAACAGTTGAAGTTATAGTATAATTGTTCTAAGTGAATGTTAATGCCACTTTGTAAAAAGAGTAGATATTTCTTGTTGGAAATCACTGTGTATTGTAGGTTTGAGTACCTAAAAAGTAACATTGACAATTTGGAAGACAAATTTTCCTTATATTTCCAATTTTTCTTTCTCCAAGGAGGGGGTGTGTTATGAAATTGTGTGTGGCTGTTTGTTCTTATTTGGGCAGGTCACTGTATTCATTAAGTGTGTACCAGGTCATTGAGTTCAATGAATATTGTGCAGGGTCACTGGGTGGACCTGTTTGTGGGTGACTCACATGTAATTTGTGAACAGGTGGAATCAGCTAGAATGCTGACCTACATTCATGTAAGGTGATCAATGCAGATCTCAAACTACACTGTGATGTGTGACTAATTGGAAAACACTGGAACAGTGGTGATATTTCTCTGGGTCCATATAAACCAGATATTTCTTGACTGACACAGGAGAACAGGAAAACAGAGAAAAGAACAGGAGAGAGCAGAGAAAAAGAGAGAATCCTGAAGGATCTGACAGAAGCTGTGTGTTGCCATCAAGCCATTGGGACTGTGAGCCATTGTTTAAATTGTACCTGGGAAGTGTGGACAGTGTCTTGGGTGGACTTGTATATTTGGTACTACCCATTTACACTTTGTACCTGTACAGTGGTGACATTGTCTGTGAGTGGACTAGTATATTGTACCACATTGGAACCAAACCGTTCCTCTGTGGGATTTGATCAGCACCACATATTTCAGTACCACATTGGACACAAACCGTACCTCTGTGGGATTTGTACCACATCATTTGGCACCTGTCATAGGACTTGGAACTGTGGGACAATACCAGTGGATTACCATTTATCTAAGACCGTTTGACTGCTGAAACACCAGTGGATATACCTTTACCTACTTTGTACAAATTTTGATTAATATATCGTTATTGTTAAAGTTATGTTATTGTTGTCATTCTTTGTTCAGTTCTGATGATATTCAAAAGGTGGGCATCGTAACAGTGGCAAAATTCAGCATGGGGAGGACCCTATATAAAATAAAGAAATTGTAAATGAGAACCAAGTGTTGGCGACTTTTGTGCGAGCGATTGGGTAACTGGACACATGGTTACTAAATCTGAATGTTCACAAGTAAAATAACATATGCCACTAGACCTTAGGTTCAACGTAAAATTATACAGCAGTTTGAATTTTTGCGTCTGAAAAAAACGGTATTTAAAAAGTGCAAATTGAACATAGATGTAAACCGGGAAGTCTACTCTTGTCCAACATGCAGGGTGACACTTGTTGAGCTGCCCATGTGCATCGTTTGCAATAAGGTCAGGGCCACCGGACAATGTGAAGTCTGTTCTTATTGACGTGGCACCAAAGAAACCCCATTTTCACAAGTTGCATTTTAGGGGACATATGCATATGTCAAAATTGACTATTGATGTCATATTAACAGGTCATCCAAATTGTGCAAACCTTTCTACAATTTGCAGTGTAAACAAACACACAATTAACTCTTCATTACTAAATAAATCGTGTTGGATCGCTTCAAACTGATTCTATGACTATTTGTATATGCCAGCCAAGCCTACCCGGCCCTTTAAAGACGGATTGCTCGGAAAGTTGATGGTGGCAAAAAAGTCAAATTTGCAGCGATATGAGTCGAGTTTTGATTGCTCCATTTTTCTAAAGTCTGGGCTGAACATTAAAGTCTCAAGTGCCGAAACGTATCAGAGATTTTTAAAATGTTGAACCATATGAAAGTTACCGGTTCGCAAAAATGAATAGTCTGTTTCTGTACCAATATAAAAAATGAGTCAATCTCTCATGAGAGAAAGGACACAATAAAAAATGCTCGCTTTTTTTTTTAAAGTAGTTTCAAAGAAATGTTCCAAAATTGTGATGCAATCCCGTTTCAGCATTATCGGTTTATAGAACAGCTTTGACTGTGTAGCTGTATCTATCGGTCGCTGTGCATTCTCAAGGCACTTGCGGTTATGTACAGAAATATATTTATTCTGTTAATCATGACTATTGCTGAGATATTTGGCTTTGAATTTTATACCATGAAATGGGTTGGATATCACCTTGAGATTGTTCCAGTAATTGATAATGAAATTTCACATATAGCTACTATCGGTACTCCAATTTCATAAGTGTAAACTAAAATCTATAGAAAAAGTTAATACCGTTTTGAAATTATATTAGATATCCTGTCGATTATGAGACCCAAGTAGTTTAGTTTTTTTATTATTTTCATATGATTTTTGTGTCTTTTTGCTATTTTAGACTTTTTACTCCAGAACTCTCACTCGGTTTAACATGAAACTTGGTGGATATGTTTATTGTGAAAAGGTCAAACAAAGTTGTTCACCAGGTGGCACAGCTGTGGATGGCTGATTTTTAATGATTTGTTTTCAGTTCGGGTACTTATCGGTAAATGCACCATTTGCATTGATTACCGTGTATGTCAATGGGCATTTTAATTCTAATTCACATTTCGGACTTCCCTGAAACCATCAGCCAAACTTTCCTCAACCTCGGCGGGGATGTACCTTAGGTGGGTCTCTGCCAGATTTGTTCAAATTGTCACGCTCCAGACATTTTTGGATTTTTATGTCTTTTTTCCTTCTGTATCTAGCACTGCATTTTTTTTTATGATCGTTTATGTGTTTTTGCTCTTTTGGACTTCTTATCCAGAACGGTCACTGAGATTAAGCTGAAACTTGGGGAATATGTTCCTTGTTAAAGGGTCAAACAAACTGGTTGACTACCTGTGCTAAGGATTTTTAAAGTTTAAAAAAGAGCACTAACCGGCAAATGCACCTTTCCCATTAATCACAATGCAAGTCAATGGAGATTCGTATTCTCACTATCATGTATTTTTCCCATCAAGTAACAATGTTCTTTTTAAAGTTCTCTTTTAATATTCTTTAATTTCTCAGGCTCCAGTAAAACTAATATTCTTAATTAATTTCACTTTAGGAAAATCTAAAACATATTTTTAAATGTCATATGCACTTAGCTAATGCCCAACACAGGTCTACTCAGTTGCAACTTTGATTTTGTGAACAAGCTTAGGTCAGCTGAACACGGGCCGTTCATACAGCCCTCTTGTGTTATAACCTTCCTGAATTTTGGGATTTTAAACGTCACAAATCATCTTAAAAAATAAAGTTTATTGATTTCAGCAGAGCCGATGTAAAGCAGGGCTGCATACTTTTTATGAATAGTTATCCCTTGACCCTTGCAAGGGCCAAGGTAATGCAATTAGCAGCGAATGTGAGTGAATTTCTCTGACTGTGTGCCTTAAGTTTCTTTGACAGCATCTCTCTACAAGTGGATAAAGGAGGATAATTAAACTCTAATGGTTAATCACCGTCCTAAAACTGTACGTCGATGTTGAAAACGATAATACTGACTTAGTTCCAACGTCACGAGGTCTAATCTTTGAATTTTGTGCACACGTTATCTGATGAACCAAATAGATCAGGACTACAAAATTGTAAGTTGATCACCCTTTTAAATGTCTACATCGAGTTCGCAAAAGACTCCCATTGATCACATCAGAAGGACAATGTTTCTGAACTTATTGTGCACGATCTGTCAAGAATCAGAACACAGAGGGTCCAAAAGTTTTACAGATGATCACTCTTGTATGAGTAAACGTATGGTCAGTGTAAGATAAGCTAAGACGATCACACATCTCAGATTAAATGTGATTGTCATGGCACTGACGACCCCCAACGGGTCAAAATCACTGTCGTTTTTAGTATACAAAATTACCGTTACTAATTTGTACGGGTGGGCAACCAGGCCTGCACATAGGCATGTCGTAGTGCAGCTATCTACACTGGTCGTTAACTATGAATATGTTTCATTTGGTTTCCCTAATTTTGTAAGAAAAGGGATTCATCACTCAAACCATTATTAGACTATTGCATTTATATTGTCTTGGATAAATCTTACATTAGTATTGCAATTTACCGGATACATTTTGCATAAACTATATATAACATGACCTTTAAGTGTAATGTAAGCCTATCGGTGTGCTTAAAATGACATTGTATGCATTTATGGATGTTTGTTTGTGCTTCACGCAAAATTTTCAGGAGGATCTTTTTGGCAGAGTAAAGTTCACGTATTTGGCAAGGTCAGGTATCGTCAATAGATATTATGACAAACAACGGAAGCCCTAGCATTCAGCTGAAGTGCAAGTAGGCGATGCATTGGGCTCAGATAACTCTGTGAATCAAGTTAATATGGAATGTCAGATTCTGTGATACTCGCTACTCCACTATGCCTGCTTGGCTTGGTCTGTTTTATAATATGTACAGACAGAAAGTAAAAATATGAATATTGGTACCTGTCATCATATCATCAACTCCATACATGGTAAAGACTGCACAGTCTGCATGTGGTACCTGCAGTTTCTTGTACTTCTTCATTTCTTCATCCGGAAAACCAGGTATCCTCTGCGCTGTTAAACAAGAAACAAAGAAACCACAAAGCTGTGAACCATGATTTTCGGAGGAACAGTGCTGCCACTGCGTTATTACAAAAAAAAGTATCCAATTCAACTTTAAAAAAGTATAAATTTTCAGAAAAAGTAGAAAAAAAGTATAAATATGAAGCAACTCACGGGTATTGCAGCAAAATCATACTGTAACAAGAGAGCTGTGTGAACAGTCCATGCTCAGCTGACCTAGAGATTCATCACACTTGTGGCTTTGTAAACTTGGGATAGGATCAAGGTCACCCATGTACTGAGCAAGTCTGACCTATATGGAAGAACACTTACATGTGCAACATCAAAGTCCCAGTTCAAGTACTTCTCAAGTTATAGCACTGAAGAGTAAAATAAATGCATGCTGTACTGTGACCTCAGAAATGAGATCAAGGTCACTCACGTACTGTCTAAGCATGACCTTAATAGAGAAAATTAACATGTGCAACATCATTGCCCTAGCTTACTCAAAATAGATCTTAAGTTATCAAGTGAACAGTAAAGTCCATATCAATTGTCCAGTTACTTTGGGTCACTCATGTACTGAGTGTGGCCCTCAAAGAGAATATCCCATAACCCTGTAAAACATGAAAGTATAAATAGTAATTCTCAAGTTATCATCCGAAGAGTTCAATGAACCTAAGTGACCCTGTGACCTTCACAATGAAGTCAAGGTCGTCCATGCCTTGTGTAACTCCGGCTGTCATGCCTTCAAGTCTTCCTATTAAATTTTGAATCAATTGGCCAAGTGGTTTTGGAGATTTTTTTTAAGATTTGGCCAAAAATGAACCAAAAACTCATAAAAAAAATCCAAAAATTACTGGAACACGACCATTAAATGAACTTAGCAGAGACCCACCCAGGGTACATCCCCACCGAGTTTGAAGTGAATATGATGAGTGGTTTTGGAGAAATTGTTCAAAATGTGAATTACCATTGCAATCCCCATTCACTCACATACAGTAATCAACAACACTGTATGCATTAACCGACAAGTACCTGAATTGAAAAATTCATTAAAAATCAGCAATTCATAGTGTGAAGTTCTCACACGAAGATTGTCGGTTTGAAAACTTGACAAGTCTATCAATTCCACGGTCCATATATAATGTATCAATTACATTTCCTGTTCGTTCCCAAGGCACAATATTTTGCCTGGGTAACGAACCTCACAGCCAGCCTTTTTTGACTACATAATTTCAACAAGGCAGATTTTCACTACTACTACTTAATAATCTATATAAATTGCATATAAAATAGACTTTGCATGCTCCACAAATGTTTGTTACGTGCATGATTTGCATATAATTTGGAAATGTTCATTGGTCGAAAGTTCTGACATGTTAATGCTGACCTTCCCCTTGCACCTTTTGATTACGGCATCATTTACGTCATCCTATTTTCTGGTCAAGATAACTGTACCAGACTCTAGGAAAGACAACACTATCACAGATCTTGCAAATGATGACACTGTGGTCTTACCCGAGATCACATCATTATTAAATAAAAGCAGACTTGGCCTGATAAAAGTCAAGATGCACACAAATGGCTCAAGCATAAGCATTCAGTTCCATATGTCACAATGCATGAGATTTTATACCTGTTCTTGGACACGGTTTTGGAGAAATAAAAAATAGCATAAAAACATTTTTTACATATAAAAAATTTGTAAAATCACTGCGCCACCTGTTGAACAAATTAAGGTCTAAGGGTCCCCAGAAGTCTTCCTAAGCAATTTTAAAGCAATTGGCCAAGCACTTTTGGAGAAGATCTTTTTAAGATGCGCCCCCCCCCCCAAAAAAATAAAAACAAAACAAAAAACAATAAAAACAAAAACAAAATTCATAAAAAAATAAAAAAATCAATAAACCATCACCTTTGTACAAACTTGGTAGGGACCCAAGTACATTCCCAGCAAGTTTGACGTAAATCTGGCCAGTGACTTTGGAGAAGTCGAAAATGTAAATTGTGGACACTGTCAGACGGACGATGGATGCCTAACCACCACATTAGCTCAGCTGACTGACAAATCAGCTGAGCTAAAAATCATCCATAGTTACTTGTAATGAACAAAGAACAGACTTCCATGCTGAGTTGTACCACTTAAAGTGCATGTTTTATGAGCCTGATGGGAACCAGGACCTTGTCTATGCCAAAGGTATCTCTGTACCATGGTCCAGATCCTCATTATGACCGACACCAAAAGATGCGAGGTTTCTGCTAACCTCCAAATGGGGGTATATTACCCTTTCATATCATGAAATACCCCATTAGCAAAATTTAAAGGGTCCCAACTTCCTATTTTCTTTGTTAACTTTGCAACGGATAGCAAAAAATTGAATCTCTTTAAGATTGGGGCCCTTTGAAAAATTCCCAACAGAAACACTGACATGGACCCATGGTTGTCACTCAGTGGGAAGATGGTTCATCATTCTTGTTAACCAGACACTCAGAAAAGCTTTGAGCATCCTTAAAACCCTACCCTTAATATCTAACTGAATTCCAATCAAAAGTTAAAAAATTTGTCAAAAAAAGGATAAAAAAAGTATTTTAGGGAAAAAAGTATAAATAAAGTATAAAAAAGTAAAACAGTGAAAATAAAGTACCATACTTTAAATAGTATAATGTGGCAGCACTGGAGGTGATTGCCACATCTAAGATGGAAAAGGTCATAATAGCACATATAAACATCAGTTTCTAATGATTTATCAACTTCGAAAATTTTTAAGGATTTATAATCTAGGTGCAAGACACACTTTACGAAACTAGTCTCCAGCTTCTTACACAGAATTGGATTTAAACCCACTAATAAAACTGACATTACACTCTTAGAAACGTCTAGATATAAAATTTGACACATATCCATTAAAAGCATCACCAAAACCTAATCATGAAAGCCAAACATTTTCAATATATATATATATATATATATATATATATATATATATATATATACATATATTATGCATACATATATGCATTTAATATAAAATAAAATACATATTTGTGTTTGTGAATTGTCTCTTCTCCATACAGCTCCAGCTTACGGGTACATATGACACCCTTTCGGTGCACAGACAAATGAGAGAATCTGCATCTTCCACTTGATGAACTCAGTTCATATGCTTTGCTTGTTAACTGATAAGGCAGCTAGATATCTTTATCAAGGTGGTGGAGCTATTCCCAGATGACAACATTGGATCTATCATACCTTAATTATACATGTGTAAGTTTGGCGTGTTATAAAAAGTATCAATCGAGTTCCCACTTTCATCTATCAAGTTACTTATTGTGTAAAACAAGCTGACACTGAAGACCCCAGTCCAGTTACTTCCATTTTGCGAAAGGTTTTCACAACGTAGCTTTCAAAAGTGTACTATACCAAATATATCCCCACGAGTGTACTCCCGATTGATTTGCATTTTGATCGATTGGAATGTGTGCATCAACTGACCAGTACTCAAATTAAAAAAATGTGTTCAGAGATGCAGAATGTCATCAACTAGCGGAAATGTAATTTTGACCCATCCACAAGCTGCATTGCCACCAAATTTCAGAAGAATGTAAGTTATACATTTTGGAAAGGAAGTCAAAACTTGCAAAAAAGACACAAAGCAAAAAAAGAAAAAAAAAATTGCAACGCCACCTAGCGAACAAATTGAGGTCAGTAGTCCCCCAAAGTGTTCCTGTGCAGTTGTGAAGCAATTCGCTCAGTGGTTTCGGAAATGGTTTAGGATTTTGTCACAAATGCCCCCCCCCCCCGAAAAAAGCAAGTATTGTTCGCGACAATTTGAGTACAATTGGTAGCGAATAACCCAAGGTACACCGCCACTATGTAAGATGTGAATCTTGTTGACTGTTTTTGGAGAAGTGAAAAATGTGACTAGCCATTGCAATCTCCATGGACTTGCAACGTAATGAATGCGACATTATATATCAACATTCATACTTAACTGCGATCCTGCTCACTTCCTGTGTGATCGTGGCAACAGGCTGATGCTTCAACCATGATCAGGGCAGATTTGTATTATCTACTACATGAACATCCATAAATAACAAGTTTTCAACCAAAAAAGAGCCCTTTGTAATCAATTTAGGCAGCCTTTATGTTTCCAATATACAGTTTCTTAAGATTATTCTGTGTTCGTATTGTTTATTTGTTGAGAAAGTACTTTTGACCATGCGAAATACATGGATCTGCCGTTGTGTCGGTGGCTCCGTCTTTTGCTCAATAGGTGCTAGAGTAGGACCGCATTTAAATCAGAATACATCTTTTAGACCTAAATGGAAACGTTCCTTTAACACCAGAGTTGCGGAATATCGTCAACTATTGAAAGGGTTTATTTTTCCTTTCTGTAAGCTACATTTCGAGTGAGTTTCAGAAGAATCTACATGACGGTTTGGGAGAAGAAGTCGAAGATAAAGAAAACGCAATTTGTCAAAAAAGTAGAAAATATCGCGGCACCATTTCGAGGCCTCAGGAGTGTTCATATGTAGTTTTGAAGCAATTGGCTTTGCCGCTTCGAGGAAGATTTTTTTCTGATTTTACCAAAAGCTGCCCCCCCCCAAAAAAAAATCATAAATAGAAACGTCGGTGGAACGTGATATATAAAAAAATGGGGTAGAGACCCACCCAAGATACATTCCCACCAAGTTTGAAGTGAATCTGCCCAACAGTTCTGCAGAAGTTGAAAATGTTAATATTCATGGCAATCCCCAGTGACTTAATCACTAATCAATAGAAATCCATAGAGTAGCCGACAGTAACCAAATTGGAAAATCGCTGACAATCAGAGATCCTGAGTATCACTGCTCATATTTATATACCAAGCTTAATGAAATTAACTGATGCTTTTGGAGAAGTCGAAACAGCCTAAACGTAGCAAAATAGGAAAATAAAAGAGACTTTACAAAAAAATGAATAAATTCATAAAACATCCCAAAAATTTTTAGGACGTGACCATTTGAAGAAACCTGGTAGATACCCACCCAAGGAAATCCTTAAAGGTTTCAAGTCAAACTGGCCAGTGGTTTTGGAGAAGTCGAAAATGTGAATTGTGGACAGGCGGGGGACGGATGACTTACGACGGACGACAGACCATCCCGTACGCTCAGAAGACTGACAAATCAGCGGAGCTTAAATATATTTTTTAGCCCCAACGGTATACACTGATTACCGCAAGGATGAAAAAATTTATGTACCTTCGATCATTTTTAGGTTATGCTGCATTCTATTTTGGGCTTCTGTAGGAGATAATTTGAATGGTTTCCCATTCTTTGTCAAAACAAAGCATGTGTAGTGTTTGCATAGTTCCATCATCTTCACAATTCGTTCCTGTGTACTTTCTTCTCGAGTGACCTTATTAATTTTTGTGAATACGGAAGGCACCATTAACAGAGTGTTTGCAGGTTTCACGTGTAAATATAGACGTTTGTCATTGCATGGATTTGAGCTGAACTCAAAAAGTTCACCAGGGTCCTCACAAATCAGTTCTTGTAACCGGGTGATGACTTCTTTTTGCCATTTGATAAACACGTTTTCTTCCATTTTGTCGTGCAATGCATTTATTATTTCGATGTATCCTTTGCAATTGGAACTGGCAATTGCACTTGCCAAAGTCACAAGTTTAAACATTTCTTGTTCCTCTGTTTGGTTACAAATGTGCACAGTCACTGGGCCTATGTTGTAAGCCGCTTTTTTGGAAGGCCATGGCTCATAAGTAGACACATCTAAAATACATGGAAGCAAGAATGAAAAAACGTATCTGACAATGCACCAATAACAAAAAGCATATTTATGTGAAGATGTGTTATGTGTATGCAGCCATCTTATTAAATCTACTCAATACGTGAGAATGTGCATCTAAGAAAAGGAATATGATTTGTGCAAATAACGTGCATATTCTACAACAACTAATTTCCCAATGAACTTTCATGACAATTTTGTATGCTGGAGACGGGGGTGGTAAGTTATAATGTCTTCTGACACCTTTTGTTCGGCTGACACTTCCAAACATAATGGATGTAGGAAAGATATGCCAGCAACGTGTGAATGCTCACTGCATCTGGGTTGTGTTAAGCTGATTTCATTTTCCACAATACTTCTACAGGATCATTCATGTTATCACCTGTAGAATTAAACTTTGGACCTGCTGGATGGTGAACGAAAACCATAGAATGATAATTTTACTATCTTCCAAACAATAATGCTTGCCTGCTTAGCTGGTTATTGTGTGTTCCCAGCACAGCCTTCCCTGTTGCAGAAATCAATGGCTGTTCTTGTGATTATGCGTGAGCGGATTTGTGTACTTAAAGTTTATTTATACATCAAATACACTTAGAGTCACTTGAGCATATAAGCTTACTTATTCTGAACCATTTCCACAAAATTTTTGTGAAATTGTGTGTGCTTACACAACGATTTGGAAACCAGATTTAAAAAAAATGGATCAAATCTTTTGCAGCGTTCCATTCAAACACAGAATTATTGATTCACGGAACATTCAGTCCTTTTCCCAATTGAAATATGTTTTTAACATGATTCCCAAGGAATGCAAAATAAAAGACCCCCCCCCCATTATTTCCTTTAAATATAGCACCAATATTAGACAAAGTATCATGAATTACAAGAAATTTTTGGCTTGAATTACGCTTGAGGATATCGCAGCGAATCAAAATTGTGACTGTATTTCTAACAGTAAGCATTTTAATTTTGTTGTTGCATACCACAAACATATTTTACAGGTAATTTGGATACAAAATATAGTTTTAAAAGAATTGATGACAAAAGGTACAAAAATTTGGATATGTCCTTAGTTGAACATTGACAGTATTTTTCAGGATAAATGTAACACATTTGATTCCTACTGTATGAAATGGGCAAAGAGAGAAAAAATGGAATTTCAGAAATTTGAAAGGTGGTTATCAAACCTGAAAAGAGTCTTTAGAAATAGAATTTATCGTTACAAATCCCACATTAAAATTTGAATACAGTCAATTTAAAACAGCCTAAGGTTTCAAAAGCAGTCTAAAAACTACAAGAAAGATTTGTAATCACTAACATTCATAAGGCAGCTAACAATTTTGGGATCATCTGCAAATAAATATTATCTGGATGTTTTGAAAATGAAATTGATATAAATAGTATTTCAGACATAAAAGGAAATGACGTATATAAACTACCCAAACAATCCATTAACAATATTATAGATGCACACAAAGATGAGATGAAAAAGAATTTTATATCAAAATTTCTGGAGATGACTCTTCTATTCCACTTTTGTTCTGGATACCCAAATTGCATAAAAACTCTTTTAGATCTACATTCATAGCGGGTGCTTCAAAATGTACAACAAAACAATTATCAAAGGAAGTAACATTGTGTTTGACTGCAAATAGGACTAATTTCTGTAAATACTGAAATGCAATTTCTAGAATCTGTGAAATAATTTGTTTTTGGAGTATAAGCAATTCTTCCGAGTTTGTATCTAAAATTAAAGATTTTTAAAAGCACAAAATATAAAACGTTTTGATTTTTCTTCACTTTACACAAATCTACCCATAGATGAAGTCAAAAGTTCTCTTTCAGAAATAGCAAATAAACTGTTATACATTATGGTAAACCATATATAAATATTAATTGATATGCAAAGAAAGCATATTAGTCACACAATAAATACTCAAAAAGTAATGTTAAATCTTAAACTGTTGAATCTTTGATAGATGCTATAAAATTTATTTTTGGTAATACTTTTGTTCAATGCAGACCATTGGTTTTTCAACAAATAAAAGGCATTACAACGAGTAGCAAAAGCTCCCCGTTACTTGCAGATTTATATTTAACCTGGCTTGAATGTAAGCATATGGATAAATTGATGAAAAAGGACTTTCTAATGCCTACAAAATTATCAACCAAAGCAAGATGTATTGATGGCATTGTCTGTGTAAATGTACAAATTTTCAGTGAAATTGCTAAAGAAATTTAAACCAAAAATATCCCTTTGGAGGGTATCAATTCAGATGGTTTCAGAGATGTGTTTCGGGATTTGGATATTCGAGTCCCTAATGTTAGGTTTTGTATTAAAGTCTCTCACAAAATAGTTTAATTTGAAGTAGTTAACTATCCTTTCCAGGACAGTAATATTTCGGAACCTATTGGATACAATACATTTTTGTCACAAATTCGTGATTCGATCGCATTTGTTCTAAATTTTAGGACTCTGCATCTAGAACAAAATTCATTTACAATAAACTTGAGTCAAGAGGATTCAAAGATATACTTTTGATCAAATATTTCAACAAATGTTGCTCTACACATCCAGAAATGGTTAGAAAATTTGGCTTCAATTATTTTAGAGATTTTAGACTTGCCTGGTTTGCTACTTCAATCTTTTGTCATCTTTCTGTTTTGATTAGCACTTTCAGACATTATAGGCTTACGTGTTTTCTGTCAAGTTACCCCCCCCCCCCTTTCCGGGGTAGCAAGCAGTTGCCGACGACAGTGACAAATTATACTTAAAATTGTATAGAAGTACGTTTTGACAACATGTGTTGACATAAATGCTAATGACTTTCACTCTTCTCTGCAATGTCGAAATGCATATTTACTTAATATTAAAAAAAAAATACTCAAAATTGACAGTATTTTCTCAAATGTCAGGAACCTGACACATTACTTTGAAACATTGACTCAGGGTTGGAGGTGAAATAGAGCTTAAATGTTTGGAGACTTTCAAAGTGAGGAGTAGGTGTCATCATCATGTAGTTTGTTTTACATTTTTGGTGCAGGATGTTCATTGGTGCAGCACCTGTAAGGTAGTCCCTTGGTTTGTACAGGTGGTAAAGCTGCAACTGTTTAATTTACAATCACTGGGACTGAATATAATGCCCCAGTTTGTATGTATGTTTACAATCACTGGAACTGAACATAATGCCCCAGTTTGTATGTATGTATGTATGTATGTATGTATGTATGTATGTATGTGTCATTTAGCAACTAAGGTGCAGGGATAACCCACGAAAGTCGATTTGACTTATTCCAGTGGGGTCCCCGCTAGAGACAGATACCTGAACCTGAAACCCCCTGCACATGAAGCAGACATATAGCCACTACGCCATGACGGCTCTCTACTTCAGTTATACACTGGCAGGTGGTTTAACTAAGATAAGCTATCCAGCTAGATAGGGTATATACTGGTTCAAGGGTAAGTCAAATTGTTCTTATCTGAACCTGTACTATAAAAATTTAGTAATTATGTTTTGTTTCGCCAGGTATTCTTCTTTCATAATGAAGCTCTGCATTTATAAGCAAAAATTCACGTATTTAGCTAATTCGTCATTTTCCACGTTCATATTTATTCATTATTTTGTGGTTTGGCTCAGCAGGATATTTAGATTAGACAAGGAGACACTACTCAGACAGACATGTACGGTATAGGCCCCGAATAAAGTTCTGAGTAGCTACTCGCTGAAGACCCTTTGATTTATTTAGGCTAATACAGCCTTAGTCCAAATTTTACAGAAAGACGTGTGCAATATGGACAATTTTACTTCCATCTGTTTTTGGTTAGACAATGACCGGTTAGCTTATGGAAAGTAAAGAGCTCTGACAGCAGAACAGGTTAAAGACTACTAGGAAGTGGTTCTGGACAAAAAGGCACAAGTACAATATAAACGTTATATATACAGTAAACGGTAATGGAATTCAATTTAGTGCGTCCATATTCTTGTTTCAGGTAGTCAGTAAAGTGTGAACAGTTTAAAAACTGAACTATTCTATATAAACTAAGAGACATACTAAAGTTAAGGTATAAAAAAACAAACCGTTCAAGGTTGGATCATCTTCAACAATTGCTCCAGCACTAGATTCACTCTCAGCCTTTCTCAAAATTCTGAGAAGGTTCTCAACTTCGGTTTCTGGTAGTGTCTGTATCATGTCAAGCAATTCCTTTCGCCTGTCAAAATGGGGCCTTTGAGTTGGCTGTGAATGAAGAAATCGTCTTTTGATGGATCACAATCAACCGACAAAATATCTGCTGCCATTAAACATGCTCACAGATTCATCACACATGTGAAACCCGTTCCTGTCCGTCCATTTACGTAGAGTTTAATTATCTCTGTCTATTCCCATCAGCTGATATAGTTCCTATCCCTTACATCTCGTAGGATCTCTTGTGTAGTTTCTGCACTTACCTTATGCATAGATAGCACTATATGCACATATACTCTATTGACGTTCTAGTGAATCACGTTGATTTCATTCCAATCTATAACAGGTTTGATATCTCATTACGTATGACATACCAACGTCTCTGAAAACGCACCTGTTTAAAGTCTCCTTCATTAATAGAATACATAGAAATGAGAATCAAAGGATACACAAAATACATTGATATGCCCATCCAAACTGAAATATTCACCCCAGTGCATAAAAGAGGGTTAACCTTATTTCACACCTAATGCACATTTACAAAGACCAGGTGATATATGTAAAGCATGATAGCTTGTGTGACAACAAAAAGAACAGAACTGAGAGTGGCAAAAATATATGGCAAGCAGTTTTGGAATTTAGTCATATTTAGCGATAAGACTAAATGTATTGCCACTTTCTGTCATATTTTTGTCTATACGGCTAATTCATAACTTACATCGTGACTTTCAAAAACCACTTCGATGCCATATTTTGTAAACTCGCACTGATAGAATTGTAAAATGCATACTATATTTCCATGCAGCACATTGTAGCAAGGTCCCTATCAACAACTATATGTTACGCTATCAGACTTGAGATAACATGGCGATAAAGTTCAGTTACTTCCTCAAATTGTAAAAGATGTATTGCAACACAATAAAATAACTCATAATATTATTTCATATTTCAGTCACATCTTATTATAAAAAGTCATGTGTCTGATTATTTCATGGGCAGCTGACAGCAGCCAATCAGAGGCCTGCATTTTGCTCTTTTACGAGGAAAAGTATCAGCACTAACCACCACTCCATCAAGCAGTTTACAATACACTTTTTTGTGAGAGTGAATTACATTTATCTATCCAAACGAAATTACAAATTTGCACTTCTATTGCAAACAAACAATTTGCGGTGTTTTTATTTTTCTATGTAGGGCAGAATGTCATGTTGATATACATGCAGCGTCATCTGTTTACAGAATTGAAAGCATCCATTTCAAATAGTTGACCTGCTGTTTCCACTATTTAGCATTCCTGATTGATCCCAAAAGTGATGTAAAATTTAAAATAAGTGTTCATTCATAATCCAACAGTGTTTTTATTGTGTGTGCGTGTGTGATGAGGTTGGTAGACTTAACAGAGCTCTTTGCTTGCGTTGATGTATAAACACTTGAATTCAGAGCGGTAACTCGGCACTACATGTGGCGATTGCACTGAAGTGCCACTTCCCTTAGAGATCAACAAGGTGACTGGTTGACCTGTGCACTATGCTAAAAGTGCTGCACAGGCGGTGATTATTCTAGTTAATTCAGTCTAGCCATAATAGTTTAGACTTTAAAAATAATCTAAATGAAATATTGTCACACCCGGATGATCAGGACAACGCTATATCCATTGTGTCTGACTCACCATATGTTACCCGAGATAATATTGTAGATTATTTAAAAGCGCATATTCATACTTTTTCAGTGCCTAATCTAAATATTCAAAGCATATATGCCAAATTTGACGAGTTTGGTGCTTTGGCAAGTCTGAAATCTCTTTGCTGTCATTGTTGGGTCTGGAATTAATGAGTATGGATCATGTGTTTCTGTACTATTTGAAAATTACTTCATTGGCTATGTTGTGCTGTGGGCTTCTTTCTCCGACTCATAGTTATAGTGGAGGTAGGGTGTATTTATAATGTTCCAGATTCATGAATATCACAAAAACGATGTAGGCCTACTTTACTCTTTTACTTTAAACTTAGCTGACTGACCAGTCGGGAGAACTAAAAGGTGATAGGCCTAACAGGTCTCTTTTTATTTTTGGCAGAAGAAATGAAATTTGTGCTTTGGGTGGTTGGGCCTATACATTTTGGAAAAAGAACTAGTGTCTGCAGTTAATGATGAATATTTCTAAGGTTGAGAGGACCGGTTTAAAACCACCAGTTGCCTTTTATGGGTGACTGCCTGTCTCAAGTCAGGAGTGAAATTTGTTTCTTCATTTTGGTACCGGTATTGGAAAAGAAATGTTGATGCTTTGGCAAGTCTGAAATCTCTTTGCTGTCATTGTTGGGTTTGGAATTAATGAATATGGATCATGTGTTTCTGTACTATTAAATCACTTATTGATGATCTTGCTATTGAGAATTTTTACTTTAGTGCCATATGTCTACAAGAAACTTGGCTGGGAGAAAACTCAGTTGATTCCTCGTTATTTGAAATTGAAAACTATACGTCCATCCCCTGTAACGCTACATGTAGTTCCCATGGTGGTCTTTTGTAATACCTACACAAAAAATTTCAGTACAATACACGAGACGTTTATTCACCTAACGATTATTGGGAAGGCCAATTTTTAGATATAATTGGAAACGGTTTGACAAAAACGGTTACTCTCTGTAACATTTACAGACCACCATTGGACCGAAATGATGCCATTCAGTTATTTATAGATGATTTGTCTAGAATCATTGACGTAATTGCAAAAGAGCCATCAGACAAAATCATCGTCGGTGATTTTAATATTGATTTATTAAATTCAACAAGACAAAAATTTTCTGATTATCTTGACGTCTTGCTAAATAATGGTTGATATCCGAAAATTACGCTCCCAACTCGGTTGTCTGATATAGGCGCATCATTGATACATCATATTTTTTGTAGCTTATCAAACAGAAATACTAATTGTCTTTCTGGTATTATCTTCACTGAAATTTCCGATCACTTACTCTCATTCACTTGTATAGATCAAACATTAATAAAGCAAGACTCCCATAAATTTGTCAAGATAGTAACAAAAGACAGTGCATCAATACACAATTTCAATGACAAAATAAATAATACAGACATGCTGCAAAGCCCGATATCCGACCCAAATCACGACCTAAATATCAATTATGACAAATCAGAAAAAATACCGTGTGAAGCAAAGGAGAAACACCTCCCCGTAAAGACAGTGAAGTTTAACAAGTACAAACATAAACGATCTCCTTGGATAACCCTTGGTATATTAAAATCTGTAAAATTTCATGACGGTTTATATAGAAAACTAAAATCTATCCCATTTGATTCTGTTGAATACGATAATTCTAAATACAATCTTCAAGTTTACAACAAAATCCTAAAACAATATCTTCCAACTGAAGAAAGACTACTATCACTCAAAATTTGAAACCTTCAAAAATGATATGCAGAAAACAAGGGACACAATCAAGTCCGTTCTTAACTCAAACAAAAAGAAGAAAGATTTACCCCTCTTCTTTTTAGTTGAGAATCAGAAACTTACAAATAAATATGAAATAGCAGAACGTTTTAACACTTTTTTTCCACAAATATTGGTCCAAACTTAGCCAACACAATAAACACGTCGGGCTTACCTTCTTTTACATCGTACCTCCCAAACCGTACAGATGATGTATTTTGCTTCAGAGAGATCAATCCCAATGATTTTGCATCTATTTTGAGAAACTTTAAATCTAAAACCAGCACTGGTCACGACGATATATCGATGAAACTTCTCAAAGGCATAATTCCTTCTCTGTCTGAACCTCTTAGCTTGATAATCAATCAATCTTTAATGACAGGAGTTTTTCCCGACAAATGTAAGATTGCAAAAGTACTACCACTTTTCAAAAAGAGAGATAGTACTCAATTAGACAACTACAGACCAATTTCACTCCTTCCTGGTCTGTCCAAAGAAACTGAAAAAGTGAAAAAGTAGTTTTTAAGCAACTTTATGATTATTTTTTGTCAAATCAACTTCTTTTTACAAAAGCCAACACGGTTTTAGAACTGGTCATTCGACTGAAACAGCAGCTCTTGAATTTGTCGATACACTATTCTGCCTTCTTGATTCTGGAAAAATACCTATGAGCATTTACTTAGATCTATCCAAGGCCTTTGATACATTAAATCACGATATTATTCAACGTAAACTGAAACATTATGGTACTAACGACATTACTTTACAATGGTTCAAAAGTTATCTTACTAGCAGAACTCTTTCGATAATGTATGTTCAGGCCTTCTTCCGCTTCAAACTGGGGTACCCGAAGGAGATATCCTTGGACCTCTTCTTTTTATAATATACACAAATGAAATGCGGCTTGCCTTATCAAAATTTGATTCTAGTGTTTATGCGGACGACACAACTTTGGTAAATCATCTCTGTTCTTTTAACTCCTCAAGTAGCACCAATACACACGGTAACTTGTCAGATAATGTCAATATGGAATAACAGAAAGTGTACGACTGGCTAGCTGTTCACTAACTATCTTTGAATATAGCAAAAACGAAGTATATGATATTCCGTTTCCTTCAGTGAAAAATAAATGAAATTTTAGATTTAAAAATCAACGAAACTTCAATTTCAAAAACATCCGAATTTGACTTTTTAGGTTTACGCATTCACGAGACTTTAAATTGGCAACCAGACATGAATAAAATTGGCAATAAACTTTCGAAATTGATAGGTATTTTCAGAAAACTGAATAAGTATTTACATCTTAACACTCTCTTACTTATGTATAATTCACTTTTTCTACCCCATCTTAATTATGCCATCCTAGCATGGGGATTCTCATGTGACCGTATTTTCAAGTTACAGAAATCTATTGTTCGGCTGATTTGTCCTACAAGATATAACGCCCATATGGATTCACTTTTTAAAACACTGAACATTCTCAAAGTCGAAGACTTATTCAAATTTAAAGCGCTGAAATTTTATTTCTGTACCTTCAGAACAATTTGACTGCATATTTCAATGATATTTTGCACAGACACCTGTAAATCACCCATATCAAATCAAAAACAAAGAATCCATGCAACTACTTGTCCCAAAAAGAAATAGAGCCCAAAATATATTAGATTTTGAATTCGTTCACTCCTTAAAAATACACCTCCTTGCATTAAAGACAAATTACATACACATTCTCTATCTGTTTTTTTTTTTTAAAATACGCAAAAATTAATTTCATTAGTAAATAACTTGAAACATGTACCATTCCACATTGTTTTCTGTGCAACGACTAAAGCGCCTTGTCTTTTCGTTTTCATTTAACTGGTATTCCATTATGATCAATCTACTGCAGAAATAAATCGTTTTATGTTTATTCATATCCTAGGTGGCCCGAGTGATAGCGGACATCATATCCTTAATTGAGTCATCCTGACATAACCTCTTTTTTTATATCATGTACCCTTATCGCCCAGTGGAACTGTTATGTGTGCGTATTTGTACCTCACTTGTAGGTATTTCTGTCAAATAAACTACTTCTGAGTTCTGAGTTTAATACTCCCCATCTAGTGACTGTGTGGATTCCATGACTTCCGTCGCAGAGCGCATCGTTCATGATATTCGATGTTGTTCATGGACTCCACACAATCACTGGATGGGGAGAGTTAAAGCATGTACTAACATACCCTTTTCTGTATGAAGTATTTTGCAGCCCCACCTGTTACACTGCAGTTCGACTTTAACACATGGTGCTCTTTATCAAGGATTCATAAATGGATATGTATAACAATGTTTGAAATATGTCATAGCAGTATTTCCTCATTGGGCAGGGAATGTAAGTACAGAACGGATGCAGCCATTGTACATTATGCCTTAAAACATTTGTCAATATCAAGCATAAATACAGTAGAATATATGATTTTCCTGATACTGGAATGCAAAGCTACAAATATGTGGCCAAAAGTTGCGATTTATGGTTCCTTCTTCAATTCGTAAACTGAACAGACGCTGACATCTCTTTTTCCAAAGTACGATATTCAACTTAATAAACCAAGTTTACTAGTACTAGTATTTCATAAAGCTACACCCCCAACCACGTTTAAAGTGTATCTGTTTTATGGCTTTGGCTAATATTACATAAGCATGCATGCACGCAAGAATTGAAATTTGAACCCTGCCAACGTATTCTTATCAATCATAGCATCATGTAGAAAATTTGTTACACATAAGGAAATGTCTTGTGGAGATCGAGTCAAGCCACGTCCAAACCAATTTTGAAAAGAAAACAACATGTCTATAAAAACTGACAAATTAAAAGTGATGAATTAAAAGAAATTCAAAGAAGAGAGCTTCGCGTGGAGCCTCTCCTCAGGAAATCTAGAATCAAGCACCCAAAAAGTAGTACGACCATTATGTGTCAATTTCGTAGTCGAAAATCAGTCCAATTTCAAAACCGTCCAAATATTTGACAAGTCTTTCAACATGAACATCACCAGACACAAGAAGACTCCAATAGCTATCAAGCAATACATAATTCATTGAACATCTAAAGAGTATACGATGCCATGTTGACAATGTGGAAATATTGGCGTCATGAACAAAAGAAGTGCAAAACAGTTTTCAACAATGGTGGAGAAGCTGCATGGAAAATCTGAATAAACAAGAACTATCCATGATCAAAAACCTTCAGTCATCAAACAAGCCAGGTCGAAATCCAGAAGTCCAAGGTAGATATACCAACAACTTTATGTTAATTTTATATGTCAGTCAACGAATACGAAATGCATTATGAGGGAAATAATCTCTCTCCTGCCTTGAAACAGGTACCAACAAAAATTAGTTATGGTTTAAATCAATTAGATGCTAGCAACATTGTGTAAAATGTCAGTTACAATTGCAAGATTTACCTATATATTACAACATTTACATAGCATATCAAAACCACTGGATATCTTTGTAACAACTTTTTTTTTTTCATTTTAACCGGACACTTCAGAACCAATCGTTTCAATTTCCTTTACAAATATCCCTGTTTCACAAGGTTTTGAAAAAGCAGTAAGTGACAGGAGCCGAAGTTGTCAAAATCAGTACATACTCTGGATAAAAAAGGAGTCATAACCAGAGCTTAAGAAGAATAAAACTGAACGGATCATTGCGCTGATAGAACATTTATGAAAGGGGTCCAGATGATAAACCTAGTGACCTAGTTTTTCTAAGATGCAGTCAGGATTAATCTCAAGGGGTTGGAAAGCATTGCTTGTATGGGTTTGAAGAAAATTACAATAATATGCATTTACAGGAGAATACCTTTATCCACCAAAATTTGCAAATGACAGCACTCTCACCTGATAAGTAATATGATAGTGCTTGAGATTTTGCAATAGTAGAGTGTAGTTTGGACAT
The DNA here is from genome assembly GCA_964020975.1 of Hermodice carunculata. Lineage (NCBI taxonomy): Eukaryota > Metazoa > Annelida > Polychaeta > Eunicida > Amphinomidae > Hermodice > Hermodice carunculata. Next base: position 7,376,017 of record OZ026627.1, read on the forward strand.
CAGTGGCAAAGAGAATTGAGCCTCTAGATCAAAAGGTCACTCGGGTGCATTGTATTCGTCAATGCAGCTTTGAAAAATTTACTTGTTTTAAGTTTTGACTGAAAAATCAACAGAGAGAGAGAGAGAGACAGAGAGAGAGAGAGAGAGAGAGAGACAGAGAGAGAAAGAGACAAAGAGACGGGGACAGACAGCCAGACAGACAGACAGGCAGACAGACCGACCGACGGACACAGAATCATAAAATTTAATATAAAGTCTAGAGGACCGTGACGGTCCTGTGCTCGGCTGATCATTAGAAGTGCAATGAAGGATGAGAGGAGATGTCGAATGGATATTGGATTAAACATATGAATTAATCAAATACGGGAAAATAAATACATATTTGATGAATGTCAGACCACATGAATGTCTTTTACATCACTTTGGTGGAACTTGAAAAAGTACTGCAGCATAAATAAATTAGGAACTATGTGTACCTGAAAGTGCCTCGGTGTCCTTTCCAAGAAGTTGGAGCAGTTTTAGACCTAAGGTATATCAAACATTTGCAAACCAACAAACAAACAAGTGTGCAAATACATCTGTGACAGTTCTGTGTTCAAGTGACCTTACATGAACGAAACAAAGACATGTGACCTGTAGAGCTAGGTCAAGGTCAGCTATCTGAAAGACTGCCATACCCAAATATCAAACTACAGGCTCAAAAGGCTCATTACTTCGCACGTGGATATGCTGCTGCTTTCTTCTTACCTCTTCCTTTCTCGGCCGGACAGCATTATTAATCGCTGTGGAATATTTAACCCCTTTGTTGTTGTCATTCACCCTTCTATTAATTAATTTCCTTTTGGATTACAGAACTACAACAAACATGCAATTTTCTACTTAATCTTTCTGTGCCTCTAAGTTGACTGTCATCTCCTCGACTGTGTCAATTTATCGATTTACGAGAAGTATTTACCCCCACTTTATATAGGGCGTTTCTCATTGAGCCTGTGGCAATTTGAAAGGGGAAGATTGGGCACTACAATTTGAAAAAAAGTAGTATTGTTCTGACATGAAAACTATTTTAGCAACTCTCTCCATCACTCTCTCATAATCTCAATGCACATGAAATATGCCCCCTCCCCCAATAGTGTCTGTGAATGTACCCCTTCCCCCTCCCGAGCGCGCATCTCTAGCTTATCCCTTCTCTAAATGTCTCTTATCACAAAAAATCGCTTCATTATACACACAAAAAGTAATATTTACTGATCTATTGTTAGTGCTAAACCTGAAAAAAATGTTCAACATTTTTGCTGACGTTCTCTAGCCGTTGAAATAATACTCTCTGTGTGATGTTGGCGATATTCATTACTATTTCTGTAAATGAATCTCGACAGTTGAAGTAACAGGGGATAACTTTGATATTTACGGTTAACAATGCATGGAATTTTCCCTTTTTGTCATGAATAATATCATTTATTACCAATGTACCGAAATGACATTGGCACCTTTATAATAGTATTCGGTTATATGCTTCAGATAGTGCAATAAAATAATTTTACCATTTTTTTAAATTTTAAAGCCACCTGTCTCATTAGGATTTAAAATATTAAAAAACTTAGAATACCGGTATACATTTCCAAAAGAAGACCATTTATTACCATGAAAATGTGTTTAATTTATTGTTCTACTGGACGCATTTTCCCACTGAATAATTGGCATCCTCAAATCGTACCAAATAATAAAGCATAGATATCGAAAATTATTGGCCCATAAACACCATAATGAGGGTGAGCACCATCGTCGGCCAAACCCAATCGCTGCCCTCCCTCCCCCCCCCCCCCCATTCTCTTCAAATAAAAACAAAAAAACTCGCACATTAATAGCACTTTTCTTCATGTGATTTTCTCCTTTGCTTGTAACATCAGGACATGAAAAACGGTGCAATGCCAGTGATTACATTTTTATGTGTCTAGACTTTCTAATTCGCCTGTGCAGTTGGTTACAATTGGGATTCTTGTTTGAAAAATACTGAGCTGATTAACAAATTATTGTATGTTTGATGGTGAACTACAATTTTCTAGAGTGCAAATTCAAAAGTAGTACTCACTGTAGATCACATGACCTAAAATTTGTTACAAGTATAGAGTGACCCGCCTGCATCATTGACGTAGTGCATTAACACAGAGATACATAACCAAACACGGCAACCAGGTGGGCATTGAAAGTAGGCCCAGGACATATTTTTTGCTATGAATACCCAATTAAACATAGAATTGCCGAAATTATACCTGGCTGGAGAGTGAGTTTTTATTTTTTTCTCTCACTTGGGATCATTGTTGGTGTGGAAAAACACTCTTGATTTGCGGTCACTCGTGCTTGTCCCCACCAACAACAATCACTCGTGAGAGAAAAATAGTAACTCACTCTCAACCATGTAAGATTCTCTATATATTGAACTTTGTGATAACGGATAAACTTTTCCTATAAAGAAATATGTGGCTTAACTGCAAGAATTGTTTGTGGAAGGAATCTGTTTAAGGCATAGAAGAAGGACCCAGTATCCTGTTGAATGACAAGACAAGTAAACATGAATGACAGGGGGGGGGGGCACAAACCCAACATCAGGGTGGGTGGGTGCCATGGACATTTTTATACAATACACTATCTTCATCCTACACCAGATGTAAAAATGTTACCCTATCGTAATCCTGTTATGTGTTGAAAGGAGTGCTGCACTGGTGCATCCTAATTGTTACCCCTACTCTAATCCAGGCGTGCACACAGGTGTGTACATTTTGGGAGGATTTTTCTAATCCTGAGAGTAATGAAAACAGGGCTGAAAGGAGTGCTGCACTGGTGCATCCTAATTTTTACCCCTACTCTTATCCAGGCGTGCACATTTTGGGGCCTTTTCTATCCTTGGAGTAAGGAAAACAGGGCCTTTCCTGCAGCACATACCCAGTACAATCCTGCATGAAAGTACTCCCCCCCCCCCCCCCCCGCCCAGGAACGACAGGCTCTATGTGATAAATTGGGCACATTTCTACCAGCCCAAAGGATCTTTCCAAGCAGGACTGCGTATTCCTTACACAATTTAGACTCCTCAAATCACTGTCGTATTGGGCAGTGTACCCTATTTGACCCATAGGAATGTACGGCTTTTATCCTCATGAATACCCACTTGCTGGTTTGTTTCCAAAATAAACAAGATTTATCATTGAACACTGCATGTTTTTGTGGATACCTGTCACAATGATGCTACCTTTAACATCTGGATGGTTTGATTATGACACATGTATGATCTCCAATAGACCTTAGGTTTTTTTGTCTTTTGCTGTATTTAACATTGTTGAGTTGGAATTTATGAATATGAGTAATGTTTCTCTGAACTATTTGGTGATTGGCTTTGTAATGGAAACTGCTCATCCATTTAAAAGTTATAGTTTAAAAACCGTTCATTGGGACCATGTATACATCAGAAGTCAAAAATCTGTTACTCATTTTTATCATTGCAGGTTTGTAAGTTGGAGCCTTCTACTGATACCTGAACTGGATGTGCCACCTTATTATCTTTCTTCCTTCGCACAATTCCCTTCCCTGAAATAGAAAATTGAGATAAGAAATTGCCAACTACTGCATATGTCTGGGAAAATGTGCCTACCTGGTAGCGATCTCTGTTCTCTATTTCTTCCAATTTCTTCTTCAGCTTCAATGCCAAGGGCCGCTGCTTGTCTTTTTTGAGTGCTTTACAAAATTCGTCAAAGACATCATATTCTTCATCATCCTTCCGCGTGATTATAGCCACAAGTCGTCGAGTTTTGTTTCGTGACGTTTTTTCCACCTTACAAAAATAAAATTGAATCAGTGCTGTAGAAAACAGAAATATACAATCACGTTTTTTCTGTATTTGCAATTCTTAAAAACTAAGATGAATCTGTTACTAAAAGTCGCTGTAAAACACACACCAAATTAAAAATTTCATAACGTATCTTTAAGAATCGCAATTCTGGTGAATTGCCGTTCATTCCAATATTTATTGAATAAAATATTGTTCTGCTATTATTGAATTAACTTGGGACCAGGTCATTCATGAGAAACAGCCCATGTCATGCCTGTGCATCAATTGCATGTACATACATAATCACAATTAATATTTCAATGCATTTTATGTGATTATCATATTTTGCAAGGTATGAACTGTGATCCAAATACAAATTCCATAAAATGGTTTGTCCTTTCTTTCATACTTATGTTCAATTCAATTCAAGTTACCACTTAGTGACCTGATTCTGTTCAGGGATGATACGGAATTAAACAAAGACATTAATGTACCTGGATTAGTTCTTTCTCGTGATCTGTAATAATTTTTTTTGCGAATAAAGCTGTTACCAGGTGGTTGTGATGTGATAATTTTTTCTCGATGTCTAGAGCGAGCTCACGAAATGCATTCTTTTGAGTCTCTTTCATGGTTGTTTATAGGCCGAGGCTCTCTATCTGTACAAAACAAATGACAACACTAAAGTACATGCAAATGAATGTCAACTTCGACAGAGTAAATATAACATTGTCTCTCCAGTTTTAATAATGCTCCCAACCTTTCACTATGCAATTACAAACTTACTAAGTAAAGCCTCATCTCATTTGGCTGAACCTTTGTACCATCAGCTATGCATTTTTTTCTAAGGTCAATACTTATTTGGATGTCTTACTTTTGACGATGAGTGACCTTAAAAATTGAAATAACATAATGATTCTGGGTGATGCTGGCTCATGGGCCCTTAGTTAATATTGAAGACAAATTGGATTATACCAGTGTGATTTGTTCTGGTGACGTTATTTTTGACTTTGGGTTTCTTTGAAAAATAAAACAAACATATTGTCTTATATATTGGGAACATGAAACTTGTGGCGCGCCATGGTAAGAATCAATACAGTATATGTATAGAGCAGTTAGGTTTGCACTTGCAGAAGCAGTAGAATTTGACAGAACCCATGATTATCATAGACTTTTGTTCTGCTTGTAAAATCATGTTGTAAAGATCATAAAAACACCAAAGAAGAAGGTCTTTTTAAACTTTTTCTGATAATCAAAAATATGGTTTGCCTTTTTTTCACTCATGTTTATTTTTATTTTCACCTTAGTTTGTAACAGTAGCAGTGCCACTTCTTGCAAAAAAAAGGTTTTGGCGTCCCCAGAGGTGTCCTCAGGCAACTTTGAAACGATTGGTGCAGAGGTTTGGGAGATGAGATTTGAAGACTTCTATCAAAAATGAATAAACAAAAAGGTTGTCCAAGAATCCTAAAATCACTAGAGTGTTTAAATAAACGTGGCAGTGACCAGCCCCAGGTACATGCACACCAAACGTCAGGTAAATCTGACTGACGGTTTTGGAAAAAAAGTCGAAAATGTGGATCTAAGTTCCCTTCCCCATTGAATGACATGGCGATAAGCAGGGATCCATGCAAGAACCTACAGATATCCTAAATGAAAAAAAAAATTAAGAACCGGACTCCAAAGTATCACTAGCTAGTGATCAGCTTTGTTTAACCATCCTATAGCTTACATTTTTACCACGTTTCAGCACAATCGGACAGACCCTTTTTGGGGAAGAAATCGTAATTGGCATTAACATGCCAAAGTTCGTAAAAAGTAAAAACATTCACAGCGCTCCCTCTTGAGCAAATGTAGATCTGGTGGTTTCCTGAAGTATGCTTGTACGTTTTCAAAGCTATTGGCCTGGCGGTTTCGTTGTTTTTAAAATTTGGTCCAAAACGTGAAAATGTACAAAACAAAATCATTAAAAATCCAAATATCTCTGCAGCGTGACCTTTTTAACTAACTTGGTACAAACCTACCCAAAGTTTATCTTTACCACTTCAGAAGTGAATCTGGCCTATGATTCTGGACTAATCAAAATGTGGATTGTGCATGACAGACGATGGACGATGGACAGCTCAGCTGACTGACAAGCTAAATATGCTCCTCCCAAATCGCTAAGCCAATTGCTTTGAAATCGCATTGGAATACCTCCAGAGACCTGTATACCTTAAGTGATTTAACAGGTGGCACAGTGATTATCTTTCTCTTTTTAAGTATTTTGTTTTTGCGTGTTTTCACTTTTCATGCCCATTTCTGCCAAATGATTAGTTGGATCCTCTTCAGATTCTTCTGGGAATGTACATGGACTTGATCTCCATCAAATTTGGTCGCTACATGCTGACGCTGTCAAACAGATTTAAAATTAGGTCAAATGTCTCCATTCCCATTCTGGGCTTCATTTCAAGGGATACCCTAGGAATTATTTTTCTTTACCAGTAAGGGGGTTTATTATGTAAAAGACAAAAATCTGATAATTTCAGCAGTATAAAACATAATGGTAAATGATGCAAAACTTCATGACCGCAAAGGTGCAAAGTTTAGATGTTTGGGGGCAAATTTTGCACTTGTAGATGTAACATTCAAAATGTCGTGAAGAAATCGCAGTTGTTTGATTTTTATCCAGTTAATAAGAATATACTTTCCTACCTGAAAATCGAAATTGCGATCAGCAAGTATTGAAGTCTATCTCTGAAAAAAGTGCACACGCTTGCAGGTAAATAGACAGCAGGAAGATGATAAAGGTTGGCTTGTGTTGTGAGCAGTTTGAATCGACAATGGTGGCAAACGATGTTCAAATACATGTTGGGTGTGCCCGATAACAGCATGCTAGGAGTCCCTATTCTCTTGATTTTCTGTAAAGTAAACTCTTCAGTTCAGTAAGATTTTTCTTCCTCGAATGTAGCAGCGAGGGGAAACCACAAGTCACACAAGTACTTCAGGGAAGATGCTATCTTAAATGCGAGTATACTAGTCTTGGTTATGGGAATACACAGACTGGCCAGCAACGCTGTTGCGGCTCAATGACGCTATCCCAAAAAACAATGCATTAAAAGTTAACAGAAGGGCTGTGTGAACAGCCCATGCTCAGCTACATTTGACATTCATCACACTTGCAGCTCTATGAACTTGGGAAAGGATCAAAGTCACCCATGTTCTGAGTCTGACCTTATAGAAGAACACTAACTTGTGCAACATCAAGGTTCAAGTAGTTCTTAAATATTATAATGAAGAGTAAAATTCATGTATTTTGCACTGTGACCCCAAAAACGATGTCAAGGTCGTTCATGTACTGTCTAAGCATAACTTTCATACAGAAACATTAACATGTGCAGAATCACGGTACTAACTCAAAACAGATCTCAAGTTATCAAGTAAACAGTAAATTTCGTGTCAGTTGTCCTGTGAATTAGCATTACAATTCCCATTGACTTACATAGCAATCAATGGGAAAGCTGCATTGACCGATAAATACCCGAACTGAAAATCTTTAAAAATCAGGAATCCAAAGCAGCGCCACCTAGTAAACAATTTTGTTTGATCCTTCCACAAGAACATATCCATCACAATTCAGCTTAATCTCAGTGACGGTTCTGAGAGCAAGCGAAAAATAGCAAAACCATACAAAAAATTCATAAAAAATTAGAAAAAATTGCACCAGCACCTGGTGAATCAATTGGTAACTAGGTGTCCCTGGGAGTGTCTATGTACGATATCAAAGCAATTGGCTGAGCGGTTTCAGAGGAGAAGAGTTTTTAAGGTTTACCCCCCCCACCAACAAAAAATTCATAAAAAATCCAAAAATCAATAGAGCATGACCATTTGGACAAACTTGATAGAGATCTACCCAAGGCACATCCCGACCAAGTTTGAAGTAAATCTGGTCAAAATTATTTACGTTATAATCATTACAAGAGATTCCCTATTAAAACTTTTGTAGAGATTTTGGAAAAAAAAATATAACAAACCTAGTAGACACCTACCCAAGGTACATCCCCACAAAGTTTGACGTAAATCTGGATGACAGTTTTGGAGAAGTCGAAAATGTAAATTAGTATTAGAATGCCCATTGACTTATATGGTTATCAATAGGAAAGGTGCATTTTCCCGAATAGTAGCCGAATTGAAAAAATCGTTAAAAATCAGGAATCCGCAGCATTCCCACACAGTGAACCACATTGTTTGGCCCTTCCACAAGGAACATATCCACCACGTTTAAGCTTAATCTGAGTGACGGTTCTGGCGAAGAAGTCGAGAAAAGCTATAACACAAAAAATCATAAAAAATTAGAAAAAAATTGCAGGGCCACCTGGTGAACAAATTAAGAACAAGGAGTCCCTAGGTGTCTTCCCGTGTGATATCAAGGCAATTGGGTAAGCGGTTTCGGAGAAGAAGATTTTTTTCAGGTTTGTCCACAAAAAACCAAGAAAAAATTCATTAAAAATAAAAAAATCACTGGAGCATAACCATTTGAAGAAACCTGGTAGACACCCACCCAAGGTACATTGCCACCAAGTTCGAAGTTAATGTGGATGACGGTTTCGGAGAAGAAGTCGAAAATGTGAATTAGCATTAGAATACTCATTGACTTCCATAGTAATTAATAGGAAAGCTGCATTGACCAATAAGTACCCGAATTGAAAAAATCGTTAAATATCAGGAATCCGCAGCATTCCCACATACTGAACAACTTTGTTTGACCCTTCTACAAGAAAGATATCCACCGTGTTTCAGCTTAATCTGAGTGACGGTTCTGGAGAAGAAGTAAAAAATAGCTATAACACAAAAAAGCGGTTTTAGGGAAGAAGATTTTTTAAGATTTGCCCCCAAAAGAACAAAAAAATTCATAAAAAAATCCAAAATCACTGGACCGTGACCATTTGAACAAACTTAGTAGACACCCAACCCAAGACACATCCCGACCAAGTTTGAGGTGGATGTAGCTGACAGTTTTTGAGAAGAAGTTGAAAATGTGAATTGTGAATGGACGACGATGGACGTCGACGACGGACGACGACGACGGATGACAGACGGACGCCAGACGGACGACAGATGCCTCACCCTCCTAAAAGCTCAGCTGAATTATCAGCTGAGCTAAAAAACAACCCCAAGGTTCATCCCACCAAGTTCGAAAATGAATCTGGAGGACAGTTTTGGACAAATGATAATATGTGATTTACCCATTAACTTGGGACTGTAAACTATGGGAATGCATGTATTAACCGAAAGGTACCTAAGTTGAAAAAATCTTTAAGAATAAGAGATGCAGAATATCATTACTTAGGAAACAACTCTCTGTGACCGTCCACCAACCACATTTCCTTTTTAGGAGAATCTTAATTCACGATTTTGGAAAAGAAATCGATCATTACTTTAACATACGAAAAGTTGTTGAAAAATCGAAATAAACAGCAGCGCCACGTGGTGAGCTAATTCGGGTTTTGAGGTTCCCATACACAGGCGCTCGTAAAATTGAGTCAGTAAAGCTTTCTTGCTATTATGGGGGGGGGGGGGGTAAAGAGGGTGGACCTGGAACATCTATGCGTTCAATGAACCACATAGGGCCATCCCCGCAATAAAATATTGCGTATTCATCTGAGCAGGCAATTATTTGTGCTAATAGGTATAGCAAAGCATCCCACACCAACATCGATACTATAATTGAGAGTACTATCAAAACATAACTGCCTCCCAATGCACGGTGACTGTTTGACAACTTTGTGGATAAATAACCACAGAAATGGAGTGTGAAACAATGTATGGATTTGTGTTATCTCAGTAACATACTCAAGCCTGCTGTGGACATCTGGACAGTCATATATATATATATATATATATATATATATATATATATATATATATATATATATATATATATATATATGTATATATATATTTATATGTATTAAATGAAGTCAGACAGTTATGTAATACATCTGTTTGTTACCACTCGCATTAAGATGTTATTTATTTGTTTTATATATGTGTTTCCATGCACAGGTCAATGTACATTCTCAACCAAACTACCCAAAAGACTGACCCTCCTTGGAATGGGCACCTCCCTACCATAGGCACTCTTGCAGTTTCTTCTGTTAAAGAACACGTGTCTTTCCTCAGCATGGTATCTACAGTTTCCGTGGAACCAGTCCGGGAAAAGCACATTTAACTCTTTTTGGACCACATTTTGGTCTGAGTCAATAACTTTCCTCAGCGCATCAACACATGCAAATCTTTCACATGCAGAGGTTTACTTTCAAGCACATTCTTCAGGTCTAATTTCCCTTTGCCCTGTTTTCACCCACATCAGTCTCACCTAGTGTTCACTGTGGGTTCGATGTATCTTGTTTTGTATACTACCTCTCCCATCATAAAAACTTTTCGATGCCTCTCTGTTGATTATGAGCCCACAGAAAAGTACCAAAATCATTTTCTTTGTGTCTTTCATGGTATCACAGATAACAAACGTTTCTTCAAGTATTAGAGCACTTTTAAAATAAGCCTGATGTGTCTTTTCAAACGTCTCCATTTTACAGCCAGAGAAATTAGTTCTTACCAAGTGACAGCAACGATAAAAGTGAATTATCAAATGCAAGAGCCCTCATTATCTCAGTCTATGTTTATATTTTGCTGGTAGATTGGATTCCTCAATAACAATTTGATCTGATTTGTTGGTGTATTTCTATCTAAAACTAGAGGGCTATGTAAACAATCCGTGCTCAACTGACCTAAGTTAGCTTACAAATTCAAAGTTGTGTGACCTTGGGAACTAGGCAAGGACACCCATCCTCTATTGCGACCTAGCCCTTATAAAGGACTTTTATACTGTACAATATTATACTCATAGCTCAAAAACTTCATGACAAATCATGTGAAAAGCAAAGTCCACTACATTGGTCCTGTGACCTTGGGAAATAACTCAAGGTCACCCATCACCAAACACAACCTCGCCCTTACAGAAGACTATAATCCTATGTAGTTTGATTGCCGTAACTCAAGACGTTCAAGGCATATTGTGCAGAAAGCAAATTCCACTTTAATGGCTCTTTTTAATCCAAAATCACTGAGCCACGCCAAATTGAACAGACATTCTAGAGACACATCTTAGGTGCAATGCCACCAAGTTTGAAGTGAATCTGGCAAACAGTTTTGGAAATGAAGTAAAAAAAATGTGAATAAGCATTAGAAGGCCAATTTACTTACACAGTCATCAACAGAAAAAGTGCATTTACTGGTAAGTACACAAATTGAAAAAAAAAAATCGTTAAAAATCGGAAATACATAGAGTGCCATGTTGTGAATAACTTTGTTTACTCCTTTCGCAAAGAACATTTCCATCAAGTTTCAGCTTCATCTAAGTAAAAATTCTGGGAAGTAGCGAAAACACAAAAAATCAGTTGTCACGTTCATATTTATTCATTATTATGTGGGGTGTCTACCGTGCCAATGTACAAGCCACACCTGCTACAACATCACCCTGGGTCCTTGATCAACCTTTTATGGGTTGCCCCGCTGGCCTAGAGGTCAGCATGTTCGACTTAACATTTTCATTTGCTGAATATTTAGCTTAGACAAGGAGCCGCTACTTAGAGAGACGTGTACGAGTATAGGGTCTGAAACATGTTCTCAGTAGTTACCCACTGAAGACCCTTTAATTTATTTGGGCTAATAGAGCCTACTTCAAAATTCTACAGAAGAACGTGGGCAATATAGACAATAGTACTTCCATATGCATATAGGTTAGACAGTGACAGGTTAGCTTATGGAGATTGTAGGGATCAGACTGTGGAATATGGTCGTGACTACTAGGATATGGTTCTGGACAAAAAGACACAAATACAATAGAAAATAGAAAAAATTGCAGCACCATCTGATAAACAAATTAAGAACTAGGAGTCCCTAGACGTGTGTCTGTGTGATAGCAAATCAAAGTCAAATCATAAAACAATAAAAAGTCACTGGATCATAACCATTTGAACAAACTTGGTAAAAACCTACCCAAGGCACATTGCCACCTGTTGTGAAGTGAATCTCACTACCCATTTTAGAAAATTTGAATATGTGAACGTATGACGGATGGCAGAGGACAGAGGACGGGCAACGGAGGATAGACAGAGAGTGATGACATAAACTCTACTGGCTGACAAACCAGCTGAGCTAAAAAAAGGGCAAGCATGTTCGGGCCCTGCCAAGTCTTGCATTCATCTCATTGTCTCCCATGAAGTATTTCATCTAACTGACCTCTAGTTGCATGCTAACCTGTTTGTTTCATTTATCTATTTATCTGAAAGTTCACTTCATCTAGTTTTTCCTATCAAAAAAAATTGCGTGTAGTACTTCAGATAATGTTCTTCATCTAAGATGCGAGCAATTTCTTTAATTTCATTCACTCAGCACACAAAGGTCTATTTTTTGCATCTACACTACTAGTTCAGTTGTCATGCTTAAGTGGCGATTAACTGGAGAAAATATTACAACATTATATATATATATATATATATATATATATATAGAGAGAGAGAGAGAGAGAGAGAGAGAGAGGGAGAGACAGAGAGAGAGACAGACAGAGACAGACAGGCAGAGACAGACAGACACAAAGAGGAGCAGAGTCATTTAGACTTTCTTCCTTTGAAATGTTTTTCGAGGAAGTGATTCAATGTCTGTAAGGTTACTCCAGTTCTGTTTCTCTTTCCACGTGATCTTGTTCCTATATACAGATCTCTTGTGACTATTTATCGCTTTGCTTATTTGTTGCTTACACCACACATATGGGTAACAGTTTTTTAGATGGCTTGCACATCATGTAGTTCACAACCTAAATTTTTAAAAAAATGTTGGAAATGTTAAGTGACCAAACCAATGCTCAACTGGCTCTACAAACAATAACACATAAATAAAGGGCAGGGGATACCATACAAAGCTTTTGAGATCATATCTCTCAGCTTCCAAAAAAAGCATTTGAAAAACCAAATTTAAATAATAGACTCATCAGCAAAAGCTGATAGATGCATTTATTGAAGGTATCTGCAGTTAACATATGTATAAAAGATGATAGAGACACCCCCACAACCCTGCTTACTTGCTGAGATGAACCTGTAAATAATACAAGCAATCAGCAGTTAACAAATAAAATGTTTCATCTGAGCAGACATCATACGGTAAAGAACCCATAGAAATTTCGGAAATGTGTCCAGCCACAAATGCAAGACTTTGCAATTTGGAGGAGGGTGGGGGGGGGGAGCGAAATAAGCTTGGAATTAATCTTCAGGATGTACTTCAGGCAAAAAAAAAGACAGAAGCAAATTCCTTAGGCCAAACGTAAAGTATCTTCAAATAGCAGAACAAGTTTACTGCAGAAGGCATTCCATTATGCAATTATTGCATGAAATCTGGACATTTATCTCAAAACTGTAGAAACAGACAAAGGCAACAGAGCAATGGTGGTGCAACAAATGCCGAGCGAACTGCTAATGGGCAGGGAAACAAGAAATGCCTGGTAAATAGGTGCTCAAAATTTCCCCCTGCACCTGAGCAATAAATGAAAGCTATTTATACATTCCCCCTGTCCTATAGAATTTGGCAAGTAAAATGTTTGGCAATCATTGATACAGTAACCCACATCACCATAATTTCGGAACAGTTACTTTAACAAATACCACCTCAAAAGAAACGTCCCTGGGCAGAAAGCAAATTTAGTGATGGAATCATGTTAGGAATTTCTGGTCAACCCCTGGACTTATTGTATGTGTGAGAAATGTCAAGGCATTTCATATAAGGTTTTATTAGGAAGTGATTTCCTTGCCAAGTCTCAAGCGCAACTTGATTTTTATTCTTGAAGAATCAGATTGGGAATCCATTTAGATCTATCGCACATAAAAGATTCCAAGTCAAACATTTCTTTGGCTGAAGTTCAGAACAAACAGTATGTAGCTCCCATTGAATAAGTAACATTGCAAGCAAAAATAAAGGATTATTCAATTCAGGGTCCCTGTTTAATAACTCCCTCAGATAATAGTTTATTTCTTAGTGACAAACCAGGACTAATAGCATAGAAGTCATTGTCCCTGATCAAAATATACCAATGTCCACACAAGTGACCAATATAACAGGTCGATTGTTGACAGTTAAACCATGGGTGGAAATAGCGCATATTGGAAAACTGGCTGACAGGGAGATAAACTTAGTTGACAACATTAATGGCAATATTAAAGCAGAGCAAGTGTCAGTGAATGTGCAATTGGCAGCTGCCAAGCACCAAACACCAAAGCACAAATAGCCATGCCCCCAGGTAAATTTAGACCACTTACCTGCAAATGAAAGAACTCAATTTGGAGCTTCGTTGGCAGAATATGCTAATGTCCCTGCTAAAGGTATTTTAGAACTTGGAAAGGGGTCAGACATCACAATACCTATACCTACCAAGCAACATCCTCGAATCCAGCATCACATGTAGCACATGCCATACAGTCAAAGGCAGGAACGTGAGGCAATTAGAGAAACAGCTCACAGCAGGAATCATCAGACCCTCCAGTACCCCATGGAGCAGTACTTGTCTGTTTGTAAAAGCCAAATGGAGAGCTTAGATTAGTAATGCATCATAGGAAATTAGATGGTATTATGCTGAAAATCTCTTATCCTCTACCACACATTGAAGGAGTAATGATGCAAGTAAAAGGGGCAAAATACATAACAACAGGTAATATGTTTATGGGCTATTTACAATGTCTATTTGATAAAAAGACAAAGACAAAAGAGCCTTTATATGTCATCAGGCCTTATTTGAATACAATCAGCTTCCAATGGGCGTCTCAGTGGGACCAAATTTTTTTCCAAAAAGTGTTCAAAGGTATACAGCATACGTTCCTTATATCTTTCATAGATGACCTGTCCAGTCATTTGCTTGTTTTACAGCCACACTTATGTCATTTGCGGGAAGTATTTAAAAGACTCCACAAGCATGACATGAAATTTAAGGGGTAGAACTGTCACTTGGCAAAAACAGAGCTCAAACTCTTAGGATATCCTATCTGGGGAAAATAGTTCCTGAAGTGGGCAAAAGTTGAAGCTATTGAAAAGAGTCCAGCTCCTACATGTGTCCGTGATGTACATGCTTTTCTTAAAATGGTGGGATTTTACAGAAAGTTTATTCCAAACTTCAGTCCTATTGCAAACCTTTGACTAAATTGATGCAGGACAATAACCTTATTTTTAAATGGCGAGTGGAAGAGCAGAATGCTTTTGAAGTACTGCAGCATTGGTTAATGACAAGTCCCATATTAAGTGCATGCACAAGTAGAAAAACCTTACCACTTGACCACAGATTACTTGGAATATGCAATAGGGGCCACGCTTTAGCAGTTTCATGAGGGAGGTCTAAGAAATGTTTTCTATTTGTCTCATCAGTTGACCCCAAGTTATCAGAAATAGTCATGTATTGAATGGGAAGCATATGTAGTTCTGTATTTAATTAACTCTTACACCACCGGAAGTGATTGTAGTCCAATTATCCACAGGCCGAAAGATGCAACTGTAGGCAAATTCTAAGATGGCAGCGAATTTTTAAAAAGACATCATCTTGGCAATACTTCAGACCCTGAGACTAACCTTACTAAAAGTGCATGATGTACAGAGGTAGGTTTTTTATTTGAAGTGAATTTGTTTTTAAATATTTTTGATATTAAATGCTTGTGTTTATAAGTGGAAGGTGTTTTTAACTTGTAGCTTACCTGTATAAACTCAGAAGGTTAAATTAGCCCCATGGAACACAAGTGAAAACCATTGTTTACATAATATTGCTTGCCTTATTTATTGTATTTACTTTAAATATATATGATTGGTTCAAAGGAATGAAAATGGATCAATCTTTAGGTCGAATAAATGGCAACATCAGATACAGCTCTTGCTTTGTGCTTACATCTTTAATTCCAAGATAGCTGTCAAATGTTATGACCTTTGACCTTGAAAGTGACCTAGTGACCTTAAAACTAACATTGCAAACTAAAAACCATGACGATTATTGCAAGTGCTGATGGGTTCAAACAATACCTGGAGAACCTTAAAAAATACAAAATGTAGTATCAAATTAGTCAAAATAGTTGAAAAATATGCTTAGATATTTAGGGGCCAGAGTTTAACTTACGTAGAAATGCAGCGGTGAAAGAGTTAAGGAACCTAGACGAATTGTTGGTTGATGAAGTGTGTATATAGATCACTTGCCAATCAACAGTTTGTTGACCATTTAAATTAAGGGTCAGAGATGGGCGATTCTGTTAGAATATGACTGTTCAATTCATTACCAAAAATGGGTCAAGCAACCAGAGTGATTGACTGGGTAGGCTTATAGTTAGAGATCCCCAGCTCACCGCTGAAAATAATTCTAAACATAGGAACCTCAGGATCATTACTCTGATGAGCTTGACCATAGCCAAACTAGGTCAGCACAAAAGACTGGAAAAGGGGTGCTTATGAGTCTTCTAGATTATGAACATCTCCAGAAATTAGCTGAGTATATTTAGTCAATCTTTCAACACCAAAAAACCCCCAAAAACTCGTGGAATTACAAAAACCAGCTCACACATGTTAAAAAACATTTATGGTCTTGCATGCAAAAAGATGAGGAAAGTATTATTAAAAGGGAAGAGCTCAACCACATAGCTTCAGGAGTGCACCTAGACCCTGACCCTAGTCCTCCCAATTTGTTTCATTACCAAAATCTTGGATGGGTATCATAACAAGGCAGGGCATAAGAGAATTGACAAATCATTTGACAAGATATTAAGGCATTATTGGTTGGAAAATATGTAAAAGGGTTTAAATGTTCTTGAACATGTACATGTTCAAAAATGTCTACCCTGCAACTTGTAGAAGTTACGAAAGAAAAACCTATGAGATGCAAGAGTGGTCACGGCACAAAAGCCCATTTCATACTGTAACCATTAACACTTGTGGGCTATTTCTCAGTAGCTTTCAAAGGCAAAAATTGTATCATCATCCTGATTGACCAATTGAGTAATTATCCCAAGGCAAATTGTGTCCCTGATAAAACAGCCAAGAAAGTGGCTAAAATATAGTGGAACATTTCATTCCAAGCCATTCTTGCATAAAAATACTCTTGTTAGATAGAGCTGTACAGTACTGTAATGCTGTAATTGACCTCATCAACACTGAACCTAAGGTAGCACATGTCACTACAATTCCTTACCACCCCAGTGGCAATGCAAAAATAGAGTGTCACCGCCAGGTCATGAATGACATCGTAGCCAAAAGCATAGATATAAAGGATGAGACGACTTCGGACAAACATGTTACCAATGCTGTTATGGAAAATAGAACCTCTGCTGCTGAAAGATCTTTGTTTACTTAATTTTTTCCTGACTTAGGGCAGAGATCCGGTTCTACCAGTCAATACATTGCTACAGCCAAGGTTGAAATATTGGGTGAATATTAATGTTTCCATTCTGTTTGAATACCTGCAAAATTCTAATGTTCAAGTCAAAGAGCCTATGAAAAATGTGAGAGAGCATAATAAAGTTTACAATGATCAGAAAACTGATTCACATCAAATTGAAATTTGGGATCCAGTTTACGTTTTCGACTATATTTCACTGTGGGATGAGCATCAAAGTTTCCATCACCATGGCAACTTTTTTAAAGAATTTCAGAGAAACTTTCCCTGTACATTTTGGGACTTGACATTAGTGCTCAGTGGACAATAAAGTTGTTCATGTAGAACATCTAAGGTTGACTGATCCTGACACAAATTGTGATGACCATAATGCATGAAATAGGCAGCTGAGAACAACTAAATGAGGTTTAGCAGATGGTGAGGCTGACAGGGTATAACTACTGAGACAGGCTGAGGTGGCAGTACCTACGTATATTCCACTTGTACCCATACCAGAAGACAATATGTGTAATGAGCCTGAGCCTAGCTCCACTGCTGTTATTTAGAACATCAAGGCTAACGATGATATAAGACCTACAGTGGACCACAACCAAATGGCCACTTAAATCAAATTGACATCAAATGATAACCAGCTCTTTGGGGAGTCAGAGCAAGGAGCTGCCCCCCCCCCCCCCACTTTGGTATGCACGAAAAAGACACCAACCCTTTACTTTTCATGGAGATAGGGTTCATCTCAGTACAAAAATATGACCTCCTATTTGGATTGGTAATTGCTGTATTTTTGTCTGCAATGCTTCGCTTTTTGGAAGGTTGTATTATCAGAATAAATTTGTGTTTATTCCTTGAGAACAGCAAAGCAAGATCGACAAAGGAGCCAATTTGTTGACCAAAGAACATGAATCATGCAATGTTTTCAAAGTTTGTCATAGAGAAAATGAATACAACACATCAGGCAGGGTGTTTTGTTGTTGTTTATTTTTAGTGAAATTTACAATTTTGTCATATATTTTTCTATTGGATTGAGTTATTATAAGTATTAACTTATTTGCGGAAAAAATCAGTTCATACAAATTATGAGTTTAACATGATGATTTCCTGTGAGGTACCTTTCACATAACTTTGAGGCTTTTATCAGCCATGCCTGAGGTCAAGTTGATGCGAATTCTGGCTGAGTCAGCTTGTAATGGTGGACTCAGCTCTTGCTCTCTTTGTTATGGACCGGTAGCAGGCAAGTGCATTGAAACCACTATGAACCAGCAAAATTTTTCTGACAATCAGAATGCCCATTTAGGCGATTGAAGAAAACTGAGCATGAAACATAATAGATCTATCTGCAGTTCAAGATCAATTCCATAGGGTTTTCCTAGACAACATTGACATTATTTTTCAATGGCCCCGTAAAAACATTCACGACAGTATTGAAAGCCGTGATATAAACATTTTATCATGTACTTGGGTCACGTTGTGCATTGAGATACAAACCAACTTTGGGAAATTCCCTGACAAGCAAAACATAAGGTAAGATAAAAAGTTCTGGATGATATCTATAACTTAGGGTACAGTCCTATTAACAACACCCCCTGTGAGAGAATGTCGTTCTCTTTAAATGCTTCTAATGCCTATGCACTTGAGGTCATGGTCGTTGACACAGAGTCATAGGTTAATCAGGCCAGTGAGTTTGCAAAGCTCATTGTCACCATGACACAGCTGAAGTGTAAAATGGACTCTCGCCATGAGGATATTGAGCAACTGCGGGAAGAAAATACTAAGCTATATGATCTACTGTCTGCTCTTTAATCACAACAACGTGGTTTTCGACTACTGTGGCCATGCCAGAACAAGATAAGATCATGTCTGAAAACCACGTGTCCACTACGTTGAGTGGGCTAACACAAAAGGTCACTACGATGGAGCTTAAGGAAGCAACCTTATAGGCACTAGTACTCCCACCCTTGACTGACACTACTGTCAACCAGTCAGTACCCCTGCCCCACTTTATTCCTTAGGGAATGCACTATCATCCTGAGATGATGCATCAACTGACCATAGAGAAGACCCAGACAATCATTTTTCTACAGTTACACCGCATCACAGAAAAGACAAAAGAAAAAAATTGATGGACAAAGTGCTAAGTCTAATGCTCTAACTGCTGCACACTCACCAGTGCACCATGTGGACAACTGTACTTTAATTAGCCATTAATCAGAGTGGCAAATCAATTTGTGTGTCTGTGCCACCTGACAAATCTGAGAAAGCACTTGCTCATGCTGCTTCATCTATATGGCCATCAGGTCTGACAGTGTGGCTTTTACTCCCTACCAACCCTACTTTTTTAAGAATGGTGCTACCGAAAAGGAAATGACTTTACCTCCTAAACCGGCCTATGTATCCTGTCAGGGGTCAAATGTAGAGCAGAGTGACACTGATCTGAGGCACCCAGAATGTGGACATTCCCAGTCATCTAACGCGATCCCCAAGCAATGGTATCAACGATCTGAATACAGCCAGCAAGGAGTACAGTACCACCCCTTGTAAGAGTGGTCATATGAAGACTCACAGTATGAGTGGGAGTGGCCCTGCCTCCAGGGAGACGGACAGAGGGACTTTGAGCAAGAGACATGGACCATGTCTCTTGCTCAGAGTCCCTCTACTGTCATGGTACCGTGATGGTGCACACACACCAATACAATGGTCCTGACAGTTATGGCCACAAGTCATGTAGCTACTGCGGTACCTAATGGGTGGACTACTAGTCCCATTAGTGTCATTAGTCATCATGGAACTCATTACATTAGTCATCTGGACACCAGCAAGATCAGCAGTGACATTCCTGTAAGTTTCTCTGCAGTAAATATTTCTAAAAGTTCTTTTTCAACTAGTGAATCTTTTAACTGTCATGGATACGTGCAAAGTGCAGACTATATTTCAGGGTGAATGAGTAAATGTGCTGTTGTGTGATTTTTCTCATTTTGACAATAATTATGCTGTGACGGTCTTTGTTTACATACCTACCGTGGTTAGGTCCGGTAAAGTTTGTTTTTTATTGGGTAAGTGTCGGCACTAGAGCATGCTGATTGCGTTGGCCTGTGATCCACATATTAAACATCATGGCATGAGATGCAGACACTTTGTCAATTTCATTCATCAATTTTATTCAAAATTAGCTCAAATTTTTGTCTGTTTCCCACCGTTTCATTGGTAACAACTAGGCCTAACATGGCAAAGGGTCACGGTTTTGGGAATTTTGACATATATAAATTTTTGGCTAACGTGGATTTTGAAGAGGAAGTCTACAAAGGGCAAAGTGATGGAATGTGCCCTGTGCCTACCGATATGGAACTTTTGAAACTAGGCCTACTGAAGCAGAATTTTGCCACTGCAACAATGCAGCCACCAGTAATCTTCAGAGCTACGTGCCTATATTGAGAGGCAGAAAACACCATCTACAACCACAAAAACTCAGGAAAAAAGTAGCCATATTTATGAAATGGATGTCCGAGACAAAAAATGAACACAAACAGCCACAAGATATCTCTCCTGCAGAACTGGATATCATCATTAGGATCGTTTATCCTTGCTTTGGCCAAACCCCATGCCAGGCTAGTACATTGGCAGCCAATACGAACCTGATACATTGACGGCTTAGGATCGCTGCATTGACCGCTGGCTCTGGGATCCTGCTACCAGGCTTGCATAACCCGCCACAAACAGGTTGAAACAAGTCACAATGTACTTTCCAGAGCCTCCCTTAGTAAATCCAAAGCAGGCGCATTCAGCATGTCTATGCCTACATCTAGTAGGCCTACTGCGGGGCCGGATGCACTGTCCGGGATAAATTTTGCAGTAGCCCATAAAACAGGTGGAAATTTAACGATCAGTTCACATGCATTCCCAGGTGACTGAAACAAACATTCAGCCATCCCAGTAAAACTAGGCCTATAACATTTAGGCTATATTATCAACAGTTACTCCAGTCCTGTACAATTCCTGTGATGTATGGAATGAGTAGCCCTGAAAGTTAAACGTGCCATACCGCTAGGCCTATATTTTGTACGGAAAGGCAATCATTGTCATTGCAGGTCGCATACCTTTTTAAAACTTTTTGTTGAACAATCATGGGCATATTGTTAGGCCTATCGATGGGTATCATTTATTTTTCATCATTATTCAGTGGTTATTAAAATGACAGTTTCACGCAAATTGTTTTGCATGCTCACTTGTCATGATCGTGGAGTCCTCAGACTGGCATGGTTCCAACTGTTCTGCACTCACAAGCCACGATCATGCTTGTCATTGAAGTGAACACACGAAGTTTTGTCCTTTTAACCCATAACTCACTGTTGTCTAATCAACAAGTTGTACGTTAAATTTACCTTTTGACGCACGGTTCTTTGATTTTACCTCAAACATTTAGGAACCATGCCAAACTGAAAATAAACTGATGTTCGAAGCCCCCCCGCCCCCTTGCAACATCGTTACCACTTCACTCTTTGATCCATACCCGAGAAACTATCTTCTCATTCAGGTCAAACTATCAAAAGGTCATTTGAATTTTGAAATTTTCATCCAGCCATAAGCTTAATGGAATGTGAAGTACCAAAGGACAAAAGTTGTACCATTTAATATTTACAACTTTTGAAGGCACACAGACAGATTTGCTTTAAAGCAAACCTTCTTTTCTAGTTACTCTCTAATTTTGTCTACCTCTACGGTTCCTACTTCATTTACAGCTACCATTATCATTCCTATACTGAAGAAACTTATCGTGGACCCCTGTAAACTTGATAATTTCAGGCCTATATCACTGAGTTGGTCCCATGCTAAACTGTTAGGGTTACCGATGAAGCATATATATGGTGCGAACGATAATCAACATGACTTTCGTAAAGGCAGGACTACCTCCTTTATTACCTGCATCATTAGTGATGTTGTTTGTGAGTTTTATTGCCAAGGGTTCTCCTGTGTAGCTCTGTGCCTCTGACGCACAAAGCTGTTTTGACAGCTTTTGGGTAGATGTCCTTTTCGAAGGGGAGGTTATTCCTGCCAATCATTAGTTGTTATTATATAAACGGTACAAATCATCAACTGCTACAGTAAGCTGCAAGGAGAGAATCACGTTACATAAGCAGAATTACATAAGCACAATTATATTAACTGCTTCTCTGATGAGAACTTTGTGGACTCGCTTCACCACTTTTGGGTAGTTGCCCTTTTCGAGGGGGAGGTTGTTCCTGCAAATCATTGGCTGTTATGTAAATGGTAAAAATCATCAACTGCTACAGTAAGACGCAAGGACAGAATTATATTACACAAGCACAATTACATTAACTGCTTCTCTGATAAGAACTTTGTAGACTCGCTTCACCACTTTTGGGTAGATGCCCTTTTTGAGGGGGAGGTTATTCCTGCCAATCATTAGTTGTTAATATATAAATGGTACAAATCATCAACTGCTACAGTAACCTGCAAGGAGAGAATTACATTACATAAGCAGAATTACATAAGGACAATTACATTAACTGCTTCTCTGATCACAATGTAGTTGTAGACTCGCTGCACTACTTACTGTGCGATGAAAATTTTGTTGAACTTTGGTCAGCCGAGCACTTGCTGGCAGGGCTTCTGACCGAGCCATTTTAGATTGCATGCTGTGTATTTACAATGAAGGGTGCTCGGTTATAAGCGCCTATATTTATACTTATATATATATATATATATATATATATATATATATATATATATATATATATATATATATATACATACATACATTTATATACATATATATATATATATATAAATACATATAAATATACATATATATATATATATATATATATATATATATATATATATATATATATATCAAGGTCTCCTTGATGTCGCTGTTTTCTTCTATCTGAGTTGCATTTTAATCCATGTAATCATCTAGATGTACCTTTTTAACTTTCGCTAATCTTGGACGTTCAATAAAGTATTATGCTGATGAATAGAGTACTGACACAATAAGCGGGTGACTTTTATGTTCAGTTTTAGTGTTATTCTTTCTAGCATAGTTGACGGACAAGTCAGCTGATTTTATAGGATGGCCCGTCGTCCATCTGTACTTTTTATAAGTTCATAAGTGTATGTACTACACGCAGGTCGTGTGACCTCTATGTGTAGCTTCTATTCATTCTAACTGAAAAAAATATATGTATCTGAATTCAATAGTCCCCGTAAAACTGATCAAAAAGAAAGACTCTTAATAAATGTTACATTATTAATATTGTGCCTTTGGTATTTCTTATTCAAAGTTCCGGTTTTCATTTTTATAATCAAGTCCTCGATGTAGTCAAATGTTATTGGTTGGGAGTCCCAATGTTTATCCAGTCTGTGTATAAATGAATTTAGTGAGTCTGCTTCCACCACATGCTCAGGTAAGTTGTTCCATACATCCAACACTCTTAGTGAGAAATTATATTTCCTTAAATCCAGATGAGCCCTTTGTGTTTCCATTTGGAATGAATGACCTCTAGTGTTTGTTGTGGTGCTTGGTTTCAATAGTCCATGAGCCACTCTTTTGTCGTAATTTCCTTTGGGCTTTAAAAGTTTATATACTTCTACAATGTCCCCTCTAGCCCTACGATATGCTAGAGTTAGGATTTCCAATTTGCGAAGTCTGTCAGGATAGCAGAGCTCTTTTAGGCCTGGCACCAGATTTGCTGCTCTTCTTTGTACATTTTCTAATGCTGTAATATGTTTCTTCAAGTGCGGACACCATATTTGGTTTGCGTATTCTAAAACTACCCTAAAAAGGGACTGAAACAATTGTCTGAATATATGTATGTCTAGGTATTCAAAGGTCTTACGTATAATTCCCATGACTTTATTAGCTTTATTCACTGTTTCCTGCATGTGTTTTTCAAAACTTAAATCATTTTCAAAAGTAACTCCAACATCTTTCTCTGCCCTTGTCTCTTTTAAATTGAACTGCCTTTCTGGCCCAATTTTATAGTGTCCTGGGTGGTAGTTTGATTTGCCTACCTTCATAACAAAACATTTTTCTGGGTGAAAACGTAAATGCCATTTGTCACTCCATTGTTGTAAAGCTGCAATATCAGCCTGTAGCTGCTTCATATCATCAAGTGATTTAATTGTCGGTACACTTTAGTATCATCGGCGAATAAGTTCACTTTTGTCATTGGATCTGTGACCATTGGTAGATCATTAATACACATTATAAACAAGAGTGGTCTAAGTACACTTCCTTTGGAATTCCACTTTTTACTTGCAGATCTTTCCATGAGTGGCCATTTACTACAACTTTCTGTAGACGACCGGTAAGAAATGATTCAATCCATTTATGTAGTTCTACTGATATGCCATATTTATGTAGTTTGAAGAGAAGACTTCTATGTGGGACGTTGTCAAACGCCTTCTGGAAGTCACAGTACGCTAAATCCAGGCAGTCCCCATCCTCTAATATTTCTGACCAATCATCAAGGACTTTGAGTAATTGCAACGCTGTTGACCTCCCAGGCAAAAATCCATATTGTTGTGAGCTAAACAACTCTTTAAATACATGTATTCCATTAAGTGATCTCTTACAATTGACTCAAGTCCTTTACATACTATGCATGTGAGACTCACCGGTCTATAATTTCCTGACTCTTTTTTATCACCTTTCTTGTATATTGCTGTCACATTGCTCTGTTTCCATTCATTTGGTATACTTCTATATTTCAGAGTTTCATTGTATGGAAAAAAACACCAGGGTTCTGCTAATGATAGAAAAGTCCCTTTTAGGACCCTAGGCTAGATACCATCAGGACCTGGTGATTTACTAATATTCACATTTTTTAACTTCTCCTCCACCATACTAGTCGTTGTCTTAAAATCTTCCATTGGGTGGTTTATAAGCACATGATCCATAATAAATTCCAGGTCACTTTCATCTGTGAATACACTGGCAAAGTAAATATTTAAAACCTCTGCTTTTTGACCATCAGATAAGGTTTGTTGAAGTATGTCTTCAAGGTTTTCTGTGCCAGGTATATTTAAATCAGGTATACCATTTCTAATGTTCATTGTTTTGTACATATTTCCAAAACATTTTGGGGATTGATTTAGATTGCTTTGCAATATTTTTCTCCTTATCTTTCATCACTTTCCTGGTTAGTCTTCTCACTTGATTTGGGCTCTACAATATTCTTGATACACTTCCCCATTCCTAGTACCCAAGTACCTTTTCCATAAATTATGCTTCTTTTTAATTTTAGTTATCACCTTCCCGTCCAGTAGTGTCTCACTTTTACTATTTTTATTTTGTGTCTTTGGCGTCCTTTTCGGGACATACATGTTTGTTAGTTCTTTTTTTTTTCCTAATAGGAAATTCCATTTGTCTTGTATGCTATTAAACTCTTGTAAAAATTTCCTTCCTATTTATTTTTGACAGTTCGTCATTCATAGATCTGTAATTTCCTTTGTCATAAACAAACCTAGGGTTTTGAAAATACACTAGATTTATATTAACCTCTATGTCATATTGTATCACTGAATGGTCACTCTTCCCTAGCGGTGGTTCGTTTGATAAGTTCTGGATAATATCCTCCTCATCACTTAGGACCAAATCTGGTACATTTGGCTTGTCGTTGCCTCTGCCTCTTGTTACGTCAGTGATATGCTGATGCAGGAAACAGTCTCATGCACTCTGGCTACCTGGATTCTTTGTTTATGACATTAGAAAAAGCTTGTCAGTCTATCCAATTTATGTAAGGGTAATTGAAGTCTCCCACTAATACGACACTCTTATAATTAGCAGTTGCTATATTTTTCAGAATCTTGTTCAGGTTTCGGTCCTCTACTTCATCTGATTTATCATGATGTCTATATATGCATCCCAACAACAATTTATTTTTATCTTGGTCCCTATCGTTGTTAAGATTTATCTTAATAAATAAACTGTCTCTCAATGGTAGGTCTAAGTACTTCACTTTGTCCTTGATAGTCTCATGTACATATAGTATTGTTCCCCTTTCAATGTCTCTCTGGGAATCATCATTATACTTCTTTCATATTTAGGCAATTTTAGGATGGCGGGATCCACTTGAGTTTTGTTTTTTGGCTTTACTTCATTTATTCCTATTACCATTGGTATGAAATCATTTATTCTCAATTTTAGTTCTGGAAGATTGTTAGTAAGAACGTCAGCATTACTGAAGAAACATCTTATGTTTCTCTTTTGCTTTAGTCCTTTATGTTCATTTTCACGATGAGCAGCTTCCAGGGTGGACCTTTCACTTTGAATGCAAAACGCCCCCCCCCCGAATCTTTTTTCTTAGCGTCCATCACCATGTCTTTGATTTTCTTTCTTTCCTCAATTGTAAGATCATCCATCACACTTATATTCTTGAATCTGGGTTCAGCATCTTTCAGCTTGTACAATCTTCTCATGATCTTTTGCTTATCATCTTTATCTTTCAAGGTTATTTTCATGTGTCTGTGTTTATATTCATTTTCAATTCCTTTGCCTAAGCCTACAATGTTTTTCACTTCAACACTTGGAATTTCCAGGATATCATTACATAAACTCTTGTAATGGTTCATGTCCATTTTTTTCTATCTAGCGGGTTTTCCTCAATACTGTCTATCACCCAATGTATAATAAGATTTTCTTCTCTAGATTCTCTGGCTTTTTCATCCAACCTTTGTTCTACTAAAGTATCTTTAACTATCTTTTTCATGTCTTTATTCTTTATTTTCTTATCCTCGGACTTCTCACTTTCCACTACCGCCACCCATGTTTTGTTGACAGTCTCCGGTACTTTTTGTGCATAAGACTGTAGTTTCTGTTCTATCTTCTTATGTAGGTCTTGAAATGTCTTTGTGAACATGATTTCTATGACATTTTTTAGGTTAGTTTCATTTTTGTTGTCTTCATTACTCTTTCCTGGACCTTTTATAGCACAAGTGGGACTGAACCAACAACAATGCGGTCTCTACAGTGTGTCATACTCATTGTCTGACATATCAATACATTTGTCATAAAAATCTTGACAGCAACCACCATCACATTCCAACACCTTATCATTTTCATCATTGTATTCGATGTCACACATACAGCATTTCCATGCATCATTTTTACTCACAACTGCATCCACACTCGGTTTTCTCACATTCGTTTTACTTGCTTCGCGCGCGGACACACTCTTTTTAGTGCTACTACTGCTAGCCTCACCCTTTTTCGTTGATTTCTTACTTTTTGGGGACTTGACATATTTGTCTAACCAACAAGGCATGCCGATGGACGATAATACCAAAGTTTATATTGTCCCGCAAGGGATGCTGGGAAAAACTTCTGTTTACAATCTGTATGGGAAAGCTAGCCCAGCTCAATGCAAGTTTCTTAACAGAAATCCTTCACTTATCTGTATGAGTTGATCCTTAAATGAATCAGCTTCATTGAATCAATGTCTCAGCAGTTTTTCAATTAGAATACTGGATAAACGCTTCATAAAAGAGCCGGTATGCACGAGGTCGGAGATTGTCCATCTGGTATGAACCGGAACCGGATATCCTCCTTTTACTTTTGCTATAAACTCAGCTGACGAATTAGTCAGAAGAACCAAAATAGTGATAAGTCTACCAAATCTCTTTTATTTTTTGCAAAAATTATAAATTTTGGATTTTGAGTGTTTGGGCCTATACATATTGGAAACACTATGATCTGTATTTAATGAAGAATATGTTAAAGGTTCAAGGGACCGATTTACAATCACCAGTTGCCTTTTGTGGGTGACTGCCTGTCTCAAGTCAGGAGTGAAATTTGTTTCTTCACATTGGTATTGGAAGTTGAATGTTGATGCTTTGGTAACTTTGATATCTCTTTGCTGTTATTGTTGGGTTTGATATTTATGAATATGGGTCATGTTTTTCTACATAAGTGTATCATACTAGAGACGTCCACTCACAATACCGCTGGTGCAATATAGTTAGTACCTATTTTTACCTCCAGGATCTTTAAACACCGTTACTTTACGAGAAGTAGGACACCTAGCTGTGGCAGCCATCACGCTACATTAAACATTTCAGAGACACCTGGAAGAGGGTATAGAAACGTTGATAATTTATCGCTTGTATTGCTTATCATATCATCAAAATGCATGTGTACGACTGCAAGGTACCAGGCTGTTCTGGGGACACTAGGAAATATGCCAACAAAATAAATATCCCTGGGTGGAGGAGGTTACTTTTCATGGTTTCCCCCATAATAAGGGCAAGCAACGCAGAAAAGAATGGTTGAACATGGTCACGCAACCTGCAAATTGGGAGCAGTCCAAGTTTACTAGAATCTGTTCCAGGCATTTATATTTTGGGGGGAGAGGTCCAACACTAGAATATTCTGTGCCAAAGCTATTTCATGCAATAGCGTGTCCTACCACAGCAACCAGAGGGTAGCGGAACTATGTGGCCAGGCATGCCTGCCATCACCACACGTCACCATGGCAAGTTTGGAGTCGTATTGTGCACCAGTGGTATTCACATTTTTTACTTTTCCAAAACCGTCAACCAGATTCATTTCAAACTTGGTGAAGATCTACCTTCGGTGAGTCTCTAGCACGTTTGTACAAATGGTCACAGTCCAGTGATTTTTATGAGGATTTTTGTTCATTTTTTGGCAAAATCATAAAAACATCTCCTCCTAAACTCGACAATGCTTCGAAATTTCATAGGAACACTTTAGGGTACCGCCAGAACTTTTGTTCAAAAAGTGGTGCAGCATTTTTTTTTTTTTTGTAATTCTCATGAATTTTTGTGTGTTTTATGTATTTTCTACTTCTCCAAAAACGTCACTCAGATTATGCTGAAAAGATGGTGCAAATGTGTCATGTAGAAGGTTCGCACAAGCTTGTTCACCAGGTAGCATTGCTATGGATACATCATTTTCTACGCGTTTTGGAATTCAGGTACTTACCAGTCAATGCTTACATTCCTATAGATTACATTTAAGTGAATGAAGATTGCTGTGGTAATTCCCCTTTTTAACCTTTTCTCCAAAACCGAGGGCCAGTTTCACTTTAAACTTGGTAGGGATGTACATTTGGGTGGGCTTCTACGAAATGTGTTCAAATGGATACGGTCTAGTGATAATTTTACTTTTTTCGGGTGTGTGTGTGTGTTGTTTTGTTTTGTTTTTTTTTCTTGTTTTTTGTTTTTTTTCTTTTTTTTGTTTTTTTGTTTGTTTTTGTTTTTTTTGTTTTTTGTTTTGGTTCATAATTGTTGAATTCCAATTGTATTATAAGCACCTTAAATATAACAAATCCATTTTCTTATTAATCTTTTACAGTTTATGCGTACCTTTGCACATGCCTACCAACGGGTATTTGCTAAATGATCTTTCTAATGATCTCATCTAAAATATTTCAGGTTTGTCGACAGTAAAATGTAGTATTGTTTTGATCTTCCTTTTTGACTGGTAATGGACCCTTAATTCACATAAAACTAGGTTGACCAGACTAAAGTATGCTGTGCATGTATATATCTTTTTTATGCATGTATGGATTTTTTTCCCGTTCCACGGTTTACCCTTTGGTGGACCATACTGCTTTGTATTACATTGTATTGATATGTCTCAGGCGCCTAGCTCGATGAGTAATACTCCTCTAGGAGCCTTCATTACCTTTTTGTGTCAACTAATGCTGTATGATATATGTGAAAATAATGTTCAATTCAATTCAAATTCAATTATGCATGACACGCACCTCCCTGGATTTGTCAACTTCCTTGTGTACATGTTCCCTACTACGTGATGGCCTATTAGTCCTGCATGCCAAAGCAAGGCTCATGAGCGCACATAATATTATGACTGTTACTGGAGGACAATTAATCCTGAATATCGCAGCTTGGCTCCTTCGCGTGCTTATTACGTGACACTTGATGGACCGTTAATTTGTCATTAATGCCTATCTTTAATGGTTCAACAAGTTTACAACAGGCCATTGTTATAAATGTACTTATGAACACATCTTTAAAAAATTAATCCAGCGAAACCTCATTATATATGTCAATATACACATGTGTAATACATGTACAAGCATGATATATCATCATTGCATATAATTCAGTGCGTCCCTGGTCATGGTTGTTTGTGGTTATGCTCGAGCAGGGCCCTGCATGCTGCTCAATATATGAGATGATGGCTGCGTCCTCGCCGAGGTCGGGGACATCCATACACAATGTTTGTAAGTTAGTCAACTGTCAATAGCACGATGACAAACAAACCTGATTTCGACCAGACAAGACCAGACCAACCAGGATGTATCATAGACAGTGTGGAACGTACCAGGACACACAATATAAGGTAGAGAGACCCTGGTTGCCCACCAAACTGGCAGTGCCCTTGCACATCACAATTATTATGGCACCTCCCTTTATCTACTGTTGTGTTCAGGCTTTCGACGAGTGTTCGCAACTCAGAACGATATGTGCATTTGACTTTGAAGCGAACTATGCATATACAACACATACGTAACAGCTAACAAACCAACAACGTATTAGTTTTCGTCTAGACGCACTGAAGATCTTGGGAGCTTGCGTAGAATATTGCGCAGTCATAGCATTTTGTGATAAACGGATATGAACATACAAAATGTTTGGATCAACATTTTGGGTCTGGTTTCATAATAATCAGTTTAAAAATAGGTACAGGGGGGCCTATAAAATTGCGATACGTGCCTTTTCTCTTAAATTAAGTCGATCTTTTTAATTAAACAGAAGGACAAAGTAAAGCACTCCAAAACACATTCCCTTAACAAGCTTTCATGGCTGACCCACACAATGTAGCCAACAAATAGCTGTAAAAGAACAGCCAGAGTGTAAACTGAAATAATCTGCACATACCGTCATAATCTCACCCAAATTCCTGAGGAACACCATCCATAACTTTCGCTCCCACCAGCCTATACTCCTCCTCCTTACATGGCAATGGGCACTATGACGTTCCATGTGTGATGCATGCCGTGACATACTTGTTATCCTTCTGCACATATGCAAATAAAAGACAACAGCACGTCCGCGTGCAGGGCAACAAGTTAAAGTATTGGCAATTTTGCAGAACCAAACTTGACGTTTAAGTACAAATGTTTAACATAGTTTAATACATGTAAATCATAGATTATGCCTTATAATACTTTTTTTTTATTTGACATTGAGTTACTTACAAGATTTAAAACATTGATGTGCAGTTGATATAGTCGCTCTGATGGACTGACTCAATTACTGAATCTATAGTAACCCACTTCCACATTAACATGCTTTTTCTTTGTTGTATCTGAACTTTTTTAAGCTATGGAGACTGTACACATAGCTTTTCCCAGTCACTGGTCAGACCACGGCCCGAACAGCTCAGTCGCGAAAATGTCATAGGATGTGCTTTCGAGAAATAGACAGAGGACATCAGATTGCATTTTTAATACATTAATAAGTTTAATTGCTTTGACTATTGTAATGAGCATTTTTTTGTTGTGTTGATACGCACTAAGTTTGATCATGTAATCTTACCTCTCCTGTTGGAGCTTTGTTTTATTCTTCCCGCTTTTCTTCATTCGGTCTCCGTTCTTGATCCAGTCAACATCGCCTGTTACATTTTTTTTTGACATTTGACTTTCTTCCTTGTTTGATTTCTCCATGGTGGGTCGTATATTGTTATGTTACGTTGGGAATTGTTCTTGTACATATGTTATGTGGCCCCCTCAAGTGCTATTAGTGGATCGACATATGGATCTGATTTAGAGACTTGATCTGCATGCCTTCGTGATTTTTGCACTGTCTGAATCATGGCTAAACGAGGTGGCTAGAGATGATTACCTCCAGTTGAATATGCTGCACTGAACTCGGAACGTTATGGATTGTTAGGCCAGACGAGTAGTGGTTTGAAACATGACGCAAAATTGGGAAATCTGGATATTTCAGGTCGTGAAATAGAGCAAAACTTCGAAGCTGAAGACTTGGACAATACGATTACTGTGTTACAAGATCAACTGGAGTGCATAAAGGGGCGTGAAATTGAAGTATTACGAGATCAGGTTTAACAGTAGATTGTAGTCCCAAAACGATTCCTGATGATCATGACGATAGCATTCGTGTGAAAATGTAAGTTCTACAGAGGGGCATTCTGATGGTACGGGCCGCGCACGCAAGGGTCTTGGTTCAGCGTTGGCAGATTTTGACAGTTCTGATAGGTGGGAACATGGACAATTTACAGCAACAGGCAAATAGCCAGCTTAAGCTGGTTACACATAATTTCCACGCGTTAAAAAACCGAGAAACGTGAACAGCCAGGTCTTGGTCGTCATGGTAACAGACCGTGCAATTCGCATCATCATGATTCCAAGGGGTTTTCAGGTCCAGTTCTCGCCGACTATCTCGTTCTGGCGGCCAAGAGCGAAACTTCTTTCTTTCTTTCTCCCTCCCTCCCTTCCTTCCTTCCTTCCTTCTTTCTTTCTTTCTTTCTTTCTTTCTTTCTTTCTTTCTTTCTTTCTTTCTTTCTTTCTTTCTTTCTTTCCATGGCACCCAAATTTATCCGGACATTTTGTCGGACACTATTATTCCAAAAGCCACCAAAACCTGCCATGGTAGTTGACCTACTGATGAAATTGTGCATATTGCTTAGAATAGTCATGGTATGTAAAATTGTACAAATTACGGGCAATAAAATTTGAAAAGCTCCATACCTTCCAAACTATTGCAGATAGATACAAAATTTCAATGTGAATATGTAGGGTTGTGACACCTGCCAATGTAATGGAGATAAAAAAGTTGTAGAATTTAAAATTATGCTAATTAGGGACATTGAAAAATGTAAAAATTGAATATCCCCAAAACTATTATAGATAGAGAGGCCATTCCAACTTCAATTTTCGGGTTTGTGGCTCAGCCGCATCCCATGAACCTTGAAACAAAGTTGTAGGATTTCAACTTATTGAAATCAGAAGGATTGAAAACTTTACAAGCTGAATATCTCCAAAACTGTTAAAGACAGAGGTGCCATTCCAAATTTAATTTGTGGGTTTTTGGCAAAGCTGCATCCAATGAACCAGGAACCAAAGCTGTTGGATTTTAATTCATGCAAATTTAATTAAGTGAGTGTGCAATTAATTTGTAGGCTTGTGACATAGCCGCATCCAATGAAACACCATTTTAAATGTTTAATTCGTGCAAATTTGGTGACTACACAAAATTAAGATCTTGAATTACTTCAAAATTATTATTTATAGAGGTGCCATTCCAACTTCAGTATATAGGTTTGTGACATAGCCGCATCTATTGAACCATGAACCAAAATTGTAGGCTTTTAATTTGTGCAAATTAGGTGAATACACACAATATAAATTTTGAATAGGTTCGAAATTATTATAGACAGTGGTGCCATTTCAACTTTACTTTATAGGTTTGTGACATAGGTGCATCCAATGAACCGTGAACCAAAGTTTTAGGATTTTAATTTATGCAAATAAGGCGAATCAACAAAATCTAAATCTTGAATAACTTCAAACCTTTTATACATATGGGCGCTATTCCAACTTCAATTTGTAAGTTTGTGACATAACCGAATCCAATAAGCCATATACCAAAGTTGCTGGCTTTTAATTTATGCAAATTGGACAAATACATAAAATACAGATCTTGAATAATTTCAGGTCCAAAAATAGAATGGGGTGATTTTAAGGCAGTGTTAGACAGGCCAAAAAAACTTATTTAGGCCTATGTGCTGCCTTTTATGGGTGACTGCATGTTTCAGGTTAGGACTGTTCCTTCACATTTGTATTTAAAGCTGAATGTTGATGTTGTGTTATTTTTTGAATTTCTGCCTTTTGTATTTTAAGCTTGCTGATATTATTGGGTTGGAATTTATGAATGTGCATGATATTTTTTCTGTAATTATTTGTTAAATGTTTCATTGGCTTGGTTGTGTTGTGGACTGTGTTTTCCGACTCATAGTTATAATGGGGATAGAGCGTTGTTGTTATGTTCCAGGTTCACATATACTTAGGAGCAAAAGTCAATCAACACACCTTACTTTACTCATAAAAGTGAAAATTTTGGAACGAAACACAAGGTTTTGCATTGCGACGTGGACCTTAATGTCTGAATATCACAAATAATGCGTCACACCTGGATCAGCACTGCATGTAAATATGAACAGCTGCATTGTTCCCACTGTGTATGGCCAAAAAATCAGGGATCAGTTCTGTTCACATCTTGATATGGCAAATGGTTCTGATGTGTTCTCAGTACCACGTTGCACCTCTTTGTGCTGATATGGCAGTGCGTACCCAACGAATCATTGCTCTGCATAGTTTCTTTATCTTTTGTTGTGGTATCTCTGCCCAAGCCACTTGCAGTGCCAGGGCTAAGCCCTCTGCACTAGTGAGCTGCACACTCCAGACAGATCTGCCCAGCATGTCCCATACATGTTCAGTAATGTTAAGGTGTGGCCTATTAGCAGGCCATTCCATGTGCACATACTTGTCATGGTTTTCATGGTAATCTGTAACAACTCTGCCTCTGTGTGGCCAAGCATTATCATCCTGTGTCAAGTAACCATTTTCTGTTGAGTCCAACCCAAGTGGCGTGGCTACAGGCTCCTGGATCTTATTTCTGTACTTCAGTGCTGTCATGGTCCCCATGGTAATCTCGAGGAATTACTTATGGTTGAAATATATTGCTCCCCAGACCATGACAGAACAACAAAACATTCACGGTGGTAAACACGCCCCGGATCAAACTTTGGCTTCTTGGCATGCCACACCCATTTTTCCCTATCGTTAAATCTGGGGCAAAAGTGTGATTCATCTGTGAAACAGACATTCTGCCATTGATCACTGCTCCAGGCAGGATCTGTGTTGTTGACACCATAAAACTGGCAGCATACTGCTATGTCTCTTTTTATCTCTGACACAAGTGATTTTTTTCTAAGTGTTAAGGCCTATATGTTTTGGAAAAAAAGCTGACGTTAGTAGTTAATAATGAAGAGTATTTCAAAAGTTGAGAAGACCAGCTTAAAACCTTTAATTGCCTTGTATTGGTGACTATCTGTCTCAGGTCAGGAGTGAAACTTGTTTCTTCACATTGCTATTGAAAGCTGAATGTTGATGCTTTGGTAATTCTTGAATCTCTGCCTTTTGCTGTATTTAGGTACGTTTGCTGTCACTGTTTGGTTGGAAATTATAAAGGTGGGTAATGTTTTCTGTACCTATTTCATCTTATATAATAAGAGGATAATATCTTATATGCTATACTGGGAATTATAAGGGACAAAAAGGCCGAGCCCACTGTTAGTGAGATGAATTACAATGTGCCAGTGGAACCAATATGGCACCCACGATAACCAGCATACGTGTACATGTACATCGCGGACATGAAGACCACATATATGGTGTTAATACGTCCCCAGCAGATGAACAGAAACATCTAAAGGAGAAGCAACATACTATTCTCCAACTGACCGACAAAATAGAAATAAAAAGTTGAAGAAAAAGTGGCGGAACTTGAGGGTGAACTGCAATAAGCGAAAGAAGCATTGAAAAAAGCCAGAAAGAAAGCCAGTGCACACATGATGAAATGTTTACAACTTAATCGAAAGGTTAACTTGCAGTCCATGCAGAACGTGCAACACAAAAAACAGTAGACCAAGAGAATGTTTAGGCTCGAGTCCATGCAGGACGACAGCATGATGTATATTTTTACACAGGACTTAATTTGTACGACTTTCAGCAACTATGCAACTTTATTAAACCGGGCATAAAACATCTTATATTCTGCGGTTCTAGGAAGGCAAAACACAGGATGATGTTGATAAAGAAACCATTCTGGCTACACGTGCCCTTGCACCACAGAATAAACGTTTCTTAGCTCCAACAAAACTAAGACAGGGGCTGTTAGAAGAAGAGTTTGCTTACAGGTAAAGTTGAGGTGTACATTATAAATTTACAAGCTTGTGTAAACATTAATCATAATAAAATTTGATAAAAAAGTATATAGCATATATATTTGAATGCTTCATATATATATATATATATATATATATATATATATATATATATATATATATATATATATATACATATACATATATATGTATGTGTGTGTGTAAAATATGGATATATGTATGTGTGTACAAAATTTACATGTGTACATATTATACATCTCCTTATCTAAAAAATAATATCCAAAGATCTCATTTCCTGGAGCACCATGAAGTTCAAAATTCAATATTACTTTTTAATTATCTTTATAATACATGTAGTGAACTTCGAATCTATTATTATACATTTAAAGGACCAATTTTTCTGTCAGCTATTAGAAAGTCAAGTCCTGCAAGATCATATGTTGTGTACAATCCTTTTTCATGAGTATAGATTCAGTCAAGAAATATGTATTATGTTTAGCTGCACTATATTAAGAAAAAAAGGGATTTTTTAATCACTTTATTGATCATAAACAAACACAATGATGTGCATAATCCGCATAAAAGTCAACACACAAACACTGACAATATAATGAAAACTAATAAAATGTCTAACATCTCTTAAAACTGCATGGTGTAAATGTGCAGAGGAAAATAAATATACAAGTTTAAAAATATAGTGTGCTAAAATGACCTTAGGATACACCAAAGCACCATATCATGCATCTGCATCTCATATATTGATCTTCTATACAATAGATGCCCACAGATCCCCGATTGACCATCAAGGAAGACTGTTGATGAATGGATGCCAGAGTGTTTCACAGACTCCTTTCCGAGCAAAAGTGTGCTATATGTGGCCCTATTGTTTTATCTGTACTTAAAAGTACAAACACTACAAGCGACAAGAACATATTAGTAAAATGTATATTGCGCGTTAACATATTTGTGATTATGAACTTGAAACACTGAAAAGTAAAAACACTACAAGTGAAAATAACCCATTTGTAAAATGCACAATATATAATAGTATCAACAACTTCGTCATAATGTGCGTAATCCTGTGATTTTATCATCCACGAGTCAGTGTGCATGTACATGATATCACGGAAATGTCCTTGCACTATATGTGACATATCCACGATATTGGTAAAATGTACAGTGCATTTGATATCTCTCTTGAAATACACATAACATCACAGATAGCACTATTTTTGATATTCTTGTGTATGTTTCTTACGATACACATATCTGTTGGAGTGAAGAAAGAACTGCAAGCCACATTTTAGTGTATTTGTGTCAGCAGTTGAGGAAAAATACGTTAAAAAACTGCAAGCGAACTCCTTAGACTTCTCATTGCTTTTTGGTGTTTCCAGATCAACCCCATCAGCAATTTGGCACTACAACAAGAAGTTCAAATGCTATTCAACATCATACCTAGTAATATTAATGAGTATGATGTATTTGACCAACGTGCTAGCCTACATGAACAAATTACCATTCTGAGATTAATTTGAAGATGCGTTTTTTTTGTCTTCAATATAAGTTGCACTTATAGGGTAATGCATTTAGATATCAATATTTTAATACATCTTTTCGAAATTTCAAGTTTATTGTACATGCAGCTATATATATATATATATATATATATATATATATATATATATATATATATATATATATATATATATATATATATATATATATATATATATACAAATGTGTGTGTGTGTTTGTGTGTATGTATGTTTGTATAGATTATTTAAAGTTTGAACTTAAATTTAATTGTCGATACAGCATAAACAAGTTCGTTCTTGACATATAAACATTGATTTTTGCGTGATCTGCTTGGCATTGTAATTGATTAAATCAGTCATTTAAAGAACATGCCTCAAATATACTTGTTGAGCCCCACCTTGATAGCCTTTAATCAAAATAAATTGTGTGGGATGATCTTATGATGATGGAAAAATAGGTGTTTCCTGGTCTTTTTTGGGGATATCTCCCTTTTCAGGGTCACTCGTCCCAAGTTCGGCCTTCATTATGGCTGTCCAGATAGGTATCATTTTCTCAAGTCAATGGCGAAATACTTTATTATCGCTAAGTCATCCTGGCTACTGTGATCTATGCCACCACATGTGGTTTTGATTGCACTACATCGCTAATTATGCAGTAAATGATTTACAGTAAGTGTTCCTGCACAAAAAGGGCCTACTGATTTTAAACACTTTACACCTTGTTACAACTATATCTAAGTAGCATGTTGCATCAGAAGTTGAAATATGCCAAATTCTTTATTGCTAATGAATTCTACAAACTGTTCTGTGGATTTGGCCCTCCATGAGCTCTGCGTTATCTAGCTTCACACCCCAGCCTGAAACACCAGC
Source organism: Hermodice carunculata (assembly GCA_964020975.1). Lineage (NCBI taxonomy): Eukaryota > Metazoa > Annelida > Polychaeta > Eunicida > Amphinomidae > Hermodice > Hermodice carunculata. Next base: position 7,414,614 of record OZ026627.1, read on the forward strand.
AGAAAAGCACAAGTTACCGTTTTATAAGTTCTTTTTTCTTGCCTGTGGACTTTGACCCATGACACTGTAACCATCATATGAGCTCAGGTATGGTTGCCGCTGCAAACCATGATAGTTATATGGCCCCTGATATTCATGCAGCGTCAACAGCTGGGTCTAACTTTTTTATGGCACCCATACTTGGTTTGCCGGGTCAGAACTACTGAGAACCATAATGGTTTGTGCGACCATTACTCATGGGTGCACACTAGAGTTATCTGTGATACTGAAACGATTCTTGTGAATGCTGTGAAAGACAGTCATGCAAAATCAACTTAAACAAAATACAGTGGCACATACACTGCAAACTGCGATGGAGAATGAATTAAGGGAAATGACTATTCAGGAAGGATTAAAATTTGAAGCGCCCATGGGTATATGAACATTTGTACCACATCTCTAAATGAGATTGAAGCAAAACTTGTAAAAAAGTATGCAAGACAAAATCGATATTTTGACAAAAGAAGTGGAATCTATTAGGACAAAAAAGGACATCTAGTTGGTATACATGTTGGCATTGACAACTGGGGCATCTTAAATTAAGGTGTGAGAAATGTAGCACTGATAGTCCAAAGTAAATTAACTTTTTCAGGTAACAAACGTAATTCTGAATATTCAACAGGACTTTTACGGGAAAGAACCTGTACCTCATGTTCAACATATTACAGTGCCACCTCAATATGAAATAATGCCAGTTCAGAACAGATTCAGATGAAATACAGGGGGAGAGGGGATGTTTTATTGAATCAAACATCTTTAATGTAAAAAGTACTAATGATGGACTAATTATCTGAAGTACTTTTGTCAATAAGGAAAATCATGCTGTACTGGTGAGAGTTATAAATCCAGGGACTTTTCCTGTTCATATACAAAAGGGAACACCATTAGCTTATGCTTATAACGTGACTAGAGTAGGGTATGATTCTTCTGTAATGAAGATACCAGAGACACCTGGTGGATCTAATGATGAATGACATCTGGTGTTCCAGAAAATATCTACCCAGCACATTGGAGAGTTGAATGACCAACAGAAGGCCAATTTAGGGACTTATTATTGAAACATGATTATTAGCTAAAATAATTTAAATATAGGTTTGTGTGATCTCATGCCTTTTATTATAGACACAAGAGACGCTAAATTTAAATTTAAATATAGGTTTGTGTGATCTCATGCCTTTTGTTATAGACACAAGAGACGCTAAATTTATTAAGCAAAAAGCCAGAAGAATTTCTGCCCATAGGAGACCTGAAGTGAGGAAATGTGTACAGGATATGTTGGTTAAATGCATAATCAAATCTAGTCAGAGTTCATGAGTTAGTCCCATACATATGGCAACAAAACCGAATGGAATGTGGCAATTTTGTGTGAATTACTGGAAACTCAAGTAGTTAACTGAAGTGGATACATGGTCATTGCCTCATATGGATGAAACTTAAGATTGTTTACAATGAAATTCCTGGTTCTGTTCTTGTGATTTGGTATATGGTTATTATAATATGGCTTTGGATCTTGCCTCAAAAGAGAAGACTGCATTCACTACAGGTTCAACTTTATACCAGTTTGAAGTCTTTCTGTTTGCTGTCACTAATGGTCCGGCCTCCTTCAGCTGTTTAATGGAGTGTATCTTGTCTGGAATGCATTTGTTCTATGTGCCTAGTCAATCTTGACTATTTTAACTATTATGGAAAGATTTTGAGGAGGTGAGAGAGATCAAACTGTGTTTTTTTCTGCTTTGGAAGAGGTTGGGTAAAAGTTGAAACCCCAAAAGTGATCTTTCACTGAAAGGCTTGTAGAATAGGTCGAATTAATTGTGTCTGAACAAGGTATTTTCACTAATGCAAAGAAGACCTAAGAAAGTTCAAAATTGGCTGATTCTCAGAACTTTAAAACATGTAAGAGTGTTTTTAGGGTTCCTTGCCAGAGGTTTGCAATTTACAAGAAAAAATCCAAAATTGAGACTGATACATTAATTGAAGAACATCCCAAAACCATTTCCTGATTTATTCTCTTTTGCTGGTAGAGAGACACAATCATGTCTCTTCCAGTGGTACCAAATCATATTAAAACATGGAGTACAGGTGTATTGTATAAAATATGGACAGAGCATGTAGGAAGTAGGGACCTTATCATCATGCCTAAAAAGTGACAATGGCAGGTTGTTGCAAAGGCAGACGATGTGGATGCGGTAGGACACCTAGGGTTTTATACGAGTATTCACAAAATACGTTAACACTATTGGTGGATTGGGCTGCATTACTCGGTAAGCACTCCTATATGCCACTGTACAAAGTGCCAGAGATGTCAAAGTGTTGGTAAAACCTTGAGAGCTCCATTAGCCCATCGACCCAATGGTTATTCCATGGAAAGAATTGCAATGGATATCAAAAGACCGCTTAAACACAAAGAAAGAGGTAGTAAGTATGTTTTTTTTGTTATTACTGATAACTTTGCTAAATATACTGAAGCTTATGACACAGCAAATCAGAAAATAAGTACTTTGACTCAAATTTTGTGTACAGAGTGGATTGCCAGATATGGTACACTCAGGCAACTACATAGTGACTTTGGTACAAATATGGAGAGTACGATTATTCACAAGATTTATACAATACTTGAAATTCAGAGGACATATACTCTACCATGTAATCCTAAACTAAATCCCATGTAATCCTAAACTATGTATGGATTAGTACAATGTCTGAATAAGACTATTTGGGAAATGTTGACATGCTATGTCAGTGAAGATCAATTTGATTGGGATAGACATTCACCATTTATTCTGACGACATATCTTGCAAGTGTACAAGAAAATACAGGCTCTAGTCCCAAGAAAGAAACTGATGTATGGTCGAGAGAACAGAACTCTGGTTCAAAATTATGTTGAACAGCTACACTCATCTCTATCTTTGTGTTTTGACTTTGTCAGGAAATGCTTAAAAATAGCTCATGAGAGACAAAATTCTTATTAGAATCAGAACATTCATGGGGAACCATTTGAAGGGAGAGACCTGAAGTGGATAATGATTGAGTGAATGAAAAAGAACGAACTTTGTCATTTTTTCTTCATTATGAAGGTCCTTTCAATCTTGAAAAAGTACTATCTGACGTCAATTATCGTATTACAAAGTCTGGTAAAACTCAGGTAGACAACCTCAAACAATATTTTCGTAATCTGGATCAAGATGATTGGGATTTATCTTCTATGATAGGAGATAATCAATCAGAGGAATATACTGAAATAAACACAAAACCACAGATTCAAATTGATGAAACCTCATCAAATACCAACAAGTGACTACACAGAGGTATTGATTAGACTCGCACAAGTCCCTGGTGCATGTCCCTATTTTCCCATCCCACGGTCCCACCCAGAAGTGCGATACATTTTCTCCTCCACAAAGTTAACTGAATAGTATTGTGCCAACTACACGGTGTTATTAAATAGGTCCTATTTTGGCTGCTGTTATTTTTTTTTTACTGGTCGACACTGCCGCCGTGTCGGTTTCAACAGTAGCAGCTATTGAGTCCTGGTCAGTTCTAATCCCATTATCATTGCGAGTGGAAAGTGGTCTTCGACGAATGCATGGCTAGTCACTGGCCACTCAAGCGAGACAAAGCTGACCGTCTCCCTCCAGCTGCCGACACCAGGGACTTGTCAAACTTGCACAAGCCCACTCTGGACTACCATGAATTTGGTGGGAGTGACGTCACAACATCCGGGGTTTCGCGGGATCTTAGAAGTCAAATCAGTGCCACAACTTTTTTATTTTTGCATTAATGCAAAATGATCCATGTCATGATTTAAGTTTTGTTGAGTAAGACCTCTACATTTCTATGTGGCTCTTTTGTCAATTTAAACAAAAACTCTTGCCCTACACCCTAACAAAAGAAATATATCGATCTCAATCACGATTTGATCAAAGGGGTCAAACCTGTGTGAATACAATTGCATGGGTACCGGTCCACGCATTTTTCTTGGTAAGCATCACGAACGATGGTTCCTCTTTTATGTTTTTCATAAAGATCGGTTGTGTGTTATAGTTGCCATTCAATTATAGTGGTAGAGCTTGTTGCTGCAGTAAATAGTCCATAAACACACTTTATCGCAGTTACTGACAAACTGTCAGCATGATGAACACATGCGGCAGCAGAATTTATACACTCCGTAAGCTAAATAAATATGGAAGTACTTTAGTACATATTGCTCATGTTCTTCTGTGGAATTTCGACCTAGGCTGCTTTATCCCAAATACATTAAAAGGTCTTCAGCAGGTAACTACTCAGAACATGTTGTGGAGCTTGTATCCATACATGTATGTATTTCTTTTCTAAAACAGTTGCATTCCATGCAAAATTAATTTCAATTTGTATGACATCATTACTGTATTATCATGGAATAAATATGTTTAAACCAACTTTTTGGGTTGTAAAGTATATCTTTTATAAAGGATTGTTGTACAGTTGATGGTTACAATTATTATTGGCCCTCAAGAGAATGATATGCGTATTTCAATCAACATGTATTTACGTGCGAGCATTATAAATCTGGTGCACTGTATACTTATAATTGTACATTGATTGGACTTGTATTTTCTCACAGTCCCCCTACCCACCAAAACAGAAATTTAACCAGTGCATTTGTTAAAAAGAAAGAAAAATCAACTACTCAGCCTGCATGTTTGGGGGGGGGGGGAGAGTAGTAACGGGGGTTCCTCCCAATTGCTTTTATTTTGCGGAAAAACGAACGCAGAGTTCTATGTTGCGACAGTTCTGACGAGAATTTTGTTGCCATTTGTTCGAGATAGGTTCCCGCAAGATCACAGGTGACTATTTTTCAAAGTAACAGCCTAATTCTACGACTCCTACCTCTCATTCTTGATTGCAAAAAGACTTGTTTAATGATGTACTATCTAATTTTCATGCTCTTAGTCGTTAGTTACTGAGCACTATCTCAGCCTATATCTAGCCATTAGCCAGGTAGCCAATGACTAATAACTGTGGAGTGTGACAAACATATCTGCATCATTCTGTGCCACATTGGCTAAATAAAAATGATGGGTCTCCTAACAAAAAGATTATTGATAAATCTCATAGTTTTCTTGATATTTACAAAAGAGTTTTTAGTTTACTTTTATCTATGTTATTCTTGTGCATAAAATTGTATCAAAGACCATACCATGCATAGGAGGAATGTCAGTAAACATTCTTGTACTTACATTGCTATAAACACGCCCGTTGTTACCTGGAGTCTCCCAGTTTTGAGATACCAGAATGTATAATGTAAAAGTATACCACTATCAGCTAAATACCCCTACATCTATCTACAGAAAGCATGTAAGGACGGATTGGATAAGTGATTTTTTTTGGGGGGGAGGGGTGACTTACATTATTATTTGATGGGATCTGTGAAACACATGTTGTTGCTCTTGTGCATTACTTCTATTCAAACACCAGCCTCTCCCTTCCAACCTTTGTTTACTCACTTATACATATATTCTGCTTATTATTATTATCATCATCATCATCATCATCATCATCATCATCATCATCATCATTATTATTATTATTATTATTATTATTATTATTATTGGTAGTAGTAGTAGTAGTAGTAGTACTAGTATAAATAGTATCGTTGTTGTTGTTGTTGTTGTAAGTGGGAAATGAATGAAAGCTGGGAACTGTGAGCAACTTTATTTCTGGGATTTGAGAAACACCATTTTTTTCTGCGAACTGGGAACTGAAAAATGTTGAACTGCAGCAAGAATGGTCTGTCTACACAAGCATTGATGTGCAATGTTCGGTAGTAAACTGATTTGCTAAAGAGTGTGGCTTGGCCCTGCTGCACATCTAGTGTACCTTTATTCCTGAACTCACACTTTCACTAGTTGTTAATATTAAACAATTAATGATTATCCAAACACAGCGTTCAACAAAATATACAAAATATAAACAACAATGCACAGAGTAAAAAAAATACTTAAACTATTTTTCTTACATGAGCCAGTCCAGTATCTTTGCACAATTGCGCCCAATCAAAGTATGTGAAAGATACCGCCTTTATCTTCCCAAAAGTGAATGAGGCCTGTATCCGTATCCCCTGATCACAGCCTGATGATATTTCAGAGAAGATGGTCAACAGTCAGTCTTTCATCCATGTAGGATGAGTCATTGAGACGGCCTAAGCCTCACCAAGTGAGGAGACTTTTATTACCTATGAAGTAGATGATCACGTGGATGTGGATGGTCGAGGGGTCCGCTTGACTATTTTACGAAAAATTCCTTCAACCTCACACACTTTAGGGTGTGGCAAATTTTTTACACAACCTTTATGTTCGCTGGGTATCTATGAGACCGTCAATCGTCATTACAGAAAGGATGTACTCTTGTTTCCCGGGTCTGTCTCACATATTAGATAAACCAGTTTTGTTTTGTTGTAACAAAATGTTATCAGTCACATCGAAATATGCGCATTATTAAAGAGTAGCAACAAATCTTACTGAGTCCTTCTGGCACTATTCAAGTAAGTGTGTGCATATGGTACAGAAAAATATGATCCATATTCATCAATTCCAAGCCCAACAATGACAGCAAAGAGATTTTAGAATTGCCAAAGCATTAACATTTATCTTCCAATACCAATGTGAAAAAATAAATTTCACTCCTGACTTGAGACAGGCAGTCACCTATAAAAGGCAACTGCTGGTTTTAAACCGGTCCTCTCTACCTTAGAAATATTCATCATTAACTACAGACACCAGTTCTTTTCCCGAATGGATAGGCTTAACTACCCAAAACACAAATTTCATTACTTCTGATATTCATTAAAATACATATTTGTATCTTATATAGAACCCAAATATATATTAAATAAATAAACAGAACGTGATAGATGGATGGATGGATATATAGATAAATAAATAAAATTAAAATCTTGAATTTTCATTTCAAAACATAAATGCTTATGTATATTTTCTGTCGAGGTACTTACATACTTACTATGCCATATTTTGAGTTATCATTATCCAGCAGTGATGATGTCTCCATGTATATGGTCTGACATGACGAACTGGTCATTACGGATAATGTGTTGTATGTTGGATTGCCTTAATTAGTTAATTAGTGGAGATACGTGATCGCCCATGCTTAATTACTAGTGATGCGTTATTTGTCTTCATTATTTAATCGAGATTAGTGATACAAACGGGTATTGCCTCCCCGCATCCACAACAACGCTGATGTCCATCTCTAAATTCAAATGAGAACCTTTGACTAGTGTCACTTGTGCTTTCAAAATTAATTAAGCTTTATTTCACATCACAGTAAACTATTCACTTATGAACATCGATATATATTTGTGCGTTCATTTATATAAAGACAGGAAAAACTGTGAACTCCAAACCGCAACACCATAGGTGCATGAAAATGGCCCAGCTACCTGACACATTTCTCAAAAAATCTAGCACTCTATGAAAGTAAGAATCTAGAGTAAGAGAAGTCATATTAACATGATGGTCTTCAGAGCAGAACAAACCTCCTACTACTTTTTCTGGTAATCAGCTTACATTTGGCATTGTAGTGTTCGTAGCACAAAAAGTGTCAGTAAAATAGAAATAATCCAATTTTTAACACATTCTGAAAATCTTGACCTTTCTTGCTGAAACATGACTTGATGATAGTTACCCAACCTGCTTCTGCTCATTGATAACTTCCAGTGCCCTTCGGGAGAGACCACCTTGCAGGCAGAGGTGGTGGGGAATTACGTGAGTTTATCTCTAACGTGGCTGAGACATTTTGATCTGAGAGTGCCAACAGCGAATGTACCTGGACATAGACATCCACATTCCAGGGAAAAGTATTAATTGGGAATAACTCTCATCCACCTGGTTAGCCTGCCGAAGTACGGGAAAATGTTTCTTTTCTCTTTGCCAGCTATTGTAGTGACAGCTTTTGAATCCAATCCATTCATTCTTATAGTTACGGTGACTTGATGACAGGTGTGAGGCACGGGGGTCCACACATTGCGACAACCAGGTTGATTTATCTCTTGTTAACCTGGTGTTCTGACATAACCTTTTTCAAGTTATTGAGGAACCAGCCAGAACTAATGAATATTCAAAGTGTCTTTTCAATCTTATTATCACCGATTCACCTGGCCTTGTTATAGATAGTTGTGTGTTTCCCTATTTCTCTGATCACTCCATTGTGTACTGCTTCTTTTTGCTCTCCCGCCATAAAAAACATCCTTCAAAAGGCCAGTATGTAACTCTAAAAAGGCCAACTTTCCAAACCTTAATGCTGATCTCTCCTCTGCTCCATGGGACACTGACCAGGTAGTATTTGATACTGCCGTGTCATGCTGGTCCAATCTATTTTTATCACCTGCCAAGGAATTCATCCCCTTTAGTAAAGTTACCATTCGGCTTGAGCACAAAACATGGATAATTTCTGAAATTAAACAACACATTCGTCAAATCGTGCATGTAAACATTTTAACAATATATCCATCTATTTACGTCCTAATACCTATGATGTTTATATCAAGGTGGACAGGTTCTATCAGCTGTATAAAAAATGTTGCAACAGAGCTGTCAACTTAATCTGGCAGTCTGTTCCCTCTTACTTCTGCAGACTGCACAGTCAACTTGACGAAAAAGATATTAACCCTAAGCACTGGTGGAGCCTCTCTAAATCCATTCTGGGGTGCAAAGTTCATAAAGACATTTCTCCTCTCATCGAGGATAATAAAATTGTGCCTTGCATCACTGAAAAATGTGAAATATTTAAAGCACACTTTGCAAAACAGTGCAGAACTACTCCTGACATTGACCATCCACCCTTACCTGTACTTTAATATTTTTCAAACAGAGGCACGCCTACCTGACATAACATTTGCTGAAGACATGTCGTGAAAATTTTATCTTCCCATCGGCTTACCTGTGCATCTGGTCGTGACAATATGAAATATTCTGCTTACATATACCGGCGACTTTATCTGCAAACCTCCTACAAAAATCCTTTAACTCTCTCTCTCAGTCTTTCCTGTTTCCCCGACTCTTGAATGAAATTTAACACTTGTTCCAGGTTTAAAACGTCTAATAGACAACTAAAAAGCAATTACTGTCCAATTTCCTTATTGCGTTTTGTCTCCAAAGTTTTTGAATGCCTGGTCCTTGATGCTCTCTATGAATACCTCTTTGGCAATAATCTTTGCACTTAACTCATTGCACCCTGATAGACGATCAACAGCTTTCCTTTGTGCGCTGTGGGCGCAATGCACCCAGATCACGCCAAGGAAAGCTGTTGACCATAGGCATATAATTTGAAATGATCTTCCATGCAAGTTTCATAAAAAAAAAAGACATGCTATGCACATAGCACAATTTATGGTGCAACATGAGAGGTAAAATAAATAGAGTGGCCAATAGGTGGGGCTGTGTAGGAGCCCACTTAGGAATCTGTATATCAGGCCATAGTCCTTGGGGTGGCCAACAGGTGGCCTGCAGAGCAGACCTTCTGGGAAGGTTGCCTGGGTGGTCATGGGAAGGATCAGCTTCACTTTCAATTAGCGTCTTTCCACCCAATTTGAATCTTCAAACTTCATCTGTTACTTCTCAACCCTAGCTGTTATCAGACGCGAAGTTCTCGCTCAGAACCGGGTTGTAGCCAAGAATTTGTTGTACACTCATTGTCTGGCTGATTGATAATACGTTCAACTTGGAAGGTTTAATTCCGCATACTTAAAGTACTGTGCTACGTGATTTGTTTACACGCGGCTCGCAACGTAAGTAATCTCTATTTAGTTGCAAGGAAGGCCACGCCAAGATGGAGGTATGCAAACCAAGAGTTCTCGTTCTGGGACACAGTTTCGTTTCCCGCCTGGAGGCTGCCTTTCGTAGAGGAACCTCGCGCCTGGTGAATGACTTGGACCAGTTCACGAGAAGGATGCATGGACGTGGAGGGGCATCCGCCCTGGACACCCTGAAGTTCGACGTACTGGCCAGAAAGTCCATCGTTCGGCGGTTCCGGCCGCAAGTTGTGGTACTCCAGGTTGGGGGGAACGACCTATGTTCACAAGAGGCTCCTGAGGTGCGGGAGCACATCATGCGCCTTGTAAGTTCGCTACATGAACTCTCCTTTGTGCGTTCGGTGGTGGTGCTTGAAGTCTTTGCTCGTCAGTGTCCTCGGTACATAACTCAGGAGGAATACGAGTCACTCAGAGAGGAGCTCAACGCATTCCTCGGGGCAAGGCTGACCATGCCGGATCTTCAGGACCATACCCTTTGTTGGGCCCACCGACACCTGGAGAACAGCAAGCTGGCGATCTTCACCGGTGATGGTGTGCATCTTTCCCGTGACATTGGCCTACCAAAGTACTGGCGAGTGGTTAGAGGAGCAATGCTACATGGAGCAAACAAGATGTAATCGAGGTAGGAAGTTTAGTGGACAAAGGTATTATTAAAGGTTTAAAGTTAGCGGCAAAGCACCGGAAGTACATCCGGGCGGATTAAGTGAGTTGCAATGGCTGGCGGAAGTACTTCCGGTTTATCGCCATGGGCATTTCCGGTTTTGTTTTCAGGTTATTTTACACCAGACGGCCATCGTGCGGTGCACTGTGAGAGGTTAACACAAAGCATGGGTATCTGTCCTGTCCTCTTGAATAGTTTCTCATGCTAATTACATATTGTTTTCCTCATAAGGCCACTGGGGTCACTTGCTGTGGACATATTTATGGCACGTGGGTTTTGAACTTGTTTATAGTTCACGCTTCGCCCTTCACGCCACGGTTCTGCTTCACAGTATGACAGCAGGTCTCGTCCGTTGGATCAGTTGTAGTAACTGCAAGCAGTGGCTGGTGAGTTGCATTTTCCCGTGCCCTTGGGCAGCTGCTAAGGGGCTATGTTTTGGCATCTTACCAACACCACATGATAGACGTGGTGAGGGGCAAGCCACATTTTACCCCTGAATTTGTTGAAGCAGTTTTAATTCTGCCTTTGTCATTTTATATGCCACATATGCAAGGAAAAGCCTGTCTATTTTTCGTTTTTGCCTGTGACACTTGTGTATGGTATCAGTTCAGCTACAGCTGAATGTATATAGGTGATAACCAGGCAGTTGTTACATGTACTACCAGTTATTTGGTTACAGACTGAGTGAGTTACTATGATTCCTCCAAGGTTACTGTAAGGTATTACATGATGATGGAGCATAACACTGTAACTCATGCATTATGGAGCATTGGTGCCTGGGCCTAGCTGAGTAATGATCCAGTGAGTAAAAGATTTGGAGAAGCCGGCCCCTGTGTAGCAACTGTATGTCAATGCAATAGAAGTTTGCTCTTATGCACATTTTATCCCTCCTGTACAGGGGGCTTGGTCTTGGTAAAGCAGGTTACACACACAGTAGTGCACACACTAGATTTTAGGACATTTTACATGGTTCTACAACTTACTTTCAGCAACATGCCACGTCGCAGTAGAAGGGCAGCAAGACTAGCAACACCTATTGAGAGGCCAAGAAGGACCACGCGACGTAAGCGTAGACTGACAGAAAATGATGCTCCTTTGCCTGAAGCCCAGCAGATGGCACCACTGCCAGCCGGCAATGTGGCTAATAGCCAGGATATAGCCACACTGGTGGCCGAGGGCATTCAGCGGGGGGTACAGCTCGCTCTGGAAGCCATGGCGGCTAAAGGTAGCGACACAGCTGTACAAACAGGCCCAGTACCCTCGCCACAGGATATAGGTAATGAGTTTATAAATACCGTGCACACACCTGATAGGGTAACTAACCAGCAGAGTCAGTCTGTCACTGTAGAATCATTTGTGGACGAGTTTGTGGAGGTTCCTGCCACTGAAGCCACCCAAAATAACATCCCCATTGTCAGGCCCAAATCCTCACAATATTCTGTAGCCCGGCCTATTCATTCCCAGATCCCCTTGAAAACCAGGCAAAAAATCTGGGACGGGGAATATATAGATTTCGCCACACTCATCAACAAAGATGAGAGATCCGTCAAACTGGGAACATTTGACAATGGAGAGGAAACTCCACAACTCGTCTGGCGTCAGTCCAAACAGCGAGCATTATCGTTGCATGAATGGACTGACGCCTTTCACATATATATGTCAGTTTTATTGGTCAAGGAACCAAATGAAGCCAGCAATTTGTTAAAATATAACAATCTTGTGCGTGGTATTGCCCAAGAAGGAGGAGACTGGCGGTACTATGACGAAACCTTTCGTCGCATGAAATTTTCTGAACACCTTAGGTGGGACGAAGTTGACACCATAACCATGAATTTTGCGACCTCGCGGGGCATGCAAAGGCAGGGTAATCAGGCAGGAAACCAGCCCTTTTAGAACCGTGGCCAAAAAAGGAAGAACAACATCCCAAGAGGATATTGTTTCACGTACCACCAAGGCAAAAATTGCAGTGGTCCCTGTTCCTATAGTCACAACTGCTTTAAGTGCCCTGCCAAACACCCCGTCAGTCGCTGTCCCAACCGAGACAACCAAAATCAACAGTCCGAACGCCGCCAGTCCCCTCCTTCCCACAACAGACCTGCAGCTAGGTCATGATTTGCCTACGCCTGTTAAGGTTAACAGACCAGAATATTGCCTGCAAGGATATCCAGAGCAAGATAAAGAATTTTTAATGAATGGGTTCAAGTATGGCTTCCAGCTGGGGTTCACAGGCGAAAGAAGAGGTCAAAATTGTCCTGTCTCAAAAAGTGCTAAAATGCATCCCAAAATAGTGTTAGAAAAAATTCAACAGGAGCTAGATGCAGGCAGGTTTGCCGGCCCGTTTGACACGAAACCTTTTGAAAACATGTATTTGAGTCCAATCGGCCTGGTGCCAAAGAAAAATGGTGATTTCCGTTTGATACACAATTTGTCATTTTCCGGAAATAGTGAGCATACCACTTCGATTAACGAAGGTATACCCAGGGAACAGGCATATGTGCAATATGCAGGGATAGATGACGCGGTCAGATCACTGAAATGACTAGGCAAAAATTCCTTTATGGCCAAAATCGACATGTTGCAGGCGTTCAGACAACTTCTGGTGAGACCGGAGGACTACAGTCTCCTAGCTTTTAAGTGGCAGGGAAAATATTATTTTGATAAATGCATCCCAATGGGCGCGTCTAGTTCGTGCCAGACATTTGAAGCCCTCAGTACAGCCCTAGAATGGGTTATCAAAACTAAGCTAGGGGTCCCTGAGTGTGTACACTGCCTGGACGACTTCTGGACAGCACACAGGTCAAAGAAAAAATGCAGCCAATCTCTTGCAAAGTTCATCTTTTTGTGTGAAGATATAGGTATTCCCATAGCGCATGAGAAAACCGTAGGACCGACACAGACCATTATTTTTCTTGGTATTGAGCTCGATTCAGTCAATATGGAATTACGTCTCCCTGAAGATAAAATAGATAAATGCACAGGTCTGCTGCACACTACCAAAAGCAGACGCAAGATAAGGCTAAGGGAACTACAATCTCTGATCGGCTCCCTTTCCTTTGCCTGTGTGGCAGTACCCCCGGGTAGAGCCTTCTTGAGACGCCTTATTCACCTCACGAAACGCATTCGTAAACTTAACTACTTTGTGACACTAAATGCGGGAGCGCGGGCAGACATGGAATGTTGGCTGGAATTCCTAAGTCATTTTAATGGTAGAAACATGTTTCTTAATGAGACATGGCTGTCCAGTGAAAAGCTACAGCTATTTACGGATGCAGCAGCATCACATGGGTTTGGTGCAGTTTTAGGGTCTCGGTACTTTCATGGGGTGTTTCCTGAATCGTGGTCCTTTCTTAACATAACATTCCTGGAATTGTCCCTAATAGTGTTAGCGATGTATTTGTGGGAGCATCGGCTCAGGAACCACTCCATATTACTGATGACTGATAACGAAGCCCTTGTGGCTATCATTAAAAACAAACTTCACCAGACATGTTGATAATGCAAGGCATCCGGAAATTAGTCACAGCTTGCCTAAAATTCAACATTATGGTTCGTGCCAAACACGTGCCGGGCTCAGCGAACAGTAAAGCCGATGCCCTCTCAAGAGGGTTAATTGATAAATTTCTCCTCCTCTCTCCGCAGAGTCGAGGCTTGCAAATGCCCATCCCAGAGGAACTGACTCCAGCCAACTGCATTCCACTATAAGAAGCCTGCTAGGCTCTTCATTGGCGCCACAAACAGCTGCGCTGTATCATAGGGTTTGGGAATCATGTGTAGATTTTTGCCGTCGTTTTGAGTTGGGAGATCCCATACCTTTATCATTCACTAAAGTATCTTTGTTTGTGGCTTACCTGTTCAACCAGAGACTGGCACCTAAGACAATATCTACATATTTGTCTGCCATATCATATTTCCACAAAATTAGAAATTTGGAAGACCCAACAAAACATTTCATTATTCAAAAAATGATGGCAGGTGCCTATCGTCTCCGCCCATCTATGGACATGCGCCTACCCATAACTGCCCCAGTGCTGCACCGACTCTTACATGCGGCCGAACAGAACATGAGTTTAGTGAATCAAAATTTATTCAAGGCTATGTTTTCCTTTGCCTTTTACACATATGCGCGCATAGGCGAACTGGCATCATCCAATAGTCTAAGTACAACTAATGTTATCCAGATTGGCGACATAACAGTAATGGTGGCAAACAAAAAACCAAAAGAAATTAAAGTTTGCTTCCGTAATTTTAAACACAATTATTCAGGGCGTCCACATTATGTGGCGTTTCGCGCCACTGGCACCAAGTATTGCCCTGTGAGTCTCCTGATAACCTATTTGCGGCAAAGGGGTTCAAGTCCCGGTAATTTGTTTCTAGCCTCAAATCAGAAGCCAGTCTCTCGTTCTATTTTTGATACACAATTAAGAGTCTGTTAAAACTTTTGTCAGTTGGACAGTAACATGTACAAAGGCCACAGCTTCAGAATCGGTGCAGCTTCGTGGGATGCACAGAATGGGGTACCAGACTCCCAAATCCGACTCAAAGGGCGGTGGAAGTCCGATGCGTTTCGCAAGTATATCAGAGTGGTAACTAATTAGACAGGTCAAGGCCCACAGATTGGATAATAAATTGTGTGTGGTTACTCGTGTTTCTACAACGGTGGCGCTTAAACTTCAAGTGAATGCATCATACGTGTGGAGGTTTGGTCCTGCAAGGGCCGGGCTGAACTACTCTACATGTTGCACATAGATCATTTGAGCGCCACACAGTGGTAAATAATTCGAGCCAGGTCACAAAAGTGATCATGTGTCATAAGTTATCCAGTGATATCTCTCTTGGGTTAAGTGCCTTGCACGGGCTGGGTGCTAATTTACATATTTGTTGCATTGGTAAGTTCCTTTTGAACTGTTTTCAACTGTCCTTTTGTTCCCTGCAAGGGCCGGGGGCAAAATATTAAGTTTAGACTAAGCAAAGTATCGAGGTGTGTGCACGGTATCTCTATTAGCAGCCTACAGGACATTTGTGTGGCTGGTGAATAACATTACATATGCTACAGTGGCTTAAGTGTAAATTGAAAGTAGCATTGGTTCCTTGCAAGGGCCAGGGACCACCAAACAACGCACTCGTATGACAGGCCAGTCAGTTAAAGTGGTCACTGAACATACGTATGGATCAGTAATTCCATGTTACAACTTGACCTTGGTGCAGTGACTGGTATATACAGGGTTTCAGTATGGGATAGAAACCGTCTGGTGGCATGTCAGCTGGCATGTGTGGATTAGATTGCCAAGCGCATGTGATTTTGTCTTTTTCACAATCCATTAGAGGACAGCTTTGGATTGTGCTGCCCATCAAAGGGGCATTTCAGTGTGAACGCGGACTCTTGCCATGCGGACTATAACTGCACTGGTTTAGTGATAGCTGCTCCAGTGTGATACCCAGTAATAGGGTACACACGATATTAAAATTTTTATATGCAGCAAAACAGGACACATTATCAACAAAATAATCATTTTATTTATTGAACGGACACTCATTTCTAAGGTGACATTCAGCATTTTGTACATATGATTTGATGGTGCACATAATTCTACTATGTTTCTATTTTCAGCGGTGTCATTAAATTGAAAGGTATATAACATGTTTACACAACAATACACCTATGCCTCTGGTGGGGGGCAGGCCCACACCTTGTCTTGCCAAGCCAAGTTGTATGCCTGTGTGGCGGTTGATCCCCCTCACCTTTGCCGATTCACCCGAAGATATATTTGCTAAATATTTGTACTTGTGTGCTGGCCCCTTAATAGTGCTAAGGGGCGCTGGAGGGACCAGCACATGTGTACTGGCAATCTTTAATTTATGTTCTGACAATCATTAATTTATGTCCATTGTTAATAAAGTCGGTCATGGGGCATGTCGCTCCTTGACCAGTTTCAATTCCAACTCCATCGTCTCTGTGGTGTTTCGGCAACTTTATAGGCTAAGGTCATTGAAGTGGTGGTGTTATCAGGTGCACACCATAAATGACATGCTATGCACATAGCACAATTTATGGTGCAACATGAGAGGTAAAATAAATAGAGTGGCCAATAGGTGGGGCTGTGTAGGAGCCCACTTAGGAATCTGTATATCAGGCCATTATACTTGGGGTGGCCAACAGGTGGCCTGCAGAACAAACCCTCTGGGAAGGTTGCCTGGGTGGTCATGGGAAGGATCAGCCTCGCTTTCAATTAGCGTCTTTCCACCCAATTTGAATCTTCAAACTTCATCAGTTACTTCTCAACCCTCGCTGTTATCAGACGCGAAGTTCTCGCTCAGAACCGGGTTGTAGCCAAGAATTTGTTGTACACTCATTGTCTGGCTGATTGATAACCCACCTCCTTCCCCTGTCGGCCACCTGCAAGTATAGTCTCACCATTTATGTTAGAAAAATGCATGTACTTTGGTTTCAGCAAAGGAGAGGGTGGCGGTTGATCCCCCTCACCTTTGCCGATTCACCCGAAGATATATTTGCTAAATATTGGTACTTGTGTGCTGGCCCCTTAATAGTGCTAAGGGGCGCTGGAGGGACCAGCACATGTGTACTGACAATCTTTAATTTATGTACTGACAATCATTAATTTATGTCCATTGTTAATAAAGTCGGTCATGGGGCATGTCGCTCCTTGACCAGTTTCAATTCCAGCTCCATCGTCTCTGTGGTGTTTCGGCAACTTTATAGGCTAAGGTCATTGAAGTGGTGGTGTTATCAGGTGCACACCATAAATGAAATATTCCCTAAGTTAGTACAGTACAATTAGCAGGAGACATTTAGATATTAGCGGGGAAAAGCGTCAGTAGGGTGGAACCAGTTAAAAAATGTCTAGTTTCAAGGCTAACCACTCAATCATAAATCAACTTGCACATATTTTGCATAACATATGCAATGGTCCAGATCAATCGAAAGGAGCCCGAATGGTCTTTTCAGACATATCTAAGGCTGTCGACAGAGTTTGGCATGCAGGCCTTCTATTCAAATTTCGTCAACAAGGCATCTCTAAGAATATTATGACATGGATTGGAAGATACCTATCAAATCGATTTCAACGTGCTGGTATTTGTGGTCAAGCGACTTCTTAGTAGCCTATCAAACCTGGCGTACTGCAGAGATCCATTTTTGGTCAACTTTTGTTCCTGGTGTACGTACATGATCTCCTTGAGGACATTACACGCCATGTACAACTTTGTGCAGTTACCACTAGCTTGCCTGTAATTGTTTTAAATCCAACAAAATCTACTGGATACTTCAATGCCAACATTACTCACATAAACAATGGGGGAAACTACGTCGTGTCATCCTCAATGCTATTAAATCTTTGTCTATTATCCTCTCTACCAAATCAATAAACCACATCATCCATCTATCAAACAAAAACCTACACCTTACGTCGCAAATCCATGGGTAGGTATACCAAATCATGTTTCTAGTATCCTAGGGTACTGTGTCTTATATTGAAAATCATGTTCACAAATTAGAAGATAGGTTGACATACTTTTTTCATCTCCCATAGCCATAATGTACTAGAATCTCCATCTGGTCCTCTGACAGCAAAAATTCAGTGTCTACATTTCTTAGCTTGGTATATAGCTCTTGTCCTATGGGCATATATCGCAATATAGAACTAGATACTTTTCATACTCTAATTGATCATATTGGCACAATTTACATTTTCTTTATTCAATTTCAGATTTTGGTCTTGTATATCGACAAGTTTCAATTGTAAGGGTGTACTCATTTACGCTTAATTTGGTTCATATATTTAGCCCATCAATTAATGCCATTTGTATTAAAATTAAGATTTTCCAGTAGACATTTATACACCATTAAATTTGGTTGACAATTTTCTACACGTACCTTGTACTTAATAGAATTATAAAGATTCTTGATGAGCAGGCGATAGCTCCTAAGTTCTGCTCAAACTGCAGCATTGATGGCCTTCTTATGGATGCC
The DNA here is from genome assembly GCA_964020975.1 of Hermodice carunculata. NCBI lineage: Eukaryota > Metazoa > Annelida > Polychaeta > Eunicida > Amphinomidae > Hermodice > Hermodice carunculata. The sequence goes on from OZ026627.1 coordinate 7,433,107, forward strand.
AAGAACAAATTTGCCAAATTTGACATGGGTAGTTTCAATATTTGCTTTTTCATATGAATGATAGAAATTATTTGCCTTGAGGCCAGAGAGGTGAAATAGACTCCAAACTTCACTGCAATATGACAAAATGGGTAATATGAGCGAGTTGAATACTTTTTGTGATAACTTAACATTATTATTTTTTGGGTATTGCCAAAGTTTACATAATGCTGTGTTAGCTTGATCTCTTTTGTTTATTAATAGCTGCAATGAATAAGCCGGAGACACAAAATTCAATACCTAAATAGCAGTATTTCAGAGACTTATACTATGTCATTTTGTAATAAATGGTAGGGGGAGGGGTCTTTAGTATTCTCTCACCTTTATTGAAAATAATAATTTTGCTCTTGACATTGAGTTTGCAGTTTTCACAATAAGCTTGTTGTTTGGACAGAGAGCACTGAAGACCCTTGGCCGATTCGGACATGAGAACCAGGTCATCTGCGCACATGAGGCCATTGAGATTTACATCGTGCAGGTTAACCGGGTCACAGATGCTCTCAAATATATCTGGTAGGTCGGATAAAAATAAATTGAACAAAGTAGCACTGAGTACCAAACCCTTTTTTTACACCCTATATCGGGGGAAAAAGCATCAGTGTATCCAAGATCAGTCTTTATACAATATTGTATGTCTTCATACATAATAGACTTGATATAAAAGAAATTTAAAAGAATTTAACAGTAGTTTATACAGCATGGCTTTGCGCCACACAGAGTCGAAGGTGCATTTGAAGTCCACAAAGCAGACAAAGAGACATTTTGGAACCGATGTGCAAGTACTTAACAATAAGGGCTTTTAGGGTTAATATGTGGTCAGCTGTTTTGCTTCCCCTTTTGAAGCCTGTTTGTTGTTGAGGGATTATATGGCTGGCCTCAAAATAATTATATAATCTGGAGTTTAATACTGTACAGAATAGTTTACAAAAATGACTTGAGAGGGCAATGCCTCTAGAGTTGTCAGGTTTATTAGGGTCCCCCTTTTTGTGTTATAATATTCTCTCGCCAATAGGTTGGGAACGTCCTACTGGACAATATTCTTTTAAAATCTGAGGTGAGAAAGGGTACCAGTACTTCAGATCCACTTTTGAACATTTCATTTATAATAATAGCAATGCCAGGTGATTTATTTCTTTTCAGCTCTTTTACTACCTTTTCTACTTTTCCCAAAGTGAATCTTAAGTTTAGCTAATTGAATATTTTGTCTTTATTGTGTTTAATATAGTTATCTATTCTCACGTCATCCATGATATTTATGTTACTAAACAGCTTCTTAATGTACTCGACCCAGACAGAGGTGTAAATTGGATCACTCTTGTCTGAATTTGCCATACTGGTCATATAGTTCCCAAAATGCACAGGGCTTGCGCCCTTCTAAGTTCTCCAACTGTTTTGTCAAGGTTTTTTTTTCAATTTAGAAGCTTTTTATATTGTTTCTGTTTGCACCTGAATTGTTCTAGCAATCTCGTATTAAAAGGGTTAGAATGTAGTGAAATAGATAGATTTTAATGTCTTTCAGTAGGGCCCTGCAATCACTATCATACCAATTCTTTTTTCCATTTGTTTGTCTTTTTCTTCCTTCTTGTTTTGATTCCTATCGGGACGTTAGTGATATTGGCCATTCTTGAAGCTCGTACAACAATTGGCTGACCTCAGGTATCATTTATGTATTTTATATCTTCCTTTTGCTGTATTATGTACTTCAAATTTCTCAAACCTTCTTCTGTCAATAGTGCATATCTCTGTTTTAAAACATCACCTTTTTTCCACTTAAATTTCATACCCCGTCTGGTTGGTACTTGATTTGTACTAGAGGAGTACTGACCGGTAATAATACAGGTTGACAACAAACAGTGTATAGAGTGGACAGTTGGTTCTTGCACACAGTAGGTGACTCTATTCAGAAGGTTTTGATCAGCAGTCATAAAATCAATAGTGCAGCTGCAACTGTGTGGCTATAACAAGTAGAAAAAATGATATGTGTGGCTATAGCAAGTGTTACTACCAGGGATATCATTTAAAATCTACCGTTTAGAATATGGTGGCCAGACGACTTGTGCAAGTCTAATTTTTGTCCATGTGCATCTGTAATTGCCTGATCCATGTTTCCTTTGCCATGGAGTGTGTTCGACATACAATGTAGGCACATCTAAATTTTCCATTGTGTTATTAGATACAAAATCTGGTTCCTCACCATGTGCGCATTGAAATCTCCATAGGTAATACACTGTGCTTGGAGAGAAAAGAATTGGTAAAGTCACGCTCCAATAGTTCAAAATGTTTTCTCTTTTTTGCAAAAAAAGGTGACTCTTGTCAGCTCACATACCCATAGGCCAGATAAATATTCCCTGGCAGGTTAAAGAAAGTCTTGCTTAGTCTCAACCACATAATTTCAGAGCAGGTTATGAGCATCAATTCTTACACCTGGTTTAATGGTGTCTTTGATGCAAACAGGAATCCTACCAAATGTTTCCTTACATTCTGAGTTTTCGGCCACACATTAGTTTTAATGTGGTAGCCTTCTAATAGCAGAACTCAATCCTCACCAGAATGGGTCTCTATTAAATTGACAGTATCATTTTTTCCAGTTCAGTTTTAATTTCATTTAGCTTGCTACGTAGCTGGACTCTGATTCGTGAAAGCAAACCATCAATATTCCAGCATTCTTTACGTATGCTGTCCACAACAACCATTTTTCAGAGAAGATTATTCAAAATATGTCAGCAGCAGAGAAGGATAAACCAAATTGAAGCAAAATAAAAAGGAGAAGCATATCAAGCAAGTCAATCTGGGATTATACGGGAGTCAATGTGTCCAAAAAAGGAAAGAGTTAAATTAAGCAGAGTTTGGTACAAATAAATATGCACATATACGTTTGAGGCGTCAAGATTAGTCCTGTAATGATGCTAGCAAGTATCTCTCTTGCAAGCTTCTCATTCGGCACCACAAATATGCACCATATGACATATTGAAATGTAGAAAAGAAAAGAAAGTGTGAGTTATAAGTGTTGGTACCACTCTATATGCATATATATATATATATATATATATATATATATATATATATATATATATATATATATGTGCATATATATATGCATATATATATGTATATATATATGTATATATATACATATATATATATATATATATATACATATATGTATTGAGAGAGAGAGAGTATTCTTGTAGTCTTTTAATTATGCAGTAGCACCCAGATTTTTGTGGGTCAGTAACAAAAAGGCTTTGTAGCACCCTATAGCTGAACAATTATGAGCTGAATACCCATATAATCATGGGTGACTTGGTAAAACACAGCCATACCACAGTCATGATGCAGAAGTGACTAGCATATAACTTTTTGTTTTGTCCCTCTACACATTACTATTGATTACTTATCCCGGTAAAATGTATTCCAAGAGCTTTCTCCAGATCCCACAGAAAGTCTTGGATATAATTGTGCCGCCTTTTTTGTTTCAAGTAGTGTACATTATTAGAGTAATCCGCATTAGCATTGTATGCATAACCAAGAGGAAAGCCATGACATGTTCCATTTCTTGCCAGGTCAAAGTTTCTATCCTTTATCTTTGTTGGAGACAGTCAAGGCACTGTCTAACCCTGTCTTCGTTTCATTTTGACTTGGGAAGTTGGCACTTTGATCTGGTATTCCAAAGTTCCATTGCCATTCGGTGGGAGAATGTCGTCCTGACACTCCAGATTCTGCCGTCCATATCTGTATTATTGTTAGGTCTGGGTGTTTGGTTGTTTTTTCTGTGTTCTTGTATTTTTCCCTCATTCTGTTTATTCTTTTGTGTTGTTTGTTTACTGGATCCGCTGTAGTCGCTGTATTTTGTCAGTTGCAGTCGCTTATTTGTCACATACTTGTAGTTATTACAAGTTGAGCAGTCCCTTTATTTGTAAGATGTATTCCCTTTGGCAAGAAAATGGAGTTGCCATTGATATCAAAATGTGACTGTAGAACCCCTTTGGCCATTGCCTGCTCATGTAGCCAGTTGCTAAAGGCATGTATCCGTCTATTGTGCTCTGTTGAGGGTCCATTGCTACCCAGATATATGGGAAGCAGTTCTGATATCCAAATGTCAGAGTTGGTAAATTTGGACCTGGGTGTAACCCAAAGTTTCTCCATATCGCTGTGTACCTATATACAATCTACTGTTGTGCTATTCACTAAGTCATTTCACCCAATTTGAAGTAAGATACACTTAGTGCTCGTAGTGCAATGGTTCATAAAATCTATGGCCCCAGGTATTGTCTTGTCACAAAGAGCCTGAATGTGAACAGATTTATTTTTGCACATGCCTTTCCTTTTTAGTCTGGATACATGCGAGCTTTCCACAATGAGAAGGTCTATGGCTTTTAGCACTGTTTCCCGCAGGCCTATCTCTCAAGTTGCTTGTTCCTCAGTGGTGGTTGTATTTGCCACTGTGGTCTCCACTCCTGCTGAGAGTCTATCCTTTGTGTTTGATGTTTTATCAGCAAAGCCTGTGAGTGGGGAGAAACGATTAGATGTGGGTACATGGCCACTTACTTCTGTTCTGACACTGGTATTATCACACTTTTGGTGTTGTTTGTCTAGATGGTCCTTGATAGAACAGATTTCTGGTGTTATCTTGGACAGCTCACTGGAGTCTCTGGTACAGTTCTCCTCTAATTTTGAGACATTTGCACATAGAGTAGTTAATGACTCCCCCATTTCTTGGATTTTCGAAGTGAGTGTTCATAATACATAGTCTTTATACTTGTTAGGTTGTGGCGGTGTTTCCTTGTCACAGTTAACACCAAAAAAAAAAAAAAGTTGTCTCAGTTTGCTTATTTCTTTGTTCTTTGCATCTAGCTGCTGGTTCAGCTCCTTTATTTTACCGGCTTCGTGGTTGATTGTGTCCCCTAGGTTTGCCACGTTTAGGAGTAGGTTTTTATTTCCTGTAGTCTTGATAGAGGCTATTGCAGCCTTTTCTGGATGTTTGATCATACTAGCAATACCTTGCAACTCATCACAGGTGACACTCTTGGTCTTATCTGGATTGCAAGGGGAGATCATTCACTCGTACATCATACTTAGTTCAGTATCATACTCTGTACATAGAGTCTGGTGGGAAGAGCATTTCTTGCATTTATAGTCCATATTCTCGTCCTCCAAGTGTTTAACAAATGTGTTCTCCTGCATTTGCTCACACTCGATGTGCATCGATGATTTACACTGAGAGCATTTAATAGCTCTACTGCCTTCGGTTTCTTGGCTGCAAACTGGGCAGTGTGTTCATCCTGTTGGTGTTAAAGATTTGATTTCCATGAGCAACACCATCTTTGCTCGTTGAACTATTCGCCGTATGTGAGGGATTGTGTGCGATGTTGCTGGTTCACACTGAGTTGACTGGATAAATTATTTCACCGTGAACGTCACTGGTCACTTACACACAAAAGTAGTAGGAATTAAATACTTAATTTCTTTTACTGCTGCTGTAGATCTTGAAAGTTTATGCTGCTCGTAATAATGTCGACGCATGTGCATTCAAATGCTATGATTAGTGTGGTGCATGTATGTCACATGTACTAAAACCTATACAGTATGAGCCAGCCAAATGTGCACTCGTGCCTACTTTACACATTGAACTTCTGCGAGAACTCAGTTAGCCCACTCCAGCAAGCTTGATTCTATTCTTCAAAATGACCTAGAATTTTACACCTCCAATCTTTTCAACCTCCTAGAGCCCTATAGCATAGGTCGAGACCAATGTCATTCCAGATTGACACTCAACATCCAATGCAGAACACAATGCTTTTAACAACTCTTTCCACCCAGGGGCAATCAAGCTTTGGAATAATCCCCCATCCGATATTAAAGACTCAATTTCCCTCCAACTTTTCAAATCCAAGCTTTAGACAACCCTGCTGGCCTTGGACCATGCACCTGCCTTTCTATCCCAGGGCCATCACTTTTTGAATATCTGTAACACCCAGCCTTGGCTGGGTTTCTCTACTCTAAAATTTGATCATAATAAAGTAAATGTAATTCCTTGTCCTTCCTGGTCCTGATCTTTCCTGACTGAAGACATTACTCACTTCCTTTCCTGCCCTATATGTTTCCCCTTAACCCTTTCCCCCTTGAATTAAGACTGAGTCAACAGCTTTCCTTGGCATGGGTTGGGCCCAATTAAGTGCCCAACCCATGCCAAGGAAAGCTGTTGACCTGGGGCATGTGATCTTGATAAGTCTCATGTACATTTCTCAGTCAAATTGTTTTTCATAACTGTTGAAATTAGTTGAAAACACTGAAGCAGACGACATTTGACCACCAGCTGGTTTTGGCTCGTTCAAGGGGGAAAGGGTTAAGAACAAAACTGTTCGACAGTACTGTAACTCTCAGAGCTCCTAGTGTTTATCCCAACTTATTAATTCTTATTGCTTGTGAAAGACTGCTTCAAATGTTCTTCTCTGGTAGCGGGGAACTAATGGATGCCCTCACCACACAATATTTGATATACAAAATTATTAGAGCCTGACCGAACCAGTGTTTACTGGGTTTCAGGATTGAAGCCCAGCTCGGGTTCGGCTTTTACCGTCGCAAAACGTTCAGGTTCGGTTATCACTGTCAGTGTTGGCAATAAAATTAAATAAATAGGTCACTGAGGTTACTTTTCGTTCTTGTATACATTTTAATCAATGCAACAAATGATACTTTGCAATTACATGTGTCACATGGGTTGTATTAATCGCCTTAATTACATTAACAATAGTAATGCCCCTGTGCAAAAGGGTAACAGCTATTAACCCCGTTTTCATGTTTAAATTGTATAAACCGAACCCAAAGGGTGCCCGGCTCGGGATCGGTAATGTGAACCAAGTACAGAGTACCCAGTTCAGTTTCAAAATGCATGCTTGGTCAGCCTCTAAAAATTATATTACCAAAAGTAGGCGTTTCTTTTGCCTAAACTTTTAAATTATGAACAACATTTTGCAGTCTTTCTTATTGTACAGCCTTTTGATGAAATCTGAATACCACTGCTGACACTTTGGAAGGATAAAGCAATCGCACTTCCTTGCAATTTGGCCGCCATATTGGACCGAAATAGGACAGGAAGCGGAATTACCTTCAGCAATATCACTAAATGATTCAGCAATATCACTAAACCATTCAGTGAAATTCCTAAATCACTTAGAGATGTCGCTAAACCACATACATTTAGGGCTATCTCCAAATGATTTGGCGATATCTCTAAACCATTAAGGGTTACCCCAAAATGATTTAGCGATATTGCCAAATCATTTAGAAATATCACTGCATGATTTAGCGATAGGCTTATTGCTGAATGATTTAGAAATATCGCTAACTATTATTAGTTACTCCATGAAGAAGCCCTGGGTACAGAAATGTACACCAATGGATGACGTGTATCCCCTTCCTGCACTGGTGAACCACATCTGTATCTCCTGAAGACTAAGGGCCGGAGGAGATACACATGTCATCCACTGGGGTTTATTTCTGTAAACTGGTACTCCTTCATGGAGTACCGATTTTTTCTCGTAGTGTCAAGGAAATGATAAAATTATTACCTCACCTTGATAACTAGGGAAACCTGCAGCTTGCAACCACCATGGTCACTTTCATCTGCAAAGCATAGAGCGGGGGGTCACCGTACCAGAGTGAGGGTATCCGGGGACATGAAATCAAGCCAAGGATACAGACTGGTAACCCGATGTGTGCAGCACGTGACCAATGACCTTGCTTGTTAACTAACAAAATGAGATAATTAGCAATGTCCATAAATATTTAGCCATATTGCTAACTATTTACAGATATCACTAAATATTTAACGATGTCGCTAAATGATTTTTCAAAGTAGGTAAATGATTTGGCTATGTCGCCAAATAATTTAGCGATACCGCTGAATGATTGTGATATTGCCAAATAGGAGTAGATATCAAAACGGCTTGCCATAGCCAAGTAATTGGAGTAGGCCTACGCCTACATACATATACCAACTTCCTGGTCCCCACCCCCTCCCACCCACTCCCAAGGAGACATTCACCATTGTAAGGTGGCACATTTTAGCCATCTACTGAAATATGCTTCCTTGTTTTGGAATCAATATGCAGTATTTACTACGTTGTTTACCTGATTATTTGAAGATTGCCAAGTCGCGAGAGAATGTTTCAGAAACGAAATGTTTCAGGAGCGAAAGCATTTCTGACAACCAACAAGAAACCTAAGAGTTGTATGCTTTGGCAGTGTATAACACCTATTGTTTCTCCACATTAAATTTCATTTTGATCTCAGGATAACATATGGAGGGACCAAAGAACAAGGCAGACAAGACGACCTGGCACAACATTTGCGAAACTTTTGCAGGACCCACCTCAACAAAGAGTATGTTGGAAGTACATTGGCCATCTCTGCCCAATGTTCTTGTGTGTAAATGCACCGCCACTGGATTCTGAAGACACGCGAGGCTGCTTTGAAAAAAGACACATCGTCGTATGCTTGTGACAATATGTGAAAGTTAAAGAATGAATACTCATCTAGTGATTTTGGGCAATGCATTGTGATGAAGTTGGTATTTATATAATATGAAAAATATCCATATGGATACTGCCCCGCGGTAACCTGAAAAAGTATGTACTAATTTGCGGGAAATAGCGACAATGTTTAAACATACAAGCAATAATTGGAACTATATCTATGTATTAACCCTGGACTGGAATGGAATGGAAATACATTTGCAGGAAATGGGGTTTGACGCATTACATCACCTAATTATTGCGCACTGATTCCTTTTGAGAAAATAGTTTTTGTATGTTTAAGACATGTTAAGAAGAGACCACCCGATCTGGACAGATGATGAAAGCATTATTTTATTGCTTGAACTCAGCTTACTGTTTGAAGTCATACTTCTTTTTTAATCTATTTTATTTGTTAACAAAAATATCTGAACGACAGCATCATCTGAAATTAGATCAAAAAATGTCTTCCACATTCCAAAACTCTTCTTGGTAGTCAGTCAAGGACAGAAAATGTTACTATTTCAACACAACATATTTTTTGTCGTTGAAACTTTGTTGACTGTAATCAGTGCAAGTCAGGGGATGAAGTTACAGTTAAATACGAACTTTTAACAGTGACAGTATCATAAATTTTGATGGGGACACTGATGCCAACTCCTTACTCAGAGTTCTTATGAAGTTACAGTTAAACACAAACTTTTAACATAGTGATAGTATCATAAATTTTGATGGGGACACTGATGCCAACTCCTTACTCAGAGTTCTTATGAAGTTACAGTTAAACACAAACTTTTAACATAGTGATAGTATCATGAATTTTGGTGGGGACAGTGATGCCAACTCCTTACTCAGAGTTCTTATGAAGTTACAGTTAAACACAAACTTTTAACATAGTGATAGTATCATGAATTTTGGTGGGGACAGTGATGCCAACTCCTTACTCAGAGTTCTTATGAAGTTACAGTTAAACACAAACTTTTAACATAGTGATAGTATCATGAATTTTGGTGGGGACAGTGATGCCAACTCCTTACTCAGAGTTTTTATGAAGTTACAGTTAAACACAAACTTTTAACATAGTGATAGTATCATGAATTTTGGTGGGGACAGTGATGCCAACTCCTTACTCAGAGTTTTTATGAAGTTACAGTTAAACACAAACTTTTAACATAGTGATAGTATCATGAATTTTGGTGGGGACAGTGATGCCAACTCCTTACTCAGAGTTTTTATGAAGTTACGGTTAAACACAAACTTTTAACATAGTGATAGTATCATGAATTTTGGTGGGGACAGTGATGCCAACTCCTTACTCAGAGTTCTTATGAAGTTACAGTTAAACACAAACTTTTAACATAGTGATAGTATCATGAATTTTGGTGGGGACAGTGATGCCAACTCCTTACTCAGAGTTCTTATGAAGTTACAGTTAAACACAAACTTTTAACATAGTTATAGTATCATGAATTTTGGTGGGGACAGTGATGCCAACTCCTTACTCAGAGTTCTTATGAAGTTACAGTTAAACACAAACTTTTAACATAGTGATAGAATCATAAATTTTGGTGGGGACACTGATGCCAACTCCTTACTCAGAGCTCTTAAATCTGATTGCATTGAAGAACAAATTCAATCTGAGCCAGTGCTAAACAATCACCTTTTTTTGACCACAAGCAATTAATTTCGTACCTTAAGAACAAGCAACATCAGTTATGTGTTTTAAAGGTCCTTCTACAAAATCCTTAACAGCGATTGATTAATACACATACCCACCCCAACAGAAGCCATGGACACCATAAACATCACAATAAATCATTTCATGATTGCTACTGTCGACCTCATTAAGCATACTTATGGCAGAACTGATGGCCTACATCTTTTACGCTCTCTACTCTATTCTATACCTCTTAATCTTCTGTCTAAATTACAGTCAGATATTTCAGCTTTATATATTAGAAAGGAGATTATAAAACCTATATTCTCATTGTGACTGATATATCAAATCATTGACTTTTTAAGCCAGTTTCCACCATTAATGATAGGAAGAAACGAACTTTTATTAAAAAGCTATACAAAGACAGAGGAATTAACTAGATTAATCTTTCTAATATTCTTCACAACAAAAGGTTCAATCACTTATCCCACCCTATTTGAACACAAGTGTTCCCATTATATCTGATAAATATACAAAAACAATTTCTTCTTCTATCTTTTATCACGTGAAGACAGTGTCAGAATTTGAGGTTGATAGATTTCGTCATAATGGATATCCCTGTTACTGTCGTCAGTCCCCATTTTTATCAACTAATCATGGTCATGTCATTACAGGCAATCTTTCCATTATTCCCAATGAAGCACTCAGAGATATAATTTCAAAAGGTCATAAATTTAGAGAGCAGAACAAAATATCATGGAAAAGGGATAAACAAATAGTAATGGAAGCTATAGAGAATTATGGTAAAACATGGGTTAAAAAAGAAAATTGTGATGTTTCAGTTTTATCTGAGTCGATCAACGAGATTGGTAGTGTAGTGGATAGAAAAATTGATAAACTGAAGAAAAAAACTTAACAACCACCTGACCCTGTCCTTCATATACCTGATGTTAAAGCATGTCTACATGATTTACATAAAAAGTATGTTTTTGCTCCAGCTGACAAGGCTGCCAATAATGTTATTATCATTTGTAAACAGTTCTATCTTGATGTAATTGTCAAAGAGTTAGGGTTACTCGACTCTACAGTTAACTCTACTACCTATCAAAAGGTTGACTATCTGTTGAACATTTAGTGGATGGTCACTTTAAATATTTAGAAAAGTACAACTTAACTTTCAGTGATAAATTCCGTAACTTATCAAGGATTTTTGCAATTCCAAAATTACATAAAAACCCATATAAATTCCGTTTAAGTGCTGCATCTAACATCTGTTCTACTAAAGAATTGTCAGTTCTGCTAGCTAAAGGATTAGAAAAGGTACAGGAATTTTGGTTAAATTACTGTAAAAGAATTGATTCAACGGCAGGAGTTGATAGGTTTTGGATATTAAAGAATTCTGTAAGTTTACTTGACACTTTACAAACAGATAATGTTTCACCTTACAGGCACATATCGTCTTGGGATTTTTCCACTCTCTATACTACAATGCCTCATGCAGATTTGAAACCTAGCATTCAAACATTGGTTTTTAAAGTTTTTGAGAAAGATAAATTTCAGAAAGTTATAATTGGTCATAAACATGCTTTCTTTGGTGATTCTGATAAGAATGGTCAACATGCATTTGACTATGATGAGTTTGTAAAACTGTTTGAATATTTGATAGATAATATTTACATACGTTTTGGTGATAGTGTCTTTTGACAGGTCAAAGGAATTCCCATGGGTACAAATTGTGCGCCACCTTTGGCTAATCTCTATTTATTTTATCACGAGTATAATTTTCTAATGAAAATGACAAAAGAAAAAAATTACCATGCTAGATCATTTAATTAAACTTTCAGATATATAGATGATTTATTAAGTGTCAACAACAAACATTTAAAGGATTCCATTACATCAATTTATCCCAGTGACCTGGAACTAAAAGTAACCACTGAATCGAACACAACATTATCATTTTTAGATTAACTCTTATTCAATGATGGTGGTATATTAAAACAAAAAAAGTATGATAAAAGAGATGATTTCAATTTTGAAATAATGACTTATCCATATATAAGTAGTAATATTCCTATCAATCCTGCTTATGGTGCCCATGTCTCAAGACTAATTGCTTTCGCAAGAAACTGTACTGATTTTAAAGATTTTGCTGATAGACATAAATCACTTTTTGGAAGACTTATTAAACAGGGGTTTTCTAAAATCAGATTAAAAAGGGTTTTCTAAACTTTAAAGCTAAATATCAATATGTTCTACAGAAATATCATGTTGATTTATATGAACATATTAAAAACGTATTTTCTGAGTGTCAGTAAAAAACATAGAAATATGTTTATGTATTGTGATGTTGTGGATGAAATTGTTTTACCTTGAGCTTGATCAAACTATGAATACTGGAACATAAAATGTATTATAAATACAACAAATATAAAATGAAATAAGGACCATCTACGTTCTCAGGCATCAGGTTGAACAATACAGGCCTTCTATTTTCTCATCCTTTTGGATATACTGACAAAGTGTAAGGAATACTTACTCAGCTGATATGATTAATATTTTTATAACGAGTTTTAGGCCTATTGTGCTGTATTTTCAAGTGCGAAAGGAACATGGAAGAACTTAACCATGTTTCATAATAAATAAAATATCAGTATCAAATTTAGTTGTGCTGTGTTGACGTGGAGACCTTGTTTTGGTGTTTAAATTTAAATTTTGACATGTTTGGGAAACTCTAATGTAAATTTAGTAGTCTGACTTAAAATTCTTAATTGTCCTGTCATTGTTTGGACGATATCTGTGAACTATGGTCAGGTAATTACCCTTTATAACTGTACATTAACATTAAGGGCTAAATTTGTTTTAGGCCTACTTTAAATGAATGGAGTGTTTTCCAAAGTGGGAGGATTGGGATCCTGTAAAACTGGTTTAACCCACTGCCAATATATTGGTAACATGTTCCAAGTCAGGTAGAAGATACTCCCATTCATTTAGATTTCATTAGTGGTGGTCATGGATCCTTCTGACGATGAACACTAGCATGTGCTTAGTATTTCGTAAACGATACTGGATCTGACAAGGTTAAACTGGTATTCGGTTTGGTCTCATCACTATCGTTGAAAACTGTTGTCCGCTTCTCTTTTCATGGAACTTTCATATATTTGGTAACAATTTGAACATTCAGGCATTTTTTGCACGTATTGCAGTGCAGTAAGTGTTCCAAGTGTAGTGAGACTGATGTTGTTTTTTATAATTGTCTGATGAATATAGTTTATTATTGTTAAGGTCATGTCAGGTTGGCTCAAAGTGTTTAATGTTCTCTCTCTCTCTCTCTCTCTCTCTCTCTCTCTCTCTCTCTCTCTCTCTCTTGTATAAATAATTGGCATCTTAATCAGCTGACTGACAAGTTAAACTATGTCTGATTATCAATGAAAAAATTAAAAACTGTTACAGGAAAACAGTTATATTTACAGTTACCTTTAGGAATTTTAACATGATTTCTCTCTCTCTCTCTCTCTCTCTCTCTCTCTCTCTCTCTCTCTCTCTCTCTCTCTCTCTTTTCTTTCTTTCTTTACATAAAACATAATTCTTTCATTGATAAAGGCAGTAGAATTTTACAATAATTAGGACTGTTTTACATTTTGACCTTTTGAACTTTATAAAGTAAAGTCTATTAACATAGAACTGCTCTTCTTTGACTGTTTTTACTGATCCTTTCTGCTGAGAAAGTGCCGTGAAAGAAACTTCAATTTTCCTCCCAAATCAATTATAATCTGCTTCATACTTTTGTTCTCATTTTCTTTAATTCCATTTGCCACTAGATAGTAATTTTTGGCTACCCTGATAAACTTCGGCCTGTACTCTTGCTTTTGCTATTAAACCTAAATGATCCTCATGAGTTGCGAGACATTGCTTGATCGGTTTTAACTCGTCTATGATTTTTATATCACGACGTACCTTTAATGTAGCGGAAATCTCAGGTAGAATAGCATCTTTCAATGTTGATATTACATCAGTTTTTCATATGGCATCGTGGACTGTGACTGTGAGTCCGAGTTGTACTGGCAAGGTACTACTGTCTTGCGAGTCTGACTATGCCCATTGCTCTTACGTTTCTTATCCAAATTTATGTCCATACCTCCATTAGCTAGACTTTCATGTGACATTGATTTTGGATTGTCAAAAATTGCAGAGTTTTCGTAAACCAAGCAAAATGTTATCGGACTCTGCAGAAGAGTTGAATAAATCTGGAATCAAAAAGAAAGAGTTACTGGCACTGATGAGGCTATCATTTGACATCAGACTTCAAACTACGAAAGCCACATGCTATTGTTTACATAGTGATGGAGGCGTGGCAACAAAACATCATAAAAAAAAAAAGAAAAAAAAAGGGTTGAAGAAGAAGGTGTGTAATTTAGATCCACGTAATCTCCATTGTTATTTCCACAATTTCCATGTAGGAAAATATCCAGAAAAATAGATTTTGGCATAAATAAGCCAGAGCTGAGAATCAAATGGCTACCATTAACAGTGTGTGAATACCGGTACTGTACTCCATTGACTGACATTGGTACTGGCCTAGGCAGTACCTATGTGGGCTGCGGGACAGTCTCCCTAGCCAGGGTATCCCACCTAAAGGCAATCTTTGCCCACAACACCAACCCCAGCCTCTCTGCCTTAAAGGTAGACCAGTTCACCTGATAACTGCCTCCTCGACTGAAGCCCCAAACTGGAGAGATTTTGCCTGCTCGGCAGCTGTGAGAAGTGGCCGAGACTTGGCCTCCTTCAACTCCGCCATATGACGAGAGAAACGAGCATCCCCTTCCTCGGGCTCAGAATCCTCACTTGAGAAATCCAGGCAATCAGGTCAAGAATGTCCTCAGCCATGGTACAATCCTCTAGATCATCCCCCAAGCAGAAGAGCAAATCTTCAAGGCACTACTCCTCAGTCTTCACTTTAGTGTCCGGGAGGGGTTCCAACCATGCAGGAGCCTCTGCTGCTAGTGCTGCAGTACCAGAACTGTAGAGACTGCAGTTCCTCCCCCATAAAGAGAGTCTCCTCAGGCAAGATGCCCAACAGAAGCTCTCCGACCATGGCGAACAGCACCTGCACTTTGCCCATTATCACTTGGGCAGTCGCCTCCGCCTTCAGAGCCAAAACTTTACCTGGCAGGGCATGGGGAGGAAAGCCTGAAGGAGTAGCACTAACAGGATGTGGTGACAACGTCACCCTATCTCTACTTGAAGTCACTACTGACTTCTTCCCGACCTAAGCATTCACTGCCTTAAAAATTACGAAGGTACCATACTTTCACCTGACTACCTACCAGCAGACAGGATGGAAGGGACCTTTTGCTCACTGGAGCAGAAGTGGCTGTGGAGGGAACCCATGAACAGGAACTCTCTACCACAGTCCACACAACATCCGTGGACAGTAACTTTTCCATAGTGGCCTCAATTTGAGGAATATCCTTGATTCGAGGGCGATCCTCAAATGGAAGACCAGTATGGACAGACGTGTTCACACTGGTCACTCCAGCAATGGGTCCCTCGATTCAAGGACCAGCTTGCACATGACATTGCACATGCATGGGCAAGCTAAGCATTTGCTACTGATAAGGAGACCATCATCGCCAAACATTGCATGGACTCTCCTCAGGACAGAAAAAAATGCTGCTATGCATGTAGGCGCAGCATGCAGGATGGTCATCCCAAAATGCCATCCTGTGATTGTTGGTGTACACAGGCCACGAGAGAAGCCACAAACATACCAAGAGGTCAAAAAAGTGTAGGAGCTCCAACAAAATGCGTCCATCCACAATGGGCACCAGGGTAGGAAACTGACTGTGCAAGTTTGCTAGTATGTATTACTGCCACTAGGGTGCTGTGGCATGCCACAAGCATCTAGGATAGTCATTGCAGCAGCATGGATTGACACCGGACCCAGAGAAAAAATTTCGGGAGCTCTGACAAGGCAGCAAAAGTGTGTGCAGACCAGCTTAAGTGACCTATAGTGTTTTAATGTGTCCTTAAACTGACTGTTTACTAGTATCAAAGCTATTATTAACATATTGGGTTTTATTTATTTATTTATTTTGATTTTTTTTTCTTTTTTTTTTTTTTTTTTTTTTTTTTTGATTGTCATAATATCCTGAATATTATGTGAAGGTCTCGTATCCTATCACCATGATGCTGGTGTCTCTATCTGTTTTGAATATTACATGAATGTCATATCTAATTGAGATGATGCTGGTGTCTACATTTCTGGATTGATATATCATTTTGATTTTCTTTTTAGGTACCCAACATGAAAGCGATCAACTTGTGATCATACCATTGGTCCCCTTGCCCTCAAACACATTCTTATTCTACACATTAGTACCTGTGTATGACAAAGTACTCATATATCTTTAGTTTCCTATATTCTATTGCATACCTGGTCGAAGTTGAATATGTTACTGATTCCTGATAGGTGCTGCAGAGAGGCTTTTCGGGGGAAAGGCAGCGTATGCTTTGTTGTAAAATAGTTGGGTTAGATTAAAAATAAATAAAAAATTCAGATTTATACATTGTATATAATATGAATGTGCCGATTTGGACCAGTACTTTCTCATGGAAATAAAGTTTCTTCAGATGGAGGTCAGATTTGACAAGTCTTTCAGAATGAATCGATCACTAAAGTGATAAAAATAGGTTAAAGTTCAAGTATTCTGGTCTTTTACCCCCCACCCCCACCCCAACCCTCACCCCGTTCCACACTTTTTATTGATTTGTCACCCTGATTGTTAAACATCATTTACATGTACATCACAAATCAATGTTGCGTCATTTCAAAGGCATCTCCATCTTGATCTATATATGTAACTGGATCAGTCATGTTTAAAACTTTTTTTTTTTTCGACAAAGTTCAAACATTTATATAATATTAGGTATTATTTTAGAGAATGAAACAAACTAATGACACCTCCAAGTGTAATTAGACTAAGGCCAAATATACTTATGCTGTAAAAACTACAATCACTTCATTGTCTCACTCTCGACTGGGGCAGGAATAACACGCCCTGCTGCGTGCAATACATGGTTTTCCCACAGTCAAAAACATTTTTAGACAATGAAACAAACTAATGACACCTCCAAGTGTAATTAGACTAAGGCCAAATATACTTATGCTGTAAAAACTACAATCACTTCATTGTCTCACTCTCGACTGGGGCAGGAATAACACGCCCTGCTGCGTGCAATACATGGTTTTCCCACAGTCAAAAACATTTTTAGACAATGAAACAAACTAATGACACCTCCAAGTGTAATTAGACTAAGGCCAAATATACTTATGCTGTAAAAACTACAATCACTTCATTGTCTCACTCTCGACTGGGGCAGGAATAACACGCCCTGCTGCGTGCAATACATGGTTTTCCCACAGTCAAAAACATTTTTAGACAATGAAACAAACTAATGACACCTCCAAGTGTAATTAGACTAAGGCCAAATATACTTATGCTGTAAAAACTACAATCACTTCATTGTCTCACTCTTGACTGGGGCAGGAATAACACGCCCTGCTGCGTGCAATACATGGTTTTCCCACAGTTCAAACATTTGCATTTTAGGTGTTGTGGATAATGATTGGAACTATTGACACTTCCCAGTATAATCAGACTAAGGCCCAGTTAGCCCCGAGGGACCTCCCCATCCTCTGTTGGCTAAGCCAACAGAGCATGGGGAGGTCCCTTGGGGCTAAAGCCAACTATACTTAACTGTGGTTAAAATTACAGTCATCTCTCTCTCTCTCTCTCGCGCGCTCTCTCTCCCTCCCTCTCACTCTCACTCTCCCTCCCTCTCTCTCTCGTGGCGGGAAACACATACCCTGCTGGTTAAAATATGTATGTTATATGTCCTTTAATCTCTTAATTTTCAGGTATTCTTTGTGTTGCTACGGTTTTACTTTTAATTTGAAAACTCTCTTGGCACTGACAACAATGTTCAGTTGAGATGCAATAATTGCTTCAGTACATCAAAATTCAATTATAACCTCAATTGCAACTTCCAGCATTAAAGTTTAATCCAAAGTTGTCGATAAAAACAATGGCACATGTCCAGCTTTTCTGTTCCACCATATTAAATGTTTCAGCAAGCAATGTCAGCTCAGCCCAGTCATAGAGTTTCATTTTCAAATCTCGTAGAGTACATTATGAAAGTTTCAAGGGGTTATTGTCTGCTAATTATGTCCACACATTAAAGTTGAAATAAATTTTACTATATGATTGACATAAAATAGAAATGCATGACCACAGGCTATATCACGAGTCCGTGTCTGTGAAGGAAACAGTGAAATAGTCTGACATCCCTGTGCTCAAGGCCATGAAGAATAAACCATGGCCTTCAAGGAGATATACCACTGCCATTCTTTATCAGTTTTTATGCCTACGGAGCCATAAAATATAAGTAAACTGATAGACCTTCATTGGTATGGCATCCACATTAGTTCACGGAGGTGCACACACAGTAATGCGAGTACCAGGATGAACTCTTTGTTGTTATTTTGTATGAAATTTGAAAATAAAAACAATCACTCTTGTTATTTAAATATATGGATAACTTGTTATATTTCCATCAAACACAAGACCCATGTTCTGGTATATTTTGTAACATTGGGGTCTCAATAATATCTTTTACAGTCGGTATTAGCCCTGGGTGCCAGAGCCACTGACCAAGGCCTGTCACCATAGAATGGAATGACTTAAAAGTGGGAGATTTCCCTCCTGCATGTACTGATAAGCAGGAGGGCAAGCACGGAAGGTGTGATGCATATCTTGGGGAGTCTGGCATAGAGTCAGTCATGTGACAGGCCACCAGGACCAGTCCCCAGGATAAATTTGAAATTTGCACCTTCATTTCCTGCATTTTTAACTATTTTTGGCACCATCATAGACATAATCTGTGGGTATATAGTACAACATGGCAAAACAGTACAAACTAGAAAAGATCTGCTTCAGCCAAATCTGTCTGCATGCCTTTGAAACTTGTAAATATTCAATGCTACAACTTTTGTCCTTTGGTACTTCACATTCCATTAAGCTTATAGCTGGACGAAAATTTCAAAAAGTCCAAATGACCTTGACCTTTGACCTTTACAGGTCACATGTAAATTGCAAAGATGTAGTGTTACAATACCCACAATTTAAGCCCAACATGAACCAAATCAGATGAAAATTGTCCAAGCTGTGGCAAGATGAAACTTTCAAAGGGCCAAATGACCTTGACCATTGCCCTTTAGAGGTTACATGTTCTTACAAAAATGTGCAGTGTTGCAATAACTACAATTTGAGTCCAACATGTTTAGAATTGTATATAAATTGGCCAAGTTATGGCTGGATGAAACTTTTAAAGGTCCAAATGACATTGACCTTTGACCTTCAGAGATCACATGCAAGTTTTAAACATCTGCAGTGTTACAATAGCTACAATTTGAGCCCAACATGATCAAAATTGATAAAAATTGACCAAGTTATGGCTAGAAGAAAGCCATCATCGAAAGTGGCCTTTGACCTTGAGATGACCTCTATCTGAAGTGAACCTTAACCTTTAAAATGACGTTTTGACCTAAAATTGACCTTTAATCTTGACATGAGCTTTGATATTTGAGATGACCTTTGCCTTGCTATGATCAAACTCCTATACACTCCAAACCACATACACTATACCTCTTCATGGAGACCATTGACTCACTCCAGTCATTCTTAGATAATCATTCTATGTTGTGCCCTGTGAAAATGCTCGGGGACTTTAATGCCAAACTTCCCAATAGAGAAAAACTTAACAGTTTGTGGTATAGACGCAATGGGTTTAACTGACATAGTTATATTTTGTAAGACTTCCTCTGTGCCAATAAGCTCATTGTAGCAGACTTTTTATATCCTCAGTCTTGTGACTATACATATTTTTCTATCACCAATGGTACTTTCACTTGGATAGATCATGTATTTGTAACTGGTTATGGTGCTAATTCTGTCTCTAGCTGTAAAATAATGGACTTGGTAGCGTCAAACGTGAGCGATCATTTGCCATTATTGACTGCATTTTCTTTGACTTGATCCCACAATACAGTAAGACGCAATCATTGCGAGTCAACGTATAACCTTTTCCAGCCAGCAAAGTGGGGCAGCCAACCTCGTATAGACCGTTATAATACCTTGCTAAGTAACAAATTATCCTCAATTAAGCCTCTCGTTTTGACAGATATTACCTGCAGAGATGAAATTCAGTCTCTTGTTAATACACATATCTCATCCATAAATGATGCCATTCATGATGCATCTCGAGAGGCTGGCTGCTCCTCTTCCCACTTCTCTGCGCCCAAAAAGTACTGGTGCCCAGAACTCAGTCAGCTGAACAAGAAAAAAAGTTTTGGTGGCATCTATGGGTTGCCAATGGACGTCCTAGAAGTGGGGCTGTTTAGGAATGTTATAAAGGTGTGAAGAAGTTTTTTAGGAAGTTATTGAGACAATGCATGAAGAATGAACTTACCATACATTACAACAAATTAAATACAATGTTTCATGATCGCAAAATGACATTCTTTTGGAATAGGATAAAAAAGCTAAAACACAAGAAGGTTAACCCTATCCTGTGTGCTAATGACACAGCTGATTTTTATTCTGGTGTTATGAATGATGACTTACAGGCATTGACACCACCACAACAACATATTGTTGACATCGTGGAAAATAAGTACCAGGAGCTCACCCAACGGACAGTTCCGGATCCGTACAAAGACAGTTTTTCGATCACGTCTAATTCAGTATCAGATTTGATAAGCAAGCTGAAAAGGAATTCATCTCCAGGATATGACGGTATAACTGCCGAACATTTATTATTTGGAGAGTCAAATACACTCCTTAATTATCTATCTACTTTATATTCTACGATCATTAGCTATGGGATTGTACCTGATGCTTTTAAGACTGGCATAATTATAGCAGTTTTAAAGAAAAGTACCTTAAACCCAAATACTCCAGATGACTATCGTCCTATTACTCTCAGCTCAGTACATGCAAAGCTTGTCGAATTGCTTATCATACCTGAAGGCAATGCCAGCGCTGCTCAATTTGGCTTTCGTAAGGGTCGCAGTGCTCCTTTTGGATGTGCCTTCTTACATGATATAATTTCATAATTTAACAGTAAGGATTCTCCAGTTTATGTCTGTGCCCTCGATGCCCAAAAATGTTTCGATAGCGTCTGGCATGACGGACTGCTGTATAAACTCTTGAATATTTTGCCTGCATCGCACTGGCTCTTAATATATAATGGTACAAGAACTCGTGCAATATGGTAAGGTGGAATAGCGATGTTAGTTACTTTTTTCCAGGGACACGTGGGGTGCGCCAGGGTGGTGTAATTTCACCATATTTCTTCAATATTTTTATTGATGACATGCTGAAGTCTGTGGGCGCTGAACAGGCTGGCCTTCGTCTTGGTAATAATAGGTACTCAGTTTTTGCCTATGCGGACGATGTCACCCTCTTCAGCGCTACCACGTCCGGCTTCCAAACTTCTCTGGACATATGTTTCGAATATTCCAAACGATGGAGATTTAATTTTAATCCTGTTAAATCCAAATGTATTATAATGTGACCAATCCTATTTAATTCTTTACCTACATTTAACTTAGGCTCACATACTGTAGAAATATCCAATTCAGTTGAAATACTCGGCGTGCACTTCACCTTGAATATTACGTGTAAAGCTCATATTGAGCATAGAATCACTAAGTGTCGTCCAAGTTTTTACGGTTTGGGTAATGTCGGCCTCTCATATCCAGGCCTTCATACGGATGTAAAGTCTCACCTGTGGAAAACGATATGCTCTCCCCTTCTTACCTGTGGGCTCGATAGTATCGCTTTATCTAATGCCAGTATTAAAAAATCTGGAGTCGGCCCAAAGGACTCTTGATAAACGTTACCTGGGTATTGGAAAGCGGTCCCACCAGTCAGGTCTTTTAAAGGCTTCTGGCATTCCCCGGATTGCCGATAACGTATGTCGCAAAACTCTATCTCTCTTTAATTGTATTTTTAAACTGAATACACCGCTACTTAGTTTTTAAGCCCATCTACTCGCAGAGTTTATTGTGCATGGGCATATGGGCCAAGACACTATCACTGGAAGAATTATTAAGTACGGTTACTCCCAAACACAGGTCGCATTTACCAGTGAGGTATGGCATCCTCGCAGCACCAGGCCTTCCCCGGCACCAGCACAGCGCAGCATTATTTATCTATATTTTATTGGTACAATGCAATGTGGCTGTTAATTATCAATTATATTCTGAGTCATTTTATAAGCTACGCTGAAATTGTTTTGACAGTTGTGTGGCATGAGGGTTTGTTCTTCAAATTATTTAACGTATTACTCCTACCAGATTGGATGTTCACATTTACTGGCAACTTAAAGGAGTCGTTATAATCAATTGCTTTAATTTCCTTTTAAGTATGATGGCGTTCAACAATTTTATTTCATGTTTTACTATTATCATTTTGTATTCATATAATTTCGATGTATTTTACATGTGCTTTTACTTTCTCCGCTTGCAGAGGTTCAATAAATTATCATTATTATTATACCATACAAGATACTGAAGATTTAAAACTTTAATTAGCCCTCATTTGCATAATTTTGAAAAGCATGACCTCTCATTATAAAAAGGCAAGACTTCATCTGTAGAAGTATGACTGTACGAAGTTAAGAGTTCCTACGTAAAAAGTGGGACAGCGGGAGACTTTGTCAAAAAGTATGAAAAAGTGGGAGATATCAGGCCGAGGTTGTGAGACTTGACGGCTCTGATAAATGGCTGGTCAGATTTCCTTCTTGTTCAAGAACATGGTGGTGGGGATGCACTTTGTTTTATTATATCTCTACACAATCGTGGGTATCTTCCCCCTCCCACCCCTCCATTAAAGTGGAAGCGCTCTCCAACATAATTCATCACTGTCACGTTTTCATGGACACAGACACAGAGACAACATAAAACCAGATGTATATTTTCTTCATTCTGTATTTACAGCATTGGTTGGTGCTACAGCCATGTGACAGGCCACCAGGACAAGACTGTGCTACAAATGGTGACAGGCACAGCTTCACAGAGAATGCCAGGCACATTATACACACTACACCTGTGGTCTTCAAGGTGGGCATGACCTAAGACCATTCCACAAAGGGGGGTGTGGCCAATGATTTCATTATATGGGTGTGGCCTATGATTAACCAATAAAGTAGGGCAAACCATTCTGTCATACATTTCCAGGCAGTCACCTATATCTGAGTGTGGCCAATTAGCATGTACCCAAATGGATGTGACCTTTGACCATGTCCACCTGGAAGGTTTGGTCACAGATCAGCCCACATTACTTCTGTAATAGGTGGCGCCACTTGCTAGACCTAAGTCCTACATTAAATAGCTAGCTCCATGCATGGCCACAGTGCAAGCCTCAAGTAAAGCTTGCAGCCATCTATACACAGGTCCTCCCAAACTTTACTTTGGTGAGAACACTTTGGGATAGCAAGCAGGTACAAAAACAATAAAATTAGGACATATATTACCATATTATTACATTATACATACAAGTATTCTTGTCTTGATAATATTTGGTCTACAAACCAGATCCACGCATACACACACACACACACACACACATACACACACTTATTCTCTGATGAAAAATGAAAGCAGTCCGTGTCTTTTCACATCCTGTCCCTTTAACGTTAATGCTGAAAATCTGCACAATGCACACTGGTCTGCTCTGAACATCTACACTGCTAGTGGCCAAACACACCTTTGGTCAGCACATAGGTATTTTATAGACAAAAAATTGAGACAAAAACCCAACATTTTTATTGGACTTATGAGAAAACTTTAAATCATGCAGAACACTTAATTTTTCAATAGTCAATTTCATGGCTCTTAGACCAGCATAGTTTGCGACTATTTAGCTTGGCAATCTACCAGGCATAATGGAGGTATTTTAATGAGACTTCATTTTGCATGGCTCTTTTGCTAGTTGTAAATTTTGCAAAGTGGCCACTTCAGAATCCAGAAATATCTAATTTCATAGATTCTCTGGGTGTCAAAAAACAGATACCACAATCATGCTGTTTTGCTTGAATTTTTCCCTAACCAAAGCACTCATGTGCTGCTCTTCTTCTAGTCATCAAATTGGAATTTCCATTTGCCAGCGGAGGTACTAGCAAGTCGTCATTAAGTATGGACAAGGCATGGAAAGACAGAAACCCTTTCAAGAAATGAAGAATGGATTTGATGGTCATGTTTATGATGGGCATGATACTTTACATGATTTGTTATACTTGACCAGGATTTGTGACTGTCTCGCTTACAGTTACTACTTTACAAATAATTTATTTTTTACAGTCACTATATTTCCACAGTTGAAGGTTGCATGTGAATGCTGGGTTGGCCAAGCAATGCCATGCTAAGGTGCAGGGTAGAGAGACACCTGGAGGTAAAAATAAAAACTACAATTTTATGTTAGTTCTTGCTTCTTTGCTGAACCATTGTCAAGGCACGAAAAAAAATAAGCTCATTCACCATCAAGACACGAAGGTTTTTGTGGTCTGTAAACTCATCTGTCCATGCTGCCTAGGCTTGTCAACCAACTACCAATTGTTTATACGAGAACTATTGTCACATCAGATTTGTCTAATTGCAACAAATGAGCTAATTTCAGAATTCATCCATCATGGTCCAACTGTTACTGAACCAGAGGTTACAATCATACTCTGACAAATATGTTCTCCACTTGAAAATCGGAAAAAAGTATATATATTCCAGTACCACACATATCGGTAAAATGACAAAAGAACAAAATAGTATATTGCTTCTTATTCATATCAGTTATGAAGAGTTCATCCATTGGGGTTGAACTATTGCTGGACCAAAGTTTCCCTTCATCCTCTGACATGCGTTCTCTATTTAAGAAAAAATACAAAAAACAAAAGCATATACAAACAAAATAGAACACCCTTCCCACAGGTCATGTTTCGGGGGTTTTCCTTCAAGCAAAGGCAAAATTCTGCTGATCTATCCTGTGTACAACTGGATCAAACTTTCTCCCCACAACATCTGTCCACCCACTTTATAAGTGTACAATAAAAATTCAATTTGACTAGATTGTAAAGAAAACAAGTAGACTGTCTCCAGGGTAGCATAAGCTGTCCCCAAACCTCCAATGATTACCCCACCCCATAACATAAACAAAACATCAAAGGGGCATATATACTTCATTAAATTATGTCCAGATACTTAGTTACGATCAATGTCCTCTCAGGTTGTCCTAAACAGTCAATTTATTCAGAAATGTGGAAAGTTATTTTCACAGGATACCTTTAACTCATTCCATACTATGGTAAGAGGTCATGGTCAGTGGTTCTGGCACCGTCTGGTAAGTCATGCTGCAGCTGCCACAAGGGCAGCTGCAGCATGACTTGCCAAACAGTGCCAGAACCACTGACTTAAGACTGTAGGCATGTTGGTACTTGAACGAAAGCTCGCAGCAGCTGCAGCATGACTTGCCAGGCAGTGCCAGAACCACTGACTTAAGACTACAGGCATGTTGGTACTTGAACGAAAGCTCTTTTCATGAAGAATTTAAATATGCAATTGTCTTAAATCTAGGTAAATATACAGAAAAATCAGGGACTGGTATGGAATGAGTTAAGTTTCAGGGGGCTGCAAGTTACCTGTTCTGCCTTGTTGAGAAATTTGTGGGACTGCTTAATATGGGTTTGCTGTCACCCTGCACCTTGGCACTTGTATGTACAGCTGTATAAAACATTTCTACATGTCTAAACACTCATCTCTTTTACAATTTAAATACCATCCCTGGCAGTGATATAAATAATAGGTGAACAATATACAGTACAGATCAAGTACAGTGGGCTGAAGACAAGATTTCACAGGGCTGCAAATTGGATTAAAATTACTGTAAACACACTTCAACAGACTGCAATTATATTTCCAAGATTGAAATAATATTTCAAACGGCCATCAAGATTGAAGTAATATTTGAAACGGCCATAACCATATTTGCAAAGCTTTAATACAGGCTTCCAGTGCTGTGTTGGACATCATCATCTTTTTTTTTCTCAGTGCTTCAAAAATAATGTGATAATTTCTGTATCACTGAGACACAAGAATTATGTCCATAAGTTCTCCTGCCTGATCAAAAAGTATCAATTCAATTCAATTGTACATTTAGACCTTTCATTTTATTTTTTTATTTTTTTGAAAATGTATTTAAATGATTTGTTGTCTGAATCTCTAAATCAGTTTATTGCCACTTCAAGACCTTTTAAGCCCAAGTCTTGCCATCTTCTCACCAATCAAAACAAAATTAAAATTCAGTAGTTACATTTGGCAGAATTCTGTGCATTTTGACACAATGTATCTCATCTACAGCTTCGAGAAACAAAATGCCCTCTCAGTTTCAGCAAAGACAACATTTGCTGATGTAAAATAAATAAATTTGAAGGGTAAAAATGTTACAAAGGTCTACATCCAATGTGCCAAGATATCCTAGGCTGTACAGTAGACAGGTCACATAACACATGAACTCACTTTTAAAAACTTGTAATACTGGGTGTCATTATGCAGAAATGCAACATGTCAACAATTTTCTGTCTCCACATGTATACCAGAGGCCGTGCCTTGAGTGTTGGATTACTTTACCACAGGATTTTTATTCAATGTTTCTCTTTCACAGATGCAAGTTTTGAATTCATGCTATGGTACATTTGGCCATTTTTCTCCCCACATCATAATACATGTGAAATCTATGATCAACTTTGTCCGATCATTTGACAATATTGCTTACACTTAGTGATCAAAATCTACAAAAGAGCATGAACATTCACACTGTTTCACATCACCTTTCTCCATTTCCAAACCAATCTTTTCTATTACATCTGCTACAAAAGCAGATGGGACCTGTAGTTGGTACCTACAGGTGGTCCTAAATTCAATGCAGAAATGCAGGTCTTCAAGCAAATAAATACTGAGTCACCTTCAACCTGACATCACCTATTTTCTGTGTCATTCTTCAATTTGTTTAACACAGTTTTTTTGTTTGTTTGTTTGTTTGTTTTTTTAAAGTGGCAATATAGGTGAAGGGATCTTTTTGTCAAGAAGTTCTGATCGCCACATAACAATTCCTCCTGAAAGATGCACTGACTGTGGTGCACGTCACAGCAAGCCTCCTGGTACACTACAGCAGGACAAACGGAAGCAACAGGTTATACGTGGTCTCTTTTGATTTACAACTCCAGAGGTCACCGAGGTCTTTGTGATTTGTCGCACACAATATACAGCTCTCTTGCAACTTTGGAAGAAACAAAGAGATACATCTATAGGCTGGGGATTGAGCACTGGAAGACCACTGCACTTGAAAGATGCAAGAAACCAAAATGATGAGCGACTACATAACGCGGTTACCCGCATTTTTTCCTCCTTTTTCAGTGTAAAATACAGGCAGTAACCCTAATTATGGGATGGCAGTCCAAGACTCTGCATGCATTTTCGGATTCGTACCAGATTCTTGTTTATCATGTTTTTGTATGATTTTCAGAAATTCCATGTACAGTATCCTGTATTCACTTATTTCACCATACTGATGAAATAAATTATGCCAAAGGATGATGCAAACTTCGCTCGTTTACAGCGTCTAGAGCCCATTTGTCTTCAGGAGAACCTGCTGCTGACGGTATCAAAATGTTACTTTGTTTCTTCTCATTGTACACTATCAGAAATATCAGAAGCACAGTCTTGACATTTGAAATAGGCAGTTAACAGAGCTGTCCCTGACACAGTCTTGACGCGTGACACAGGCAGTTAACAGAGCTGTCCCTGACACAGTCTTGACGCGTGACATAGGCAGTTAACAGAGCTGTCCCTGACACAGTCTTGACGCGTGACATAGGCAGTTAACAGAGCTGTCCCTGACACAGTCTTGACGCGTGACATAGGCAGTTAAGACAGCCGTCCCTGGCACGTTCTTGATGAGTGACATAGGCAATTACCACAGCCGTCCCTGACACGGTCTTGACGCGTGACATAGGCAGTTACCACAGCCTCCCTGACACGGTCTTGACGCGTGACATAGGCAGTTACCACAGCCGTCCCTGACACGGTCTTGACGCGTGACATAGGCAGTTACCACAGCCGTCCCTGACACGGTCTTGATGCGTGACATAGGCAGTTAACACAGCTGTCCCTGACACGGTCTTGACGGGTGACATAGGCAGTTAACACAGCTGTCCCTGACACGGTCTTGACGCGTGACATAGGCAGTTAACACAGCTGTCCCTGACACGGTCTTGATGCGTGACATAGGCAGTTAGCACAGCCGTCCCTGACACTGTCTTGACGCGTGACATAGGCAGTTAACACAGCTGTCCCTGACACGGTCTTGATGCGTGACATAGGCAGTTAACACAGCTGTCCCTGACACATTGTTGGAGCATTGTACCCAAAGTATGCCGAAGAAAGCGGTGCCCTCGCCCCCCAATGGGTTAAGTCTGTGCCTCTCCTATCAGCAATGTTGTGCACCTGTAGACACTCACGATTTTCTTCAGTGATAGCTTATTGTTGTGTTTGCTTTTGGATGATAGCGCCTTAAGTGAACTTGTACATGGAGAATATTTCTTTGGTATACACTCTAGAATCCAGCGTCTTGTAAAACGTTTTCTTGTTTCGAAGTAAGCAATACTGTGGGTGTATACTGGAGACCACCCTTTGTTGTCACACCATTGTCAATCCATATGCGTCTCACCTCCATCATAGCACCTCTCGCTAGAAATGATCTGGGACCAAGGAACAAATTAATACAGACAGGTCTTCTGTTGAGGTACATAGGCCTACACATGTAAATGTACACCTCTTTATGTGCAACTTAAAAAAAAAATAAAAAGACTTGGCATCGGATATAACCCAACACTAGATACTGTAATGTATACAGGTCACCAGGACATACAACATTGTGACTATTTTGTGCAAAGATGACATTTTTTCGTAACGAGAGAGTAACCTCCACACCAATGAATATGTTCAGCTATGGATGCATTGCACAATTGAGTTGCCACCATGACTGGAGATTCTATAAGAACTTTACAGTTGTGTCCCATGGAACTGTTTCACCCTCCTCGTAATCCACACAACTTTATATTACACTTGCAGGAAGCTTTTCAAACACATCATTACTGTTGTTAGGTTGCACACTGCCTCGTCGCCGTGGTAATGTGGGGTGTTCGGGACATCCTTGACTACGGAGAAGTTCTACGGTTTGCTGTGAGCCTGAACTGCGGGCATACCACAGAGCGTTTCTGCCTTCATGATCAAGCACCTTCACATTTGCATTATACTGAAACATGGAAGAAGAAAACTGGATGTCAATGTTGCCACTTTCAGCATGCCTTACTGTTCATATTTAGCACCTTGCCTGTTTAGGGAGTTTAAATACTTTGTCAGACTGACTGTCAGACTTACACTTTGAATATTATGGCATTACTGTCACATCATAATGTGGTGAAAATTTAAGACATTTACATTATTTCTGCATTTTTCAAGTCAGATAAGTGGGAGGGTTGCTTAAGAGGACATGGGCCCTAACAAGAGAGAATACAGTACTCTACATGTACATAACAAGAAACAACAAAAAGAATGATATTTTAAGATTCCAGACTAATAACCTATTTCTATATACATGTATATATATACCACATTCATCCTAATAGTAGCACATGCCCTAATAGAAGCACGCCCCCCACTGTCAATCCTAGATTATGGATTCAAAATCAAATTTTTCCTGTAATTTAGCAAAGTTGATACTTCCAAATGAAAAATTAAATGTCACTACAGTATATTAATGCTTATCTAACACTTAAATGAGCTGTACAGTCTTGAAAACCTTCAATCAAGAAAAGTACTTATTCCATAGTCCCGCAAAAACACTGCAAGATCTGTCAAATCTTTGCATTGGCACTGCGTGCTACTATTAGGATGAATACGGTATATATATATATGCATATGACTTTCAAACTCGTATCCTTTGCTCTCTACTACAGACCATTTTGTCCAATGTGTTGTGCCTGTTGCATAACTCAGCACACCCTGATGACGAAAGTTGGTACTATAAGTAAGTATAACGCATACTACGCATATACAAACCAGCTAAATCAGAAGTATCTTCTTCCATCAATGTTTTTACTTTCGACTTCTTCCATAACGACAATTTGTGTGTTGAGCAGACCAGTCTCTGCATTCTCTCCACAACAAGTGCAGAGATAATACACGACTTGGTCTGCTTAGAAGACAACCTAGCAAGGAAGTCAGCAAATTTTGTCAAGTTGCTGTTTGAAAGATAGCTCGTATTACATGCATGAATGAGGAATTACCTCAATATGGGATTTTCATTTCATCACAACTCTTGAAGTCTATGGGAAATCAACTTCACTGGTACAGAATATGTTAATGATAGGCCGTGCACCAGGACTTACCCATAATAGTAACTGTACAAAGACAACGTTGCCGAGAGCGGCTGCTATGTGCACTGCCGTGCGGGTATCCTGTTTACTGTAGGGACTGTTGACGTCCTCTGGTGCAGCATGAGCTAATAGTAGAACTAAATTATGTATATCCTGTCTTGCCACCGCATCTATCAGTTGCTGCAAAATTAATGGTTACAGTGTAAATGTTTGTGACATGAAGCACAAACACTAATACTTTGTATCACTTCCAAACTGACGTGTTACTTTTCAAAATATTTGTGACATCAAAGAGCAAATAAATGTTGAGAGTGGATATGACTTCATGACTAGAATGTTCCATTTTACATGCATATGTTACAAGAAGCAGTGCTGCAAATTTCTTAATTCATTCATAAACACAATAATAGGTCTATCATCTGCAAACTCCACTGTACCTTTCTATCTACGAACACTTTCTTGGTTTTTAACCAGTTTCCCCTTAAACCAGCAAAACTAGCCAGGGGTCAAATGTTGTCTGCTTCAAAGTTTTTTCACTACTTTGAACAGTAATGAAAACAATAAGAAAGGGGCTTGTAGTTGAGACTTTTCAAGAGATAATGGACCATGCCCCTGGTCAACAGCTTTCCTCAAAATGGGTTTTATGCCCAACCCACACAAAGGGAAACTGTTGACCTGCATCATAAACTGACAATTGATTCGGGGGGGAGGGTTAAAAAATTATGAGTACATGTAACATAGTTTGACAAGTAAAGTACCTGTCCACATGGTGTGGGGTGTGGAG
Source organism: Hermodice carunculata (assembly GCA_964020975.1). Classification (NCBI taxonomy): domain Eukaryota; kingdom Metazoa; phylum Annelida; class Polychaeta; order Eunicida; family Amphinomidae; genus Hermodice; species Hermodice carunculata. The sequence continues at coordinate 7,464,654 of OZ026627.1, forward strand.
GGTTACAGTTAAAGTCTTCCATGAGTATATGTATGTCACATCATTTGTCGACTCGGAAGAGGGGAGTCACGCCTGCACACATGTAACCATTTACCTTAATCATAACACAATCAGAGGCTGGGAGGGGTATGCAATCCTTTCAATCGTTTTTAATGTCTCTTTAACCCCCCCCCCCCCAAAAAAAAATTCACATTAACAAAATTTTAACCCTCTCAGTTCAAGTCTCCTACAACAGTCACACCTGTCTGAATTATAGATGACACATGCTGGTACTTGAAGAGACCACATTCCACCTTCAAATAACTCAAAGAAAGAGGTCTCTTCCAGTGCCAGCATGAGTCATCTATAACTAACAATTCTGAAGAAGGCAAATGAACCAGGTGTCCTTGACCCACTTTGGCAGCACTGTACCCAATATGTACTGAGGAGAGCTGTTGACTCCAGGCTGGTCCTGAACACCTTAGGGTTAAGTGAATCACTTTGAAGATTTAGAAGCATTTCAATGCCAAATCATTAGACTCAAGGGTCCACCTTTGCACATACATGGCTATTGTGACCTTCACAATTAGGTCAAGGTCACCAAAATGTTATAAAGTGAAGAAATTGTGTCAAGGTAAAAACAAATAAAATTTGAGTTCCTGCTGGCCAGAAATGTCTGGAGATATCGTATTCACAAACAAATGGTGGACCAATAGAAGCCTACATTGACAAACAACCTGAACTAGTGGCTATCCCCCCATAAAACCTTAAGCATTTTCACAGAAATATTCCCTCTTTTTACATCAGACCACTATGGCAAAATTCCATGCCTTTACATTATATGCTGTGCCTTCTCACACACAGGTACATGTACTTCACATCCTCCCTTGATGTACTTATTCCTGATAACAGCTGACTGGGTTTGCATCCTTGATTCCTGGTTTTTCACAGGCAGACTTTCTGAGATCAGTCGTAATTCTTGATTCCATGGACCAAGGTTTAAACTTTTCCCATGTCTTAAAAAGTTTGAAATTACAATGAATCCTGAGATATGAACTTCACTATACAGACCTTGTATCAATGTTAAAGCGACAATATTTCAGTCCGCTAACTTACCTGGCCTAACGGGACATCTGAGTAAGGGGGACTGGGGAGGAATTCTTTTGCTTCATATTTTGCCCGTATCCACCTCTCCTTCTCTTCCCTGTTACAAAAAGTTATGAGCTTTGTAAGCAATTGCGTAACAACAATAAACTACTTCAACATCCTCATTTCAAAATTAACACAATTTCTCTGACGTCTATATACCTCCTTTCTGAATATTTCAGACTCATTTCATTTACTATCCTGACCAAACGTCAGCTTTTAGCCACACAAAACAAAACTACACCATTCACATTCACAGTTTAACTCAGTCCACCCTAATGATGCTTTTTCCCACCAATATCTAAATGTCCTCTGCTAATTGTATTTTACTAATTTAGGGATTATTTTTCTAAAATTTTGGATGAAACTAGCATGGAAAATCATTCCAAATTATATGCCCGTGGTCAACAGCTTTCCATGGTGCGCTCTGGGTGCATTGCACCCAGAGTGCACCAAGGAAAGCTTTAGACTCAGTCTTCTATAAGGGTGGAATCAGTTTAGAGATCATGTAGATTATATTTACACTAAAAATATTACATTCTGAACACCGTTATCGTTGTGAAACTACCAGATTCAAAACATTTAAAATCTGAGAGTCACCAGGTGTATATGCCTAAATATATATAGTACATGTACAACGAATTATCAAGCGTGAAAATGTTAAATTAGAATGCAGATTGTAGTTTATAAACCCATAATCTTTGGAGTTCTTTTGTAAAAACATTTAAGATGCTATCGCTCGCAGTCAATGCCTTGGAAACTTACCTCGTGGAAGTGGGTACTGGTTTTGTCTTGCCTTTAAGATTAGCTTCCCAAACACTATTTGCAAGGTGATTGCCTATATTTGTCATTACTGACACTAGCTCCGGCCTGTGGACAAGGCAAAGAAAACATTGAAGTGTTCATCTTCTGGTATCATATTGCTTTGCATTTACCACATGGTTACAAACATTTATATATCTATAACCTGACAGTGCTTACAGTTTTAATCACAATGTAGCTGCTACAATGTGTACATGTAGCACATTGCAGCTGCTGCAATGTGAAAGTGTAGCACATTGTAGCTGCTACAATGTGTCAACGTAGCACATCGTAGCTGATGCAAAGTGTAAATGTAGCAAATTGTAGCTGCTACAATGTGTAAATGTATACATAATATCTTGTCAAAGAGTCACCTTTATCATTTAGGTAAAATACACAATCTTCTGTAGCAACTACAGGAGGTGGCCATGCTGTACACATAGGACAAACTGGCCAGAATACATACACATTACAAACAAATCTTACATTGTTTAAAACGTCACCCAAAGTCAATATCCTCAAATATCTAAACTGTGTGATCAATTAAAACAGTTCTGAACTTTACCAGAATGTGAATTACATGATTTAAATTTAGAAAATATTATTCTGAAAAAAAAGAAAGGAATTGTGAACATATAACAACACCTAATAACATTTCTAAATGCAATGTAGTTTATAATATAGACCTCATGCAAAAACAGAGCCACATTTCAATAGGAAAATTGAGCAGCCCTGCATTGCTGTCAACACAATGCCTTTATCCACTGCAGCACACCACAGTGTAATGCAAGAAACCACAAACTGTACACAAAACTGTCTAAAATATAGAATTTGTTTCCATTCATCTGGTGCCATATGAAAGTTTTCATTTGCTGTAATTAAGTTTCCTTTGTAAGTTGCCAGCCAGCTGTACAACATACCACAGTCCTCCCTATACGGGGCCCTGCTCTAATAAGGCCCCTTACCTCCTTGGAATCTCATTTATCAAAAGCAAACAAAAACACTATATATTTAATGATCTTTTTCATCATATTTTATTTTTAATGTTCCTGTAGGGTTAAATTGAAGGCTCCTTACACTGTCATTAGTTAGTGCCCTAAATGCTGTTTGGGAGGAAAAGGGTGTCTGTTTCAAACTAATACCTAAAGTATTATCAAAGATTGAAATGACTCAATCTTTTCATGCTCCATGAATTTTCCTTTTTCTGGTCACAACATATTAAATTGACAAATATTTTTTTATATTTTAAATCCCAAGGTAAGGAGGAAACCTGATGAATGTCAAAGCTCTTCCCTTGTGCAAACACACAATGTGTTTAACACACCAACAGAACATTGCAGAAACCAAAAACCTTGACAAAAGACAGCATTCTTTTTGTTTGACAGCTTGACGTACATTTTGAGTGCAACCTGGTGTTCCGAGGCTTGCTGCTGTGTCAGCAGGCAGCCTGCTGTGATAAGACATGCCTGGCTTGCTTGCAGGGACCCTCATGTCATTAAAATGCCTCATTTGAATATGGCTCAAATATCACCAATCTCTACTGACCTCTGGTGGCAGATGCACTAAACACTAATCCAAAATATTCTTCACTTCTTATAATGGCACTTGTGAGGGACTTTAGGTGCTGAAACCAACTCTATATATCTGTTTAATGTCACTTACGGCCAGTCATCCAGGTCAAGGGAACGAACTCGGGAAACATGGGTTCCTAGATTTCTATGAATTCCTGAGCATTCAATACAGATAAGAGCACCAAGGTTGAGGCTACCCCAGTCTGGATCTGAAACAGGACAACACAACATTTAGCATTCTGGATTCCCAATTCTCTACCATTACACTATTCTTAAAGTGTTCCATATGAAACTCTATAAACTTTGTGCACTGCATGTAGAAATAAATGCAAGTCTTTCAAGGGGAGTTATTATTAGGAAAAGGCAACACTGAAGACCAGGCCAGCAGGGTCTCTCAGCACAGTCTCTCAACATGGTCTCTTATGCCGTGTGCTCTTTCATTCTACAGACATATCTCTTTCTGTCTTTCTCGTTCACTGTAACTCATTTTTTTCATAATTTGAAAATAAAGTGTAATTCTGGGATTTAGTGCTTTTTTCATTTAGATTTTTGTCTCAAATACAATAATGCTGTGTACAAGTAACCGCATTTCAATATGATGCAAGCTGTTTACTCTGTGTTTTGAGAACTTACACTTTCAGCTGCAAAGTCATGACTTTAATACCTGAGGAATTAAACATCTTGCAAAGAAAAGCAAAAATATAACTTACAGTATAACTTTGATGCCACTTAAAAATTTAGTAGTTCAGACATATTCCCTGAACACATATATTTGTCTGAGAGTTCAAAAAAATAAAGCCATTAGCACATCAATTATGTGACCAATAGCTGTTATGAACATGTTATTTTTGTCTATTACTTCACAGAAGACTTTTAATTTTCTTTCTTCTTGTGGGCTCTGGGTACTTTAGGTACACGTAGACGTTGATGTTCGGAGGTTGTTTTGACTTACTTGCGCCATCACAGTCACAGCAGTAGGCATTGCCTTTCACCTGTTTTATAGTCTGACTAGCTGTGGGGTCTGTTAATGTGTTACTTCGACTCTGCAACAAAAACACAACCACATACATGTATAAAACGCCACACATTACAACTGACATACTTTGAAGGACTTCACTGCAATACATAATTTTAGGAGCTACCAACACATATCCCGGTAATAAAATCTGCTGATAAAGAGTGACACACAAATCCACATGCAGTACTTTCTTCATCACACTTATGATCTTGGACCACTAACATTCTCAACAGAGAGCATAATTTTTAAACAATCTTCCCACTAAAAGATGACGAGTCACACATTTCTACAAATTTGTTCAGTTTTCTTGTAAGCCTGCAATTAAATTATCCAACTTGCTACACTGTAACTTTTACTACTCTACACTTCACAGTTGTTGGATTTTTATTTTTTTAACTATAGCTTCAAGCATATATATGTGTGTGTATTACAGCATGCTTTGTTAATGATATGAAGTATATCAACGAGCACTGGATGCCATATAACGAGTGAGCGAAGTGAACAAGTTCTGCTATATGGTATCCAGTGCGAGTTGATTACTTCATATCGTCCACAAAGCATGATATAAAATGTTTATCTCATGTTTGGGTTGATTTGTACATTCCAATACACAAAGCAAAAATAAGAACGACATTTGCACAAAGTTTTACTCCTCATCAACACAATTATCAATGAAACCGGAAGGATACCGATACCACCAAAAGAGTGCCGATATCACCGAAAGAGTATCGATACATCATATCGCAGCACTGCAGCTTTTAGGAATATGATATGGTATTTATACAAGCCTGTTAGACTACTAAAATTGACCCAAACATGATATATATATATATATATATATATATATATATATATATATTCTGCATTAGTCAATTAGTAGCCAATCAGCTGTCTCTATTTGTACCACGTGCCTGCCCTGTAAATGTTATATTGGATCATTATATTGGACAGCTCGAGGGAATCCCCGTGCGTGCATGACGTCATAACGCAAATGACGTTCACTGGGGCTTTTCTCTAGCTTCAGGCAAAATGTGTAGAATTTCAATGGGAAATAAATTTTGTGATTTAATTATAGAGTGTTTCAGACTTCTATATTTATACAAGGAAAATCATATAAATTGCAGAATATAACAGATATTGGATGACAGGTCGTCCAATATGAAGTTTACGGGACTCTGAAACGTTATATTTGGTTCGGCTTCGCCTCACCCAATATAAGGTTCCATCGTCCCGTAAACTTCATATTGGACTCCTACCATCCAATATCTGTATAATGTGTGTGTGTGTGTGTGTGTGTGTGTCTATACAAACATACATACATACATATATGTATATATATATATATATATATATATATATATATATTTGTGTGTGCCTGTGTGTTTTGAACGGGCGAGACTCAAACTTGCAACCTTTGGCATCAGTCGCCTAGCCGAAATGGGAAACGCACATATCCACTCAACCAAATCCTCATTCTCAAAAAGATTTGGTTCAACGAAGGTAGTTATGTACAAGTACCATATCAACACGGTTATGCAGTATATACTTGCCGAGTCGTCCTTTATTTCCAGACTCCGGGACTTAAATCCACCAGCATTAAGGAAATGCGGAAAACGTATCTTTTATGTTGGGAATGAGCGAGACTCAAACTTGCAACCTTTGGCACCAGTTGCTGTGTGTGTGTGTGTGTGTATTTATATTGTTATAGTGAAACCTCATTATAACAACACTCAGATATCCAACATATTCATTATAGTGACACAAGTTTTGAATGGCAAAAGTTCATTTTCTTTGTTATTTGACTCATTTATCTGACATATTCAGTTATCGGACACATTTCTAAGGGGACAAATTGTGTCATTATAATGTGTTTTCACTGCACTATAGCTTAAAGCTTCCCTCTCTTGTGAAGGAGATAGGAAATGGCAGTCTCACCTTGGTCTTGTTGCTTTCATTCATTTGAAGACTAGACAGTATTTGCTGCTCTATGGCGGTCACCCACTCCTCTCGTTCCTGAACAAAAAGCGTCAATCGATTAACTCTTTGTCCTCTCAAATCAGCTCAACTTTCACGGCCAGTTTCCACAAAGGTCAATTTGCTCTGAGTTACCATAATGATACCACATTCACGTTCTTTGTTAACCAACCTATCAGTCAACTACCACCCTGCCTGCAGTTACACAAACAGCTGTAAGAATGGTCCAAATCAGCAACTTTCCTTCGCATGCGTTGGGCACATTGCTGAGAAAAGCTGTTGACTCAGTCAAAATTTGGCACTGCAAGAGTTTAAATTCCTGAATGTGAAATGTACTATGCATATTTTTTTTTCAATAGTAAATATTTTGGATGAAAGTCCTAATAAGCCCTATGAAGGTAGCATGGCCTAGGTCAACAGTGAAAGTCTTAATGAGTCCTATGAAGGTTTAGCTCAATAGTGAAAGTTGTACACATCCTATGAAGGTAGCACGGCCTAGGTCAACAATGAAAGTCCTAACGAGTCCTATGAAGCATGGCCTAGGTCAACAATGAAAGTCCTAATGAGTCCTATGAAGGTAGCATGGCCTAGGTCAACAACGAAAGTCCTAATAAGTCCTATGAAGGTAGCATGGCCTAGGTCAACAATGAAAGTCCTAATGAGTCCTATGAAGGTAGCATGGCCTAGGTCAACTATGAAAGTCTTAATAAGTGCTATGAAGGTAGCGGGGCTGAGGTCAACAGTTTTCCTTGGTGTGGGTGGGAGGCATTTCACATTCCAAGGAAAGCTGTTGACTGTCAATTGTAAGCGGGTAAGAGTAAACATTAACTATTTCCTGCTGAAACTGACTGGAAGTCACCAAACAAAACAGAAGTGAATTGTCCTCTCATTGAAGCTAACTTAACTTTCCACACATTGAAAAACATTTTGGATGAGAATTGGAAGCAATATTTATCCAGCCAACTGTGGTCTCTTTCCATGCCCTCAAGACATACTATAACTTGCTTTATTTTTGCATGTTTTAAAATTTCATTGTTCTTGTATTTTTGACATTTCAATGAAGTTTTAATTTCACTATTTTAGACATAACGCCTATTCATACTAGGTTAAAAAAAACTATTTCAAGGTGTTTTTATTTTCACGGTTTTGACCCATCAGCAAAATCAGCAAAAATATAAATACAGCAAAATTAAACCAGTTTACAGTAGGTTAAATATGATACAACTGTGGCCAATCTGGCTCTTACTACTGAATTGTTTGGTCAAGTTAGGCCTTCCAGAACTCAAAACCAGAACACAATCTTTAACTAAATTGAAATCAATGTTAAAGAGTTATGGATTTCAAATTGAGAAGCAGTATTTTCTTCATTATCATACTGGTTCAAACACAGTAAACATCTATATTCAGTTCCTATTGGTACTGTGTATGCGGTTCATGTACATATATTTATTTTCAAGGGCATACATGTTCTCAATTTTTGCACTTCAGGTATTTAATGAAGTTTTAAGAATGGGTATGACACAGAAAGAATTCTGTTGGAACTACTTACTTCATAGACTGACAATTATTAAGGCAAACATTTATAAAGTATAAGATTGAAAATATAGTCAGATTTAGAATCTCTGGGTCACGTCCATTTGAAAAATATATACTTTTTACATGTTTCAGTTAAATGTTTCCCCATATGAATGTTGATAAGGTAATCACTTTGGTCTCTTGCCTGTTCCTTATTTTACTATTAAAAAAAAAAAGTTCCTATTAAACCATATCAAAATATATCACGACATCATGCTTGTATTTTCAGTTTTGTGCCATAAACCAAGTGAGCCAAAATTTAACTCTTTTACCGCAGGAGGCGTCTACAGTGGAATTGTCGGCAGGGCTGCGGGAAGCAACTCCAGTCAAATTTTAGTACAAATTTAAAGAAATTTTGACATTTTATCAAATTTTCAAGAATACTCATAAGTTCGCCTAAGACTGTGATCGTGAATATGCTTACTGCAAAACAATGTTTACTTGCCTTATTGTTCCTGGTACTAGTTGCTTCACTTCTAACTTTATTACTTTTACGTTAGGGATATAGACTATAAACGGTGTTTTGTATTATCAAATTCTGAGCATCTCAGCAGTCAATTTGGTTTGCCATGGGATAAATATGTAGTGAAAGAGTTACATACAGCAAAATTAACTTAATTTACAATGTTGCACTTTTGTGCATAGGGTGAAGTGCTACAATGTAACTACACCTTGTGTTCTGGTGTTAGAAAGAAAATAGATTAAAATACAAAGCAAAAACATCTCTGTACCTCATTATTTTGAGCCTCAAAATGCCACTGTTTATTATCCAGCGATACTATGACAAACTCATAACCATCTGAATCTGAAAAAGATACAAAATTACTGTGTTAAATTGACAAAAATATTTACATTAAAGATGTACCTGACACTGAAAAGATATCCAAGGACACATGGGACACACTCTAACCATGGGGCCTTTTACTCCTTTATGGCAGGATCAATCATAATGGACTTTACAGACATTCACAAATTTTAAGTATTGTATATTACTCTGTATTGTCCAATTAATTGACAGTCAGGGACCTTTTCTGTGGAATATTATCCCATGATAAAGACCATGCATAGTTAGCTCAATATTAGAGTCTTTGTATCTTTACACAAATATACACTTTTTTGTCTATTCTTATAAAAGTTTTTACTCCATCTTTCAAAGTGTTGATTGGAATAGCTGTAGGCTGCTGTGTTTTTGTATTATGTACCAATCTGTATTCAGACTCCTCTCACATGAAGTATCAAAAACAAATTAAGTGCACAAAACATCTCCGTCTCTCCAATCTACCTGTATACAAATGGCCATATGACTTATGTTTTGGTTCCAAGAAAAGTCAGAAATCATGTCCATATTGTCATCCTGTTTTTACACAACAAAAACTAGAGGATGCCCCAGTTTGTCCTCACCTTCACCGCCACCAGCTTCTAGATTTTTACTGGTACTGCTTTTTGCCCGCCGATGCCGTTTCTTTACGTTTGGGGTTTCTATTTTTGAGGTTGCTGGCTGTGCTGCTGGCCCCGAGCGAGACAGGAAGTCCATACCATTGAATAAACCTGCAAACACCAAGGACCACAGGCACAGTCAGTGTATTGAGACAACAGCAATAACATTTCACACATATCATTTGGATAGTGGAGAAATTGTTTAATCTTTGTGTCTTTTTTTTTTTTTTTTTTTTTTGTGCTACTATCCTTCAAATTTTGGAATAAGTTCACATGCAGGTCCACGCGTTTCATTCCAGATCCAGTATCAACAGACTGTCATTTCAATTTTCCTTTCCTCATATACACTAATTTCAACACTGGTGCCACATGAATGTGTATCAGGACGCTTTTCCTCCCTACGCCGCTCTATTAACCCTTTCCTCACATGAAAAGACTGAGTCAACAGCTTCCCTTGGCTTTCTTTAGGTGTAAAGCTAACAACCCATGTCAGGAAAGCTGTTGACCTGGGGCACGCTCTCAGCACAGGCATTAACTGCAATGTTCATCAAATAGCTTTTCTGCTAATGAGAAATTTAAGTAAAAACATGAACAGTGAGGACACGTTATCTCTGGATGCCTTTGGGCAATTTGAGCAAGAAAACATTTTATTGCAATAGTTCTACTCAACTGCTGAAGAATCAGGCAAAATCAGGCAAAATTTTCTGGTTATTCCAGGTCAGGAAGAATTAATCTAAAATGTGACCGACAGTTAAATGTAAAAGATTGTCTACAAAACGAATGCTATTTATAAAGGAAATTAGGCTTGGGATATTAACCCTTTCCCCCTTGAATTAAGACTGAGTCACCAGCTTTCCTTGGCATGGGTTGGGCACTAAGTGCCCAACCCATGCCAAGGGAAGCTGTTGACCTGGGCTATGTGCTCTTTAAAGGCACCATCTATAATTCTCAATCAAAATAATCTTTTATTACTGTTGAAATTACGTAAAAACACAAAAGCAGATGACATTTAACCAGCAGCCAGTTTGGCGGGGAAAGGGCTTTATCGTACTGTACACATGGCAAACAAGTACACACATGCATATATACTTTATACATATATTAAGTATTCACTATAAACAATACATTATGACTACATGGCACTATTTGAATATTATCTCGAGAAAAGACACAAAGTCTCACTGTTGGCTAGGGTTAGAAATCCTACACAGATAATGCATGCTCCCAGTTGGGTCTGGTACAACAATTAATGCTCCCTGGTGAATACAGCTAATCCTGGTATGGCAGGTTTCTTATTAGCCAAAGTCAGAGCAACAGGACATTGACAATTCATAAAACTCTTTATGGGGCCAGTTAATGTGGTTTAAAAGCTAAACAAAAAGGATAATGTTTACAAACCTTAGAAGAATAAAGCATCATTCTGTTGTTCAAACATGGACCACATAAGTAAAAATGCTTAAATTCTCTCACAGATAGAAGTCTGTTTTATAATAAATTTTTGTTTTCTATAGCTCTTTTGTCTATATAGTAAGCTGCATGTACTTTTGATGTCAGCGCTTTGCTCTCATTGGCTGATAAGAACCATGCCTCTGCACATGCAGGTAACTTGAAGCAAAGAGTGGCCAACTTTGTCATTCTATTTCCCCAGCAAACTAAGCATGTTTCTTGCCAAGCCCACTGTCACATATACCATGTCAGTCTACCTCAGTCTTCATTTACTCTTCCTTTTAGCCTTCGCTTTTACTACACTCCAAATTGGTTACTCGTTAGTTCCAGTGACTTACAATGTTTCAGCTGACTGCACTTTTTACCCTACTCAAAACAAAACAAAAATTCTGCTGGGTTGTTCTACTGGTGAGTAAACCCTTTCTTTATTTTGGCATTTAAATGAATTCCAAGAGTGTGGCAGGAACAAACCATACAAGGAAAGCTCATCTCTACCCACATATTTGGAGATTACACACGACGGCTGCCTTACTGCCCGGCACAATTCAATTTTCATTTCGGACAAGGCACATTTCAGCTGTGTGGAGTTTAATCCATCACTTGTGACAAAAGTTGCAGACCAAAACAAGTATAGAGAATTTTAATGTTTTGTCTTCTTAAGGTGATTTTTTTTTTGCTGAAGAGACACCAGCCAGGGACATTGTATTTTGCACATAAAGTGCAAACAACACAATATTTGAGTGTGTGTGTTAACATTATATTGTAACTGTAATAAACAGGTCCAGACTCCACCTCGAGTATAGCACATCATTACATCACAGTGCAGGGGAGCTGTCCTTATTTCAATTGAAAACCCATTATCTTTTGGGGTTTTCTGCTTTTATTTTTCACACTGTTGCTATCCGCAGTTAGGCGAGATCTTTGCCCTGTTGTCCTGTGGCTTGTCATATGAGGGCCACAGTTGTACTGGTGATCATCAGTTCACAGGAGATTCCCCAAGTCTGGATGTTAATTTCTTATGCATGGGAACCTTGTAATGATCCCATCTGTTCCTTGAAAAATGTATTTGATACCTGAATATGTCAGATAAATGCCGGTAAGTCAAATAGCAAAGGGGTTTGGTCTTTACATCTCTCAAAACTTGTGTTGTTAAGTGAATACAGTAGGTGTCCAAGTGCTGTTATAAGGAGGTTTACTATATGCCACAAAGCAGGATGGCTCATAATATGTGCCATTCAGCACAAGAAACACTGGCTTGCCATCTGTCAATGTATGTGGAAATCAGTAGCTAGCCAGGGAAACATGGGGCGCACACACGGTGTGTATATCCATTCTTCTGGGAAAACCCAGTGCAATCAAGCCATCAAGAGCGCAGGAACACTCTGGCCCCTGTTTAGAGGGTCAATTCCAAATTAATCCTACTAAGCATGTCAGTGTCCCAGTCTAATACCACTGTCGGTGATATCCTTCATGCCTCTGTTCACAATCTAGAGTAGTCTCTCAGTTAGTAAACACCACATCTAACTCCCTGACAAAGCTGACCAGGTTATACTGATGCTACTTGGTAGTTTCAAACTTTGACACCAGGGAGCAGCACAAGATGGTCCTTACCATAAAAGGCCATCCAGGAGGGGAGGGCCACATTTGCATAGTCAACAAAGCACATGAAAAAAAGACAAAAAATGACGGAACACATCATTAGTAATTGTTACAGAACTGTGGACAAGTTAAACACTCTTCCTATCTGCATCACTGAACAGCCCATTCTCCTGGCTTTTTATCCAGGATCTGGTATCAAATATTTTCCAGTGAGATCATAAAAAAAAATCCATGCACCAGTCTTTGCACTTTAATAAATCTACAACTGTCTTTGACAGAACTAAATGCAGCATCCTTTTCCTGTAAAAATTTGACCTGTAAACTTGTTGGGACACCAGCCAATCACCAAGAACCACTGGAAATCCAAAGAGAAGTTTCCTGGTGCAACAGATAGAAGTTACCCAGGCACAGGGTGGATTTTTAATCACCACTTTCCTGGGGTAAAAGTATACCATTACTGTAATACAGAAGCTGAAATTTTACTTTCTCTTCACATTTTTGGTTGCCTTGCAAGGCCAGACACATATAATAGGACATGCTGGTATCTGTCAGACCAGATGCAAGTTATCTTTAAAATAACACTAGAATTGACGATGAGGCGACACAATTTGGACTTTAACGCATGATGGTCACACATGGAACACATATGGCAATCTACTATGAAACAAGCAACTTCTTTGGTCACCGATCGAGAAAAATACCATCTGAAACAGACACACCGCCTCATCAAACGTAACCTGATCAGTGCTGTCCAGCTGAAAATCTCTGTAGCAAAATTTTCTTTACTTGTAGCATTTTTTCCACTTCTTCACATAAGAAACAGTTATTTTTGAGAAAATATGTAGCAAATTTGAGGAGCATTGTAGCAAAATTTTGCTACAATGCTCCAGTTGGACAGCCCTGCTGGTCAATCCACTGACTGTGTTCTCTATTTGTGTACATCCATCATGTCGGGGTTTAATTTTTAATTTTTTTTTTAAACACAATTATAGCCTGTGTGGGACGTGGAATATAAAACAGGTGGTGACCATGCTGTGGTCAGCCACATATAGACAGCATTGGCTTTGTCCCTTCTCCAACTTACGCCCCTCTAATAAACAAGATTATGTACAACTGACACAACATACAGTGTTAAAATCTCAGTCTCACTTTTAATCAAATTTACAGCATCTACATTATCAGATTTTTATCTGTGGGCTACACACTCCAGCAATTACCATATAGACTAACATAAGAAATAAATTTCTGGGGTACCACAGGCCCAATGACCCACTTCCTTTGTCGATCCAATTTTCAACAACATACTTCAGTTTACATTTCTTCCATTCTTATCCTGCAGGACCACTTTCCACTTTAACTTCCATTTTATATATATATTATACACATATATATCCATACACATATATATATATATGTATATACATATAAATATATGTCTACACATACACATATATGTATATGTACATCTATATATGCATATACATATATTAATCTGAGAGGCAAGATTGCTAACAAAGGAGACTAACAACGTTCTGGTTGGTATGACTACCTTGCTATAATGGTTACCCACCTGGCGTGACGGAAGCATTAGGTATGACAACTGAATCATCGCCAGTTGAGGGAATCCGCTGGCCGCTTTGAACTATGTCAAAAGCTGCAAAACAAAATTTCACATAATTTAGGTCTCATCTGTACAGTCTCACATAATCTATGACATAAGTCAATTTTTTAATCTTTCACATGCTTGTGAAGAGGTTAATGTGTGGTCATGTATACAGTAAGATGTGTTTAATTATTCTTAATGAAGTTATGTATGTCATTTGCTGCAGCAGTCATTGTCAGATATATGGTCACTGCTAATAACTGCTGTACATTTTTTCAAAGAATTGCAAAAACCATATCTGCAACAGGAACTTTTCTCAACATTAGTGTATAAATACCTGTAGTAGATAGCGGTGTGTCTCCGTTGGCACTTGGGGGTGGGGGTATTGTTGGCGTGGGGTTCGGCCTTGATCCCCGTGGCTTCATACCAGGAATTTTGACTGTTGTCCGCACTAAGTTGATTTCTTTCCCATGAACATCATCCATGTAATCCTGTCAGCAAAAACACAAATATACAAAGTTTCCAGCCATAAAAATGCTGTTCCACTTGTTTTCACCACCAATTTGCCAACACTAAGTTTTAATGTAGTGTACAACTTGTACAGGGATCCCACCACGGCTGGCTCCTGGGTCTGTGACCCCTTCAGACTGAGACATACTCCTTATATTTTCTGAATCTGACAAAAGATCAATCAAAATTGTGGCCAATTTGAAACAGGATGCATGAAAAGTGACCCAAAAGTACCTAAGTTTGACCTTTCCCTGTGAAATTTAGCATGAGCCCTGCCATAGTACCCAAGATGCCAAATTTACACTCCTTTAAAAATATGAAACCCTTTGGCTTCCCAAATTTTAGATCCATGAATCCAATGTGACTACCAGTACTCTGTAAATAATTCCAGGACAATTACAAATGTGTTACTTTGCCTGTACATGAAGAGCTTATCTTAAGAAATTGGTGATTCTGGAATCAACCACCAGGTGGCATACTCACATGTAAACTTGAGTGGTATGTGAGTCGACCATCATCACAAAGTGTCACGTATTTCTTCTTCCAGTCCCGGTTGAGAGGCTTGCTGCTTTTCTTGTACAAGTAACCCTGTTAGCATACACAAAATACTGTCAGGTCACAAGTGCTAGCAGTGACGTTAATGTGGACGAGACATGCCTAACTGCAAGCCTGAAGCAATACATACACTTGTAACACTAAGACTCTCAAATTACTGATGCTGATCAACGACATAATTTCCATCAAGCAGCAGGACAGTCTGCAGTCACTCCCAATTCAGCCAGCAATTTGTTCTGAGTATCAAATCCCATCCAATTGTATGGAGGACGCCTGTTCAGGCAATAGATCACCTCTTTAAAAGAAAAGTGGCCTCATATATTAGGCTCCATCTAATGCCTGGGGTATAATAGTTGGGGGGGGGGGGGGGCAGGGGGGCAGGCCTCCCAATACATCAGTACAGGTTATGATTTTTTTCTCGAACAAGGCAAAGAAAATAAGAAACTATAAAATTATCATTGGTGCAAAATACCAAAAATGAAGGACTTCCAGGAGGCAAGCATAGTAAATACAAAATGTCCACTATGTCAGTATGGAGAACTGACTTACCTGTTTTATAGCTACAGATCAGCTCAACATAGGGATTAATATGTAACATATCTGTTTGACAGGTATAGCTCATCTCAACATAGGGATTAATATGTAACATATCTGTTTGACAGGTATAGCTCATCTCAACATAGGGATTAATATGTAACATATCTGTTTGACAGGTATAGCTCACCTCAACAAACGGATTAATATGTAACATATCTGTTTGACAGGTATAGCTCATCTCAACATAGGGATTAATATGTAACATATCTGTTTGACAGGTATAGCTCATCTCAATATAGAGATTAATATGTAAAATATCTGTTTGACAGGTATAGCTCATCTCAACATAGGGATTAATATGTAAAATATCTGTTTGACAGGTATAGCTCATCTCAACATAGGGATTAATATGTAACATATCTGTTTGACAGGTATAGCTCATCTCAACATAGGGATTAATGTGTAACATATCTGTTTGACAGGTATAGCTCATCTCAACATAGGGATTAATATGTGACATATCTGTTTGACAGGTATAGCTCATCTCAACATAGGGATTAATATGTGACATATCTGTTTGACAGGTATAGTTCATCTCAACATAGGGATTAATATGTAACATATCTGTTTGACAGGTATAGCTCATCTCATAGCCTTGTGATATACCTGTATAACAGGTATGGTTCACCTCAACATGGGAACAAACTTATGACAGAGCTGTTTAAGCAGTATAGCTTGTCTCATAGGGACAAATGTGATGTTGATGATGCCACATCTCAACATGGGAACAAACTTGTGACATACCTGTTTAATGGGGATGGCTCGTCCACTGCCAAGCTGTCCATTCTTGACTTTGCCGTCTTTATCTTTCTCCTTTTCTTCTTCACCCTTCTTTTGCTGTGATCGAAAATAATCTCACATTTATGATTATCCTGTATTGTGATGAGAAAAAAATTAAGTGGCACTGTATGAAAGAAAGCTGCAAGAAAGATTTAAGCAATGATGACACAAACATTGCTATGATCATTCATTGCTTCTGCTCAAAAGGCTAGTTACACTGGCAGTAGATAGATGGCAGCACCATGCACAAAAAATCAGCTTTCAGACAAGAGACCAAGAGCTGAACCTGGCCATAAATGTACACATGTATCTGTTGACCAGGACAATACTGCAAGACAAACGATTTTGTCACAAAACACATAATGATAGGGTAAACACAATATGTGCTAGCATCAAATAACAAATTAACAATATCAACTTGCATGTTTTCTTTTAAAAATTTACATCCCTGCATATTCAATCCCCTCACTACAAAATTTTGTTTAAATGGACACAAATTCCCTTTTGTGGACTGGCTTCTGGAAAAGGCAAACTTTTACACAGATTTCAACTTAAACTTCCCTCAAGAGTGTTTGTTAAAGCTGTTCAAACAACACATCAGGTTAATCAAATGTGGCAAGCAGAACATCAATCCAATTCCCAATACTCCCCAAATTGATGTGCTGGTTCTGTCTACTTTGTTACCAGTATACTTACTGCTTTGAAGAAAATGTTTGACTACCAACACAGTTCTAAAGACTATGCATAAATCCCATTTCGCTAGTTGAGAATAAAATGTGAGGACTGTTAATCCAAACATGGACTACTCAAAGAATCTCTGTCAAGTTGCTCTGGATGCTGTGTGTTAGTATCAAAACCTACTGGAGCAACAACACAGGCTCATTATAAACCAAACCCTTTGTGTGCCTCGACTTAACCCACAACCCGTAGGCCTACCTACCACAAACCCATAGGCCTACCTACCACAAACCCATGTCTCTGCATACAAACTTACCACTCATTTCATTTTATAAAAGAATAAGTACACACAAAATAAGACGCTACCTTGACTTCAAACAGAAATAATAAATTCACTTAGTTTTGACGTTATCTATTGCAACTTCTTTCACTGATACTGTGAGAATATGAAAATTGAGTGTCAGTGAAGAGAACTTTAACAAAACTGAAACATAAAAACAATAATTAATCCCATATAATCCACCCCATACCAGAATGGCAAAGCCTTGGTCTGAGTGGTTCTTTTAATGGATGGCAAGTCAAGATTCAGCTGTCCTTGTGGAAGCTGGTGCGCCAGATTCCCTTGAGGAAACTGATGCTCCACCTGTCCTTGTGGAAGCTGGTGCCCCAGATTGCCTTGAGGAAACTGGTGCTCCAGCTGTCCTTGTGGAAGCTGGTGCCCCAGATGCCCATGTGCAAACTGATGTTCCAGCTGTCCTTGTGGAAACTGGTGCTCCAGCTGTCCTTGTGGAAACTGGTGCTCCAGTTGCCCTTATAGAAGGTGGAGCCCAACTTTCCAGGGAAGGCAAGACCAGAGTCTTCTGAAAAGACATCTGCAGCTTAAGTCACTTTATTAGCAAATCTGCATCAACAATTCACATACTTACATGTATTCCACTCAATTGAGCACAACACCACATTACTGGTACGGAATGGATTAAATAAACATAGTAAAAGAATCAAAGTTGAAGGACAGGCTCTTTCTATACCCTTCCACCCCAAGGAAAAGGAAACCATCAAGACCATCGAACTCCAGAAAGAAACTATTTTGAAAAGTGTGGCCAATTTGGAAGGTAATGTCTATACCATGAAATACAGAATCTAAATATTTACACTATTGACTGATCATGGGTAAGAACTTAATAAGCTCAATTTCCAGGTCATACACATTTTTCCCTTTTTTCCTGAAATATTTGAAGATTTCCACTATTTTTATGAAACCTGTCCAGCAGAAAATGTCCAGGTCAACATTTTTTCCAACACTTCTGGCAACTTGGGTGATCAAAATGTCCATGAGAAAAAATAATGACACTGAAATTGAGGTTCTTGATAAGACAATTTTCAAGCTTCTTCTAAATTTTTTTAGAAATGATCAGTCCTTTTCTTTTTCATTAATGATACGAAGAAATCATTAAGTGGAGGAACTAGCCAAAAACTGTGCAGTCCACAGAACAAGGGTGTTGGCCAAGACACAAGACTGACAACCTCTACGACTAGGTGGCAATGACCTACACATTGAGGGTGGGTCCAGAGGGGTGTGAAAGGTATAGCGCTTCACACTTACAGTGAAGAGATTGGAGCGCCGCCTATTCTTCCTACTTTGCGTGGGAGTACTACTGGGCGTAGGTAAGTCTTTGCCTTCTGGCTTGTCCTGAAAGTATACAATTCCACAGTCGGCAAAAGATGCCAAAAGAGAGCGAGTGAAAATAAGTGATGAGCTTAAGTGTTCTCTTCCGTCTTACTCTACCAGCCAAGTGATGCAAGCATTATCATTCATGGCTCTGATTGATGCATCAGTGAATTCCAGAGTTTCCTGCAGATGGCGCTGATGTAGCCAGCATACTGGTGTTTGAAAAAAGTATGTGACTGACACTGATACATCAGCAACAGAAATCAAACTGATGCATCTGTAATGCATCCTTATAGAAGGCACTGATGCATCATATGATTTGACAGCCTCTAGTCTTGGATCCTTTGCACAGAAATGTGAGATTATCTCCAATGAGCTTATAGTTGACAGTGCCAGAAACCGAATTATTTCAAAACTTTTATCTCAGACCATCTGCGGGCCCCATCATTCTGCAATCTACTGTTTAGAAAATACTTCATGGCTCACCACAAACGTTGACTTGCATATCTGGATTATTTCCAGCACAACATAAACTCACTCACATAACTGATGGTTGCTCTCCGCCACTAGACTAGACTTCTACTGTCCCAATGTAGGGGAAATGCGATTGGGTGAGAAAATGTGACAAAGCGGAGGTACCAGGCCCTAGTGAGTTCTATAGGTGATTCACTGGCTGTTACTAGGCTACATTTGTGCATCTAATTTAACTATTAGGGTGGATCCCATGGCTATTAGACCAAAGCAGATTCTAGTTCATATTTTGAGCACCAGGTGATGTTGGTCTCAGCTATGTTGGTTAGTTTCAGTACCTGAACATAGGTGTCTCCACATACATCCTCTCCAGAAGTCAGACACACAAAAGTGAATTGGTACCACAAATAATCCCCACGAAAATGATATATAAACACAAATTACCACACTAATGTCTCCAGACAAAATGAGTGGTCATTAAAGCATCATAAAGTAAGTTTAAGGCAATGTGAAGTGCAAACAGTACAGTCAACCTACATTCAACATATCAGTATCAGATCACACTGTCAGGTGAGGGGTGAAAAAGACAAACACAAGGTTATGAGTGGACACAACAAAAATCAACTTTAATCAATAAAACCTCGTTTTTCTACTTCAAGAAACCACTCTATAAATCATTACCAAGTCATTCATTTCAACTGCATAAACACTGTGGAAATCAGTGGGAGACAAGCAAGGCTGCATATATGGTAGACAGGTTCTCAGTAGGGAACTGAACTTCTGATGGCTCCCATGCACATAAGCTCAGCCAATCAGAAGCTTTACCCATACATGATGTCACAGAGAAATGGCCCAATAGGAGGCCATGCAATCAGCTCAGCCAGTAAGAAGGCTGATAAGAAATGATGAAGATTGGCCCGACAGGAGGCCATGCAGACATGATGTGATGATATCCAATGAGAGATCCCTAGGAACTGGAGAAAATTAGGTATGAAATGAGAAACATTTCTTTATGTTGGTGTGGTTAGAAACCTAACTGTGGCAAATCAGTTTCAAAGTGATCTTGTCTAACCTGATGAGATATGCAGTGTTTCCGTTAATTATTACACAATAATTGCTGCATTCCCCCCCCCCCCGACATGAAATTTTTCATGCAGAGGACCTGTTCCCAAAATTTGATCAAAACATATTCCAAGCTCATCTGTTGCACTAGGTGTGTGTGGAATGACAAAATGTGTGTGTGTGCATTTATATTTTAAAAGCAGCTGCCTTTATTTATAAAGCACTGTCACAGAGAATTAAGCAACCAGAATGCCTAATAGACACATGCTAATTTTTTTTTCTTCTTTAGATCTCCGAGGCCTGTGGATTTTTTCGTTATTTTTATTTTTGCAAACTATGCCTAAATAGAGATATTCCATGCAACCTGTCTGGGCAGTCATGCATTAAGTGTGGGCCATGCAAATGAATCAAATTGACTTTGACCTTGACCAAACTAGCCTTGACCTCTGACCTCTGGGTAGAGTGGAGAACATATTGTATGCACCCAGCAACGCAACCAAGGATAAGCAGAATTCATAATGGAAACAATGAGCAAATGAAACCCATAAAGCAATGAACCCTACATTGACACTAAAATATCCCATATGCTGGCTTGCTGTGATTGATTTCAGTATATATATTTACATATACCACAGATTTGCATGTATGTAGGACCAAAGAAATACTCATAGATTAAAAACCTTGGTGTAAAACATCAATACATGTCTTTCATCATTGTAAATGTCTGTTTGAGTATTTTTCTGGAAAATCTAATTACCTTGGATGAAAACACACCACATGATTGATATATTTTCCTCATGTTTCAAAGTTTGGGATTCTCACAGTGTCCAAAGTTTGCACAAGTTAGTAGTTTACATTTTTACTACAGCAAGGATTATAAATGAGTGCAATATGTTAATTTCTTCTCTTTCAGTTATATCAAAAGCTAAAATGTTGGTGCCCAGATTTTAAAATAGACAACAAAGAGACAAGAAGACACAAGTGTCCAAAAAGGGGCGTGGGTGAGCACAAATCACAACAAAGCCAGTCATAATGAGTTCTGCACTTTGCAGTAGGCCCAAAGCTACCTCTATGCCTCCATCTTAGACTTCCATTTACAGCCAAAACATGCAGTCCAAAACACACTGGTACCCCATTCCACTGTTAGGTACAAAACACTCTCTCTTATACAGTGGTCTCCCTCTTATAAGGCCACCCCAAATGCACCAGAAATGTGGCCCAAAAAAAAGACGGGTGGCCTCTCTTGAGGGGGAGTATATTATGGAAATCCCATACTTGCTGCATGGAGAAGTGGACTTTGTGGAGGGGGTGGCCTTTCTTCAGAGGGGTCTTATGAGAGGGGGACCACTGTATATATACATATCAGTGCAGTATGTTTGCCGAGACAATCAACTTGTAATCCACAAGTTGCAGTGTCACCTAACAATGAGACAAGGGACCAGTGTCCAGGCTGGTTCCCTGAAGAGTTACCAGAAATCCAGGCCTGGGAAGAAGATGCTGTTATCTTTGCACCCATACTTCCCCAGTCAGCAGCCAAACATTTTGCAGACCTAATTGAGGAGTTGAACTGGCAGGAGTCATTCAGGGTTGTGTTTGTTTAGTACTTTTCACATCGAGACACAATGTTTCCTTTACAACAGCCATCATGCAACAGCAAAATATGACATGCTTTTCCAGCGATGGTGTATCTTACCTGCAGTGTCCTCTTGTGGCAAAACTGTACACTAACATGCATATGTTCTATTGCAGTATGCTGTAGAGTTTGTTAAAATTAGTATTTTTCATTTAGTGTATTTGTGAATATTTAAAACTATCAAGACTACATAAGCAATATTTTAGATATCATAATTTAATTAATATTGTTATTTTCATCTGGAGATATTTGTACAGTGTTCATGTATTTTTGTGTTTGTGAGAGGGCAGGTGACCCCTGAATGACCCCTGGTGACACTTACAAGGTTGAGACTTGACCTAACCCTTGGTAATCTACTCAGAAGGGGAGTGAGCGGATGGTTGCTCATGAAATTCTCCATTTTGTCCTACAAAGGTAAACAAAGTAAACACTGCTGTTTGTCTCTATGACAACACACAGTAGCAGCCAATCACAAGCTGTGTCAGACTTATTGCCATGGCAACTTGGAATTGGCCAATCAAGTAAAACAAACACTATGGGTTGAAGACTGCATTTGATCTTTGTGTTGATCAGAGCAAGGCTTTCAAACCCATACACTGGACACTACTGAGGGCGGCAGCTTGCTAAAAAGCTAAATCATATCATAAGCAAAGTTTCATTTAACAAACCAACACTATGACAGCAAGCATTGTTGTGTGCAAAATAACCTGTAACAGAAGGGTGCTAATGAAGGCCAATGACTTAACGAAGCAGATTACTATGAACAAATAGAATCATGAAATAAATTGTGTGGCAAATACATGTGTGGGAGTGTGGGGCTACTATGCTTTCAAAATCATCTTTGTATTCCAACACTTTTCCTGTTGATTTTAGGATGTACTGTGAGTTCATCTTGGAGATATTGTTTTGCTAGTGAGCTTCACAGAAATGATACAATACTTTCTTCTGGAGGCAGAACTTTTGTCATGTTGGTGACGCTGAATTTTGTATGACTTGGAGGATGACTCACATACTTCTCACCAGATGGCGCACAAGTTAGACAGAGCCCTAATTTCTGCATTCCTGTGACCATGACTCCATTTATCAGCAAATGGCACATGTCTGACTGATGACCTATTTTGATATTATGACACTACAATGAACATATTGACAGGTGAAGGATGCTCTCTAGATGGCGCTGCAGGTTGAAGTTAGGAGCTTTTCTCACCAGATGGCCCTGCAGTTGAAAAAGCTGTCTGTCCACCTGTCATGATGATACTATGGTCACATGATGTTATTGGGGATGCAAGGTCAGTTATACCTACAGCATAAATAACTGGTTACCGCAACTGTTGACAAAATGCTGACAAGTTAGTGAAACATGGCTCATACACTGAAACACTGTTTGCATAATAACCATGATGCACACTCAACCAATATACTTTCAAAGTATCTATAATTCAGATTTGCATAAGTTGTCTGTTTCCCTCCCACTCCCCCACCCCCCACCCCCCACCCCCCAAATGTGAACAGGTTACCACATGTCTGTATAAGTACTGTACATGCAAGACATTTCTGGATCTTTCTTTAAAAAAGAAAATAAACCAACACATGAACAAAAGTGGCCAAGTTGAACACAGGTTACTTGCAAACAGTGACCTTTCTTAAAACCAGTTTTGACACATAACAACGCATAGCACCTGCTACTGTGGGGTCACTCTAACAAATTACAGCATGGACCTGAAATTAGAAGGTAGAAATGCATGTCAGTTAACTTATACAACAGAGGGAGGGTTACAGTAACTGGCACGGTGCATATACAATCACTATCAAGTTGAGGAGCGAGGGAGAACAATGCATGGCACAGCAAAGCAACAACTGCAATGTGTGTCACTTACGACAATCAAACTAAGCCGGAACTGTTGGCGTGGGTACATCTGGGGGGTTTGACTGCCGCCTTCTGGTGCGCCCTCCTGGAATTGCCCGGCAGTAAACAGTCAGACCTAGCTACTCGCATCAAATTTAATGAGTTGCTTTCTCATCTCAACCAGGCATGACATATTTAACATCTGGACTCTCAAGTATTAATATATAGTGTTAAGCATATTTCTTGGTCAGTAAAACTCGCATATCTTGTATAAAGAAAATGTATCTATCTGTTCTAAATATTAGGCAAGTTTATTTGCATATATGATAAAATGTACAGAACGGGAGCAGCATACTTTAAGTAAACAAGTTTAGAGGTAAACAAAACCTCGGAGACCCCTGAGTGCACTATAGTAGGAGCACATGTAACCATGGTGATATTGAGGTGTACAGAGTTAAAGCTTGCTACTTGTCCCATTACATTAACCACCGGCTTCCCTTACAAGTTACAAAGCCTGTACGTTAAGCCTTGAGCACACTTAAAAAGTACTGACCTATGTTCTACATGGATCACAAAGCAGGCCAAGCTTATATTAATCACTTTCTATGGCACAGATGTGGGTGTATACTTGCTAATTTATTGTTGGGTGGAGATAAGGGCCTAAAAAGTCAGCGGAAGCAATGCTTTCCACTTGCGTCCCGGGCGGCCAAGAACCCTGGTCACATAGGTGAATGGCAAGTGGTGCTGCTAAGTTCAACTTTTTCACTATTTTGAAAAGCTGTCTGGGTATCCCCATCATTTCCCCGAAAGGAAAAAATATAATGAATACAGTTAATGGCCTTCCCTGCATTATCAGCTGAATGGGGTCCCTCTGCATGTGATTTAATACAAAATTGTACTGAAAGTTATTTCAATCAATTATTGCCCTCATATGTAGCTCACTTGAAATTTCCTTAACTCATTCCATACTATGGTCACAGGCCTTGGTCAGTGGTTCTGGCACTGCCTGGTGAGTCATGCTGCAGCTGCCCTTGTGCAGCTGCCGCATGACTTGCCAGGCAGTGCCAGAACCACTGACTTAGGACTATAGGCATGTTGGTACTTGAACGAAAGCTCTTTTCATGAAGAATTTAAATGTGCAAGTGTCATCTTAAATCTATGTAAATATACCGAAAACTTGGGGACTGGTATGGAATGAGTTAACCCCCCCCCCCCCCCTGTCCCAACCCCTTCGATTCAGACCACATCAACAGTGTCTGTAAGCAGTGTTAGGCAATGCCCCACCTATAAATGAATCACAAACAGCTGCTGACTTTGATGTGGTTCATTGGGAGGGGCATATGATGGAGGCCACTTTCAAAACTGCAACTGCTGATCAACATCAACCTCTCTACTTGTCTCTGGATATGCATTTACATAAATAAAAAAAACTTTTATTGTGATATCAGTATTAAAATGTTACTGATGAATTTCCACTTAAGATGAAGACTGACAATACACCCACTTTTGCATACATTTTTTCCCCATTATCAAGTTATTGGGCTGGGAGGTTGCCATTTTTTAATGTTGAAAAGCATCTTTCCAGCGAGGGAAGGTGAGAGGGAGGGTGATACAGAACAAGACTTCTCTTGAAAATAATCAAGATGCTGACTAGAAGCATCCCACAGAGCACAATCCCAGGACAAACCTTGCCTGCCGTTCTCTTTCAAAGTGATCACTTATCATTAAATTTTGTCTTAACACTGCTGTAGAGGGCGCTCTTTCATCATCTGGTTGATGGTGGAAAGGGTTAATTTTCACACTTGGATGGTAGAAACTTGCTCTCCATAAAGACAAAATATTTAGTAGCATCATGAAGTAAAATTTAATAACAGAAACAGCAATCTGCAAGATGAACATTTTTGAACTTTGAAACTGAAGATTTCAAATACAGCACAAAATAAAATTACTGATAGTTACTGTAAAATGTATTTATTTTCACCTGCATAAAAAATCAAGGGTTTTGCATTTTAAGCATTCAACTATAGTATTAATTGCATCACTTTGGACATTGTTAATATAAAACCTATTTTAAAATACAGTTTTATTCTGTTCTTATTTTGGCAGTTTTGTGTCGTCAGCAAAACTGACAAAATTATAAATGCAACAAAATTAAGTGAATTTACAATATCTAAACTTAAAACATTACAGCGGTATAATCTTGGGTTTTGTTTTTTTTGTTTTGTTTTAATTTTTTCACAGTCTTGCTTGCTAGGAAAAATAGGTCGACCTATTCTACCCGAGACAGCATGATGCACCTCAGAGAAAAACTAAGTAACTGAGTCCTATTGGATGCAGTTGCTGAAATATAAAACATCTATGGCTAGGGTTAGTCAGTGGCATGCACACAGCACACAAGGTCCTCTCATTCAGTGTTATAACAGCAGTCTTGTCCCCGCCGTCATACAGTGAACCCTGTCTTCGGTGGCCACGTCTAAGGATTTATGGCCTCTCGTGGAAGGTATAAATAACATGAAAAACACCGAGCAAAGTATCCTGGAAATGTGGTCTGTCAAGACAGGTGCTTTCTGATTCGTCTCTTAACTTTTTCCGTGCCAATCATGTCTTAAGTCAATCCACCCAAGTCAAACTAGCCTGAATTATCATTAGGATCCCAGATTCCTATTCCCCATAAAAACACCAGTATGCCTATAATTCAAGAGAAAAGCTGTTGACTGGGTCCAAAATTTGGCACTTAAAGAGTCAACTCTTTCACTGCCTGCTACGACTTAAGTCGAAGTACTTAAGATGAACTTTTCTGAATTATGAAATGAATGCTATATTAATGTTCTTTGTGAAAAGGCCTCTTGTTCAAGTTGCAGCATGCCTATAGTCCCATAGAATATAATGGTCTAAGTCAACAGCTTTCCTTGTGCATCCTTTGAGCGCATCTGCCACGGAAAGCTGTTGACTCAGTTAAAAAGTTGGCACTGAAAGAGTTAAGACATGGACTACCAGAGTGTAACGTCTTCCCTTTTTTCCAAATACAAAAACAACATCGACTCTTATCAGCTTAACCTGGAAAGTGGCAGAAAGTCAGAACAATTGCATTGACTTACAAAAGTTTTCTGAGAACTTTTTCATACACATTTTGAAAAGTCTCCACAGACCTGCAAAAGAGTATGTTTTAACCACAGTTCATTACTGCTATTTTACACAAGTACACCGACCTGAGAATTGTGAATAGAAGCGTACATGTTTGCATGTAATTCTACAGGGCCATACATTTTCTTTGTGCGAAAATGTAGAACTTTGTTATTCATTCTGTGAATATATGCATGTCTGGATGGTAACTTATAAGCATACTTACAAACAAAATCATCATGAAAGTAACTGAGCATTACACAATGAAGTAATAACTCATTCCATACCAGTCCCTGATTTTTCCGTATATTTACCTAGATTTAAGACAATTGCATATTTATATTCTTCATGAAAAGAGCTTTTGTTCAAGTGCCAACATGCCTATAGTCTGAAGTCAGTGGTTCTGGCACTGCCTGGCAAGTCATGCTGCAACTGCCCTTGTGGCAGCTGTAGCATGACTTGCCAGGCAGTGCCAGAACCACTGACCAATGCCTGTCACCATAGTATGGAATGAATTAAAGGTTCAAACAAAAACACACCCACATAATATGTCGCAGATAGCCATAATTATTTGGAAATAAACAACAAATCATTGTACATACAGAACAAAAAGGAAGAACAAAAAGAATGACAAATAGTCTCAAGCATTTAAATGAGATGAAACACCCCAGTTACAACTGTTCCCAGCAACAGTACTAGTAAAATATCTTGAGTCATCCTCACCGAACATAGACTCAGAAGATAGAACACCTGTACATGTCCACACACCCAAGTGTACACATGTATGTATACAGCACCACTAACAGTCACACCAGGAATCAAAAGTGCTGTCCTTTTAGTTCCTCACACATCCACACGGGGGCAGCACTTACTGTCATATCAAGCTGTGAGGGTTGCCCTTCCCCACTGTTACAGGAGTTTCAGGTACAGTCAAAGGATATGGCACCAATAGAATAGCGCCCTGCACAGTGGGTCCAAAATGTTATGGACTTAAGTAGAAACAGGGCCTTTTCTGACCTTAATATATCACGAAAATAATTACCAAATTCTTATAATTTTGAGGAGACCCTGTCAGGTTATCCAATCAAGCCAACATTTTTGGACAAGTTTCTCAGCACATTACGTGTGCGTATCAGTATTTGTCACTGTTAAGATATATTCATAGTTGCTCTGATTGGTTCTATAGTGTGCAAATCTATGAACATAAGATCCTGTCCAAAGACTATCTTTGCATAAAAAAGAAAAAAAAATTTGGGGGTGGTGCACATGAAAAAGGAATGACTTCATTCCAGCATTGTTCTTCTAAGCTTAACTTTTTTTCTTTTTCATGAATGCCATTCCAGACTGTTCATTCCAAACACAATTAACATCAATGTCTTTTTGTGTGTGTCTCTCCCTCTTCTTTTTTATTTTTTTTCTTTTCGTTTTTTAATTTTTTAATTTTTTTTTCACTTATTTTTTTTTTATCATTTTCAAAATAAAGTTTCTAGGTGCTGATTGAGGACAAAATGGTAATTCCGCCTGTGATATTCAACTCTTTTACTCGTCATCCATACAGGTTTGTCTTGATGTGTACATCATCGAGACAGTCTGGAAGCTCATCCAGTCCCCATAGATTATAACTGAAGGAACTCTCAGAAGGATTAAAAAGGCAC
The DNA here is from genome assembly GCA_964020975.1 of Hermodice carunculata. Classification (NCBI taxonomy): domain Eukaryota; kingdom Metazoa; phylum Annelida; class Polychaeta; order Eunicida; family Amphinomidae; genus Hermodice; species Hermodice carunculata. The sequence continues at coordinate 7,493,382 of OZ026627.1, forward strand.
TTTTGTGGAAGATGTTGGTTAGCTTGGTGAGAGATGGTAAAGATGGAGAGTAATAACCATATTCCAGCCAACTTACACTGAACGATTTGGCATTTTTATTTTTCCTACTCAAGACTGGGGTACTGGTTGGGGTAGGGTGGTCCCTCTGCTGGGGAACCGTACTGAACTCTCGCCCATTGGCATTGTGGTACAGAGCGGTGCCCTGCAAGTAGGCAAACACAGGCAAGCATGCACAATTACAAACACCGTGAAAAAAAAAATGAACAGGCAACTGAAGAGTACTAAATAAACCAGAACAAAAACATCTAACCAGAACATGAAAGCAAATATTTACAGCATGAAAGTAGGTACTATTATGGCACAGGCTCCGTGCTCATCTCACACTTGCCCCCACTGGACGAGTTTTATCCAACCTGCTCTTTGTGGGAAAGTTTAAGCTGCACTTTCCAGCAAAAGCATCAGGTATTGACATCCAACACTTTAACTAATGTGGTTCAAAGGGTCTGCCTTTGGTCAAATATTGACTTTTGTTACTACAAATCACAAGCATAATTATGTTTTCAGTCCTAAATAAATAACTGCATTAAAATACATATAGTTTTTTTCAATTTCCACAAACGGATTGGAAAATCAAGAAAAACTGCATTAGTTCCTGGGTCCTTTATTTTGAATGGATCAGGAAAATCAATGAGATTTATATTAGATCCTAGGTCCTTTACTTCACATATACTGCTGCTAAAAGTAAGGATACCACTGCTCACTGCTGAACACAGGGCCAGTGGCATCTTTCTATTGACCAGAAGTATAATTTTCCAGGGATTTTTAACAATTGATGAATTACAAACATAGGATAGCACAATGGCACATTAAGGAGCGCCCCCTCATGTGGACATTACACTGGGGTCAAATGTCATATCCCATGACCGGGTTAATGGCTTTCTTTGCCAAGGGTTGGGTGCTTACTGCTCAGCCAATGCCAAGGAAAGCCATTGACTCAGTTTTAACCCTTAAAGTGCTCAAGTCAGACTGAGTGAAAGGCTTTCCTTGGGACACTTTGTGTGCAATGCGCTCAAATACATGTCGTTGGATCTGAAAGATAGTTTGTTTGTTTTTTATGATGTCAGTTTGGTAGAGGAAATACTCAGCCTCACCAGCAGCTATTCACAGCCAGACAAAGTCAATAAATTCTCATGTTGACCACATGTTAAGGTATATAACTTTCAAATTTTCCCACAGAAAAGGAAGGCAAAAAACCTAGCAGGACAAGCACAGGTTTAAACCTGTCCAGTGGGGGGAACAGCCATGTAGGATGAAAATCACATCCACTGGAGGCTCTAGAGCCACTGAGGTAGTAACCTTCATCTGACACTGCATTCAATATCTATACAGGACATTCATACTTGTGCGACACGACCTTTTAGACCCCTAGCTGTCCATGAGTCTGCAGTGTCAAGGGGTTAAGTGGCAGGCAACATATAAAGGTGTGCTCATAGTAGACCACTTAACCCTGTCACTGCCCACTGGGACAACAATGGAGGTGCTCTGGCTTGACACAGTGATACATTGTATTCATTTTACTTTCTTTGTAAACCAAGCTGTCATTGAGGAGCCAGTGTGCCTACATTTGATCACATCACAGTCCAAGTCAACAGCTTCCTTAGTGTGCTATGAGCACAATGCACTGAAAACACACCGAGGAAAGCTGTTGACTCAGTCAAAATTTGGCAGCAATAGAGTTAAAGTATAATAATGTGACAGCTATCCTGACTGCCTATCTTCATGTAATCATGTGAGAAAGGTTGAGCTATACTTAGTAGCATCCCATCCATAAGAAACACACCTTCCGTTCTAAGGATTGAAGAGAAAACAAAAATTAAAAAAACACTAATAAAGATGTCTTTGTGCATTCAAAATTCCACTGCTATTCTCAATTGGGTCAAGAATTTTGTGTCATACACAATTACAAATGTCCTATATTAATAAATGACATGCATGTGACCTGTCTTGTAATAATTATAGTCACAAGTCATAAAGTTCAAACAAAGATTTTTGCTTAGTTTAAAGTGAAAACAAAGATTGACAAAAGCCACAAAGGCCCAAGAACATATACATCCATGAAATAAAATATCCTCCAGACAATAGCCTACTCATAGGAAATAAAATCTGAACAGTAGTGAACCAAGTTAGTTCAAAAGACACATTCCATCAACAGAACTTACAAGTGAATTTACAATAAACGAAAGACATATATAATAAACAAAAACAAACCCAAACAATATTTCACAATGCATGGTTAGTACATTATTTTTAAGCAATTTCAAACACAGCACAAGAAAGAAAACAAAGCAAATAAAAACATGTCAGCTGTGTGGAGTAAGACGATGGGAATGTAGGATGTAATGTGCAACATGGACACCTACAGGTAAGTACAGGTGATTGCTGAGAAAGTGCTATTCTTAGGAGAGAAAAAAACACACACATGTATCATTTTGGAAAAAGGACCCATGGGTTGAAAAGTAATCTAGATCTGTAAATTGTTCTTTGCACAGAAGTTTGTCCAGACTTTTTGATGCAAGACTTGGGCAGTGCAGCCCGAAGCTATTGCATGCAGTTGCATCTTGGTGTAACAGCTTTCATGCAGAGGCACCATCTCTAGTCTACTGATCTGCAAACAGTGGTGCCACCTATTGGCCAACTAGACCAACAGGTATGCCATCAAAGGCCAGCTGACTGAAAGCATATATGATCTACCCAGAGAGATACAAATCCCAACACCACATTAAAATGTGAATCAACCTGTTAGACAAGAATAGAGAAACCTTGCTAACACCTGCCCCAGATACCATACCTTACTTTGAAAATTATACACCAAAACTAGCAATCACAAATATGCTTTTCGTATTTCAAGGGTGGTTACGTAAAATCAGATATGTTATGACACTGTTTCAAGGTGTTTTTTACAAGTTTTCAAACAAAATTAATTTTCAGGAATCACCTTTAATGTTAAATGGAGCTCAGGAGTTAGCAGAGGTTCCTATCATTGTATTAGTGGCTGAAATACATAAGAAAACGCATGGCAGTGTTGACACTTATATAGGCCTACAGCCTGCATGCCTCCCCACACATCTCCTGTCTCACTGTCAATAGAGCTGGTACACAGACAGTTTTTAGTCATCATTGGTTATGCTACAGTGATGTATGTTAATGTCTTTAATGTAATTTTTTTATAGGTTATTTAAGCAAAGCCTAAGAAAGATTTCACTTTTCAATCTTTATTGTGTGACAAAAGGACCCAGGCTGTAACACGGGGAGTTTGATTGTAACACATGTACTACAGTGTTGACATGTCGCTGTACTAAAGTGTTGATATGTCCCTGTACTAAGGTGTTATGTCCCTGTACTATGGTTTTGATATGTCCATGTACTAAGGTGTTATGTCCCTGTACTATGGTGTTGATATGTCCATGTACTAAGGTGTTATGTCCCTGTACTATGGTGTTGATATGTCCATGTACTAAGGTGTTATGTCCCTGTACTATGGTGTTGATATGTCCCTGTACTAAGGTGTTATGTCCCTGTACTATGGTGTTGATATGTCCATGTACTAAGGTGTTATGTCCCTGTACTATGGTGTTGATATGTCCATGTACTAAGGTGTTATGTCCCTGTACTATGGTGTTGATATGTCCCTGTACTAAGGTGTTATGTCCCTGTACTATGGTGTTGATATGTCCATGTACTAAGGTGTTATGTCCCTGTACTATGGTGTTGATATGTCCATGTACTAAGGTGTTATGTCCCTGTACTATGGTGTTGATATGTCCATGTACTAAGGTGTTATGTCCCTGTACTATGGTGTTGATATGTCCCTGTACTAAGGTGTTATGTCCCTGTACTATGGTGTTGATATGTCCATGTACTAAGGTGTTATGTCCCTGTACTATGGTGTTGATATGTCCATGTACTAAGGTGTTATGTCCCTGTACTATGGTGTTGATATGTCCATGTACTAAGGTGTTATGTCCCTGTACTATGGTGTTGATATGTCCATGTACTAAGGTGTTATGTCCCTGTACTATGGTGTTGATATGTCCATGTACTAAGGTGTTATGTCCCTGTACTATGGTGTTGATATGTCCATGTACTAAGGTGTTATGTCCCTGTACTATGGTGTTGATATGTCCATGTACTAAGGTGTTATGTCCCTGTACTATGGTGTTGATATGTCCATGTACTAAGGTGTTATGTCCCTGTACTATGGTGTTGATATGTCCATGTACTAAGGTGTTATGTCCCTGTACTATGGTGTTGATATGTCCATGTACTAAGGTGTTATGTCCCTGTACTATGGTGTTGATATGTCCATGTACTAAGGTGTTATGTCCCTGTACTATGGTGTTGATATGTCCATGTACTAAGGTGTTATGTCCCTGTACTATGGTGTTGATATGTCCATGTACTAAGGTGTTATGTCCCTGTACTATGGTGTTGATATGTCCATGTACTAAGGTGTTATGTCCCTGTACTATGGTGTTGATATGTCCATGTACTAAGGTGTTATGTCCCTGTACTATGGTGTTGATATGTCCATGTACTAAGGTGTTATGTCCCTGTACTATGGTGTTGATATGTCCCTGTACTAAGGTGTTATGTCCCTGTACTATGGTGTTGATATGTCCTTGTACTAAGGTGTTATGTCCCTGTACTATGGTGTTGATATGTCCATGTACTAAGGTGTTATGTCCCTGTACTACAGTGTTGACATGTCGCTGTACTAAAGTGTTGATATGTCCATGTACTAAGGTGTTATGTCCCTGTACTATGGTGTTGATATGTCCTTGTACTAAGGTGTTATGTCCCTGTACTATGGTGTTGATATGTCCATGTACTAAGGTGTTATGTCCCTGTACTATGGTGTTGATATGTCGCTGTACTATGGTGTTGATATGTCCATGTACTAAGGTGTTATGTCCCTGTACTATGGTGTTGATATGTCCATGTACTAAGGTGTTATGTCCCTGTACTATGGTGTTGATATGTCCATGTACTAAGGTGTTATGTCCCTGTACTATGGTGTTGATATGTCCCTGTACTAAGGTGTTATGTCCCTGTACTATGGTGTTGATATGTCCATGTACTAAGGTGTTATGTCCCTGTACTATGGTGTTGATATGTCCCTGTACTAAGGTGTTATGTCCCTGTACTATGGTGTTGATATGTCCATGTACTAAGGTGTTATGTCCCTGTACTATGGTGTTGATATGTCCATGTACTAAGGTGTTATGTCCCTGTACTATGGTGTTGATATGTCCCTGTACTAAGGTGTTATGTCCCTGTACTATGGTGTTGATATGTCCCTGTACTAAGGTGTTATGTCCCTGTACTATGGTGTTGATATGTCCTTGTACTAAGGTGTTATGTCCCTGTACTATGGTGTTGATATGTCCATGTACTAAGGTGTTATGTCCCTGTACTATGGTGTTGATATGTCCCTGTACTATGGTGTTGATATGTCGCTGTACTATGGTGTTGATATGTCCATGTACTAAGGTGTTATGTCCCTGTACTATGGTGTTGATATGTCCATGTACTAAGGTGTTATGTCCCTGTACTATGCTGTTGATATGTCGCTGTACTGTGGTGTTGATATGTCCCTGTACTATGGTGCTGTGTCCCTGCACTACGGTGTTGATATGTCCCTGTACTGTGGTGTTGATATGTCCATGTACTATGGTGCTATGTCCCTGTACTATGGTGCTGTGTCCCTGCACTACGGTGTTGATATGTCCCTGTACTGCGGTGTTATGTTCCTGTACTATGGTGTTGATATGTCCCTGTGTTATGTGGGATCTGGTGTCCAGCTATCCACATACAACTTTTTCCCATTAAAATCTAGGCCTACCTGAAATGTTTCAGGATCGTAAGTGTCATATCTGCGGGGTTTGTACCAGAGGGTAAAATTCCATACCCTCAAATTTTTGGGATACAGCTCCGTACCCTAACATTGTAGCAGACTTTGCTTTCCAGGGCTTCCAGTGGTGCTGTAGAACCAATTCTAGTGCATCTAAATGAAAATGTGATGGGAGTGGGGTATAGACCCACAGCCCAGCACTTGCCTTCAGCACATTTCAATACCCCCTTTTTTGTCTTTAAATGAAACCTTGATCTGCTTATTTTTATTCTTAATCAGGAATGATACAGGTGATGAATCAATGGACTTTCCTTGGTAAAGTCTCAGTGCATGACATGCCCAGTGAGCTGAGGAAAGCCTAAGACTCAGTACCCACAGAGACCAATGAGAATGTAAGAATCCAGTCTGTCATACAGAGATCAACAATAATGTAGGAATCCAGTCTGTCATAGAGATCAACAATAATGTAAGAATCCAGTCTGTCATAGAGATCAACGGGAATGTAAGAATCCAGTCTGTCATAGAGATCAACAATAATGTAAAAATCCAGTCTGTCACCGAGATCAACGGGAATGTAAGAATCCAGTCTGTCATAGAGATCAACGATAATGTCAAAATCCAGTCTGTCATTGAGATCAACGATAATGTCAAAATCCAGTCTGTCATTCAGAGATAAATGAGAATGTAAAAATCCGGTCTGTCATAGAGATTAAGAAGAATGTAAGAATCCAGTCTGTCATACCTATGTTCGGCAAACAATTGTGATGTGAATTACTCCTGTGCTGTTGACCTGGATTTTAAAAAAATTTATTATCTTTTTTTACCTCTAACAACAGACATGCTGCTAGAATGTATATATATATCCCTAGATACCGAACAAATGTTTGTTTATTTGAAATCAAGTACCATGGTCCAATAGTTTGGAATAATATTCCTCTAGATTTGAGAAAGGTACCCTGTTTGTCTTCATTTAAAAAGAAGTTGAAATTTTTGATGCTTCTTAATACAACTAATTGACTTATTGTATTCTTAATGATCTTTGATGCGTATAATGCCATCTGGTATATATTATAATCACATAGATTTACATATGAATGTGGATATTATAAGCTCACCAGAGTCAACAGCTTTCCTTGGTCTGAGTGGGGCACCGAGAACCCAACCGACATGAAGGAAAGCTGTTGACTCGGTCTTAAGCACACCCAGAATTCAAGCTGGGGTGGGTTAAATACACTGGTACCTGCTATTCGAGGCCACCTCTTAAGCCAGCCTAAAAAGGTCACATACAGCAGGTGGTCTTTCATTGCAGGTAAAGTTAAAAAATTATAGGCATCAGTGTCCTAAGAATTGTGGTCACAAGGACCAGGTGGTCTCTCACAGCAGTGGTCTCAAATTGCAGGTATTTTTTACTGTACTCGGTAGAATATCTTTCAAAGATGTCACTGATTTGACATCAGTTGCCAGTGACTGTCAAACCTGATTCATGTCATCACTCGCGGTTAGCATTCTCCGTCAGAATAAGATGGAATCGAAAGCTTTCCTTCACATCACCTGGGCACAATGTGTTGAACTGCACCATGGACAGTTATTGACCCTCCGTGTACCATCAGAGGAAAAATGTTTTTCATTCAGAAGAAATTTAAGTGAAATGACTAAAGCAGACAATTTACATTGAGGTATTTTGGGCAGTGTGAGTGGCAAAGGGTTTAGGGTTTGTATGTACTTGGTTTGGCTTGTTAGAACCAGGACATACCAACACTGTATGCACATGTTAAACAGCAAGTGTTAACCTTTGCTACCTTGTCAATATTGTTATCACTGTGCAATGGGAGGCAATGTGTTACACTAGATCTGTTGTTAAATTAAGTGCTGTTAATGTGAAAATAGGGGTCAACATGGCATTAAGGATCCAAAATAAAGCAGCCCAGTGTCATGTCTCCATTTTCATCACTCTCAGAGGAGGGTTGTCTATCTCTGCCCTGCTACTACAGCTAAAGGTCAGGATAGCTGTTGACTCATCTTAATTCAAAAGGGAAGGGGTTAATCTACATGTTGGTATCAAGTTGAAAGTATGTCACAGTGACCTACATTTTCCCCACTTCCTCTCTGCTTTGTAAGGTTCTTTTGTGGCAATTCTTCACAAACTAATCATTTGCAGTCATGTGACATTATGGAAATGAAACGAAAGCTAAATGGTCGATCTGCAACAACGCATCTTTCCCGTGAGGCGTATAGGAATACCTGAGTCATATTTTTTTTTTCTCTTTTTGGGAGGGGAAATATTTTATGACTAACAAGATCTGCAAGAGCTTTGGTTCTTTAACACTGAGTGTGCAGCAAGGGGCTGTTCACATTTGTATACACATATTTACATAATAAAAAAAAAACTATAATCATTAGTATTACTATCATTATTTGCCATCTTTCTTTGAAGCTTACAATTTTAAAAATTTCATATTAATCAAAAAATGAAATCTCAAACAGCATGTAACTTTTATCCTACAAAATTAATCCTGCACCACAACCATATCACTAATATAAAAAATCTGTCAGTCAAGTTCTATCTTTTCCCTGTCTAGTTCTGTCACTTCCTATATCTAATGTATATATACACAAATTTTGAAGAATTTTACTTTTATTTTTACTATGGGACATCAAGAAAACAGGCTAAATCAGCCCAACCAAATACGAGTCTTCAGTGGCTCACTGTCAAAACATGTTTTGGAGCCTGAAATATCAGGACATGTACCTCTGATAGCAGTCCTTCATCTCAGCTTCATTTTTCATCGAAGACAATCCATATATCAGATTGTGAACATGTATTGACAGGATAATTTCATTCAATTATTTTTACATCACAGATTGTGCATATTGCAAAAATGAACAATGTGAATCTGCACATTTGTGACCTGCACCTTAAACTCATGAGATGTAAGATAAAACTGGCACAAGAAATGGATGACAATATCTGTTGTGTGATGAGATGCTACTGGCATCTGAGTGATAACATGGGTCACATGACACTGAGCTCTGGCCGCATACCATCCAGGTACAGTATTTTGAGATCCGACATATACAGCATTTTGAGTTATGAACAATAAAGTGGACTTTGTGGCAGGCAGACAGGCAGGCTTGAATAAAACTGTCAGCATAACAACCTGCCATCCGTTTCCTCTGTCCATGTAGATTGGTCGCGTCTCCGCAACACGAGGCGAGTAAAGTGGCGGAGGAACCTGTGGAAAGGAAAGAATATTACCCCAGTTGAATACATGTTAGTTTTCAGTCCCCGGTTAGCAGCAAGCTGATTAGGTCAAGGTTGCAAGGTCACAGGCAAGGGTCAAGGTCGCACACACTTACACTGAAAGAATTTGACTTGTGCACTGGTATGGCCTTTTTGTTTTTCCTTGTAGCAACTGGCGTCGAGCTGGGGGTAGGGAGGTCTCGAAAATCCAGAGGCATCTAAAAAGCAAAAGAAACGACACACACGGAAGCATTAGTGGCAGAAAACCTAAACATGTTTAAGAACACAATCAAATGCTGTGTTTGCTGGGCAATGTGCTCAAGAAGTATGGCAACATGCATTGACCAACTGGCCCGCCTGTACGCACACTGCACAGACTAAATTCATAAAGCTTCGTAAAAGCATTTTGCATGGCACGCAGCTTTGTCTACAGGCAAAACATTCCAGCTTAGTTCTCCAGTGAACACTTCCATCAAATCTTCAAAGTTTCCAACAGTCAGACATCAAAAAACAAAAAAGAAAAACCAAGCCCCTCTATGTTCATCATGTATGTCACATAAAGTTACATATATAGGAAAGACAGCAAACACAATTGAAATAAGCTATCACACAAATATATTCCTTAAATGTATACTGCTCATCTCCTCCCATACGCATCCATTTCTTCACCCATGCTTTGGTAGGCATGCCCCGATTATATGACCACATCAAATCCTCACTTGTCAAAATACACTACACATATGTATACACAAATATGTTAAGTAAAGAAGACATACAAGCTAAACTTACACCTATCAAAACATAGGCCCTGTAACGCTTCATCCTACCACACAGTCTATGTATACATCAACTTTATTATGTATTAAATTTAATTTGACCTATTTCTGATAATCCTGAGGAAAATACTGGCCCCTCAGTGCTGTTTCTTGTCTTAAGTAATTTGTATGTTTTTTCCTGACCAAGGCCCCAGAAGAATTACTGGTTTTGATATCAGCGATTACTACTCAGTGGGGGCAGTGTAGCTTATGCTTCTTACTTAGCGGTTCCATCAAGGTGACCTTGATAGACCAACAATACAGGTGTCTCTTTTAGGACCTGTCAGTGCAAACGTAACTGGTAACCACCGAAAACAACATAACTTCTAATAAATTATTTTAATGAACTTACTTTGCCATTTCTTTTTATGTCGAAAATATATCTTTACAAACCCACAAAAAAGCAAAAAAGGCAAAAAACACTTGTGACAAGTCCTGGCTAGTACCCCCACAGTCCCCTCTCCACCATAAAAGGACTGATCCCTACCACCTGAGCTGTTCACAATCTGCTAATCGTCCGTCAAATATAAGCTGTATAATCTTCTACACACACATGTATTTTTCACAACGTTTTGGTCCAATAAATGCATGACTGGCTCTGTGATATATATCTATATAACCTATGCCTCTTCCTTCTGATCATATCACACCACCACTCATAACATACTGGTCAAACTTAACGCTGATGTCTTCTATTATATGCAGTATTATAACTGTATATAAAGATTATTGGTTATTATGTACACGGGTAATACAATAGTCTTGTGAGGACCAGCAGTACACATACATATATACTTGTTGACATGTCTGTATCCACTATGCTCATGCCCTATGGACTTTGAAATTATGGTATCACTTATTGGTTTTCTTTACTTTGGTCTTGTATAATGACTTAAAATAAAACACACAAGTAAGCAGATCCGTCAAGTCACCTTAAAAACAACAAATTCTGACTTTAAATGCACATATACATCTCTTTCATTTTCAATTCAGCCTCCAGTCCCCACCCAATTTTTTGTTAATTTTCTGACCTTCTACTTTATCTTTCTTTCTTTTTTGCTTTCTAATCCATGCATCTTATTTCCATTTCTAACTTTTCCTTTCCATTCCTCCTATAATATCTTCATTTTTCCTTTTCCGTTCCGTTCCCTTCTCCCAATCTTTGCCTTCTCCACTGTCTTCTAGTTGTATCTTTATGACAAACAAACACGTTCTGAATTATTCTTTCCATCTCCTTCCTTCTAACTTGCCATTTTCTCAATTGACTTCTCCTAACTTCCTGACCTTCACATAATGAGACCATCATGTATTAATGGCAGCTCTCTTTAAGGAGGACAGAGACGGGATATACTTGATGGGGTAAACTTGCAATAATGCAATTAAATGAAGATTATTTTATCACCAACAATCTTTGCATTTATCAATGGATATTGAGAAAAAAAGAAGCATTTCCAATACCTACATCACCTACCTAATAAACCTTGCTACTTCTATCAATGACCAAAAGCATGGGAGCGCGTATGTGCAGGCTTTATGGCAGCTGTTTGTTTTTTCTTCATTATTTTTTTGTTTATGAATTTAACTTTTCTATTGTCACCGGATTGGGGAATCATTATTTTTAAAGATGTGAAACTAATCCTTGCGGGTGAGACTTATTTTCACAACGATCACAATGTTGAACTGCAAAAACTGATGATCAACATCTGGGTAAAAATCACCACTTGAAACAGAAACATTACTTCAAGGGACAGCAAAGAGGGGCTGCATCATACATTACTTTGTACATGCTTTCAGAGTTAATACAATTTTGATCAGCATATTAAAAAAACAGATATGCTGCATGAAAATGTTTAAAAAAGTAAATGAAGTGAACTCAAGAAATGACTGGAATGTCCATGTAACTATCCAGTGCCAGATTATAACTGCAGATGGTCAGTACAAAATATCACTCATGAAACCTCACCAAGGCTTGTAATGCCTGATAAATGCTCACAATGCCTCATGAAGGCTCATAATGTCTCATGAAAGCTTATAATGCTTTACAAAGGCTTTTTATGCCTACCTTAGTGGATAATTTATCCTTGTCAAATTCTCCACCTGTTAAAGCTTTATCCTCTTCTGCTTTCTCCTGTTTGTTAAGATCCTTGTTCTTCGGTGCCTCCTCTCCCAAGCTTTCCTTTCCACTCTCTTTGTCACTTTTATCACACTTCTTATCTTTGTCCTTCTGAAACTTTGTGCCTCTTTTCAGCTTAAAAGATTTGTTTCCTATCTTGTTCTTACCAAGTTTCTCTGCCTTTTTACCTTTATCACATTTGATTGTTTTCGAGTCCTTATCCTGGTCCACTACAGCTGCAATCTGATTTTTTTCCCTTTCCAAATCAAGTATCAAATCGTTTATGTCTTTGTCCTTGTCATATTTTGTTCCCTTGTTATCCTGGCCTGTGTCTGGTGTACACTTTCTTTCATCTTGATCATTATCGCTAGTTGAGGTCTTTTTATTTTTGTTGCCAGGCCTACTGGCCTGGTCTTTATCCTTGTCTAGTTTTGCAGCTTTTTTATCTTTGTCTTTGTCTCCTTTGGCTTTCTCTTTATCCTGATCTTTTTCCATTTTGGCTTTATCTTTGTCTCCTTTGGTCTTTCCTTTATCCATCTTGGTCTTATCTTTACTTTTCTCTCCCTCTCTTCTGGATTTCTTTTTAGAATTGGTATCATCATTGTCAGGGTCACTGTCGGTTGTACTGTTACCGTTTTGTTTGTGGCCATCACAACATGTATGTACCTGTACTGCTTTGTCAGACCACTTTGCTCTCGTGTACTTCTCCCCATCATCCTTCTCAAGTCCACTAATCCTACTAGCAGTCTCTTTCTCATTGTTTCCACAGCTGGAATTTTTTTCAGTCCATTCCTGCAAAGGTTTAGCAGTTTTTGGTATCACTTTTCTCATGGCAGGAACCGGTGGGCTATTTTTCCCAGGAACCGGAGGGCTACTTTTCCCAGGAACCGGTGGGCTATTTTTCCGCTCTGGGCTGGCTTGCTCCCCCTTTTTTCCATCTGGAGTTCTTTTGTCATCTGAGACAGGCATGGTTGCTCGGTTTCCCTCTGAAATGGACATCTCTTTTCTATTTCCTTCCAAAACTGGTACCAGTACACTTTTACCCTCAGAATATGGCAACATTATTCTTACCTTTTTCCCCTCAGGGGCTGGGAGCACTACTTTTTTCCCCTCAGGGACAGACGGCATTACTTTTATCCAATCAGAGACTGCCGGCATTGCCTTTCCCCCATTAGAGACAGAGGGCATTGTCTTTTTCCCCTCAATGGTGGACGGCATCAACTTTTTCCCTTCTAGAAAAGATGCCATTACCTTTTTTCCCTCAAGGACAAGGGAGCCTCCCTTTTTCTCTTCTGGGATATGTAGCATTCCCTTTTTCCCCTCTGGGACTTTTGGTAGACCTTTTTTACCAGCCGGTACAGGAGGCATCTCTTTCTTTATCTCTGCAAGAGGAAAAACTCCTTTAGTACCATCAGTGCTTAGTATTTCTTTTCTTTCTTGGCACACAGGTGGCACTACTCTCCTCTGCTCTGGTACAGGTGGCACTACTTTTCTCTGTTCTGGCACAGGTACAACTCCTTTTCTTGCCTCCGGCATGAGCTGTGTTCCTTCTGGTCCATCCTGGTCAGGTGATGATCCTCTTTTCCCTTCTTGGGCAGTCAGTGCTCCTTTGTTGCCATCTGAGAAAAACTGTTGTACACTTTTTCTTTCAGGAGCCAGCAGCACACACTTTTCTTCATCTGTAGAAGGTGGTGGTCTTTCTGGAGCAGGTGGTGGTATCTTTTTTCTTTCTGGAGTACAAGGTGCTACTTTTACCTTCTCTCCCTCTGGAGCAGGTGGGGGTACTTTTTTTCTTTCTGAAGTAGGTGGTGGTACCTTCTCTCCTTCTGAGGAAGGTGGTGGTCTTTCTGGAGCAGGTGGTGGTACCCTCTTTCTTTCTGGAGTACAAGGTGCTACTTTTACCTTCTCTCCCTCTGGAGAAGGTGGTGGTCTTTCCGGAGCAGGTGGGGGTACTTTTTTTCTTTCTGAAGTAGGTGGTGGTACCTTCTCTCCTTCTGAGGAAGGTGGTGGCCTTCCTGGAGCAGGTGGAGGTATCTTTTTTCTTTCTGGATTAGATGCTGGTACATTTTCTCCCTCTCGAGTAGCTGCGGGTACTTTTTTCCTTTCCAAAGCTAGCGCTAGTACTTCTTCAGGTTCTAGGGGCGGTGGTGGTCCTTGTGGAGCTGGTGGTGGTACCCTTTTTCTCTCTGGTGCAGGCGGTGGTACCTTTTCTCCTTCTGGGGACAGTGGCACTGTTTCTGAGGCAGGTGGTGGTACCTTTTTCCCCTGTGGTACAGGTGGTAATCCCTTTCTTCCCTCTGAGACTAATGTTGATCCCTTTTTTCCTTCTAGCGTCGCCGACTGTGCCTTTTTGCCCCCCACCACAGGTTGTTCTACGTTTTTTACATCCGGTACCAGTGGCAATTCTTTTTTCCTCTCTGCAATAGTGAGTATCCTGTTTTTATCTGGATTGGGTCCTACAGTCTTTGTTCCCTCAGCATCAGGTAGTGTTAATTTCTTTCCATCTGGAGCAGCAAGAACCACTTTTTTTTTCTCCACAGGCAGAGGCAGTGCCACTTTCTTTACTTCAGAAGCAGGCACTGTGGGCTTCTTCCCCTCTGTGATAGTCCTTCTTGCTACAGGAAGAGGCAAAGCTACCTTCTTAACCTCAGCAATGGGTAATGCTACCTTTTTAACCTCAGGAACAGGCAAGGTTTTCTTCCCCTTGATGAAAGGCAACAGTTCCTTTTTTCCATCTTTTGGAGGAGCAGCTCCTTTGCGTCCGTCTGGACCAGGTGCCTTTCCTTTCTTCCCTTTGGAACTGGATGATCCTCCTTTTTTATCCTCTGCTGACAGCTGTCCCAGTTTCTTTCTTCGATTCTCAAGCTCCGCAATTACATTATTCATGTTGCCTGTGTCAAGTTCCCTGTAACAATAATTCTGAACGATTCTATGTTCAGAGTATGAGGAAAAACAATTCTGCCTGTGTAAACAATAGTAAGTGTATGTATGTATGTAAACAAATATTGGGCTGTGACCTTGGGCCTCTCTATGCCTGGAGGTAAGAAAGTGACACCAGACACCTGTCTCTCAAGAATTCCATCTTGTTATGCAATCTCACTGCAAGGACCTGTCATCTTGGTCAACATTGAGAAGGCCGTCACTTTGACTCTTTCAGTACCAATCACATCTTAAGTCGATCCCCTTAAGTCAGACAAGTCTGAATTATCACTAGGATGGTATTCCTCATAGAAAGACCTTTCACTTAAGTACCAGTGTGCCTGTAGTACTAGACAGAAAACTCCAGGTCAACGGCTTTTCTCAGCGCACATTGAGCGCATCGTGCCCAATGTGCACCGAGAAAAGCTGTTGACTCCGTCCAAAATTTGGCACTGAAAGGGTTAACTTTGTACTGTGTATATGTAATTTTTGTATCAAACCTTTACTGACTACTACAAACTTGGACGTGACTTTCTTTTTTCCTTCCCCCCCCCCCCCCCCCCAACCACTGTCTGGCAGTCTCTCAGAAACACAACAGGCTTTTGCCGAATCCGGGACACATCACCAACTTTTTTGGGTCATAGTTTTGGTATATATTATGAATGTGATAAATTCAGTTTCCTTTTCTCTGTTTTTGTCCTTGCTCACACTACTACGATTAAGGTCTGCTTCAAATGCTGGATCTGGCACTAATGAATTCCTGAAATACTTCCCCGAGTTACATTTACACAGCCACAAAGCTACTTACAAATCCTCCTCCTGGTTCGCAGCTGTCACATAGTGACTTCATCGTTATCTCTTTGTACATACCAGTATAGTAAATGAGTTAACCCTCTGAAGTTTTACTGGAAAATACATCACAATGGCTAATAAAACTATCAAAACTTTATAACAGCCTAATGTCACCAACTATGCACAACATAATACCACGTGTAGGTACCTACATTTGGTGTCTATGATAAAATTCTGCTTCAAACGATGGATCTGCTACAAATGCATTCCTGAAATATTTTCCAGAATTACATTTACGCAGCCACACAGTAGACATTATGTGGCTTTGATGCTTTGGAATCGTCACGGGTTACTATAAAGCTACAACCTCACATTCAACAGAATACTCTTTATACTAAATCACAGTCACCTTGTCATATGTATCACTGCTATGATCAGACAGAGGGACACTGACTTGATATAAAGCCAACATCCATCACAGATGTGGCCTGGATATATATATATATATATATATATATACAATGTATATATTATTTGTGTCTCTTTGTCCAGAACCACTTCCTAGTAGTCATTACCCTATTCCGCAGTCTGAACTCTTTACTCTCCTCCATAAGCTAACTTGTCACTGTCTAACCTATATACCTATGGAAGTACTATTGTGTGTGTGTGTGTGTGTGTGTGTGTGTATATATATATACATATATATATATATATATACATATATATATATATATATATATATATATATATATATATATATGTATATATATATATATATCGCCAGTGCCACTGTTAAGTTTATGTCATCAGTCAGATGCAAATGTGCTGCTGGACTTTTACCAAAGACCTTGTCATTAACTCATTCTACCCTAATGGCACTTTTTCCCGTTGATATCTAAATGCTGTCTGTTAATTGTATTTTACTAATTTAGGGATTAGTTTTCAAAATTTCTGGATGAAACTTCCATGAAAGATCATTCCCAATCCTATCCCATGGTCAACAGCTTTCCTTTGCATGCTCTAATGTGGCCAGAATGTGCCAAGGAGGCTGTTCGAGCAGTCTTCTATCAGCCTGGAATGAGTTAATAAATATACACTGCCTTTTTACAGATAATATTTAGTCACATAACATATTAATGTTTGAACTTGCTTGCATTTGGCACAAAAGAAGTTTGGATACAAGTCCTGTGTAAGATGTTTTCCTACTTGTAAATGGCCATATCATCATCATCATCATCATCATCATCATCATCATCATCATCATCATCATCATCATCATCATCATCATCATCATCATCATCATCATCATCATCATCATCATCATCATCATCATATTATTATTATTATTATTATTACTATTATTATTATTATTATTATTATTATTATTAGGGAACATCCTTGGTGAGAAAGATCAGACCCACCATTCCAGAGGGACCCACATCAACAGCTTACCACAACATGACCCAGGTCAACAGCTTAGCATTACAGCATGACCCAGGTCAACAGCTTTCAGTTTTATTATGACCATGAATGGGTAACAATTAGAGTTTAGCCCTTCACAAATCAAACCGTATGTAGTTGAAAAGGTTTCCTCCATATCATGGTTTGTATCCTCACGCGGCCCCTACTCTCACTTTCAAAATGTCAACAATTTTGACACTTTTAGTCACATTTTCTACACCTTGTGAAGTAGGCAAAACAAAATTTGGGACAAGAAAAAGTTGCATAAGATATACAATGACTGTCCTAACTTTCTTAGTGATGATGCAAATTTGGTGTAGGTCAGCGACATTTTGAGATCTACGATCACGAGTCATACTGTCATTTATGCCTGTGTATGAGCACGCAAACTTATCCAGATAAAAGATGACATACACCTATGATTGATTTATACACACAAACAAATTGGGATTTATAGCTAAAGAGATCAATTATAATTACAATGTTATTATAGAGCCCTGTGTTACCTTGTCCACAGTCATTGTGGGAAGAAACTCAATTACATCAATAAGATTTCTTCGGGAAAGTCTGGGTTTGAGCGTGTGTGTATATATACACTTACACTTATACACATACTAACACAAACACACATGTATTCTCTTTTTCAGAGTTGTATAACACATACCTCAACTTAAGAAATATAATATCTAGCATTCAAAGTACCTGATGACATGCACCTATTTATTTATAAAGATTACTGGTTTGACACGAAGGAGGATTGCATATATATATATATATATATATATATATATATATATATATATATCATCCCTCTCCCAAGTCTATGTCTCAAGAAGAGAGGCTGAGTTTTGAGAAATGCCTGAACAACAAGGTGTTGGAAGCCTTAGCTTATCTATAAATAGTAACTGATCATACAGGAGGTATCATATATCCCTCCTGTACATACAGAAAACAGGTGTTATATCTACTTTTATACAGTTTGTGTATCTCTTCTCCGAACTTACCCGTTTTCTGAATGCTGCCAGTATGCTTGCGTCTATATTCCTCCCTAGTGAGGCAGACTTCACCATGATTCCTGGTACAAATTTCTTGCCTTTAGACAAAGTCATAGAACTGAGCTTCAGAGTCTTCCATCAACTGCTTTCTTGTTCTAGCCCAACGTCCGGGAAGCCACAAACTAAATCAGTCAAGTTGGCGATATAATGACTGTGACTCATAGTGAGTCCTTACACAGCTCAAACTTCCCCGTTATGCCAGATCAATATGATATGATTGCAGCACGTGCTTCTCTTCAACTCCCATTTGTTTTTTTTTGCTGATAGTTTGTAAACATGGCAGTGATCTCATTCTGGACTGACCACAAAAATCCCAATCACTCTGTTTAGATCAAGTAACTCTATCTGCTTTCACCTTAGGTACGTCTGTACTATCAAATATATCTTTTACACAATTTTCAATTGGTTGTTTCATTTTTCTTTTTCCCTCGATACAAGTGTTGCGTTTCAGAGTCATGCTGGCCTTTAGACTGATCAGGAACAAAAAAAAAAAAGAGAAGTAACACGTCACAACAGGCCCAAAATAAGAAGTAACCTACATACTCTAGCTGGGTGCACATTGTTTAAGAATGACAGTTACAGAACTACATTTGTCACATGTTGACACATAAAATCCCCAACCTGTTTTTCCTCAATTATCTATGTCAATATCTGAGATTTTTTTATGGTCTAGATAACATTACAAATATCCAAACAGACTGGATAAAATGTAGGTTCTTTTGAAACATTATGAACTCAATATGACCTAGACCTTTAACCCTACCTTTGACCTCTGACCCAGGCTTGAATCACTTAAAAGCAATCAATCTTATCTGATTAGGCTGAGCATGTAAATACTGGGCCAAATTGAGGAGAGAAAGTCACATGTTAAATGCCAAGCGGTGCATTTTGTAGACGTAGGCCTTACAATTTTAAGACACAAAAGTTTAAAAGAGAGGATTGTGATATAAACCACATTTGTACATGTGTAAACTGCAAACGTGTGACTGTGCAGTGATTGTGCCCATCCTTGTGCCAGTATATTTACCCATCACTGAGTGCACTATGCCCCAGACTCATTCTATACCAGTTCCTGATTTTCCTTATATTTACCGAGATTTAAGACGACAATTGCATATTTAAATTCTTCATGAAGAGAGCTTTCATTCAAATACCAACATGTCTGCAGTCTTCAGTCTTTAGTCAGTGGTTCTGGCACTGCCTGACAAGTCATGCTGCAGCTGCCACAAGGGCAGCTGCAGCATGACTTGCCAGGCAGTGCCAGAACCACTGACCAAGGCCTGTTACCATGGTGTGGAATGAGGTAGTGCTATTTCATCCCTTCATAATTCATTAATGACACACTTTCACTCGTAAATCAATCCAGATTAAAACAATTTGTGTAAAACCTTCCCAAATCACACAGAAAAAGATGTCTCAACAATAAAACTATAATACCCAAAGAAACTTATAGACTAACACTTACTTACACAAACCTATACCAAGGAAAGCTGTTGACCTGAGGCACATGATCTTGATAGGTCTCATCTACAACTTGACCACCAGCCAATTTTGGACTTAAGGGGAAAGGGGTAAGACAGCTTTCCTCAGTCGCTTTGGCCACCCAAAGCCTACCAAGCTGTTGACCTGGGCATAGGAAAGCTGTTGAGCTGGCATATGATCTTCATAGGTCTCATCTACAATTCTCAGTCAAATTACTGTTGAAATTAGTTGAAAACACTGAAGTGGATGACATTTGACCACCAGCCACTTTTGGCCAGTTTTCATAAAGGAGAAAAGGGTAAGACAGCTTTCCTGGGTGTGCTTTGGGCACCCAGAGCCTGCCCAGGAGGGCACCCAGAGCCTGCCCAGGAGGACACCCAGAGCCTGCCCAGGAGGGCACCCAGAGCCTGCCCAGGAGGGCACCCAAAGCCTGCCCAGGAGGGCACCCAGAGCCTGCCCAGGAGGGCACCCAGAGCCTGCCCAGGAGGGCACCCAGAGCCTGCCCAGGAAAGCTGTTGACTGATACCATTATATTCTCTTGAAATACAGCATACTGACACTTGAATGAAAAATCTTTTCATAAGGAATATGAATCTATCATCCTTATTATAACTGAGATCAGTTCATCTTAAGTGGTTTGACTTGATTCACAGTTGGCACTGAAAGAGTCAATGGGGCAAGGGGTTAAAGTCTTCTAAAGAATGTCAGTGTAATTATTCAGACAGACCATGCTTAGTTTGAGGGTGGAAAGGCCTCTCAAATTACTGGTCTGTTGTCACAAAGACAAATCCTAACAGTCTACTTGGATTGTTATTTATGACACTCACATCAAGACACAGCAAAAAGCACCTGCTTTGCAATAATTCAGTAGATTTTTTTTTGTTTCTGTTTTTTTGTTTGGTTTTGTTTTTTTGTTTTTTGTTTTTATGTTTCATTTCCGAGTTATAAAAAGTACACCAGGTGAGAGGAAAATGTAAATGCAAAATACATAAAGTTGAAATACAGAAATACAGGAGTCCTTTTCTCCCCATCTTATACACATCACATCACTCAGCTCAAAGTGACAGATTCTTGTCTCCAAGATCAAAAAAAAAAAAAAAAAATATTCCATAAATGAGACTATAACAGCTAGTTACTTCCTCTCCTCGTATTTCTAATTGGCCATCCCTAAAGGCCAAGTCCTTTGCATTTGTAACACTAACAACTGCTCGCCATCCTAACACAAAATAGATGAGTACCACCACAGAAATAATTGATGTACATGTGAGGACTACATCGTACTCCCTTATCGCCCTGCTTCTGCATAATCAGGACATTTCAAGTTAACTTATTCACCTGTCTTTTTCAGTACAGGAAACATAAATTCAACATTTAACTCTTCCAGTGTGACTCAGAACAAAATTTGTGCTCATCTAGTGTTACAATGATTCCATATTCAGAGTCATCACCAAAACGATTTTTTCATTCAAGCATACAGGAGCATGTCCATATTTTCAAAGCACACGGGATGACGCAAACCAACCACTTCCCTCCCTTTGCTATGGCAGCACTGTACCCACAGTGCATCACGTTGACTGTCTAAAACTTGGCAATCAAAGAGTTAAAGGAATTCCAGTGATAGTGCCCCATGAGGTCAGAGGTCATCCTCCGTTCCTTTCCGACTCATCTCCCTTTCACAGCTGACTGAAATTTATCTCCTGAATTCTCCTTTTCCTTAGAGTAACATATTATTTCAATACTCTGAACACAATTTCCAATGAACTAAGGCAAATAAAAAAAATAGAAAAAAATAACATGGACTTTCTAACATTTAAGTTGAAGACTCAAGGTACATGTAACCCCATTTGTGTTTTGAAACTGGAGGAAGATTGTTTAATTCCCTAGTCATCAAAGATGAGCCTCCCCCCCCCCCCAATGCACTAAAGGGTTGTCTTTCAACACACAGCCTGTCCTATGCAGTATAATTTACAAAGCTGGAGTTACTACCCTGTCCTTCTAGAATATGTGGCGGGCTTTACTGCCCTGTCTTTCCAGAATGTTTGGCTGGCTTTACCACCCTGTCTTTCCAGAATGTGTGGCTGGCTTTTCCACCCTGTCTTGCTAGAATGGGTCATCTCTTGGTTTAAACATATTTTTATTTACTGAATTTACAAAGATAATACAAAAGCAATTATTATATGCAATTGGGAAAGAGGGCAAAGCCCCATATAAATCCCTCTGGCAGATGCACAAAACCATAAAGAAGAAGACAAAAATGCTGACAAGACAGATAGGGGGACAGGTATAATATTTACGTCAATCTCTCAGCAGAGGTAGGACATACTACAATGGGTATAAAAGATTTCAGAGGGTGATTAACCTCTTCAGAGGCCAATAAGGGCCAGACAACACTCTGCAATATAACCTGTGAACCCCCCTCCCCCCCCCCCCCCCGCATCATAGAGTGATATCTGAAGGATCTTTCAGATCACATTTGAAACACTGAGAAGTGCTGACATTTTGGCCCACTGGTGTACTATTCTTGGATCAGTAACTGTCACAGGTCAATAACTATGAACAGATTCATCACCACAGTACTTCCCCCTTATATTATAGGAAGCTCTGTGATATTCTGGCTGCAGACTCTGATAACCACAGTATTCCCTGTGTATGGGATACTCTGTGTACTTTCACTACTTTTGAACTGTGCAGATAATTATTTTTCTGTGTATAAATTACCTCCGGGAATTTAACTGCAGTTTCCATTATCACTGTTTTAAACATACAGCGTAGTTCCTATTAAAAATACTATTTCATTGTATTTTTATTGTCACAGCTTTTTTTGCCATCAGCAAAATAAGTGAAATTACATGAATTTAGATGTGCAATGTTGAAAGATGGGTTTCTCTTCCCAGAAGTTTTCATTCATGACAATTGTCATTGAAACCATGCCAATCTCCACATATGTAATCAGGCATTATCGTAATCTTCCCCACACTTGCATTGGCAGATTTGCCAAACTTAAGAAATAAGCAAGAATTCTACACTTAAACTCTTCATACAGTTGGCTTCTAGTCAAACACTAACTGCAGGCAGGGTTTCCGCCAGAGGGTAAAACAGGTAAAATAGAGCATACCCTAAAAAATTTCAAGGGTACTTTTGCTCACCCTAAAATTTTGGTAAAAAAGTACAATTTTCTCATCAGACTTTTCACTTTGAAATATGAGTAATTCAGTACCCTAAAATTTCACTCTGGCAGAAACCCTTGCAGGGTACTTAATCTAAAGTCAATAATCTTCACACTGGTGGCAAGTAATGGGTCAGCTATTGAGACAGGTGGAGCATTACTTGCCAGGCACCAGGCAGCTTGAGCATGATTTGCCAGGCACAGGACACCTGGACCATGACTTGCCGGGCATAGGGGAAGTTGAGCATGATGCCAGGCACTGGGCAGCTTGTGCATGACTTGCTAGGCACAGTAAACTTGAGCATGACTTGCCAGGCACTGGGCAGCTTGTGCATGACTTACTAGGCACAGGAAGCTTGAGCATGACTTGCCAGGCACTGGGGAGCTTGCTTGTGAATTGCCAGGCACTGGAACATTTGTCTGCGACTTTGCTGGTCACTGGGGAGCTTGATTTTCATTTGCCATGTACTGGGCAGCTTGAGCATGACTTGCAAGGCACTGGGCAGCTTGAGCATGACTTGCAAGGCACTGGGAAGCTTGAGCATGACTTGCCAAATACTGGGAAGCTAGATTGTGACTTGACAGGCACTGGTAGTAACTTGTCAGGAACAGGGCAGCTAAAGCATGACTTTGCCAGCATGTGGCTTCTGTAGCATGGTTTGCCAGGCACAGGGCATCTGAACCATGATTTACCAGGCACCGGGCACTATTATGTAATAATACATGTGTGTGTATAAGGTACTGATTTGACTTCAGAGACAATGTCCATGTACTGATAAGGCATTCATTCAACTTCTACAGACAAGCTCTGTGTTCCTTCACAGTGCCTAGAGAGCACGCCACTGCCTCACCTCTTAAGGTTATTTGACATTCTCACCATGATAAAGACGAGCCACAGTCAGGGACTGCCTGGGGCACACAATACATCAGGGCTTTCCTTACTCCTTCCACATATATGAATATACTATTTAACACGATGGTCAATTCCTTCTGGCCACAGCACATAAATACACAAGTACCATGCCACATCACATTATTTGTGTAACCTAGACAACTCATCTTTGTCATTCTGATTTTTTCTATGATTAATCTTGTTACAGAACAATTGGAAGGGGTTGGTGGGTCAGTGGCCACCAGGTAAAGATCAGAATGTATGACAACCGCAACACCATCCATTTCATTGTCAAAAGCTTCTTTATCTTTATGTACATGAGATCTAAGCAAGGCTGCCAGTGGTTTTTGTTTAATACAAATATTGGTATTTCTGCCTGTTCTCTGTCATCAATAGGTGTACACTGTCACTTGTTGGCCACTGTGTATCAAATGCAAAAATGCTTTGTCCCGTTGCACATGTCCACTTGGAATGACAACAAAGGCCACCATTGGCATAACTATACATGTACATGTATTTATGCCACCAAATTACAGCTATGCTTGTATACACTCTAAGAGTGAAGATGACAGAGCATCTCTGTGGGGGTTTTTGTTTTTGTTTTTTTTCTCGGGGGGGGGGGGGTTAATTTCATAATTTTGATTTAATGTATTCCACTGAGAAAATGACTGTGACATGCCATATATGAATGCACACATATTCCCTCTCTTTACAGAATAAAAAAATTTCCTCTGAAACATGTTAAAGTTACACTTCTGTACAATACTACATAGCCACAAGGGGTTAATATTATCAAAAATTCCACAAAGGGTTAATATTGCCAAAAATTCCATCATATCTACTTTCTGTATATGAGGTACTTTTATTATTACACTCTCCTCCCCCATAACAAAAATAACAAGTGCACCACATTATATCTGGGCAAGGCCTCAACAGCTCACTGATAGGTGGACTGCAATCAAGCAGAAAGGCCGGCACCCAGGATACCTGAGTAGTACCATGACCTTTCAGAGGTCAGAGGTCACTCATTATGTAGTTTGTACCATGCTGCAATTTCTATATCCTGCCCAAAATGTGCGAACCACTCAAATCATATGTACACACATATTTCAGTGTACACATGGCTCACAGTCGAAATTCTTTTCAGTAAAACGGGTGGCTCTAGTGAATACTTATAACCAGGTTTATAAGCATAGAAATGTGGGCAGTTATGAACTTAGCTAGCAGTTACTACAGATCAAACCTTTTGGCAAAATTTAGCTTGCCATATTTGCTGCAATTAACTCTCTATTTCCAAAACCAACAGACATTCTGGGTGTCCTCAAATGTAACCCACCTCAGCTATATATGGACAGAGTTGAACAGAGCCTTGTATTTAATTTTATGCATGTTTGGACTTCAATTTTCTTTTCTTTTCTTTTTTTTTTTTTTTTTTTTTTTTGAAAAATGTACTTATTGATTTAAGTGTAAAGATGACTGTTATCTTTCTTTCTGTGGTTTTAACTCATTCCATACTATGGTCACAGGCCTTGGTCAGTGGTTCTGGCACTGACTGGCAAGTCATACTGCAGCTGCCCTTGTGGCAGCTGCAGCATGACTTGCCAGGCAGTGCCAGAACCACTGACTTAAGACTATAGGCATGTTGGTACTTGAATGAAAGCTCTTTTCACGAAGAATTTAAATATGCAATTGTTGTCTTAAATCTAGGGAAATCTGCGGGAAAATCAGGAACTGGTATGGAATGAGTTAATCACAGGTGGCTTTTTGTTAATTGTGTGCATGCTTGAGTCCTGTCCTTCCATCCTTCACTGCTATAGACTTCTAACAGAAGATGACTTGTCCACATAACTTGTGAGCTCAGGACTGCAATTGATGCTCTAGCCAATGGTACCAGACACCCACTAGACAGCTGTATTTTTCTCACTCCTAACCCTGGGTATGTTAGCATAAAGACTACATACATATTATTTCCATTCACAATACCAGCATGAACTCCAAATGCACCTTTCCACTGATGGCAACCTACCAATTTTTCCACAATTGTCAATATGAAAAACTTCCTCCCTTTTATCACTCAAGCATTTCAGATTTTTTTAGAGTCTTGTTATAAGGTACAAGGTTAGTGTATAAGCAGGAGTGGTTACACTGAACATGACAGGCAGCAGGCCCATCAGCTGACCTCACACACAGACACCATTAACTCTATCCAGACCAAATTTTGGATGGAGTTAGCAGCTTTTTTCCCTGCGCATTGGGCGCAATGCGTGCAGAGAAAAGCTATTAACCTGCGATATTCTCTCTGGAACTATAGGCATGCTGGTGCTTGAATGAAAGGTCTTTTTACCAGGAATACAAGTCTGGGATCCTTATGATAATTCAGACTAGTTTGACTTAAGTAGACCGGCTTTAGTCGTGCTGGGCCCTGAAAGAGTTAACATGGCCAGTCATCCCCAACCAACACTGGGTCATTGAGACATGTCATGATGACACCAGTATCTGCACTTCTTAGATTTCAAATACAGCGTATTGTCAAAGTAAAAATGTTCTTTGGACTGGTATCATGAGACCAGAACTTCTGCATGAAACTTGGATTAGAAGTGTCATAATCCTGTAGACATGGCTTAATGGCAGATTGATGGAAGAGACAAAGCCAGTCATTTAAAATGGGGCAGGGTAGGGCAGGATAGGGTAAGGTCTGGTAGAAAGAAAATAAAAAAAGTGAGCTGAACATTTCTGCCATTCAATATAGAATCTTTAATCCACAAGGAAGGGGAAACACAGTACTCCAACCAGAACAAAAAATTGCTGAATGAGAAATTTGTCATGCAGCTTTTATGACATCATAAGACAGATAACTATTTCCTCCACTGAGTTTAGTATTCAACACACATACAATCACACATGAACTATGTGACCCACTAATGTTCAGTACCTGTAGTATAATAAATACATTTCTATTCAAAGTGAGGAGATAGCTGAGTTAATATCAGCCACTATCTCATGTGTTCAGTTCCATCTCTACATCCTCTCCCCCCCCCCCCCCCCCCGTCTCCTATCTACACCTATTTTTCTTTCATTTTTTTCTTTACTTTTTTCTTTATTTTCTATACTATTTACGTTTACAGAATTTTCCAGGAAACCAAAATTACTTTGGTATAACATCCAACATTGAGCAGCATCTGATGTGCCTTGATCCCAGACCATAAATTTTTCTCATCCTCCCCTCCACACAGCCATTATCAGCTGTGTATTTGTCATGCTCCAGTCACCCTGGAGCACAGTTAGAGCATGACTTAACTCACTCCATACTATGGTCACAGGCCTTGGTCAGTGGTTCTGGCACTGCCTGGCAAGTCATGCTGCAGCTGCCGCAAGGGCAGCTGCAGCATGACTTTCCAGGCAGTGCCAGAACCACTGACTTAAGACTATAGGCATGTTGGTACTTGAATGAAAGCTCTTTTCATGAAGAATTTAAATAAGCAATTGTCATCTTAAATCTATGAAAATATACGGAAATATCAGGGACTGGTATGGAATGAGTTAAATGCCAGGCAATGGAGACCACATGTACTTGACGCTATGCATACTGGTATCTGAACGTAAGCTATTTTTACGAGGAATTTGAATACCGTATTCTTCTCTGAAGTGCTCACCCTGGTTACAAAATTACAATGTACTGTGCATGTAAATGTACTTATTTTCATGTGTATAAATTTTTACAGTTTTTGCATTTCACACATTTCATTGAATTTTTCATTTCAATATTTTTGGCATAACTCCTATTAAATCAATCTTAAACTGCTATTTCACTGTATTTTTTATTTTCACGGTTTAGTGCCATCAGCCAAATAAGCAAAATAAAAATACAGCAAAATAAAAGCAATTTACAACAAGGCTTCAATCTGGAACTTCCCATGGAAAATTATATATAAAATACTGTTATCATCATATACAAACAGTTTTAGTCTGATTTTTGATCAGAATCCAGGAGGTAGGGAGGTCTTGCAAAGTCCCTTATTGGCAGGAATACCTTATCATTATCATTT
This sequence comes from Hermodice carunculata, assembly GCA_964020975.1. Classification (NCBI taxonomy): domain Eukaryota; kingdom Metazoa; phylum Annelida; class Polychaeta; order Eunicida; family Amphinomidae; genus Hermodice; species Hermodice carunculata. Next base: position 7,521,275 of record OZ026627.1, read on the forward strand.
AAATATGTCAGTGGCATGGATCGAGTTAAAAGAGTTAGTCCTGGTATCAAGTACCTGCATGTGCTTTACCCTATTAGCACACATATCCTGCCTAGGCCTCATCAAGGCCACTCAACTTGTCCCTTATCTCCATTGTATATCAGTTATAAGTGGTCTACCTCATATACTCCTCTTCACTTTAACCAGGATTAAACATGGCCCGCATATGTTACATGTAAACTGCTTATCAGGTCTCAAACTTGACCACAGCAACCAAAATAAGTATCTCTACTGTGCTTGTGGTATTTTTTTTTTGTGAGACTATAATTTCAAAAGTCCTGCACCTTAAGAGTTATTGTCTGTGGTATATGGATTTTACCTAGTAACTGTAGTGTTTATGTACATAAGTTCTGACTCTTGGGGAAAAACAACAGGTCAGACTTCGTGTTTATCATATTGATGGTGTTTTATGCTTGTCCATTTTGCTCCAATCTAGGTGCTCTACAAACGTTATTGATTGCTCATCAAGGCCACACTGAACACTGGTACCACCACACTCAGGCAAATGTCCTGCTTTTGTATTTTTATTTTCACTGATTTTGCTGATGGCATAAAACTATGACAATAAAAACACAATGATGTGTTTTAACACAGATTTGACAGCAACTGTGACAAAAATAGTGAAATTACAATTTTAATGTCCAAAATGCAAAAGCTGTGTTAATTTTTATGTTAAGATAAGTGCATGTAGTATGCCGTATTCATCTTAATAAGCGCACATTCCCTAATATCACACACACATCCATTTTTTTTTCAAAGAAAGGACCCCCAAAATATCCCACAGTTTTCAGGCAAGTGGTAGAATTTATCATTACACTTAAAACCTAGAATCTACATGTTTTCAGCTTTTGTGGATGAATTTTTTTCATAGCTCAATGTGTGCTTATTAAGATGAATATGGTATTCACAGTAGCTGCACACACTGACTGCCCTGGCCCTAATCTTTCTTGCAAGTCTTGATTTTTTTGTTTTTGTTTTTGTTAAGTATATGCTTCCTTTTAGAGGTTTGGTACATTGTAGTAGAAATTCTATCACTGTTGCAAATCTGACAGTAACAATACTGCATCTTGGTTTCCAGTTATACAATATGATGGAACCGGTCTCCTATGTCTATGCAAACAGCCAGCTGAAAGTCACAAATCACAACTGAAAACATGATTATAACATGATAGTTGTGTCTGTGTTTTCTTTTAAAGTGATGTACCATATAACAATGTCAAAAAGAACGAGCCTGAATAAAATTTGTCGAGATTTAGTTATTGAAAAAGCAGCATCAAGGAAACTGGCACAGAAATTGCCACACTAGCGGACAGTTATATAACAGTATTCACCACACAGACTTTATTGTTAGTGTGACTCTCCTGTCCACGATACATCTCCTGTCTTCTGGTTTACAAATCTTGTTTTCAGTCAGACATTTATGCCTCAAACCATGAAGTAAAACGGTCAAAATGTACACAGGTTGTATATAACGGTCGTTCCCTTGCGGGGCCACTTGCCTTTTTACACCATATTCATAAGGTCCCAAGTACTGTCTTTTCCAGGTCATGTGACCTCCACTGACTAGACTACTTGACTTGTAGACCTGCCTCAGAAGTGGGCTCTCAAGGCAACAACTACCAATCACCAACAGGTGATCACATATCCCAGCTCCCCTTATACATGATCACATATCCCAGCTCCCTATATACATGATCATATATCCCAGCTCCCCTTATACATGATCACATATCCCAGCTCCCCCTATACATGATCATATATCCCAGCTCCCCTTATACATGATCACATATCCCAGCTCCCCTTATACATGATCACATATCCCAGCTCCCCTTATACATGATCATCTATCCCAGCTCCCCTTATACATGATCATATATCCCAGCTCCCCTTATACATGATCACATATCCCAGCTCCCCCTATACATGATCATATATCCCAGCTCCCCTTATACATGATCACATATCCCAGCTCCCCTTATACATGATCACATATCCCAGCTCCCCTTATACATGATCATATATCCCAGCTCCCCTTATACATGATCACATATCCCAGCCCCCCCTATACATGATCATATATCCCAGCTCCCCTTATACATGATCACATATCCCAGCTCCCCTTATACATGATCATCTATCCCAGCTCCCCTTATACATGATCACATATCCCAGCTCCCCCTATACAGTAAGAAATACTTGAAAACAGATTACCAACCCACATAGCCCTGAGCCAAAAACAGTTCTTGAACAAATTTTCTCTTGTTTGTATGTAACTTCTCACACAATGCATCACGGAAAGTGGCTGAATTCATGTTTTGGTCTGGTTGGCATGGGTTAACCTTTGTTGTTTTTGAAGAGAGGAACCACCATTCTAAAACCTATACTGATGCAAGACGGACTTACATAACTTTATTACAAGCTCAGCCGTAATTTTAAATATTTGAATGGGATGAAACAGGGAGAAAGTAGCTACATTGGAATGTGATGAATTTCTCTTCCAAAATCCACAAAATGCAGCCAGGTAGAGACAGCTTATTTATCTGTAGCAGTCCACTGCAATTTGTTACGCCAGGCTGCCATAGAATTGGATGAAAAACTAGCACACCACAACATCTACATGGAGTATGCTAAGTGGCCAATGGTATATACTAATGATGGACAAACTTAGCTCCCTTTTAGCAAAATTGGAAAATGTTTAGCAAATGAGACAGCCAATCAAAAATCACTTGTCAGGAACAAATGTGGGGGCCTTTGTTGTGAGGCCATCCTAAAGTGATGTGAGGCCATATGTGTGGGTTGCCCTCCCACTTGCTGAATAAAATAATGGATATATCCGATTTGCTACATTGAAACAGTGGCCTCTCAACAGGTGTAGTCACCCTAGAAAAACCTACTAGAAGGGACCGTGGTACTGTATAAGATTATATGAGACACCACAAATAGGAGTGGGTTCCTTAGTCTGCCTAAATTAGAAATAAGGACAAGCAAAGCAGAAGTGATTTCTTATTCATAACGACACAAGGAACCATGACAAACAGTGATGTCTCCTTTTTGAAACATGTTTTTTGTACATGATTTCTGGAAAGCAACATTCATTTGTACTTTGAACTTTTTATTCTTCAACAACTTAAGAAACCACAGTGAATTTCAATTTCTAACCTTGGCTGTACAACTTGCCAGGCAGCTTCCTGTTGCATTCCCCCCCCCCCCCATGGGGACCCAATGGTGTAATGACTAAGACAGGTCCCTCCGACAAACAATTCCCTTGTCCAGAGCTCTCCAGCTTCCCACCCTGCTCAATCTTTTAGTTTTAGTTTTTGCAAAAAGGGACTGAAAAAGGCCTTATATGTCTAGGTACAGCAACTACAAATGGTCCCAACAACAAAAGAAAGTAAGAATTGAAAATAATGGGCTCCCTTGTTGAGGTGGACCCATCGCTTAAAAAAATTATAGGAACAATAGGCACATGGTCTAATAAAACAAAACTCTTTTTGTCCTTTTTATGGGATGGGCGTTAATAATATGGAACTCCCTGGACAGATCACACAAACTGCGGACTTTCTCCATCACCAGAAACATACCAGTAACAAACACGTCTACAGTTTCCTGCAGTTTAGCAAGGTACTTTTAACAACCATACATATGCACTGAAAGATCCCAGGTGCAAAGACAAACAACTTCAGTGTACATGTCACTATAATACATGTCATTACAGGTCAAGCTGGCCGTCACTTCCCTGCAGTCCATTAACCTGCCTACAAATTACTGACAAGTTCCAAATTATTTTTCTACATCAGAATCAAGTTTGTAGCCTACTCTGAGCACATCCCTATGTAAGATACAAAAATTCTATGCACATTTAACCTCATGGCTGGCCACTTGTCTGGCTATTAACTCATTCCATACCAGTCCCTGATTTTTCCGTATATTTACCCAGATTTAAGATAACAATTACAGATTTAAATTCTTCATGAAAAGAGCTTCTGTTCAAGTACCAACATGTCTATAGTCTTAAGTCAGTGCCAAGACCACTGACCAAGGCCTGTAAGTCAGCGCCAAGACCACTGACCAAGGCCTGTAAGTTAGTGCCAAGACCACTGACCAAGGCCTGTGACCACCGTATGGAATGAGATAGCCCAATAAAAATGCTTAACTCATTCCACCCTGATGACGCTTTTTCCCGCTAATATCTAAATGTCGTCTGCTAATTGTATTTTACTAATTTAGGGATTATTTTTCAATATTTTGGATGAAACTTGCATGGAAGATCATTCCAAATTATATGCCCATGGTCAACAGCTTTCCTTGGCGCGCTCTGGGCGCAATGCGCCCAGAGCGCGCCAAGGAAAGCTGTTGACTCAGTCTTCTATCAGGGTGGAATGAGTTAATTTATAATGCAAAACATTCGTGGACAGAATGTTATCCATGGAATCAGGGCTGTATCAATGTCTGAGGTATGCCATAAGAATACAGCCAAAGCTTCTAAGTTTTCACACAGAGGCCTACGGAAGTCGAGTGCAATGTTATGTTGAGCAGCGTGATATGCTGCTGTCAGTGAAGCAGGCCACCAGCATGATGACATGTGTTGAAATATACCTGTGCATCTTAAACAGGTAAATATTTACACAGGCCAACCACTGTTCTTTTTTATCTACCAGGTACAAGGTGATTATTTTCAGCAGTTGCCCTATAGCCTTCAGTGAACACGTTTAATATGTCCTTAGATTAGACTCTATCCTTTGAGCTACTGTCAGAACAATATACACTCTCTGGTCTGAGTTATAAGAACGGACAGACTTGTGTGGGTGCTTCGGTTGGCCAAGTGGTGTTCATGCTAGCAGCATGACATTATGCCATGCTCTTTTCATTGACACCTGTGTACCCAAAATTAAGTTCACGGTGGCATAAATGTCATTTTGGGTTGCTCCTGGTGCTTAGTCAACCATGAACAAAGCTCACAAATTTCTGCCATTTTTCCCCCCTTTTGATTCAGGCTGCAGATTGGGCCATGGAGCACCCTGTTCTCTGGGCCATGAAGCTCTAAGAAAAGACCCTCTCTCAAAAAAATGATCACTTTTGTTCCCTATGCCAGCACGAATTTGCCCGCACTGGCCCCTGCCAATTTACAAACACTTTTGTGCTTTTCCCTTGCTTTGACCCATTTTCTATGAGCATTCATGTTTGGCGTTCAGGGTATCGCTCATGATGACCAGTCATAGGTATCTAAGGTGTCCCAACCCCGACACCTCCATAACGCTTCCATTACCATGCCCCGGCCGCCTCTTAGGGGCAGGCATCATAAATGAACACTTCTCTTTGTGCGTCTTAAAAAAATCTGGCACAGAAAGCAACTGAGTATCAAAAACAAAAATAATTGTCCACACAAGAGTCCTGTGAGGTATCAGCAGAAGCCTGTCTATAATGTATGAGTATAGCCCCAAGTCATACAATATTTTGTCTTTCAGCTTGCCTTTCTTTTTTTTTTTTTTTTTTTGATCATGATTAATGGCAAAAGAAAGTGACATAGTAAACTGGGTACAAATGTAGAAATTCTTATCTAACAACAATACTTTAAGAATGTGGACAGTGTTCTCTTTTAAAATTTCAGATTTCCAGGCCACCTCAACCAATAACAATAGCAAACTGTAACTAGAGTATTATTTCTAAAGCTGTTATCACTGGATACCGAGCTTCAAGCCTAACAACAAAAAATGCACCTGAAAACAGCTGATACCGGAATACTACATTTAATTGTCAGGGGACACTGTTTATGTTTGCCAAAGTGCATAACTGTTCACATATGTATATATAGATCATTGGTTTATCATATAAAGAATTTTCTAATAAATGACAATCACGGATATGGACAGCGACCTATATTAGCTGATTCATAATCTTGATTGAGGACAAAACAACGCCACTGGTGCTTTAAGCAATAGGATATGAAACTTTCATGTGTCTGTAAGTCCAGGTTCCAAGATATAGAGATGTAAGTTATACAAAGTATCAATTACCTATCATAATGTGTTATATAATGTGTATATAATGTAACAGTTTGGTGGTTATCTCCTGAAGACACCTGAGTACAGTCTACCAGGTATACCCTCTAGCTCAGGGCCACAAGGGGGTAACTGTCACATCTGTCCCCGTCTCCAAAAACAAACTTCTTCCAATTTTACTTGCAAGATACACAACTCTAAGCCTGGCACACATAATGTCTACAGGACTGATTCCACATTCAGAGTACAAATCTGACCTGAAAAAAGATAAACCAGGAGAGAAGACAACAACACTGTACCTCTTTGTAGATTGTGTAGCGAACCAACTTAACATTTTCGTCAAACATTGTGTCGATCCAAGCCTGAGGTAAACTGGCTTCATATGTCGGTAGTAACACATGGATATCCCAAACTTGGTGGCCAGGTGGAAGAGAAAAGTTCAACTATGACGATAATGTCCTAAAGGTGCCCTACGTTACAAGCACGAGCCTGGAGGTGCACAACGGTAAGCTGGTATGTGTACAAGTGCATGGAGTCCTGGGCCCCAGCAAGGAAGCGACTGGTCTAGCCATGTGGTGGCACTGTTTAAACACTATACATTTCTACACACTGACAGCCCAATCAATAGCCACGCTCCACAATACACCCCTTTCATGTCACTCATTTCAATACTTGCTGAACTTTTTTTTTACGCCTCATGCCCACATATATGCCGACTATGTGATGAAACTTGCACACCTTTTAAGGTTAACCACATGCTAGCTTTGCTGGCAGTTTCAATGCAAAACAGGAACTTGTAATCAAGTTTCTTTTCATCTATTTATTTCAAAACCAGACGGAAATTCAGCTGAGTTGTTCTCCATGTAATAAACATGCATGACACTCAGGTATAAAATGGAAGCAATTTATCACTGAAAGCACTTAATTTTTTTCCATTTCCACGAGGCTATAAAGTAATGCTTTAATTGGGTTACAAATATTATTTTTCCTATAAACCTCAGTGTTACGCTGTGGAGCCACCATAATCAAAACCAAGCCCCGCCCATGTGAAACCAACAGGATATATATTTTGCTGATAGTCAACGAGAGCAGTCTTTATTCCCCACAAAGCAGGCATACCTTTAAATGCTAAGCTAAGTAATCAGTAAGCTTATGACATTTACAGGTGTCCTACTGGTTGGCTTTTTGTATACTAAAACATGAAATATTTCAAAAATCTGACACAATATATAATTCTTCACTCTTGATGAAAGACACTTTAAAACCTGATTCCTGAAGCTGATATAATATGAACATATTTTAAATATCATAACAGATAATGTGATTATTATTGGTCCTTCAACCAGCCAATGTATAGCTAATATGGTCAAGCTGGATTAAGTTATACGAACAGAACCCAAAAGGTTATATGAACTTATATCACAGTGATTGGGGAGTACTTTCGTTGAAAGCACGAATTAGCATTACATCTACGGCTGGGGGGGGGGGGGGGGGGAAGCTTTGGTCAGGTGACCAGTCTTACAGGAGCAGTGCCTGGGGTACAGTCAAGCCTCACAACACTCAAAAGCAGGTGAACTAATGAGGCATGAAGCCACCTCACCTCTACAACAGTGCATGTGCTACCATGACACACTGTATGCTTTTTTTGTTCTCTTTCGTAACCTTCATTACTTTCTGTTCTATGACCTTTTTTGTACATGTAAATCAGATCATTTATCACTTAAACCTCCAGATGCCGTCTGTCTTAGCCCCCCCCCCCCCACCCCTTCTAAATTGGTTACACCTTGATCAAGTACACACAAATAGTAACAACTTTTCATTAAAACCCTATTTGTCCATACTGAACTTCCCCTTGTAACACCCTTCATTACAAAGTGGATTGTGAAGTGACACTTAACTCATTCCATACCAGTCCGTGATTTTTTTCGTAAATTTACCTAGATTTCAGACGACAATTGCACATTAAATTCTTCATGAAAAGAGCTTTTGTTCAAGTGCCAACATGCCTATAGTCTTAAGTCAGTGGTTCTGGTACTGCCTGGCAAGTCATGCTGCAGCTGCCGCAAGGGCAGCTGCAGCATGACTTGCCAGGCAGTGCCAGAACCACTGACCAAGACCTGTCACCCTAGTATGGAATGAGTTAAGGCCCTTGGCTGCCACTGAAGTCTTTCCCTATTACTTCCATGTTAGAAATCCCACTGAAAACACAGGCAGTTTGCTCTATCAGTGTCTGCTCTGGTACCACACCTACAGCACTATAAAGAGGCAGATAGTCAAAACTTGTTACAATGACACTCAGATATCCGACATACTCACTAAACAACACACATTTTAAGGAACAAAAAGTACATTTTCTATGTTATGTGATTCATTTATCTGACATATTCAGTTCTCTGACACAATTCCTGGGAACAGATGGTGTAATTATAATGAGGTTTCACTATATATATATCTGCAATTATGAATGATAAAATTTAGTTTATACTCTAGTATTATGTAGTTTGCCTGCATGCACAAGAACTGACTAGAACTACAATGTGATGATGTCAGACAAGCAGGCTCGTTACAACATCTTTGGCTTTGAAAAAATAATGTAAATTTTGAGTGTGCACACAGAGAAGCTTTAAAATGGTAATTCTTGATGATCAACTATTAATTGTTTGGTCCATTCACCACTAAAAGGGAATTTTGCTGCTCCTAAGAATGGTCTTGTAAGTGTCCAACTCAGTGCCCACAACAATCTCGTGCTCCTTTGACGACCTACATGGCCCAAAAACACACCCTCATTTGATCTCCCTTGTATTAAAACTTGTTGCCGATGGCCTGGTATATCTTATTCAGAAGAATAAATGAGCAAAAGAAAACATTGCATCAATGACGCCAAGCCTAGATTCTATTACTGAGCCCGTGAGACGAGTCCTAACTTGCCAAGTCTGGGCTCACCTTTTTAAATGCTAACCCTTAAGAATCTGGGAGGTCCGCTCATTCAATTTTAACACTGATTCCTGAGTGAAGGAGCCCTGATCTTTGATAAAATAATCTGGCAAATTAATTGTTACATAACACACCTGTTAATTTCATACACTTTTTCACCATTGATGTTTACCATCGGCTGTTTTATCCTACTTTGGCCTCCAAAACATGTGGGGCCCACGAGCATACATATCTTTTATCCCATAGTAGTCACTCAGCTCAACTTTAATTCTTAGCCTCCATTTACTTTGCAAGTACCAACTAGTTAAAATCATATGTAACCCTTTTAGTGATCAATGCAATCAAAGTTGTGTTCCTGTGAATTATAAATGATTGGAGATATGAATCCCCCACAGCAAGATCCTTCTTTGAAGTACCAGCATGTCTTTACTTCCATTGTGAAGATAGTAGTGGTAAAGTTCAACAGCTTTCCTCAGATCACTTTCGACACAATTAGAAGATACGAGTTGTAAAGTTCAACAGCTTTCCTCACATCACCTTGGACACAATTAGAAGATAGGAGTCGTAAAGTTCAACCACTATCAGAAAATTTTTGGCACCATGGGAAGCTAAGAACAGTACAGGCAAACAAATTCCTCAACAGACTTTGGACACATTGGAAAAATAAGAGTGATACTACAAGTCAACAACTTTCCTTAGCACACTTTGAGCACAATGGGAAGATAACTACAGTCCAGATCAACAGCTTTCCTTAGCACACTTTGAGCACAATGTGTGCTGAACACAGAGGTTGAATTAATCTCTGACCACTGAAAGCTTTCCTATTCTACATTCTGTTAGCATTTTGGTGGCTTTGTGGTCATAGTCTTTCATGGTACACACATTGCGGCTTGATTTACTTCCTGAACATTTACTTGATTATCGTAAATTGGTCTAAAAAGTACCTGCTTCAATGGCCTGTTGCTTTTACAAATACTACGTAGGGACCTAACAAAAATAGTCTCTTGCTTTGTGGCGTAAAAATACTTTTCACACAGCTGCAGAAAGGTTAAGATAACACTGTTTGTTTACATCATGGATTTTTTTTAAATTGCACAAAAACAAAACTATAATTGGATACTGAACAGACAACCATTCAGTTGTTCTGTACAATGAAGTGAGGTGTGAAGAGAAACACACAGCTTGGTCTGCTTTGCAGGCAAAAACTACAACAGTAAATCTACAACCTGCACTATTCCCCTCAACTGACTGTCACAAAAGGGGGCCAGTCAGACGCTCTGATTTCTGCCTGTCAACGGTTGCTCCCGACTTTTTATTAGCATTGGAAAGCTACATGTGCAAGATAATGCCTATCAGTCCAGCAGCCCACTACAAGGACAGTTTTTTGTGGAGGCCTAATGTGCCTGAGACAGGCCTGCCTTCACTTGTGTTACTTTTGGCACCAACTTGTTCTTGTCTGTAAACACTGCTACACTTGTTATCATTGGGTCTGTCTTGTCATTCAGTCATTACCAGCCTGCCACCACTAGAATAACTACAAAACACAATTGTGGTCTGCCAGTGAACACTTTTTTTTTTCCTTTGCCTCGATGTTCTAAAAATGGAAATGAGAGGTAATTGGATAGCTAATTAGAAATGAGGACATCTAATGTGGCCTATGTGAGGCAATGGGTTAAACTGAGTGCCAGTCAAGTGGTTCACGCTGTATAGGGGTGAACTCAGTGTAACCCTGTCACCTTAATATGATGATTACTCCAAGTCTGGATCTCTGACAAAAACAATCAGCGCCACTATTTCCGCCATGGTCTGAGCAGGACCAGAGGCTATCAGTAACTGCACTTGTGCATATGCCAGCACAGTGCTATATCCTTCTTTAAAAGCTTCTTTTTCCAGGTGTGCACGAGATTTCATTTGAAGTCTTTTAACTTTCCAATAAAAAGGTGTTGCATGAAGCGCATATATGTTCCTTTCTTATCTTCTAACATCAAAGATTTGATAAACAATGATCACATGTCCAAATATGACTCTTGCCATCTTTCATTTTGATGGTTTGGGGCAAAATTTTTCAAAGGTTAAGTCTTTATAACCCTCAGGAATGGAAAGAGATACAAAACAGAAGTAATCGGACCTCACCCAGTTTCTGGTATATTATGGGTTGTATGTAGCAAAGACTTCAGTTAACCCTCTCTCCCTTTAACACTTTCATTGCCAATTTCAACAGAAGACAATGTTCTCTCAATCGACATGATGATACTGGATTTATACTCTTTGTAAACTGACCTTTGATTAAAGTACCAGCATGCCTATACCTGCCAAGAGTATAAATATGGTCAAAGTCAACAGCCTTCCCAGCATGCTTTGGGCACAGTACAGCCAAATCATGCTGGAAAAACTGTTGACTCAGACAAAACCAGCAATTAAAAGAGATACTCAGCTAAAACCGACTGGTGTTCAAATGTCATCTATTTCAGCAATTTGACTCGTTTTAACAGTAATGAAACACAACTTGAATGAGAATTGTATCTGAGAATCTACGAACTATCAAGACAACAAAGCCCAAGTCAACAGCTTTTCTTGCCCAACCCACACCAAGGAAAGCTACTGACTCCATCTTAATTCAAAGAAAGAGTTAATTGTAATTATCAATGAAGAACACTATTATCCCGACACAATAAACATCAAAGTTGAGCTGGGATGAGACTGGATTATCACACATGGACCCTGGTCCCCTCTGAAACAGCCACCCCTGCCGGGGTAATTAAGTACAATATTTTTGGGGTGAAAAGCATGGAGGGGGCGCACAATAGAAAGGGACACTATCTGCATCAAGATAGTCTTAGCCTCATAGCAGGGGTGGCCTTTCGCACGAGGGGCCGTACTAAAGAGGAAGCAGTCTACATCAGTTGCTAGGACATTAGTGCCAGGACACTGCTTCACAGCATGACGTGTCAAACTGGTACTATCTTCAGGTCTATTAACCAAGTCTCAATGACAGTAATATATCCAATACCCATTCACAAACCTAGCTGGCTACCTTATCTACCACAGAGATGTTTGTCCGTCTTTTCATCATGAGGACCTTACTGGCAGACCATCTTTACAGCCAGTCTTTTTTCTCTATTCTGACATGCACATACTGCCTACACATCAACTTTCTCTTCATTTAAAAAACATTTTTTTTTTTTTGGTGATTACATGACAATAGAGGTCATAAAGGTACGCGGCAGTTAGTGATAGGGACTGAATGAGGGTAAATAGACCCTGCAGTGAAAGGGCCACACGTGATCTCTACCCTGTAACCCTGGGGTACACCCTGGGGTGGCAACTGTTCAGCTACCCTCACGAGTTGGCTGGAGTCCCACAGGAAGATTACTCAGTCTTAAAGTCTTATGATGTGTGGTCAGCCTTAACCACTACCACAAACAGGACACACCCTGCATATACACCAACCTCCACTTCTTTTCTCTAACTTGTGACTTCTGTTGTTCATTCATTTTATAACGCAACAAAATGAGCAGTTTCAGTAATTTGTTTACCTTCTTATCTATTTTCAACTTTTCTCCGTCATCAAAAATATTCAACTTGCTTCTACTTCTGTCCAAAATCACCTTTTCATAAGCACTGAGGAAAGCTGTTGACCTGGACTATTCTTGTGGTCTCTGCTATGATAGACATGCAGGTACTGGAAGGAAAGGTTGCTTTACAAAGAATATGAATCTAGTGCCATCAGTTAATTCTGCACATATCAACATTTCTTGAAATTGGCTATTACACAGTTAAACTATAATTTCAGAATTTACACTTTACTTTCATAATTTAACTCTTTAAGTCCCAAATTTAAGACTGTGTCAACAGCTTTTCTCTGGAACTACAGGCATGTTGGTACTTGAATGAAAGGTCCTTTTACTAGGCATACGGATCTGAGATCCTAATGATAATTCAGACCAGTTTGACTTTACTAGATTGACTTTAGACGTGATTGGCACTGAAAGAGTTAAGTTATTATAATTTTTCAGTTATATATCTGTGTATCCTGCATATCACAAAAGTAGCTTACAGCTAATGTTATAGTAAAACTGATGTTAAATAAGGATTAACTGTAGTCAAGATTTTTTTATATTTGAAATATTAAAGTTCCCACTCATGTCAATTTGGTACACTACACCAGGACAACCAAGATCAACTATCTGAGGCAATTTACTCATTTATATATGTAGCCTACACCCACAAACAAATTTTTAACCAATGAAACTATTGGTTGGCACTTCACCAAGTCAAATTCACACACTTTTACTGGGCACTGATCATCCTTGAAATTACCTTGGTAAATTACACCCCATAAATGTAAATCTTGACAGAATCAAAATGCCAGATCACTAACATGTATATGGACTGATAAATTATCCTTAAATCGTTTACCAGGAATTACTACCATGTTTAACAATAAGATAAAGTTGTACATTATGCACCTTTTGTCCATTTCCACTTCAATTCATCCCCTGGTAAACTTGATTACCTGTTGCCATCTGAATAGAATACACATACTGACACCTGGTGAGCATCTCAAGTACTAGAGTATACTTGCTCTATGTTTGTAATATCCTTGCCTGTGACATGTTCTACTGTGGACCTACAATGCAGATTTATTATGTAGGTATGACTGTTGTAAACAGCTGGATTTGTTTCAGTGTTAAAACTTTGTGACATAATCCTCTGTTGCAATGTTCAACACTGTGACAATTTCAAGATATATTCAGGCCTAATGAGTTTTTTTTTTTTTTAAATTTCAAACAAGTCTTTTATATATATATATATAACTATCATTTGGTGAAATGAGCACAATTTGTGTGACACTTTTGCTAAGGCCCCCTGAAAGTTCTCAATGTACATTATTCAACCTGACACATGCCCTCATGAAGATCTTTTCACATCACATCAAAACTTTACAATTGCTACTTGGAAACTCAAGACTTGCTGCTCATAAACCTTTAACTTGCCACTTTGAAACCCTACAATTGCTACTTTGAAACTCCAGACTTGTTACTTCATAACTGTACACTTGATACTTTAAAACTCCACAGATTTGCTAGCTTGAAACTCTCAAGACTTGCTACATGTACTTTAAACTCCAGACTTGTTACTTCGAAACTTTCGACTTGCAGCTTTGAAAATCCAGGCTTGATATGTTGAAACTCTACACTTGCTACTTTGAAAATCCAGACTTGCTACTTTGAAACTCCAGACTTGCTACATTAAAAATCCAGCTTCTTTGAAACCCCAGACTTGCTATGTTGAAGCTCTACAGACTTGCTATTTTGAAGCCTAGTTTTAAGCTGCTCTTGTCTTTCACATACATGGTCCTCATAGCGTCTTTGTTCTCTTCATTTTAACCAAAGTAAAGAAAACGATTCAGATACAACAGTGTACAAAGCAGCATGTAATCAGACACAGCATTGTATCTGTGGCCTCAACACATGCATTTTGAACATCAAGGAATATACCATTATCATGTAAACCAGTCAAATATAGTTACACATAGTATGCACCCTGCATGCAGCAAGGCATTTTAGTTGATTGTGATTTGGGAAAGTGGAGGGGAGGAAGTTGGGGGCTGGGTGAATAGACAAGACTGAAAGAGTAAGTATTTTTCATCTCCATTCTCACAGTGTCACTCTGTCCCTCCATGGAAGCATTACGGTCAAAAAATTTCCAGTATCTTCAACAGTGTGACATGAGCCTCAGCTGATGGACAGGTTCTTTAACAGGTTGCCATATCAATTCCAGAACTGGTGTGAACAGATGACTTTGTGTGTGCCAATAACCAAAGTCATAAGACTTCTCCTTGAGCTGCATTGTCCCAGTCAACCTATGTATGTACATGCCACCTGGTGTATGACATGCAAACTACATCTGAAGATGCCAGTTGTCTCTACAACCCACAGCCTGTGCAGGCTGCACCTACACACATCACCTGTGGCAGTTAATGGGTTAATGCAGCTAGACATGTAGATGTGCAAAAATTTGGCAGCAATTCATAATTTTGCATTTTGTTAATTACTGTTTTCATTTTGAGGTGTAAAGTTGGTTAAATCTGGTTAAGGAGGGACAGAGTTACTAAACATTCACCCATGTACTACCCATCATGCACCGCAGGGTTGCGCCATTGCAGTTGCCTGTCCGCAGGCCCCGACGCCCATGCATGCCACCTGGTGGACACTAACCTGTGATTGCTGCTCCTGTAGCCGAGCGTCCTGCAACCCCATAGCAACGGAAGCAGGCACTGCTACCCCAGTACCTATGTGGTCCTGTACCCCCATGTGCATATGCAAGTGTCCTGTGCCGTGATGTCCGTGGTGTCGATCCTTATGGTCTTTATGCTTCTTGTCATGTTTGTGTTCCTTTCCTTCCTTCTCTTTGGGTGGAAGCGGTTCTTTGAATGGCGGGGACTGTCCCTGCTGTTGGCGGGAGGAGGCACAGCAGTTCAGAGCATAGCTCACAGGGGGCAGCACAGTCAAGCTGATAGGACTCTCATGCATTAGCAACAGTGCTTTGTGTGGGTTTAATCCCACTTCTCCTCAGTTAACCCACACTTTCCTGTGTGTGGGGAGGGGGAGGGTGTGTTGTCACACTTTCTCAATCCTCAGATGAATTATGTGGATTATACAAAATCATCAATTGATATTTCAAAATTTAAATGCATCAATACAAAATATGATGGCATCTTGCAGCCATGGGCCATTCATTTTTTTTCTTTCATTTTTTTTTTTGCTTGTTAATTTTAATTTAAATTCTATGTATTCAATTTTAGATTTTGTTACATATGTACAGGGCCACAGTAATAAACAGGTTGACTGTGCTGGAAATGAAAGCAAGAATATGGCAAAGACATGCCTACTATGGAAGGAAGTCAAACATAACACAGGAGACAGGACAGGGATAGATAAGTCCCAAGTCTTCACAGTCCAATATGCAAAGCTGGGTGTGGCACGCTCAAGACTTCAACGTGTCACGGCAGTCCATGCATCGTATCGCCAATCTCAAAACTCTCTAATCACTTGTCGTAAACCACAGAAAGCCTCGGTCTACTCACTCATCAAGCTGCTCCCAAACCACTGCCTCAACACTCATATAATTAGTCTCAAAACTTTATATCTATACACTATCCAAAAAACTCCACTAGTACCACTTCAAAAATAACATGTATATTGAATTTTTCAAAGATGGAACAAGAGTAGTTTTCATTTGAGGCACATATGGGTATGTGTATTTATCTTGTTACGACTTTGTCCTGGATATATGGCACATGTGTCCTTCAGTCAACATGAAATGCCACTTCACAATAGTTCCTTCTTCTACCACTAGGTGTCAGTCTACCTATGTCTGCATCTCCTTGCAGCGATGCAAAAATTTAGGAGCTTTATTCCAAATATATCACTTTGTAAAATGTCAAATTTTTCACCTCAACAGTCAAATAAATCATATAAAAAGAATCTAAAATGCCAGGCAGAAGATGTCAATGCAGTGATCAAGTCAATATGCCTTTCCATCATAATGCAACATTATATATCTCTGTGTCAACAGTAATGCTAATAATTCCATCTCAAATTGCCTCAATCAGAGGGGTGCATTTAATACCTTGTCAATATTTAGCAGTCTTGCCTCTATTGACATTTAATGTCAATATTTCTAATTTTAGATCTGTGGTGAGTAATATCAAGGAAATCCTATACTCCTACGTACAATTAACACCCACTGGGACAGGTGCATTTCCTGATCTGTATATGCCGATCATGTCCACCCTGGCCAAAAAATAATCTATCTGCTACTCAGCATTTCAATAAAACATTCCAGTTGAGATTTCACCTACAAGACTTTAAATTTGAAAATGAGTTAACTTGACATCCTGTGTCATATACAGGTATGAGGAGCTGTCGTCTTCCTCTATATATATATATATATATATATATATATATATATATATATATATATATATATATATATATATATATATATATATATATATATATATATATATATATATTGCTATACAAATTTGCAATAACGTCCAGTAAATCCTGAACAATAAAATGTGCTTTGTTTTATATTCTCTTCTTGTCTTCCTGAATGGCACACCACTTCTGAAATCTATACTTATTGTGACTTGTACATCAGATTACTTCTGCATGATTCATTAAACATAATGCTGCATGTCTCAATTTCAAGAAAAACTCGAGATTTTATTTTGAGGTACTACTTGACCTCTTTCATTTCTTCTTCTCAACAAATTTTTTTTTACAATTTAGTGCTGGATTTCATCAATCTAAGTGATGCGTATCCTCTTGAAACATATGTGCTGAACATTTTCTCATGGCAAGATACAACTGTCTGAACCTTAACTAGTTATACTCACCTGAATGTTATGACTACTGTTGCTAGGGGTGGCAGTCGGCAGGTTACCGGAGCCCGATGTTGATTGGCTACTTGTACTATGACTGTCATACGGCTTGTTAGGTGTCGCCGTTTGCTGTGAGTAGTAACCACGCAGAGACGAGTGGTTAGGCGTACTCGGTCGGGAGTTGGTTGGGGTAAGGGAAGACATTTTGGACTGCGCTACTTTCTGACAAGCTGCCAAACAAAAAACAAACACATGCTCAAGTATCAAATGGAAACAAAAGATATTGATATTCTTTGCTAGTGATTATTTCAAACGAATATGCAACTGAAATGTCTGCACATGTATCAACTCTCGAATGTTTTTGACCAAGGTATCCAGGTGAAAAGTGCATGAAAACAAAGAAAATGGGTCATTTGCCCTAAAAATTGCCTCATTTTAACAACTTTTGGAGTCTCCAAATTGGGAGACTACCATCAAAATTGGAACAGTTGACAAGTATGGTATTGTTCTGAAGACACCCCCCAAAAATTAGTATCAGCAGGTTGCTGCCCCCTGTTGGTCTTCTGTGGAACTACCACTGCACTGTTAACACCATCTTTCATTTCAAAAGCAACTGGTAATTTCTCTGTATTGCAGATTCACAAATACGATAAGTATACTTTCTTCCAAATCCATTGGTGCTACATAAATACATTACTATTACATTTTTCTAAACCAATCTTTCTCTGCACGAGGATACTATACCAGAGTTCTATACGTCATTGACAGATCACACTGGTGTGCTGACAAACATTTCTATTTTAAGTACAATTATTGAAAATTCTTTTAAATGACAGTAAGCAGTATTAAAGTTGATGCTGCAACAGGTCTTGATAAATAGACATACTGAAATGATCAAAATGAAAATAAAATATAAAACAAAACTCTCACCATCCTGGAAAACTCGCTCGACGTTGAGTCCATATGTGGCACAGGTCTCATAGTATGAGCAACGTTTTAAGTCATTGGCAAGTTTGCGTGCTCTTGTGTCATCTATTACACGGGGATTGCTTTCACTGATAGCATCTGAAAGCACAACAAACATGACAATTTACCATTAAATGCTGATTTAACCCATTCCTGCTTGACATAAGATTGAGTCAACAGCCTTCCTCGGCATACACATTGGGTGCAATGTGCCTAATTAGTGCCACGGAAAGTTGTTGACCTGGACATTTTGGGGTGATCTGAGTGGAAAAGGGTTAACATAAACAGCATGGAACAAGAATTTGTCTATTCCTTTTCTATTTTCCTTTTTGTCAACAGATTCAGAGAACACTTGAATCTGTCAATGAAGGCATTTAACATTCAAACCTACTGATACATTTTACAGATGTCCAGTTCAGGGTGATAAACACAACAAAAATACTGAATTCTTTACAAACTTACTGTTTACAGATTTGAGATCTTTTTGTCCGGGGGGGTTAAACTCCTTGGCCATACAACTTCTCCAAGTAGAAATGTTCACAAAGTAAAGTAACATTTACAATCCAAAATTCAGCATAATTCACATTTGGTTTCGTTGTCTTGCAGCCTTTCATGTCACCAGACCAGCAACAAAAACAGGCCACTTCAAAAATTTCGCCAGGCTGGCTGTCTTATCAAGATGGTGCCCTTGCCCCTCTAGAGGCTTCAGCTCCCTTGAAGGGCCCTTGGGCGATACAGGGTACCTTTATCACAGTGTGTCAGGGGGTGGTCAGGAAGGGGTGTGGCACATTCTACCACGATAAGATGACCTGTGTCCCAGTTAAACCTGACCCCACAAACAACTTGCTCTAGCCACCATCTGAGAGGTTCCCACCTGTAAATCCACAGGTCGGACACAAACTCGCGGCAGTTTGTAAATAACACAGAACTATATCTAAGGCTTGACTACAAACTTCTGGGACTAGTTTTAATGTTTTTCACAGACGCAGCTGAGAAATGCTGGACAACAGACCTTGCATCATCGATTTTGCTACACTAAACCCCCATTACAATGACACTCACATAATTGACCTACTCACTTACTGACACAGGTTTCACAGGACTTTAAAAGTCAGTTACCTTTGTTAATTGACTCATGTATCTAATATATAGTGGTCCCTGTCACCAGAGAGCACCCCTACAGTGACAAAAAAAGTGGTCTCATAAGACAGATGGTCTTTCATGACAGGTATATTAACATGGGAATCTGAAAAGCGGTCTGTCATGAGAGGATGGTCTCCCACAACAGGGGTCTCTCGTGACAGGGACTACTGTACTGGGAATTCATCTACCTTCATTGTGTTATTTTTTCACTAATTTCGCCAATGCTTCAAAGCCACCAAAATGAGAGCCCAGTGAAAAAAAATTTTAACATGGCATGGACAGGAATTGTAACAAATACAGTGGTCCCAGTCTTAAGGGACCACTCCAATGAGAACACACTTTACTTCCTACTTTTCTTGTTATTTATACCTCCTATGAGAGACCACGTGTCTTGAGAGACCACAATTTGGTCATCCCAAGAGGTGGTCTTTCAAGGCAGGTTTCACTGTATAGTGAATTTGAAGTTTCAGTGAAAGGTCCAAAATGCAAAAATTGCCAAAATTAGAATCCATGAAAAAAATATATATTTACAGTACAGCAAAACCTGTTTTGAGAGACCACCCCTAAGGCAGGCTAAAAAAATGGTCACATAAGGCAGGTGGTCTCTCAATGGAGGTACAAAAACATGGGAGAGATAGCAAAAGGGACTTTGCAAATATGGCCTTAAAAGGCAGGTGGTCTTTATGACCGTGGTCTTTCAAAACAGGTTTCACTGTATTGAGATATTTGACACATTCTGCGGGGAGCAGCTGGTGTCATTATAGTGCAGTTTCACTGTGTAAGAAGAAGCACATGGAAGCTATCAGTGACCACGTTGTTAAAGCAGAGTTTGTCAAATCATTTTTCCCGTTATATTGAAAAAGCTTGAAATGGAAGTCTTTGTTTATCAAATAGGAAAGGTCAGTTACCAATTATGTGTGCATTCAGCTGAATGCACCATCCAATACACAGAATTCTTTGGGGCTAGAGATGTGTATTCCCATTGGATTGCATGTTAAATTAACCTCAAATAAAACAGCTACTTTTAAAGCTGCAAGAATAAAATGTATGTGAGCATTTTAGCTGCGTACATAAGTTTAACATACAAATTTTGCTGTTTCTGCCACAAGTGTTTTTAAATTTATTAAGCTGTAATTACAATGAAAAGTAATAGGAAATACACAACTCTTGCCCTGAGGACTGAAATGCCCTCTACAGGAGAGCAGTAGAAGCTTCTGCTCTTGCTCTCTCCTATTAATCCAACAGCCACAACCAAAAAACACGGCGTCAACAACAAAGTCAACGATGGATGGATGTAAGGACCGTAAGAAAAGGCCAGTAATGTACAGATGTGTTCTGGATCACTGTACTGTTCAGACTGTAATTTCTAAGTCTTTTAATATACGACTTTTTTAGTCTCAAAAATCACCATCCAGCCTCACTGTTCTTGTATAAACAAAGCTTAACTGGAAGCAGTGGTTGGGGGGGGGGGGGGGGGGGGAGGGGTATGCCTGATAGCAAATTTTGGTTCCATAACAAAGTGACTGACAACTGAATACCCATGTCAGGTTCAAAGTTTCTGTCAATCAATGATCCAGCCATGACCCTTGACCTCATCAGAGCCTTGTGACCCAGTTATGAGATATGACTGTTCGTCACCCTGGTAATGGCCTAAGCTCTTCCATGTGTCTCTGTGACAACACCCTCCAGCCATATCATGTGTTTAATGGGATATTAGGAGTCACTTCACATATAATATTCCTCTGTGCATAATGATTATTTGTCAATGGATATACATCAGCGTTTATATGAATACATAAACTGCCCTCATTCAGCATGTCAAATGGATTTCTTCATAAGGATCACCTCTCCTGAAAATTTAGCTGAACATTAACAACAATGGTACATTCAGATTCCTGATAAAATGACATTTTCAAACCAAGAACAGTCATATCAGCTGTTGAGTACCCTGGATTACTGTATGTGGGATTCCCCATTGCTGTTTCAAGACACGTAGATTTACTGAGGATGCAGTGTGATGCGCAGGGCCTTCTATACAGAAGGCACCCCTGAGGATTGATCTGAACACTGGAGCATACTAATATTATAGTTCTACTGTAATATGTGGTCCCATTATGTGTCTATAAATGCCATTTCATGCCATCATAGAGAGATCAAAAGTAGTCATGTACATTGGATCGCATAGTTTCAAAGGAACTGTGGGATTGACATTTTTGGATATCTATCTCTCTCCCCCACCCCCAAAACGAGACATTTCATAATAGTCAACTTTTTGGACATGTTCTAGGATAAAGATCAGAATGAATGGTCACAAATTTCTGATAAATGCACTATGATACTATTTTCATAAGCTAACATTTCCCCAGCATTACACTTCTCAAATTGGTTAAAAAGAAAGAATTTACAGCTTTGATTTCCCTAAATTGCTACTCTGGTAGCTAAAAATGCATTATATGTGTGATATTGACCCAGGCCTAGTTCATAAGGTACCCTCCCTCCCCCCCCCCCCCCCCCATACATGATATTGACCCGGGCCTACTTCCTTAGGTTCCCTCTGTGCCATATGCATGATATTGATCTAGGCCTACTTCCTTAGTTGCCTCCCCCCCCACCGACACACACCATATGCATGATATTGGTGTGGGCCTACTTCCTCCTTCCTTGAATCCCTACCCCCCCCCCTTTTTTTTTCCCAGTGCCTTTTTTACTGCTAACACTCTTTTGACAATTAAAAATACATAGTCATTTAGCAGTTTCTATATCAAATGTTATGTGCCTGGTATTTTGGCTTTTCCTTTATTACATATTTAAAAGCAAACCTAACACACACAGACTCACATGTGCCAGCTCACACTGAAGCTACTACAGTGCCACCTAGTGAGTAAACTTGGCTGCACACAGAATAAGACCTGATATTCTGCCTGAGCATTTATCTTTTTGGCCATTCGGCTCCTTTGTCTGCAAAAAACCCCACTAAGGTACATAATACTCAGACTAAGACAGGTACAGTGAAAACATGTTATAATGACACCATATGTTCCCGAAGAAATGTGTCAGATAACTGAACATGTCAGATAAATGAATCAAATAACAAAGAAAATAAACCTTTTCCCATGAAAATCTGTGGCATTATATTGAGTATGTCGGATATCTGAGTGTTGTAATGAGGTTTCACTGCACCAGTTTACCTGTTCAACAGTGCCACCTAGCAGTACAATGGTGGGCTGTTCTTTAATTTGTTCAAACTGCATGCTCAACTGAAAATGTACACATTGAAGCAAGTGCACGATGGACACATCCACAGTTTTGTTGGTATCTGTGTTATATAAATGTATGTGAACCACAAACAGTGTTTCCATTAGGATTTTTTTCAGGGGGTCACAAGAAGGGAAATTCAGGGAGAAAACTGAATTTCCACCAATTTTACATGTAAATAACAAGCCTTATGACACTTTGAAATTTTCTCAGTGGGTATTTCAGGTTTTGAAAGGGTAATATAACCCCATTTGGGGGTTAAAAGAAGAAACACTGACAAAAGAACTCAGCCGAACAAAACAGCTAGAGAGTAAAACCTGCCAATGTGAGTTCAAATTAATATTGACACATTGTGAAAATAACTATTTGGTATCTACAACAATATCCTGGTCATCATGAAAACATAAACCATGTTGAAATCTGCCGTTGGTGGTACATTAAACTTTTAAAAGGTATTAAAGATGAAGCTTCCCAAGTTTTTATGGTATTCCAGACTTTAAGGTAATGCTGGACTACCTCAGAAAAAATACTTGTGCTTTTCACTCCCTATGAACATGTCACAAACACATTCTCTTTATGCTACCCAACCGTAAGTAAAGATAATCAAGTGAACAAGGCATCCACTTTATAAAGGCATGTTATCATTGGTATTTAGCACCTCCTCAAAAGTGCCCTCTGTTGAGACATCCTGGAACAAGCATCAAAATGGGCAGCTCTTTGTGCTGTATTGATTCCAGCTACCAAATAATCCTGAGAGGTTTATAAACTTACTGTTACTAACAAATTATAAAAAATTACATAATAACCTATTTATGACAAATTGATCAATTTGTTATTACTATTTGGATAAAAATGCAGCAATTTTATCAAAATTCCAGGAAACCACAGTGCCGGTTTCAAATCTACATAATCTGAAATTATATACGCACATTATGCTATCATTTCCTGTTGAGCACGACAGAAACAGAGTGCAATAGGTCAGATGATATCTGTCAACTGATACGGTCCGATAAACCATTCCTAGTGCCTTCAATTGTGTGGTTAGGGCCCCAGGCCAGCTATGCAGAGCACACAGTGGTCTGCAAAACACAGCCTGCTCTGAACAACTATATTCTCACAGAACAGAAACCATGGGGGGGGGGGGGTTTCCCCTCCAAATTCAGAGCAGTTCAACCTGATCATGTCCTAAGCATGACATATGTGCATGAGATATGCACTCATTCTCTCACGTATACAGGTCCAAGAAGAATCACTGACTTTTGAAGACCATTTATATCCTTGCCACACTAGACAAATATCTTGGGTTCAGTCTGAGATTAACTCGAGAAACTCGCCACACTGTGAAATTTTACCCCGGGATGATATCAAGTTGGTGTCCAGGCAAACGCTGGATGATGAGGGTTCAATGCGAGATCTTGACTCGGGATGGGCTCCACAGGGGCTGTATCTGGTGACAGTGACCTGGCTAATAAGATAAACAGCTGCCCTTTGACATAAGCTCAGGACACTCCTGACCTGTCTCAGATTAGTATCGACAGTGTGGCCACAACAACCCGCATGCATCTGGAACCACCCCAGGAGATCAGACTGTAATGTGGCAAGTTCTCTCAAATTAACCTGCCCCGGGTACTTCCCGAATCATTATCTTGGGTCTAAATTTCACAGTGTGGCCGAGTTTCTCGAATTAACCTCGAAATGAACCCCAGATACTTGTCCAGTGTGGTAAGGGTATAAGTGTTTCTGTTAACCCCCAAATGGGGATATCGTACCCTTTCAAAACCTGACATACCCTCTGAGAAAATTGTAAAGGGTCATAGGTCTTGTTTATTTGCATTGTATTTGTGTCTTTTTGTCCAGAACCACTTCCTAGTAGTCATTACCCTATTCCGCAGTCCAAACTCTTTACTCTCCAAAAGCTAACCTGTCCATGTCTAACCTATATATACATATGGAATTACTATTGTCCATATTGCACATGTTCCTGTGTAAAATTTTGTCCATGTAAAATTTGTGAAAATCTAGTCTTCTCCCCTGAATTTCCCACCCTGTGACCCCCTGAAAAAAATCCTAATGGAAACAATGTGCATGGTCAACTTTATGACATTTTAGTACCAGTGTGTCCAACTGTCATCTGCTTGAACAGACCTTGTAATGATCTGCTTCTCAAGACTTCAAATTGTTGCAATCAAAAAAAAAAAAAAACATCTGGAAAGGAACGCTATTGGCCTGTTTATATACATGTACTCTGTTTAGCTGCTGTGCTTTCTATGAAAGGCACAGAAAAAAAAATAGTGTAAAACTAATGTCTAGTATACATGATGTGATCAAAAAGCATAGTACCTACACAAGATTTAAATGACACCAGCCACACAACTGTGAGCTTACCACACACTGGGCCCAGTCATCCATTATCCACCTGCATACATACACAGCAAGTCACTCTCATAGGAATGATCAACTGATGGACAACCCCCATCCCCACCCCCACTCCCACACAGCACAAGTCACTCTCATAAGAATACTCAATTGAGGGAAGCACATATAAATGATACTTAGTTCATACATCATTATATTATTCCAAAGACATTTCACCACAACCAAACTGAATCTCCTTTCCCGACCAATGCTCCCTCAGCTGAAGCCTGCCCTAGCACTACAGTGACGAAAATTTATCCAAATTCCACATCTTGTATGAAAAATCCATGGTAACTCAATTTAACTCATAGACAATGGACCTACAGTTAAACCAAAACGTCTGCTCAAGAACTGTTGGGTCAGAGTTCTGACAGGAATTGGATTAGGGGTGGCACAGTGAGGCAAGCGAAGAGACATTTCTCTACAGACTTCACAGTGAGTGCACAACCACTGCACAAGGTCCCCATATACTTTTGATATTTTTTTTATTTAATATCTCTTGGACTAAGCCTGGCAATGAATGCAAGCTGCTGCCCATGTAATTCCCCAGAGGTGGCACGCTAAAGCATTACGGGCAGAAATGCATGCTTTGTAACCCATTAGGGAGTTGATCCACATCAGCTATCAAGCCATCTTTACCGTGCCATTGGTAGGCCTCCACGCATATAAAGCACTTACCAGTCACTCTGGACACAGCCTGTCTCCTATACTTCAACCTTTCTGACCGACACTAGCAAAAAAAAGCGTAAAATATCTTTGGCAACAATCTGGACAGAGCACCATGGACGAGGCTACCAGAATAACACCCTCCATATCGATGACAGCTATCGGAAAAGTACCCTTCACCTGTATGAGAGCTCTCCGAACAGCATCCATCGAGATGAGAGCTATCAGAACAGTACCCTCCATCTGGATGAGGGCTATCAGAATGGCACCCTCCATCTGGATGAGAGCTATCAGAATGGCACCCTTCATCTGGATGAGAGCTATCAAAACAGCATCTGTCTGGATGACAGTTACCTTGCATCTGGATGAGAGCTCTCAAACAGCACCCTCCATCTGGATGAGAGCTATCAAAACAGCACCCTCCATCTGGATGAGAGCTATCAAAACAGCACCCTCCATCTGGATGAGAGCTATCAAAACAGCACCCTCCATCTGGAGGAGAACTATCAAAACAGCACCCTCAATCTGGAGGAGAACTATCAGAATGGCCCCGTCCATCTGGATGAGAACTCCCTTCATCTGGATGAGAGCTACCAGAATGGCTCCCTCCATCTGGATGAGGGCTATCAGAATGGCACCCTTCATCTGGATGAGAGCTATCAAAACAGCATCTGTCTGGATGACAGTTACCTTGCATCTGGATGAGAGCTCTCCAAACAGCACCCTCCATCTGGATGAGAGCTATCAAAACAGCACCCTCCATCTGGATGAGAGCTATCAAAACAGCACCCTCCATCTGGATGAGAGCTATCAAAACAGCACCCTCCATCTGGATGAGAGCTATCAAAACAGCACCTTTCATCTGGATGAGAACTATGAAGATAAGAAGTATCAAAACAGCACCCTCAATCTGGAGGAGAACTATCAGAATGGCACCCTCCATCTGCATGAGAGCTATCAGAATGGCAAGCTCCATCTGCATGAGAGCTATCAGAATGGCACCCTCCATCTGGCTGAGAGCTATCAGAATGACACAAAACCTTTCACTGTTCGAAAACTCAAAAGCACCATCTGCTTAAATATATTTACATCAGTTCACTTTTCATGGACACCTTTTCAATGAGCAATGACAGGCCTATAAACGATAACATGCACAAGGTCAACAGCTTTCCGCAGCATAGAGTCTGACCCATCACCCAACCCACATCACAGCACAGAATCTGACCCATCACCCAACCCACATCACAGCACAGAGTCTGACCCATCACCCAACCCACATCACAGCACAGGGTCTGACCCATCACCCAACCCACATCACAGCACAGAGTCTGACCCATCACCCAACCCACATCAGGCAAAGCTGTTGACTCAAGTCTTATTCTAACTGGGAAAGAGCAGTAACCCTCTGTCTGAATCTCATGTTTTCATCTATTGACAACTTGTATCTGATAATGGACAAATAACAGTCTGTTACTTTTACATAAACGCTATGGGAAAGTAATTCTTACTGGACAGGGGTCATAAGTTTACTTGGGCCTTTCTAGGGCTATAAACACCAACAGAAGACAACCAATCCTAAAATAACAAGCAGTCAGACACACTACCTCCACTCATATTTACTGCAAGCTTAACATTGATGGGCCACTTAAGTAGCTTTTATACATATTGATGATGTCTTCATAGCCTACTGGAGACACAAGATTTCTTTGTGCCAAAATAAATAGAAGACTATTATTCACACTGGTTGCCCCATAAAACGTGAAAGTATTTTATGTATACTAGTCTGGGAGTTCCACAAGCAAACATTTCAGTCAGTTAATTGCTATAGCTATCACTATTTACATAGGGTAACCTGCAACAGGTGAAAGTAGCCTACAAGACATACATGAGAGCTCAGCTTACTAACTGGTATAGCCAAAAGGTCATATGATATTTAAGTAGCATTTTTAACCTTCTGTCCCAAATCAGTATGGTACAAACTTTAATCTCCCTATTTTTGCTCATAGTCTACTTTATATCAATGACACTTTTTTTTTTTTAAAATCTTTGAGACAACTTGTAGATCGCCATTCCTGACTTGAAAATGATCTGATTGAAGCCAGCCACAATGGACCTTAATCTTATTATGGTGCACACCCATGTAAACTGTCAATTAAGCTGATTTCATGTTATTTTACAGTGAGTTTCTATCAATAACAACATGTAGGTGCCCTTCGGTTTTCATTTAAAATGTAAGTAGGATGAAGGTTAAGGGAGGTCCCAGTATAATGGTACAGCACATAATTTTGCCCTTGTACAGTCTACAGAAAATAAAGATGTGCAAATAATGTCCAGTATGATATACAGAAGACCAGAGGGCTTTCAGTACATTGGCAAGGAAAATAAAATGACCACATACGCCAGTAGAAATTCCCTTTATCCTACTGGGTCCCGACTGGAGGGTTAAAATAGAAGGTGGAAATAAACAATCAACAATGTACTTTTTAGGGATGGTTCAACATTTTCATCATTTTTTAATTAATACTTACAGTATACAAGGGGGAGGGGGTTAAAATGGTCTGTACACTTTCACAGAATATGGAAAATGATGGTTAAATTGTGGCCTATTTTGTGCAATTTGGTACAGTTTTTTGGGGGAAAATCATCATATTTAAAGTACTAATGGGGGTGGGATGTCATGAAATTTAGTACCCTAAGTACTTATTCAAAAATGATGACAATGTTGAACTATCCCTTAATCATTTCGTTGAAAGTAGCAGATCCAGGGGAAGCAACTGCCACCTTCGGGTTGTGAAAACTCAGCGCCCCATCTCTGTCTCTCCATTTTTTTTTTCCATGGCACCTTCATGACAGTTCAAACACTTGTTTCGAGATTATAGGTCATCTCCACTGACCACTTCAATGAATCTTTGTCACAACTGTCAGCAGTTAAAGGCCTCCACAATGTCACAATAGCCACCAATATCCCTCAAAGACAGTACTTTGGTGACACTACTGCCTCAAGGACACCGTTCTCTGGAGTTTTCATTCTTTCATTTCTCTAACTATTAACAGCCTGGTCTGCCCACTTATTTCACACGCCCAAGCGGGCAGTCACTCTCCATTTTTCTCCTCATGACCTTTGACCTGGATTGTACCCATACACATATCCAACCCAATAAGACACTTAGACTCATGGCACTTGTAGCTCTGTGCACTTGAGAAAACCTTTTAAGTTGATTGCGGTGAAAAGAGAATACAACCATGGTATTCAAACCTATGCTTTCACCCAGCTAAAAGAGATAATCACGAATCAGGAACATCTAATGTGCTATCATGTGCTATCATTGTCCGCAGCAAAAATTTCACCACCTTTTATTTGTCAAAATACGAAGCAGCAGCAACTTTTGGGGTGTGGGAGGCCAAGCACATGTTGTGATCATCTAAGTTACCAGTGACAAGTGTGACCTTCCAGTCAACACAGCCTGCTAATATAACATTAACTCTTTGTGCCAAAAATGTCAGGCCTACAGACACAATCTGTGCGACCAGTTTATGCAACAAGACCAAAAAAATACTTTAAGCTTTTCTCTCTTGAATTGACACTTGAGTCAACAACTTTCCTTGGCATGAGTTGGGCACTTATGCTACAGAAATTTGTTGACCTGGGGCATGTGATCTTGATAGGGCTCATCTACAATTCTCAGTCCAAATAGTTTTTCATTACTGTTGAAATTAGTTGAAAACACTGAAGCAGACGACATTTGACTACCAGTTAGTTTTGGCCAGTTTAAGGGGGGAAGGGTTAAGCAACAAATAAGAAACCTTACCTTGTGTCCCAACCAGTATCAGGGGAACTTCTGCTGTGTTTCGATAGTGTGCCATTTTGGCATAATAGCTGTAGATGGCGTTAAAGCTGAGCTCATTCTCCAGGCTAAACACAAAGATGACGGCGTCCACCCAATGCGTGAACTAAAACAGAGTTAATGTTTGTTTTTTAATCTTATACTGAAACATAATCATGGTCTTCTTGCCTTCAATCTGCACAGTGTCAGAATTACAACTTGGCATATGAATATACAATGTAAATGTCTATTTGTCACAAGTAACATTTCTAAATATTTCTACATCAATTCAACTACGAAATAAGTGCCAAGAAGTGGCTGTGTCCACATCTACTGCACACATCAAGGACACACTGACCATACTTTTAAATCATTTAAACCTTTTATACAGATATCTTGGCAATACACATGTATGTAACTGTCATCTCAGTTTACTATGTATGACTTGCAACTTTTTACAGACTCAGTACATTTATTTCTAAAGGTTTAACCAGTGAGAATTACACGTATTTTGAAATAAGAGTACCGGTATTAAAATATCACAAAGAAGCCATAATATGTAAATATAAATATATATATTTTTAAATATCCCAAAGTTGCCATAATATATCTATATATATATATATATATATATATATATATATATATATATATATATATATATATATATATATATATATATATATATTTAAATATCACAAAGTAGCCATAATATATATTTTTCAATCTACATGTACATGGATATACAATGAAACTTTGCTTGACATATTAGCCACAAGGATGGTCAATAGTGGTCTCTTAAGTTATGATGGAATGTAATAACGTATCCAGAAAAGGCAGTCTGTCATTCTGGAATGGATTCTCGACACAGGGACCAGTGTCTGTACTGTGGGACCACTGCGTCTGTACTGTGGGACCACTGCGTCTGTATTGTGGGACCATAGTTGTGTCTGTACTGTGGGACCACTGTGTCTGTACTGTGGGACCACTGCGTCTGTACTGTGGGACCACTGCGTCTGTATTGTGGGACCATAGTTGTGTCTGTACTGTGGGACCACTGTGTCTGTACTGTGGGACCACTGCGTCTGTACTGTGGGACCACTGCGTCTGTATTGTGGGACCATAGTTGTGTCTGTACTGTGGGACCACTGTGTCTGTACTGTGGGACCACTGTGTCTGTACCGTGGGACCACTGTGTCTGTACTGTGGGACCACGGGACCACTGCGTCTGTACTGTGAGACCACTGTGTCTGTACTGTGGGACCACTGTGTCTGTACTGTGGGACCACTGTGTCTGTACTGTGGGACCACTGTGTCTGTACAGTGGGACCACTGTGTCTGTACTGTGGGACCACTGTGTCTGTACTGTGGGACCACTGTGTCTGTACTGTGGGACCACTGCATCTGTACTGTGCTGATCAAATGTGTACATACAGTTCCAGTCCCCCTCTTGTGAGGCCCCTCTCATGAGAGGCCACCCCCTCTATAAAGAACACTTTTCCATGCAGCAAGGACAGTGTTTTCATTATATTTTATCCCTAAAAACAGGCCACCGCTCCCAGGATGGGCAAAACTGCTCGGACTCTCCTAAACCAAAGTTTACTGAGATTTGAAAGTAAAACACGACACAGCACCATAGACGGCCTTCTCCGCCGCCATGGCCCTTGTCTAGCTTTTATACATTTCTCTCATAAGGCCACATTTTTGAGGGATGGCCTTATGAGACGGGGATCACTGTATCGTATTTTGCTGTGTCTGATATTGGTCCATGTTGCTGATGATACCAATATGTGAATAAATGATAAAACTGGCATTCCTGTGTCCCCATGACAACCCAGTGTAACCATGGAAACAATGACTCACCTGCATCTCTGGTTGGCCGCCTTCATCCCGGATAAGAAGCAGATAGCTCTGTCCATCGATGACCACCTCCTTCTTGAACCTCCCACCTACAAGATCAACATAGGTCCATCAAATACACCACTCGCATGTTTACCTCCATTTGATCACACAAAATGTTGTCCTCTGAGCATATTTCCATTGCTAGGGATTGTTATTCTACAATCACTAGTGTAGGTCCTGATGACCCACTTTTCATCTTCTGGAGAAACTTAGTGGGTCAAATGGTTAAAATATTAGCCTGGATGGGGCGTGGTCAACTGGATGTTCATTTGACATCTTGCTCTTGGTAAACGTTTGGCTTTGGCCAGACAATGCAGGAATTAACCCTTTCCCCCTTAAACCAACAACAACCGGCTGGTGGTCAAATGTCGTCTGCTTCAGTGTTTTCAACTGATTGCGACTGTAATGAAAAAAAAATTGACTGGGAATTGTAGATGAGACATATCAAGATCACATGCCCCAGGTCAACAGTTTTCTTTGGCATGAGTTGGGCACTTATGCCAAACCCATGCCAAGGTGAGCTGTTGACTCAGTCTTAATTCAAGGGAGAAAGGGTTAAAAGGACTGTCCTTTCTGCATCCTCTTTTACATTTTGCATTCATCTGCCATACAAGTTGCACGCCTTCAAAGAACCCCAAACAGTTTATGAGATCTCTCTTAAATTTTACTTTCAATGAAACAGATCTGAATGCAAATTGTAGACAAGCCTTGTAAAAGTACCAAGAGCTAGTCAATGGCTTTGTTTGACACAAATTCGAAGCTAAAACCAAAGAAATCTTTTGATTTGACAGTCTTAATCAAGGAGAAGAGTTAATGATATTTTGCCTTTTTTAAAAATATATTTTGTTAAAACTCTAGCAGTACAATGTGCCTGCAGCTTACCCTCTGGTGACTCCTCCTGCATGTACGACCCCGTCAGATAACGATGGACCAGCGCTGACTTGCCACTGTTGATCGATCCCAGGATCCCCTGTAAACACAACACCATCTTGCATCCCAGCTTCTATCAACAATTATACTTGTATATCAAAACTATTATCCAACTATAGTTAAACTGCAGATTACAAGAAATAATATTGTCACATCAGTATTACACAGTGCTTTATCTGCAATATATTAGTTACAGTAGAGTCTGCTTAAATTTTGAAATACAGGTAGAGTGGTGCCTGCAATTTAACACCACCCTTAATGCAAGACACAGAGTGGTCACATATAACAGGTGGTCTTTTACTGCAGGTAAGCTAGCAAAGAAATTAAAGGCCACTCTCTTAAAACGGCGGTCCTGAAAACTAGTGCAGTCTTCCATGAGAGGTGGTCCTAAAAACTAGTGCGGTCTTCCATGAGAGGTGGTCCTAAAAACTAGTGTGGTCTTCCATGAGAGGTGGTCCTAAAAACTAGTGCGGTCATCCATGAGAGGTGGTCCTAAAAACTAGTGCGGTCTTCTATGAGAGGTAGTTCTAAAAACTAGAACGGTCTTCCATGAGAGGTGGTCTTAAAAACTGGTGCGGTCTTCCATGAGAGGTGGTCTTTGGAGCAGGTACCAGTGTAGAACAGTTTTATACTGAGATGGTAGAATGCATGTTCCAGTTTACAACAGTCACAGTACACTTTTACCACATAAATATTCCATACTAGAGCACTATTATTCTGTACTATTAAAATATTGAGTAAAATCTGGCTTGCACGATCATTAAGTTAAAATAGCAATCACGCATACATACATTAAAGTTATAATAGAAGACTTGTGAAAACAATCTGAAGCAAGTGCGTTTTATTTCCTGCTGGGATCTAAGTTTCCTTTAACAAATCTTTGAACTGTCAATCACAAATCTGCAACATAGATCCAATTTTCTGGCTGTTTTACCTCAAATGACAAAAAAAAGTATTCTTTGAAATCAAAT
Organism: Hermodice carunculata; assembly: GCA_964020975.1. Taxonomy (NCBI): domain Eukaryota; kingdom Metazoa; phylum Annelida; class Polychaeta; order Eunicida; family Amphinomidae; genus Hermodice; species Hermodice carunculata. The sequence goes on from OZ026627.1 coordinate 7,554,714, forward strand.
CCATTGAAATCTACATTCAGGAGCCCATGGTACATTACAGGCCTCCGCTGCCCCGATTCTGCCCCGCCCCGCCCCATAACTCTTGCTGAAAAGGATACTACAAACTGGGAACAGTAACACTTCACAGACTCTATGTCTCCCAATGAAGCTGGGAATGTCCCACTTTGTGTGGAGGCTCCCTAACACAGGATAGAGTTCCGGACCCTACGCATTGGTAATCATCAAAATCATCTCCCACTTTGTTAACAGTGCTAACCATGTTAACTCATTCCACCCTGATAGAAGACTGAGTCAACAGCTTTCCTTGGCGCGCTCTGGGCGCATTGCGCCCAGAGCGCGCCAAGAAAAGCTGTTGACCATGGGCATATAATTTGGAATGATCTTCCATGCAAGTTTCATCCAAAATATTGAAAAATAATCCCTAAATTAGTAAAATACAATTAGCAGACGACATTTAGATATTAGCGGGAAAAAGCGTCATCAGGGTGGAATGAGTTAAATGATTCTAAGGCTCCTGCTTTTTGTTTCCATTTTTGCCAAATCGTTCCATTGTCTCCACTGTGCCAATTGGAGCCAAACAAAAATTGCATAAATTTGCCTACTTCCTGTTTTTTACATAGTGCACATTAAATGAAAAGGCTCTCTCTCTCTTTTTTTTTTGTTTTTTCTTTTTTTTTTTTGTTGTTGTTGTTGTTGTTGTTGTTGTTGTTGTTGTTGTTGTTGTTGTTGTTGTTTGGAACCACTTAAACCTCTGTTGAATTATTTTGCACAAGATTAACACTTGTGTTTTCATTTTTGTCAATTTACAGTTTTTCTTTTATGTGCCTTGTCCCTGTGTCACAACAGGCTGCCACGATGTACAGAGCAGGTTGATTACTCAGCCAATTAGTTCCTCTTTGGCCACCAGGTACGCTGTACTTTGTTCAAGGTTTTCACAAAATTTAGATGCAGATTTTCAACACCAACAACTTACCAGTTTGAGGTCGGGAACAGATCGGCTTAGAGTCCATTCTTGACTATTTACAAAGGAATCTGCAAGAGAAAGATTGTCCATCAATAAATACTGACTGAAGTATGTATTTACGTATATATATATATATATATATATATATATATTTGAAACATGCAACATGGCAATTCATTAATTAATTACTTCTGCTCAATACATTTGGCGCCACCTGCTCTCATACAATGTATTTTTGATGGTCACATTATACATTTAATGAAAAACTCCATGAACTCAATCTGTGGGTCAGTTAATGTTTGAAGCAAATATTTTTGATTACTTTACTTGCTTTTTGTACATGAGGCAAGTTTGAATACAATCTACTCTGAGAGTGGACCTTTTATCTACTGATGTGGACGTACAATCAGAATTTGGACAGTACTCCCAATAGATTTGAAGCAGGAATGAACAGTTAGACATGTTGGTTCACCCTGGGTTTGTGCTGATCACTTTGACCACAAACAAGTCTCTAAGTGGCTGACTTGGCATTTTCTCATGTACTATAAAGGAAGTAATCTGCCCTTTCCAATCTTGTTTCCACACAGGTCAGACTAATGGTCTTCATTAAATTGCCTTCTGTCCACAAAACCAGGCACAAACAGCCTGTAGCCTTGTCTCTCTTTGATTTCCACACAGGAGTGATTGATGAAAAGGCTTCAGGATATTTGTAAAAATAAATTCTGCATCACCTTGTCATTCCAAGACAAACAACACATCAAAGAATTTGTTTTACACCGATGTTGGCATCACAGTACATTATACGTACAACTCATTCATAGAAATGATGACACTCATATGTACACAGAAGTTCTATATATCAACCTGGCCAAGAATTTCATATCACAAAAGAGTTACTTAATCCATATATAGTATGGCATTGACAAAATATTTTGAGAATATATATTGCTATTTGTGTGTACACAACAAACCAATGGATACATTCATGCCATGCATGCACAGTGTACGCATGTTACAGTGAAACCTCATTATAACGACACCAACTGTTGCCTGCAAAAAGCGTCTGATATCTAAACATGTCAGACAAATGAGTCGAACAGCACAGGAATTTAACACCAAGTCCCTCAGAACTTTTGTTGTTCAGGCAAATATGTCACATAGTTGAGTGTTTTTATTATGAGGTTGCACTGTATCAGGGAGGCTTCCAACAAAGAAGATGATACAATTCACAACATAGACAGCAAGCACTCACCTTTTATATCCTGTTTGTGTGTTAACTATATTTCCAAGATGGTCTCCAGAGATCCAGACATAAGAACCACCACAAAACCTTACACATTTTAACCCTTTTACTACCATAAAAGCATTAAGTGTTAAGCCATAAACTTCACCTGAATTGTACATGCTGAACATCTGCTAACATTCTGTGGTACCAACCAGATGTCTTTGTTGCAAAGTGGAACACTCACTTTGAGAGATTTTTTTTCTCCCTTTTTCATGGGCAATGGAGGATTGTTGAAATTAAATATAAACTAAATTTGGACCAAGTCTCCTGATGGACCCTGGGTGCAGGGGGTAGGTTTTCATGTATAATCAGAGGCCACAGGTAAATCTGCAGTCATATTTCTGTGACTTGCTTCTTTAACAGAACTAAGTGTATTTTTCTTTCCTGCAAGTGGAAATGAGATAAGTCATGACGAACACATCTTTGACGTGCCTTCCACATGGACAAATCTAAATCAGTAAAGAGAAATGGAAGAATTTGTTCTGTGTTGGGGACATGCCTGTAAGCATCATGTTAACCCAAACAAAATACTTTCTAACAACTGGCATTTGGTCACCATGGCGATATATTAAGAAACTATGACAAGTGGTGGCTGTTATGTACTGGGTATGAACCTGGCTATGTAATCAATTATATAACCTCCACTCACCTTGACAGCTGCCAGGCCACCACATGAAGCAGGACAGTGTGACATGGACTTGTACAGCATGACATGGACTTGTACAGTGTGACATGGACTTGTACAGTGTGACATGGACCTGTACAGCGTGACATGGACCTGTACAGCGTGACATGGACCTGTACAGTGTGACATGGACCTGTACAGTGTGACATGGACCTGTACAGTGTGACATGGACCTGTACAGTGTGACATGGACCTGTACAGTGTGACATGGACTTGTACAGTGTGACATGGACCTGTACAGTGTGACATGGACCTGTACAGTGACACGCTTAGTGTACAGTGTGACATGCTACCAGTACAGTGTGACATGCTACCTCTACAGTGTACATGACAAGGACCACATGACTGGAGCCTGTGCCTGTGCCTGTGCCTGTGCCAGGCTGCTGGCACACTCCTGTGATGTGCAGGGACACTGGCCACATCATGAGGGTGCTAACAGCAGCCAGTCACAGGTGACAGCTGGTGGCACTTTGTTTGGTGTTTGTTCTTGCCAAGCATTTCTCTGTTTAATGATGGTCCGCAGATATTGAAGAGAAAGCCTGTCATTTTCACATTTGGAATGGAATTGAGGGAAGGGCGAGAGCAGGGGTGGGAGTGGGGGTCTGGATATGAGAGTGTTTTTGTTTTTTTCTTTTGTTAATGCAGCTTTAGTTTCCAGTTTTCTGGTCTATGCATACATTCAAAATAAAGAAACATTATTTTGTTTGTTTATTCATTTGTTTGTTTGTTTGTTTGTTTTCTTTTTTTATGAGAGTCGCTAGGTCCCTGTTGTTTGGCCTATGCATGCATCCAAAGCAAAAATGCCCCCTGCTATTCCTATGCTCTTGATGACAGCACACTTACAATACTGCTGACAACTTCAACAGTTAATGATCATCATAATGACAAAAACAGCTATGACGATCATGTTTTTGTTAAATGAGATTGTGTGTAATACTAATCTAGAACTTACATACGTACAATGTGCCTCTTAAACTTTCAGCAATGAGTGGGTCAAGTGAAAAACGGAGATGATGGGACTAAAGTTTAATCTTTGTAACATGAATGAACAAGCAGTCAAGTATTTGTGGGCAGCAAGTCGCTGTGTGAAGAAGAATAAAAAAATGTTGTTAGAACATTTGTAGATGTCTGTCACAGCTGTGTAGTACACTGTAACTCAACCCATAAACTGTCAGGCACATGTACCTGTCCCATCCACCCTCCCACTGCCAGGCACATGTACCTGTCCCATCCACCCTCATTGTCAGGCACATGTACCTGTCCCATCCACCCTCACTGTCAGGCACATGTACCTGTCCCAGTCACCCAGTCAGGCACAGGTACCTGTCCCATCCACTCCCACAGTCAGGCACAGATACCTCTCCAATCCACTTCCACAATGTCAGGCACATGTACTTGTCCCATCTACTCCCACAATGTCAGGCACATGTACTTGTCCCATCCACTCCCACATCTTAACACCACAATCACTCAGTCCTCCTCACAAAGGCTACATTAATTCTTCTGGTATTACAGTGGTTCCCCTCTTATAAGGCCGCTCTCAACAGAGGCCACCCCTCTTGAAAGGCCGGCATTCTTGTGCAGAGAGTATGGTATTTCCACTATATTCTCCCCCTCAAGAGAGGCCACCCCTCTTATAAGGCCACTTATTGGCTGCATTTGGGGTGGCCTTATAAGAGGGGGACCACTATAGTCATGACAAAATCCATGCACATCCAAACTCCTTACAGGAAAGCTTTCAGTCAAGTGGTAGTGTGTCTATTTTCAAAGCGCTATGGGAAAGGACTGGTCAAAGTCAATTAATATCTTTCCTTGCCAAAGAAAGCTGTTGATTCCATCTCCAACTACGCACTGAAAGGGTTACTTGTAATCTCCAGCAAGAGAAGCAAGCATCTGTTTGGGGAATCAGAGAGGCACCGTGTCAGCTGTTCAGCTGGCTACATTGTACAACAATTTTTTTAACACAGTCTCATAAATCAGTCTCACAGACACTTAATATGAGCAATGAAAATGTCCTGGGCCCAGGATACAGCATACACACACATCAGCATTACTTTTTTTTTTTTTTTTTTTTCCCAGGGAGGGATATGAAACAGGCTGTTTCCACATGAAAAGACGCTTTCAGAATGATTTCCTTCACGTACACTGTGTATTCATACACATATAAACCTCGTTTTGTTTATAAACATAAATGTGCATGGTGTTTGTATGCACAGAGGTATTTCCTCAGAATTGCACATTTTTCTTTGTTGTATGTCTAGGCTAGGTCATATAGACTGTTTACAATGCTACAATGCAGTGTCTCCCGCCTGTGGCTCTTGTGGGCATATTTGCATTTCTTAGCAAAGAACAAAGACAACGCTTTGAGACGTTTTTCCTTTGTGCGACAGTCTTGGTTGGCCCCAGTCTGAAATTATGCACATAATTTTCTTTCTTTTCACACTAAACAAATAAAAGTACGAGTCCCCTGCTATTTTTATTTACATTTCCTGGTAATCTTGATGGGCCACTTAAATGTTTTCTAAAAAATCAATTTGTTTAATAGCATGCAAGTTCTGAAAATGTTAACATAATGAAAGTGCGCAATGGGCAAACCTTGTGTCCAAATCAGGAAGCAACAATTCACATAAACAGTTTGTTTATGATAGAACCCTCGACAATTAAACCAACAAGGAGATTCCAAATGACTGGAGGTCACTATCATGCTGTGTGATCACATAACTATACAACATTGTTTACCTCTCAACCAAGATACAACAATCACTCTCCTCTTTAAGTTGTTTAGTCATTCCATGGTGTTGTCTGACTACCAAGTGCATACACACACTTTTACAACAAAGATTGGATATTCAGATTCTTATAAAAATGATTTTCATTCCAGCAACACTTTCGCTTTTAAATCTTTCTGTGCCAAGTTTTGAGAGAGTTAATTCACTCCATACTATGGTCACAGGTCTTGGTCAGTGGTTCTGACCTGTCTGGCAAGTCATGCTACAGCTGCCCTTGCGGCAGCTGCAGCATGACTTGCCAGGCAGTGCCAGGACCACTGACTTAAGGCTATAGGCATGCTGGTACTTGAACGAAAGGTCTTTTCATGAAGAATTTAAATATGCAATTGTCGTCTTAAATCTTGGTCAATTTACAGAAAATCAAGAAATGGTATGGAATGAGTTAACAGCTTCCACTGGTGCCCTATGGATACAATGAGCCCTTTGGATACAATGAGCCCTTTGGATACAATGAGCCCTTTGGATACAATGTGCCCTATGGATACAATGAGCCCTTTGGATACAATGTGCCCTTTGGATACAATGAGCCCTTTGGATACAATGTGCCCTATGGATACAATGAGCCCTACGGATACAATGAGCCCTTTGGATACAATGTGCCCTTTGGATACAATGAGCCCTTTGGATACAATGTGCCCTTTGGATACAATGTGCCGGAAGCACAGGGAGTAAAGCTACTGAACTGGACCATTCTTATGGTCTCTTTTACTACAGACACGCTGGTACTTGAAGTTGAACAAAAGGTCAGTTTACAAAGAATATGAATCTAGTCTCCTTGTGTAAATTCAAATCACATTGACTTAGAATTATCAAAGGTGGCATTGAAAGAGTTAAGAGCTTCCCAGCACAATGCACTCTTTTAAAAGTGGACTGTTAACACTTTGAGGCCTAACATTGATGGCTCAAATTACATTTTTTGCACTGAAAATTACCAGATTGTGTCTGGTATCTTTTCTTTTCAGTGACTAACATGGCATTAGGCCTAGTTAATCTTCTTCCTCAGCTCACTTTGGCTGTGCCCGGTGTGTGACAAAGAATACTGCTGCCTCAGTTCCTGTGTGTTTGTTCCATATACCATGGGCTTTTATATTGTTCAAATCTATTTTCAAAATTATAGCTGAATAAATATGCAATGTAAATATTATTTAAAGAAAATGAACCACTCAAAGTTAAATACTTTTATTGTGTTCAACTTATTTGACGACCTCATCAGCAAGTTAGTAACCATGCCTATTTGCAACTTTACAGATTCAAATAGCTCTGATAATCGTAAATCAATAAGCGTGATATATAATAGTTTCATTTGTTCCCTTTTAATATTTATGAACCTGAAATAAAGCTATTGTACAAGCTATTATCCGAAATTTCTTGACCACTGTTTTTGACAAATAGTGTTTTGCTGGTAGTTAGACAAAACATATTGATGTTAAGAACTACTGTACTAACAGCCCTGCAATAAACAAAGCACGCTACAGCTGGGAGTAAAATGGACACTGCCGCACAATTCGTGAATATCATGAAAGCTAAAGACAGGCACAGATGGAAACCCAGGACAGAGGCAGGATTTAACCCCCAGATACCTAATACCACTCATCTGCAAGCAACTTTTGCCCACTAAAAATTACCACAAATATGGTCCAATATCATAATTTTATTGTGATTATTTTTCATCAAGAAAGATGTATGATTTGTCCACAACTTTCCAAGTTGCACTCTGATTGCACTGGGACCAAAGTGCACCACTGAAAGCTGTTGGACTTAGTCAAACAAGCATTAAAATCATCCTTCTCTTTTCACGTCATCCAGTTTGCCTTTACTCTTTAAGTGCCAAATTTTGGAATGAGTCAACAGCTTTTCTCGGTGCGCAATGCACCCAATGCATGCCGAGAAAAGCTTTTGACCTTCGATATTCTCTCTGGAACTATAGGCATGCAGATACTTGAATGACAGGTCTTTTTTACGAGGAATATGAATCTGACATCCTAATGATTTTTCAGCCTAGTTTCACTTTAGTAAATTAACTTTAGATGTGATTGGCACTGAAAGAGTTAAAATTGTGGTACAGTGTACTGTTAAAAAAAATATGGAAAATAAAGAGAAAACGAGGCTCACAGGCCTAGTGCTCTGCTGACTAGTAATGTATTACAATAATATAAAAACTGGAAATAAAACAAGAGCATACTGGGTAAACTAATGTGTTTATAGTTCCAATTGTCCTGATCTGGAGGCTCAATTCTATTTGCCTTGATGTCCAAGCTACACTATACGCCATTACAATATCACCTCTTTCAACTTTACAGGCTTGGTGACCTTAAAAAAAAATAGGTCAAGGTCTATCCACTACAAATTATCTATAAATACGTCCTATAAATTTGGCATGTCAAACTTAGTAAGTTTTCAAAATACGGAATTTCATATCTTTCAACACATTTGGGTTCACGATTTCATTCAAATAATACGGGGTGTCGCCAGTGTCATATGCAACCAAGAATTTTGACCTCCCCCACAATCCCACAAAATTTTATGAAGATCTACCACTGATTAAAGATGCTAGAGTGGTCACAAGATTTTCAAAATTTTCACCCACATATTACATAATGCTGTGTGTGGTGCCATCACTGTTCAACTCAACCTAGATTTTCATACACCTCATACGTCCTTAAAGTTGAATGGGGCTAACTTGAAAACTGTGGACTCTGTAGCATTCACAGGCAAGAATTTATGGACACACAGTAAGTTGAGCATTTACCTCCACTCACCCCAAGGAAAGCTGTTGACTCAGTCTCAATTCAAAGCAAAAGGGTTAAGATACACTTGTGGTTTGTGATGACTTGTTTAACTGTAGAGCAACTCATGCCAACTTAAACCAGCAGACTGTCATACTGTGCTTTATTTTAACTCTTTAAGTGCCAAATTTTGGACTGAATCAACAGCTTGTCTCGGGGCCCATTGGGTGCAATGCACCCAATGCTTGCCGAGAGAGCTGTTGATTTGGGATATTTTCCCTGGAACTATAGGCTTACTGGTACTTGAATGAATGGTCTTTTTATGAGGAACGCGAATCTGATATCCTAATAATAATTCAGACTTTTTTTGACTTTAGTAGATCAACTTAAGATGTGATTGGTACCCAAAGAGTTAAATTGTGTTTGTTTTACAAGCAGCTTGCAAGCTCTCTTGCCCATTTTTCTCTTTCTTTTGAAAAGGTGTCGCAAAATATAAATCTGAAAACATGGTTGGCAAACAATGCACATGCTTTCATCAACACTGCTTACATTGTCTCAAAATAATGGTTTCATCAGAATTTGGCTGAGACACTTATCAGTTATTCACTGAACTATGATGCACACAATGTGTGTCTAACATGTCGGGTGTAGATGTGCAAGTTGTGGGACACAGTGGAGGCATTTTAATGTATATCATAATTCGCCAGTTGCCAGCATTGTCTACTTATTTTGCCAGGTGATGTCATGATATGGCCACTGAAACAGCTGACTAGGGACATGACCTTTGACACACATACCCATTTTTCTAATGGTAATATCTCATATTCACATTCTCACAGACACATGCTTTCTGGGATTAACCTTCCTCTTTTTTTTTTTTTTTTTTAATTGTTGGCACAGTCAAACTCCATTCTTGTTGCATCTGAAGAACTGCTCACCAGGCAATGCAAAATCTACAAAACTTGCAACAAAAGGTCTTGGATTCTGGAAAAATTATTGAAAATAATTTGGCAACTTTGAAATAAGTTGGCAACCTGACCAACTGAAAGTACAAGATCATCAGTGAGAGTGCTCGGCTACAGTGCCAGGGATGGTGAGGTAGAATGTGGCCTGGATAGAAACACCTAAACAACTGTCTTCATTGTAGCTACATGTGAATGTCAACAACTGCATTCAGAACTAGGACTATATGTGTAAACCGCAAAATTCATGTGCAAGTTAATTAATAATCATTATTGACACAGGAGACAAAAATGTTTTGATAGAATACACTGTATCAGCCTACCTTCACAACACACCTGGTTTAACGTGCAGCTGTGTTCTTTCATAAAACGGAGTTTTGCTTACGTTCCATGTTAAGCCTTTTATACCTACAATACTTACGTGGACGTTTGCGATCACAAGGTTTTTCTGGCTTTTTCTTCTTGTAACGCCATGAGAGTCGTCTCATAATATCCCGCATCACCGAAACCGAGCCTGGCCTCTCCCGTACCACGCCCTCCTTCCTACGAAGGACCACTGGGACGGGTTCGCCATTCAGCCCTACAGTATTCTGAATCCCTGCGTTAGACCCTATTTTGGCAATGTGTTCTTTCCACAAGGTGGAACTGTAAATCCAAGTGAGGTAGGTAGCAGACAAAATTATATTTTTCCGTAACTGTTACAACAGGGTGGATAAACCCTGTTTGATCAGGTGGTAAGCTCCATTGAATATAACTGCATGCACCATGCGGTTGCCAACATTTGTGTGGACTGCGTGAACACCTGGTCGGTACGGTATACATATAAACCAAGAGCTTCCATAACAATTCACCAATTACTCGATTCACTTGTTTGGCCAATACTCCTTCAAGGACACTACCCCTTAGGGCTGTACTTGAGTCTGGCTTGTCAACATCAGACCTATCTGTTCTGATGTCAAATCACATAAAGAGTCGCAATCCCTGCTACACACTTTGTGGGAGTCAATGATGCACACACATTCCTCACAAATACCAACTCTGCAGGCCAAGATAGCCTGTAGAGTTAACAAAATGTCAGGCTGTCAACTCACTCAGCTTTCTCCTTGACCTTGACGGACTGAGACTGAGGTCTTGTAGGCAACTTCCTCACACTACTATGTGCTATAACAAACGGCACAGATGTACATTGTCTCCATGTTTGGTCCCTGATTTTAAATAGTCTCCGCCTTTACAAGTTCACCAATTCTCCTGAAATTGAGCACCAATAAATAGCCAGCTGTCAGGTTCCTGTCTAGTTATAATCCAATGGCCTGTATTCTGATTTGCTAATATTCCTAATCGCACGCGATCTGGAGGTAGTTGTCCGGTGGTCCTGTTTCTGGAGGATGTTTGGGGTATTAGGCCTGCCTGCCATGTTTGTTAGTGTAGGAGTACCACTGACGGTGAAGCTTGTCAAGTGGGCCAGTCACAGGATGTCACAATGCACAAGCTGTGTTGTCTGTAATCAATGCCACGTGCTCCCCTCCACCAATGTTTGGGCTTCTTCCATTTCCCTGTCAAGTGGACGCCAATCTTGATCAACGTCTTCCGGGTCATAAAACGAAGTGGAAGCAAGAGCCACTTTTCAGTCTCATCCACAGACTACAGCACAACATATATGTTTATCATGTTTATGCCAATCTACAGTCATGACAGTATTAATATCAGCTCCCTATCATTCATCCCACTGATGTCTGTAATTCTATACTCAGGAACTGAATTTGTGTTCCAGTAATATCATTAAATTGCTGGGGACAGGACAGAAATATATTAAACATACATGTCCTTACATGCAAGTACCCTAAGATGGTGACAATATAACGGAAATATAATTGGCAAATTTTTCCCTGTCTGTTGCAGACATGCAAGTTTTCCTCGAGCAGTCTCTCTATGCCCTTATACAGGTGCAAAGCTGGTGGGCGTCAAGCTCTGTTCTCTCTGGTCCTGCAACTCCTGGAACCAGTAAAAAGCTGCAGAAATCATCAATACATGAAAATGCAGCTTTAACCAGACAATCTGGCACCAAACTGTTGCTATGGCAACTGGAGTTTCTCTCTGTAGGCTAATATACCATGGGAACAGTGATTGCCACAATGTGGACATGTATTGATACAATGTAGACTCTGACTGCCCACACACACATGTACAGGCCGCTTCTCAGGTGATTTCCTGTGAACAGGTCCACACTGCTGGCAGTGTCCACAACTGCAGGATCTGTCAGGTCACCAACTCACAGGCGTTCTAGGAAGATAAGGCAATGGTCCCCTTGCTATCATGTTCATCAGACAATGGCTTGGCATTCACGTGGGCTCTCCTCTCTTCCCTCCTGTACATACAATATATCCGCATCAATTTTGTCTCGAGGGTTTGTTATTATGTTTGAGGAGTCAGGTTTCTTGCTAGGGATGCGTCAGTCTTGAATCAGCAAGTTTTGCCAATCTAGTCACACAAAATTGTCATACAGTATCAAATCCAGTGAAATTTCAAACACATGTCAATGTGGAATTGTCAGTAATTCAGCCACAAGTCAGGACTGCAGTAGCTGCAAAAAAACAGTCAACTACATAATGTTTTGTCATGCTTCCATGAGGAGACACAAAGAAACAGTTATCACCAGCCTTATCCTATTTCATTGCACAGCCCTTCCACTGAGCCCATCTGCTTCCAAATCTGTAACCTTTGACCCCATCTGACTCCTGCAGTGAATTGTTATGGCTATCTACCTGAGTAGCAACTGGTGACAGAGGAGTGGTATCCACACCTTGTAACAAGTGTATCACTAGTTGTGGCTGTCAGTGCTAGCCTACAAGAATGTCAGCTCTACCTATTCTACCTTGTATCAGCCCTCACTCAAGCTCCCAGAAGTCTGTACCTGAGGCTATGATAACATGACTGAAGATGAACTTAACAACTGGCAGTATTAACAAGCACCTGTCTGGGCACATAAGTGATAGATAAACTACACTAAATGATAGCAAAACACAATGGAATCCACTGTTCTGGACTTATCTCACACGGGAGTGATGCTTGCTAGACTTATCTCACATGGAAGTGATATATTCACCGTTGGTAGCATTGTCTGTTTCTTTTCAGCAGAAGCTAAATAGATCAGTGTACCAGGAAAATAAACCATGCAAAATGTACCGACCCTCGCCCAGTATCTAACCACTTCAAAGCTTTATGGCAGAAAGTTGAGTGTCTATCATTGCTTGACATTCAACACTCGCTAAAAACGCCTTAACAAGTGCAACCTTTGATGCAGGAGCCACAAAAAATATACTCAAGCCACTTGCAGAGTCTTCAAAACCAAAAGCCAGCAATTTCTCACCTGATTCTCCATACATGTCAAGCTAGTAGTCTACCTGTATAGCTGTCTACACTAACGATCTCTGTATTTAGTACCTGGTCTGTATCATTGGGGAGCTACAGGGGTCACAAACAGGTCAAACAAATTCCTGCATCTCATATATCACCTGCAGCAAAACAACTTGCGCTGCAGAACTGAAATGTCAAATCCGTACTTCAAAATGATTTACACTTTCTGAAACATTCATTTTTTTTTTTTTTCTGGAAAAGTTGGTTTTACACCAGCCCATCCCCTGCCCCAGGGTCGCCCCTGAAGTCCAGTCTGACTGAAGCCATGGCCACCTATCCACTGAAATATCATTGAGACAGCCCTACCTGGCGTGGTCTAACCTGTACTTGATTACTGCAGCACAACACCAAGGTCTTCTCAGGTGTTTGACGCCAGTTATCTGAAACCAGGTGTGTTCATATATCTATTGCTGGAGCTCTCCTATAATGCTGCCCCGCAAGGCCAGACTTTCATTTTTATGAACCGTAATTTTCAGTAGTACTATCACTGGAGACCAATTCTTTAATCTATTTTTCATTTCAATTTAATCCTTTGCAAATGCTGATTATTGAGGTCTAAAAGCTTTTTGGTGGCTTGAAGCCAGCTTTCATTGTCAATCATTAGCCATAAAAGGCCACCTGTGAGTGACCCTATTTACATGACAACAACAGCTGTAGATTGGACTGTAATGCAGGCAAGATGGTGCAAGTAGAGCATTGCCACAGAGGTACCTACCACGACAGACTATCTTGTCAGACCTCTGTGCCATATCCTAAATGCTACTCAACCCCACCTTGAAATACTAGTTCTGTCTTGTGGAATACCGGCCAATTTTTCAAGCAAAGACAGGTCAAGGATCAGTCTTATCTTGTCTTCAAGGTGCACACACAACTTTCAGCTTTAAACCAACCCTGCATAAAGGATCAAAAAAAAAGAAGTTTTCCTCACATTGAAAATAAAAGGAACAAAATTGCTACATGATGAAGATTATGTCTTTTTATTGAAATGTCCTGTTCCTGGCAGATTCTCATTCTGTCAGACAAGTCAGGTTTTTCAAGGTACCATGCTTGTCAAGATTGTCAGTTTTGATCCACCTTTCCTTGTTAGTACAGTGCTTATTATAAGACAGATTTTGTTACAGAGAAATGTACAATTTTCGTCCCTGTTATCCAGCATATCTCGGTTTTATCATTTTTCCCAGTTCTGTTTTTTGTGGGCCCTATGGATTTCACAAAAGAACCCTTCTCCATGATAATGGATACATTTCTATTAAAGTGTCCACATCATAAGATGATTTCCCATATTATATATTTATGCAGATCTCCCGGGGAAGACGTACTGTACTGTTCAAGTTCATGAACACAATGACAATAATGGCTGCTCCCTTCAGCCTCCTGATGAGGCCCATCCTCTTACAAGCTCTCCTGTCGAGAGCTATCATTATGAGGTGAGTGGCAAACCCATTGAAATACACTGTACTCACAATTCATCCACTGTTATCAATGTCCCACACTTACACACTGACAGATTTTCATGCCAATGCGATTTTTAAAAAAATCTCTCTCTCTCTCTCTCTCTCTCTCTCTCTCTCTCTCTCTCTCTCTCTCTCTCTCTCTCTCTCCCTCCCTCCCTCCCTCCCTCCCTCCCTCTCTCTCTCTCTCTCTCTCTCTCTCTCTCTCCCCCCCCACCACCACCTCCCCCCCCACACACACACACACTCTGTACCAGCAAAAGCTGTTGATTTGGTCTACTTGCCTGAATGCTCTTAGCACCACAGAAAATTTGTCTACTGCTCTGTTTTGCTAAGGGACTCGTAGATTCAGAAAGAAAATTGCAACCAAGAAAAGTTGTTCATAATATAGGTCCTCTGCTATTGAGATTTCACTATACAATAAGTACTTTGTATTGGTCTTTCACTGCACTCATGTATCAAGTTTTCAAGTTTGTTAGACGGTAACTGAAGTGTTAACATGAAGCCACGTTTGCACTTAAGACAGCATATAAATAGCTGTTTAACTGTATGAGTTGCAAGCATCAAGTGTAAAACCAAGAGATCTTGTATACCTATCCACAGATATTATACACCACACCCATCTGGCTGTATTCTAGCCTCAACAAGTAACACCATCACCTATCATCGCTTTTGTGTGACTGGCATCATATTTACCTTCAATATCACATGACTTTTAACGTCATGAAGACATAGACTCATAAAAAACATCTGGGGATGATAATTTGTTCCTCTTTTTTTTCCAATTCTCCCTGCCCCCCTTCCCAAGCAGTCAACACCAATAATGTTACACTCCATAATTCCCTTTTCAAAATAATACAACAATGTTTAACTCTTTCAGTGCCAATCACGTCTACAGTTGAGCTACTACAGTCAAACTAGTCTGCATTATCATTAGGATCCCAGATTCATATTCCTCATAAAAAGACCCTTTCATTCAAGTACCAGCATGATGCCTACAGTCCCACAGTGAATACTCCAGGTCAACAGCTTTTCTCAGTGTGCATTGTGTCCAATGCGGGCTGAGAAAAGCTGTTGACTATGTCCAAAATTTGGCACTGCAAGGGTAAAAGGCAAGATCTTGGCTGATTGGCAAATATAAAAGTCACTGCCAATAGACAGTATCATGTATGGACTTCTCTGCTTAAAATGTACAACTTTGAGTGAAATCCCTCTCCCTTAAGTGCCGGGGATATCTTAATTACACTGTAATTATACGCCTTCAATTTAAACACTTCAGGTCAAATACTGTCATCAAGATCACTGAGTGTAGATTTTTTGGTCTCAATTTTTATCATCCAGATTTCAAGAATTCAGGGGCTTTCATAAGAGCAGGGACGCTTATTGGGGCAAATGTGGTAACCTTCTATGTTTATTGATGGACAATATATATTGCAATAGTGGTCTATTCTACTATAAATATTATCTTAAGCAGAAACCGTATCCATCATGACCGGTGACAAGGGATAGACACACAGATTTGCCTGCGTGACATGCCAGTTTCTGTGATTCTCCCAAAGATCAATATACTCATCAGATAAACTTAATATCACAAGATCATTTATCATGACATCCTAAATTCATTGATTATTAAATTGTGCATCACTGGTACCATTATATGCCTACACTTGAAAATCTATACTGAAGCTAGTGTTAACAAATACCACATCTCAATTTCCACGGATCACTAATGTGCTTAGTGCCACAGGCCAGTAGTTGATGAAACATCACTAGCTGCTATAAACAGTGCATTCTACACCAGTCCATGATTTTTCTGTATATTTACCAAGATTTAAGACAACAATTACATATTTAAATTCTTCATGAAAAGAGCTTTCGTTCAAGTACCAACATGCCTATAGTCTTAAGTCAGTGGTTCTGGCACTGCCTGGCAAGTCATGCTGCAACTGCCCTTGTGGCAGCTGCAGCATGACTTGCCAGACAGTGCCAGAACCACTGACCAAGGCCTGTCACCATGGTATGGAATGAGTTATATACTCTCAATATTGTGATACGAGAAAGCAGATGCATCATACGACATGCTCTTAAATGACTGTTGAAACTGGGTGGGGCCTAGCAGTTGAGAAAAGCTGCATTCAAAACAATAGGAATGGTTACACTTGTCTATTGAGCTCATAGGCAACTTAACCCATCGAAACTGAGCATATAGCGAACGCTAACACTATGCTGTTCACAGACGTGATAGAAACTGCACAAGCATATACTGGACGTTAACACTATGCTGTTAACAGACGTATAAATAGAAACTGCACAAGAGTGGCAACTACACTACCAGTTTGAGTGTCTGAATGGACAAGTCAGTGCAATATCGAAATTAAATGTTGTCAGGGCACAACAAATCTCATGCCCGGAGGCCCAGGGCTACCACGACCTCTTGCTGGGCTAACCCATTTTAAAAAAATCATCAGCATGTCTATATACAGGGTGGTTGTTCAGTGAAAGCTTCGGCTACCAGGTTCTTCAATAATCTGTCAAGTGCTGCATGTGCAGTTAACTCACTCCATACTATGGTCACAGGCCTTGGTCAGTGGTTCTGGCACTGCCTGGCAAGTCATGCTGCAGCTGCCCTTGTGGTAGCTGCAGCATGGCTTGCCAGGCAGTACCAGAACCACTGACTTAAGGCTATGGACATGTTGGTACTTGAACAAAAGGTTTTTTCTTGAAGAATTTAAATATGCAATTGTCATCTTAAATCTAGGTAAATATATGAAAAAATCAGGGACTGGTATGGAATGAGTTAAATATTTGGCTGGGCAGCAAAAGGATAGGAGAGCTGCTCTGTCTGGGTCATTGGGTGCAATGTGCTCAGCGTATTGGTTCAAAAAACTATTTAAAAAAAAAAAAAAAAAAAAATTAAAATCAATGAACCTAATACTAATAGCTTTCCACCCACAAACTTGAACACCTCTCTTTCGGTACCACCTTCACTGTGGTAATCCTGAGAAGACTGAACAAGTCTGTTTTTTCTTTATTTTGTATGAAATGAAGCCATCAGATTTTACATTGATTAGTTTGCTCTCTCCCGCATGAAATATCATCCAAGAAAAATATTGACCAAGAAATTACTGAATGAATTTTAAGGATAGACTTTGCCATAACAGCTGCCACTTCTGTGTCTTATGACAAGATGAGGAAATCCATAAACAGTTGCCATCATTATCACCACAGGAAATCAATATTCTCTCAAATTCATTTCAGAATGGAAGTACCAGACAATTAACCTCATTAAGAGTTTCTAGCATGGATGAAGGCAATGTCAGGTAAACCCGTTCTCTTTAGCGTGACGAGGTTACTTGCAGCCAATCAGTTTTCTGAAAATATTTCTCTGACATGAGTCAAAATTGGGCTTGCCTCTGCAAAAAAACCTGCATGCGTCACTTATAAAAAAAGAACAGCTAACTTACAAATGTCAACAGAAATTTCGAAAAGGTTACTTTTCACTCATTTTAAGATTTGGCGTGAAGCGGTTAAATATGCCACAACTTAATCCAGTGCACTTGCTACCCAGGGTTTCTGCCAGGAGGGTATTTAAAGGTACACATTTCTCTAATGTGACATATCTTCTGCTGGACAAAGTTTAATGACGGGGACTTGCACACATACTTTACCAAAAAATCTCACCTTAAGTTAAGGTGAGATTTAACTTGATATTTTTTAGGGTAAACCAAAAGTAGCCTCCAGATTTGTAAGTTTATTGCCCCTTTTAACCTCTGGCAGAAGCCCTGCCACCCTGGGTCATCAGAGGTCATTATTAAGCTAGACAAGAAATTTGAAACATCCAATTGGAATGGTTATTATTTGATTCTAAAAGCTTACAGCACCTAATGCAGTATTTCTTTCTTCAGCTTGTTGCCTCCAGCATTTGTAAGGTTCAAAACAAAATCTAAATTACCTCAATTTTGGCGAGGTCAAACCTTGTGTCAGGCTCCTAGACCACATAATGGGGTTCATTATGAAAAGTTTGCCCAGACAGGCAATATCATTAGTTCAATAGATGATTAATATGGCTACCATTATTAAGGTGTTATATCTATGTTGACATGTGACGTGGTCCGTCCTTTGTCCGACTTGCTGCAAGTTGTGCCAAATTTCCTGTATGCTTTGAAAGAATCTTCCTGCAAACTTTGTAAGTTTTGTTTGCCATGGATGTTAACATTGACGTAGCTTATGACAGCAGCATACAAATGAACTCCTATTGAGGCTGCTCCAGAGAGTACAAACATCATCACAGTACAAATGTGCAACTCGCAGATTTATGTAAAATGTGAAAACAATACTATATTCCAGTACATAATATCTTACATAACATTTAAGCCTATTTAATTAATTTCATAATTGAATTTCCAACTAAATCTTGATGACAAAATGTGTAAGAGCCCTGTTCAGAGTTCTAACCCCGCACACAATACAACCAATGAGAGGACAATGGGCCTCATGACCTAAGCTTCTCATACATTATCATTATATTATTATAAACATATTAATTTCCCAAACTGGGGAAACTAATTGAGGGGTTCTCTGGACATATAGACATTAAAGAGCCATGTACAGAATACGCAGGATGATACATAAAAATACATAATGGACGGTTACCTTGGTCAAAGTCTAATTTTGTATTTTTCATCTTAATGTCAAATGTGGACAAAAAAATTTGCTCAAGTTTTACCTTAATTTGGACAAATTACACATAAATGCAACATACCATGTTTGAGCTACATACAGGCAGCAGGAGCCAGGCTGAAGCCAGGCTACTTCTATGGCCAGTATCACCATGATCAGATTGGCATACTATTATTATACTGTCTGGTATTTTGCCAGATAATAGAAAAATACCCTATTCAGCTATTGTTGTTTGGTCATCCCAGCCTAATTAAATGGAGCTGAGCACAAAGCGTGCTGGCAATCAGCGGTGGCTCTTGTAGTCTGTTGTTCATCCATACGGCCACCTGCACCATGTATTTTGTTAACAAAATAATTAATTGATTCTCCATCTTCTACCTTTCTGTTTTACTGTATTTCATCAAAGCTGTTTCATTTGGTATTTTTCTACCCATGTTATTTTGCCTGAGCTCGGTTAATTCTTGTCATTCACATGTTAATTAGCAACTAATGAGTGTCACTGTGACCAGGCATGGTTGTCTTGAGACAATACCTGTCACTGTGACCAGACATGGTTGTCTTCAGACAATACCTGTCACTGTGACCAGACATGGTTGTCTTGAGACAATACCTGTCACTGTGACCAGACATGGTTGTCTTCAGACAATACCTGTCACTGTGACCAGACATGGTTGTCTTCAGACAATACCTGTCACTGTGACCAGACATGGTTGTCTTCAGACAATACCTGTCACTGTGACCAGACATGGTTGTCTTCAGACAATACCTGTCACTGTGACCAGACATGGTTGTCTTGAGACAATACCTGTCACTGTGACCAGACATGGTTGTCTTCAGACAATACCTGTCTCTGTGACCAGACATGGTTGTCTTCAGACAATACCTGTCACTGTGACCAGACATGGTTGTCTTGAGACAATACCTGTCACTGTGACCAGACATGGTTGTCTTCAGACAATACCTGTCACTGTGACCAGACATGGTTGTCTTCAGACAATACCTGTCACTGTGACCAGACATGGTTGTCTTCAGACAATACCTGTCTCTGTGACCAGACATGGTTGTCTTCAGACAATACCTGTCACTGTGACCAGACATGGTTGTCTTGAGACAATACCTGTCACTGTGACCAGACATGGTTGTCTTCAGACAATACCTGTCACTGTGACCAGGCATGGTTGTCTTCAGACAATACCTGTCACTGTGACCAGACATGGTTGTCTTCAGACAATACCTGTCTCTGTGACCAGACATGGTTGTCTTCAGACAATACCTGTCACTGTGACCAGACATGGTTGTCTTGAGACAATACCTGTCACTGTGACCAGACATGGTTGTCTTGAGACAATACCTGTCACTGTGACCAGACATGGTTGTCTTCAGACAATACCTGTCACTGTGACCAGACATGGTTGTTTTCAGACAATACCTGTCACTGTGACCAGACATGGTTGTCTTCAGACAATACCTGTCACTGTGACCAGGCATGGTTGTCTTCAGACAATATCTGTCACTGTGACCAGACATGGTTGTCTTGAGACAATACCTGTCACTGTGACCAGACATGGTTGTCTTGAGACAATACCTGTCACTGTGACCAGACATGGTTGTCTTCAGACAATACCTGTCTCTGTGACCAGACATGGTTGTCTTCAGACAATACCTGTCACTGTGACCAGACATGGTTGTCTTGAGACAATACCTGTCACTGTGACCAGACATGGTTGTCTTCAGACAATACCTGTCACTGTGACCAGACATGGTTGTCTTCAGACAATACCTGTCACTGTGACCAGACATGGTTGTCTTCAGACAATACCTGTCTCTGTGACCAGACATGGTTGTCTTCAGACAATACCTGTCACTGTGACCAGACATGGTTGTCTTGAGACAATACCTGTCACTGTGACCAGACATGGTTGTCTTCAGACAATACCTGTCACTGTGACCAGGCATGGTTGTCTTCAGACAATACCTGTCACTGTGACCAGACATGGTTGTCTTCAGACAATACCTGTCTCTGTGACCAGACATGGTTGTCTTCAGACAATACCTGTCACTGTGACCAGACATGGTTGTCTTGAGACAATACCTGTCACTGTGACCAGACATGGTTGTCTTGAGACAATACCTGTCACTGTGACCAGACATGGTTGTCTTCAGACAATACCTGTCACTGTGACCAGACATGGTTGTTTTCAGACAATACCTGTCACTGTGACCAGACATGGTTGTCTTCAGACAATACCTGTCACTGTGACCAGGCATGGTTGTCTTCAGACAATATCTGTCACTGTGACCAGACATGGTTGTCTTGAGACAATACCTGTCACTGTGACCAGACATGGTTGTCTTGAGACAATACCTGTCACTGTGACCAGACATGGTTGTCTTCAGACAATACCTGTCACTGTGACCAGACATGGTTGTCTTGAGACAATACCTGTCACTGTGACCAGACATGGTTGTCTTGAGACAATACCTGTCACTGTGACCAGACATGGTTGTCTTGAGACAATACCTGTCACTGTGACCAGACATGGTTGTCTTGAGACAATACCTGTCACTGTGACCAGACATGGTTGTCTTGAGACAATACCTGTCACTGTGACCAGACATGGTTGTCTTGAGACAATACCTGTCACTGTGACCAGACATGGTTGTCTTCAGACAATACCTGTCACTGTGACCAGACATGGTTGTCTTGAGACAATACCTGTCACTGTGACCAGACATGGTTGTCTTCAGACAATACCTGTCACTGTGACCAGACATGGTTGTCTTGAGACAATACCTGTCACTGTGACCAGGCAAGGTTGTCTTGAGACAATACCTGTCACTGTGACCAGACATGGTTGTCTTGAGACAATACCTGTCACTGTGACCAGGCAAGGTTGTCTTGAGACAATACCTGTCACTGTGACCAGACATGGTTGTCTTGAGACAATACCTGTCACTGTGACCAGGCAAGGTTGTCTTGAGACAATACCTGTCACTGTGACCAGACATGGTTGTCTTGAGACAATACCTGTCACTGTGACCAGGCAAGGTTGTCTTGAGACAATACCTGTCACTGTGACCAGACATGGTTGTCTTGAGACAATACCTGTCACTGTGACCAGACATGGTTGTCTTGAGACAATACCTGTCACTGTGACCAGGCAAGGTTGTCTTGTTTTCTTGGCAGTCATTTTGGTTTCCTCCATAGCATAAACAGGTGGAGCTTTGGTAGAGGCCTATATCTGTGCCATGGAGACTCACAAGATCTGTGTCTTTAAAGGTTACATTAACTGGACCCTTGTTCTGGCCTTTCCATATATAACCACTGTGTTGATGTCATCCATAATGTGCTGTGTTGATCCCCTACAAATCAGCTTGGGGGGGGGGGGGGGGGAGGTTGAAAGGTCTCCATGAATGACATGCCTCATAAGATGGCAAAACAGCCTTGTCAAAGACCCTTTACGGCAGATCTGCTTGTTTTGAGGATTATCTACGGCAAGATTAGAAATACCTGCTCTATACCAACTGACGCACTACAGTGATCCCTGTCTTCTCAGACCACCTGCCTTTAAAGACCAGTTTCAGTATTATTTACTATTTTTCACTATTCATAGCTCTTTTGTGAGACCACAATTTGATTATCCCAAGCAATTGTGTTTCAAGCTAGGTTTCACTCTAGACTTGTACACACTTGACTGGCTTCCAATTCCAGTCATAACATGACAGAGCAATTAAATGACAGCAACCTTGTCATTGCATTGTTAACCCTTTAAATGACAGTGTCCCTGCCATTGCAATATTAACCCTTTAAATGACAGTGTCCCTGCCATTCCACTGTTAACTCTTTAAATGACAGTGTCCCTGCCATTCCACTGTTAACCCTTTAAATGACAGTGTCCGTCACTGCATTGTTAACTCTTTAAATGACAGTGTCCCTGCCATTCCAATGTTAACTCTTTAAATGACAGTGTCCCTACCATTCCATTGTTAGCTCTTTAAATGACAGTGTCCCTGTCACTGCATTGTTAACTCTTTAAATGACAGTGTCCCTACCATTCCATTGTTAACTCTTTAAATGACAGTGTCCCTGTCATTGCATTGTTAACTCTTTAAATGACAGTGTCCCTGCCATTCCACTGTTAACCCCTTAAATGACAGTGTAGTCACTGCATTGTTAACCTTTTGGTGCCACATTTTGACTTGGTCAACAGCTTTGGGCATCATTGCACTAGGGAAAGCTGTTGACCTGAAGCACTTCATGGTCTCTGCAACTGCAGGAATGAGCGTACATTGGTCCCCCCCCCCTTTACAAGGCCACTCTGAATGCACCACTATTGTTACCTTATAAGAGGGGCGGCCTCTCCGGGGGGGAGGGGGGGGATATAATGAAAATGGCATCCCCATTGCACAGAGCGGCACTCTTCAGTAAGGCCTCATATACAAGAGGACAACTGTACTGGAATGAAACGAAGAAATGAATCTAGCATGGAGCGTTAAGTCCATTCTGAGCACATCTATACTACTGTCAAAATTGGCAATGGGAGAGTTAAGCATTTCCATTGCATGAGACTCCTGCAATTCTACTTAATGTTCCAGAGGGTGCCTAGGTTGATGACTGTTGTTACAAAAAACATGCCCGGCTATTACACAATTCTCAAATGCACTTAATATCGATCGATACGAGATGCACTTCGTAAAAACTACAAATTTTATCATATTCCTGTGTTTTGTCATTATATGAACATTCTCCCTCATACCAAATTGTCAGCACCTGATGGAATGAGCTGTGACAGTGAATTGGTAACTATGCACTGAAACAGACTTCATACCAGGGGTTGCCATGGTAACCTAGACACAAAGACTAGCTGGAGTCACTGCATGCAATTGTAAGGTTAAGCCACAACAGGACCTGGAACCAACTCCAAGTAGGATAAGGACAGGACAGGACATAAAACCTGACAGAATGCCAATGAAGCAGCTGTAAGTCTATTGCAGGCAAGACCAAATTTTGAGTTGTGACCTGGGTGAATGGGAACAGGTAGTCCCTAGATATGGTCTGTCACTAGAAATGCCTTCCACCATACTTTCTCATAAGACCCTCTGATAAGATACCACATATGATGTCCCTATGCTACAAAACCCACATTGGACTTACTCAATGATGTCTCTCAAAAGAGCCCTTCCTCCTCCCTTAAATCTGCGCTTAATAAATATGTACAGCAAACACTGTGTTTGTTGAATATGTAAACTATAATGTGTTAAACTAACATGTTCAGTGTGATTAATTGATACAGTGTATTTTGTGATTATCTGATACAATGTACTGTGTTAATTTGATACACTGTGTTAAGTCTAGACTTATTCAGCATACCTAATGCTTAATTGCCTTAGAAATAAGGCTTGTCAGAGACTTTACTATGTGGACAAAAGGTTTACATACTTGTCTTGTCAAACTTTATAGTGTAATTATAATATAATCCAACAGCAAAGAAGTTATCTTTTTTGGCTTGCAGATCAGTGGAATTTTTCTTTGTTTTCTGAATACTGTTTCAGGGACAGATCTAGGCCTTCCAAATTTTATTGCCAAATCTGGAAATAAAACAGTAATCACTACAACATTCAAACAAACTCATATAATTCATGTTAAAATAAATTACCCATTTGCAAATTTCTTTAACCAAAATGAATGAAACATAAGCATTTGGCTAATTGGCTAATGGCACCAGTGGTCCCTGTGTTTAATAATAGAGTGCACCATGCTTAATTAATATCATACACACTGTGTGCACTGACAAATCTGTCCAGTGGCTCCCATGAACATTAAAAAGATCTGCTCATTATACAGCATTTTGCTGTCAGAGATCAGAAGTTCATATAGTAAGGACCCTACAGGAGTAGCGGAAAGTCCTGCATACTCAGATGGCAGCCTGACTCATCTTCTACTCCATCGCCTTTTTTTTTTTTTTAATCTGTCTGCCTGTTACTGGACAACTTTATCTGACATGATGTGGCTCATCTTTTGTGCCAGCCAAATACAAATCTTCAGCATGTTTTCCAAGTCACTGGTCTAATAGAAAACTCAGCCAATTTTGTATGGTCCATTTTTCATGCTGTGGCTTGCAAAGGGTATTCTAGGCACAGACTATTTATCATTGGTTGTATGGTGCAATACATTTGTGGGGTGGCTGACTCAGGCCTTCAGAACAAGATAAAGATGAGGACCTAACCTTGCTAGGATCTAACCCCAATATACAGTGCACCCTCATTATAATACTGGGACCTAACCCCAATATACAGTGCTCCCTCATTATAATACTGGGCCCTAACCCCAATATACAGTGCTCCCTCATTATAATACTGGGACCTAACCCCAATATACAGTGCTCCCTCATTATAATACTGGGACCTAACTCCAATATACAGTGCTCCCTCATTATAATACTGGGACCTAACCCCAATATACAGTGCTCCCTCATTATAATACTGGGACCTAACCCCAATATACAGTGCTCCCTCATTATAATACTGGGACCTAACTCCAATATACAGTGCTCCCTCATTATAATACTGGGACCTAACCCCAATATACAGTGCTCCCTCATTATAATACTGGGACCTAACCCCAATATACAGTGCTCCCTCATTGTAGTACTGGGACCTAACCCCAATATACAGTGCTCCTTCATTATAATACTGGGACCTAACCCCAATATACAGTGCTCCCTCATTTTAATACTGGGACCATACCCCAATATACAGTGCTCCCTCATTATAATACTGGGCCCTAACCCCAATATACAGTGCTCCCTCATTATAATACTGGGACCGTACCCCAATATACAGTGCTCCCTCATTATAATACTGGGACCTAACTCCAATATACAGTGCTCCCTCATCATAATACTGGGCCCTAACTCCAATATACAGTGCTCCCTCATCATAACACTGGGCCCTAACTCCAATATACAGTGCTCCCTCATTATAATACTGGGCCCTAACTCCAATATACAGTGCTCCCTCATCATAACACTGGGCCCTAACTCCAATATACAGTGCTCCCTCATTATAATACTGGGCCCTAACCCCAATATACAGTGCTCCCTCATTATAATACTGGGACCTAACCCCAATATACAGTGCTCCCTCATTATAATACTGGGACCTAACTCCAATATACAGTGCTCCCTCATCATAATACTGGGCCCTAACCCCAATATACAGTGCTCCCTCATTATAATGCTGGACTTAACCCCAATGTACAGTGCTCCCTCATTATAATACTGGTAACTACCCACCATGCTCAGAATCCATCTTGTAATGAGGGACATTCTACAGAGGCAGTGCCATATTGCCCAGTAGCAGCTGGCAGGACAACTTTTCTAAGAAAAAATCCTGTGTCATCGATGTCACCTGTTTCATTTATTTCTTTCCATAAGGAGTGATATGCTGTGCTGACAATTGACATTGTCACCAGCTTTTGTCCTGCCACTGTGGGCAGTGAGCCAAGAGAAGCCATTGACCCAGTGCCCACAAGGTTAAAATCAGGTCCCAAACTGTGCCCACAACAGCTGCTGACTCTGTCTTTTTCTAAGCAAGAAAACATTCTTTGAAAGATTTACACTTCTATGGGAACAAATACCAGTTCAAGCAAAATTCAAAGTGACTAATGTGACATAAATGGGCAATGTATCAAATGTTTACCTGGGGTTATATTTCAAAGTCAAGGCTAAACAGGCATGAACAACAGTTTGCGCTTTTCGCAGTAAAAGAGAACAAAGGTAGCTCTAGGTCATCCACAACAAATTTACTATGCCAAATCTATTGTCAGATAGGAGAGAGCTAATCATTTGCATAAAACATGCAATTTTGGTCATAAATCATATTTTAACTCATTCCATACTGTGGTCACAGGCCTTGGTCAGTGGTTCTGGCACTGCCTGGCAAGTCATGCTGCAGCTGCCCTTGCAACTGCAGCATGACTTGCCAGGCAGTGCCAGAACCGCTGACTTAAGACTCTGGGCATGTTGGTACTTGAGCAAAAGCTCTATTCATGAAGAATTTAAAAATGCAATGGTTGTCTTAAATCTAGGTAAATATGTGGAAAAATCAGGGACTGGTATGGAAAGAGTTAAACCAATTTAGAACAATGTATCTACAAAAAAAAGCCTAAAGAGGTTTTCTCATGTCACAAATGTCTGACCAGTTTTGTTATGTATGCGGTTCTTCAGAGACTGGTTTAACAGCTGAACACACATGCTCACCTCTTTTAGTTTCAGTGCCAATCACGTCTAAAGTCGATCTACTTAAGTCAAACTAGTCTGAATTATCAAAAGGATCCCAGATTCATATTCCTCCTAAAAAGACTTTCTTTCAAGTAAAAGCCTATAGCTCCAGAGAAAAAGCTGTTGACTCAGTTCCAAATTTATCACTGAAAGAGTTAATGCCTGGCTAAAACTACAGGTAGCCTAAGTCATGTTGTATAGTGATGTGTATTTGTGTCACATCACAATAAATATTATATGGCAGTCAGACTTGCCCCATTATAGTATTTACCCTGTGGATGACAATGCGTATCATGTGGCAACACTGCTCTGGCCATGTAACACCTGGACGACCTCAAAATTAAAAAAAAAAAAAAAAAAAAGACCGCTACAGAATTCCTAGGCTTCACTTTGCCCAGCACTCAAACTGGTTACAATTACATGTACTAGTTAACAGAGTTTGGAATATTGGTGCTGATTATTAAATTTTACCTTTGTGAAGTAAAACCGTTCATCCAGTCTGCAATGGGCTCAATATGTGCAATATGTGACGCTCAAAATGGCAAATCTGGAATTTGACCAGGAAAGCTGGCACTGAAGTTTACAAATAATTGCTCTGATGCATGAAAAAATTGCTTTTTATACAAGCAAAAATTTCAAACTGAAATTTCATACAGAATCCAATACAACAAAACTGAGAGTACTGCTTGTAGTAGAAGTTGGCACTTGAGCCAGTCTTAATGAAAAATTGCTGATTCCTCAAGGTCAAAAAGGGCGTGTGATCTTCCCACACATCCTTAAAAGAACTACACGAATTCCGTATCTTCATTTTGCAATTTTTTCCAATACATGATCTTTGGTGTCTCATATGGTGCTTGAACTGCCAGGGTGAAAATCTTCCAACACAAAGCAAAATGGTCTCATTAGAGCTCACATGCCATAGACACCAACAACAATGATGAAGCCACTTAAGGCAAATAATTCATAAGGTCGCATCAATCTCTCAATGTAGTAAAACCATTAATGAAGAGACCGCTTTATGTAAATCCAATCACAAAGGAGCATTGCCAGTTAGCACTGGGGTATCAACAGCACCAAGATGTCTGGCCTGACAGCTGCTTTACTTCAGCGCCCGATCTGCCAGGTTCCTGGCTGATGACTTGCACAGTGCTCCCCTCTTATAAGGCCACACACAAGTGCACCAGAAATGTGGCTTTATGACAGGGGTGGCCTCTCAAGAGAAGGTCCAAAATGAAACGAAAATACTGTCAGGGACAGGTCTCGACTTGACAAATCTGTAGCCAAAATTGGAAATACAGGCATAATATACAAGAATTGGGTCTTGGTCCTTCAATAATTTATTTTAAGATATTTTAGCCATTTTCACATTCCTTTAGCCAAATTCAAGAAACACTAGCATTTGGCTAATGGTCAGAGTGGTCCCTGTACTATACTGGCTGTATGGAAAAGCAGCCTGTGTAGAGGGGAGGCCTCTCGTCGGCAAGGGTGGAGGTGGGGGAGGAAGTGGCTTTTAAAGGGCAGCGAATTACTGTTGTATGACAAGCCTTGGAATCCGCATCCATGTTACCCACTCATCACTGCCCACAGTCACTGTACCCTCACCAAACACTGCCAGTTACTTTCTGTTTGTCAATTCTTTTCTTTTTTTTTTTTCAATAAATGTCACATCGATATAGATCGCTTGCAATTCTTGTCATATGATTCACTTGAAATTATCATATTCCTTCTGTTCTTCACCATGTATCTTCATTACAAGAGCTCTATCCAACTGAAAGGCATGTCAGTCGTGACACACAGTATCCAAGAACAAGACACATACTTGTAGCTTGTTCCCTCACATCCCTCTCAAGTATGGCAGATCGGGATGTTGGCAGCCATCATGTCCATCAGTATGTCCATAGTTAACTTCTATTTTTTTTTTCCCGTTTGGTTTCTCAAAAAAGTTCAAACAAATTTGACTGAAATTTAGCACAGAGGTATGCATTCAAACATGACATCATACTGCTGGGCCATCGTGACCTCTTGAGTGACAATGAGCAAGTGAGAAGTGGCAGCAATAGGAGCAAAGCTCTTTCCAGTTTCTCTGCAGCAGAAAACCAACAAGAAGCTTCTGCCAGGGTCATGTGACTCTCTCAGTAATCTTTACCCTTCCCTCCCCCCCCCCCCCTCCTCTAACAAAGCAATCAGACCCATACATTGTGTTAAACACTGGGTCATTTTATGACACATCCAATACAGCCTTCTGTGATTTCAGGACTGTTTCTACTCTCACCTACGCCACTGCAACCAAGTTACCGCACTTTGTCCCAGAGGCAAAGGTTTGAATGATGAATTGTTTGTTTTTGTACAATAAAAATCATAACAATCAACTCTGCAGAAATCTGATTCTCACTTGTTATTGCCTTAATGAAAGCACTTGAGAGGAACACAAAGAGACAGTTTTTTTCCAAGGACAAAGCGACCAAAGCAATCATGGAAAAATAAAACCAAGAGCAAAATTATTTTCACAAGGAGCAATGACACACATGAAAAATTATCAATATCACCTGGAACAAAGAGACGAAGGAACAAAGATACCTCCCCCCATGTAGTTGCTGGTTTTATGTGCCAGGTTTATGGTTTTATGCCTGGGAAGGCCAACATAATACTGGCGGAAAGTGCCACTTTAGAGTGTGCATCCCTTGCAAATTGATGCCACGGACAATGTGTATTTGTGGCTAATTGTTACAGGTTAAGTAGCATGCCTGCTTGGCAGAGGGAGTAGATGGCTGATTGAGACATTACCAAAACACCCCTGAAACATCGCCACCATATGGCCCTATGGATTGTCCCTCTGTTAAATTTCCTCTCTATTTTCTTCCTTCAGTGATTTTTTTATGGACTTGTGGTCCTATGCAAACACCACAAAAAATTTCACTGAACACAAAAAAGAAACCAAAGAAGTCATTGCAAAACTTGTCGGAGAAAACTTGTCGGAGAAAACCTGTCAATGTGAACACTATGAAAAAGTTAAACTCTGCTGCAATAGTAACATACACGTACTTATACTCAGTTTCAATGCAGCCTTTTTTAATCCTGATTTCTACCAGACAGAAATTTTAAACTGGGCTTGAAACAAAAACATGTATACCTTTATCACACATTTTGCACAAGTTTCTAACTCACTGCAAAGAATGCGTTTATCATTTCATGCTCATACTATATTAGTCCTGCTTTTTATCCTTTCTTCAAAAGTTTCAAAAAATGTGGGAAGCTAGCTGCTACAGAACATATGGCCCCTTACTGTTACTTCCCAGCCTTAGCATAATAACAGTGTATACAAAACAACTGTCAAAGGCAAGACGTATGCCCTTCATCACTTAAGCCCCCCTGATGTCACAAACCCTGGCAATATGACCCCAAGGTCCGACATGCCCCATATTGTACCAAACACTGTAAATCTATTTACCATCATGCTGTCTTAGCTTCATTTTTTTTTTTTTTAAGGAATTCATTCTGTTTGTTGAAACTTACAAATTGGCTGTCTCACTTTTAATCTTGATCCAAAGTTGAATCAACCATAATTTGTGTTGTATTTTTCCTGTCACTGTTCCCTATGTATCAGCCAATTAGAGAAAATAAACAGAAAACAAAATTGACTGCTTGACAAAAGTGAAAAAGTGAGGGTGTGTAGCCCACGAGTCCATGCTGGGTCTATCAATAGCCCAGTGAATCCTGAGCACACATCCCGCAGACTACTCACGCAGGCTTTTATGCACACCTGCTCAGGTTATCGTCTCCTCACAAAATTATTCATTTTCTTGTTGACAAAAGCTTCACCTTCATTGTGACATCTTTCTTCCCTTTTTTTTCATTTACAAAGGTTTGAAAAAACTGGACAGAAAAAAAGTTGTAAACTTGTTTTCAGGAACTGTGGAGCCCACTGTGTTAATTGCATCGAAATGTTGAAATTATACATGATGAATTATCACAAGTAACTGGAAAACCACTCTACATCAATCCCTCAAGCAGCAGGTATCTCGTATATTGTTGTAAAAGAGTAAGCCCACCATGTTTTGAGTAATTTAATTGGACCCAGGATGACAATGACAAGGACCATAAATTTTCCCCACCACTGTCTCCTCCTCCTCCCCCCCCCCCTTTTTTTGTGTGTGTGTGTGTGTGTGTGTGTGTGTGTGTGTAACAGTCATTTTCTCATTACCATTAAACATATAATGGTTCAAGATTCAAATTCCTCATGAAGATACCTTTCTTTCAAATACCGGCAAACCTCGTCTAAAGCAAAAAGTAGTCTTGGTCAACAGCTTTCCTTGAGACACTTTGTGGGCATTATGTGCAGTGTCCTGAGGAAAGCTGTTGACTCAATCTTAAATTAGCACTTTAAGGGTTATCTCTTTTCCTGCAGGCACAGAAACCCAAGGACATGCTCAAGTGCCAAGAGTCTTTTTTTTTTTTTTTTTTCAATTTTGACAACTGAGTTTTATCCTCACTTGATGTATACTTCCTACTTTCCTTCATCTTTAAATGTACTTTGGTTTACATTCTTGTATATCGTAAAAGTTTTTTAAATTCGATATATGTGTGATAGCTTACTTTACAGTAATGTTAATACTAGCCTTAGTCAATAACTTAATAATATGACCAAAATAGGCAGGTCAGTAAATCTTTCATGTGACCCAAAGCTTTAGTCAATCACTTCTCTCATTTGACTCATGTCCAGGTCAAAAGGCCTTTCATATGACCCAAAGGTCAGGTCAATAACATTTTTATGTGACTAAAGTAATAGCAGGTCAAGAAATCTTATTGCATGACCCAAAGCTCAGGGCAATAATTTATATCAGGCCCAAAGCCATGTTCGTAACTTTTCTGATCAGTACAAACATTGATGACAGGGCCACTCAAGACTGACGAAGAGCTGAGGTAACAAAGCAGACTGCTGTCTACAAGGCAACAGCTGGGCCTTACATTAAGGCAAATTAATAGACACCTTATAGGGCCCTGTGGGGAGCTATCAGCCAGCAAGGTGACTGTCAAGGTGTGTACATCTGACGAACTAGGTATCACCCTCTCAGGTATCACCCTCTCGACTGGTCCAAGTACAGCTTTGGTTGTAAGGATTATGTAACAGCAAACATTGACCTAAAGGGCAGAAGGTCAAAGCACGGACACATATCAAACAATTGACTTAATCTTTGTACTACATGTTCATTCAACATGCATGAAAATTACAGTAGTGGTACATCAATTTTCAATCTTCATGTAATTGCCTTTTTCACATTTGCCAGCCAGGCCAAGCACACCTACCTCACACCTACCTCCCATGGCATATGGTCAGCGAGCCAACAAAACATGCCTGTTTTATCCATTTGGGAGGCAGTTTCTGGCCAGTAGAAACATGATGGTAGACCTAAACAAGACCTTGGACCTAGTTCTGTCACAACTTTCTTGCTGCATGTAGCACAAACCTAAGAATTGTCCAAACCAAACCTTACCTATACATAGGTGATTACTGCCCTCATACATACAACACTGCAGCGTGCTTCAACATTAAATGCCACCCTGGCCTCACAATGGTGTGGATGACAAATACATGTACTGCTGAATGACCGGCTGGTGTGAGGAAAGACATGAAAGTCAACTGACAACAGATTTGGAGTTGTACCTGTCTTGAGAGACCACATTTTCACCTGCCCTAGGGGTGGTGTCTCAAGAGAGGGACCACTGTATACAAGTAGCTATACAGTGGTACCTGCTCTCTCAGAACACTGTGCTATCTTTTCCATGTTATTATAACTCTGCTGAAAAACCAACTGTCTTGAGAGACCACTGTATACAAGTAGCTATACAGTGGTACCTGTCTTCAGAGACCCTCCAATAAGAGACCTCATATCTTTTTAAGACCGCCCTCTCAGAACACTGTGCTATCTTTTCCATGTTATTATACCTC
Organism: Hermodice carunculata; assembly: GCA_964020975.1. Taxonomy (NCBI): domain Eukaryota; kingdom Metazoa; phylum Annelida; class Polychaeta; order Eunicida; family Amphinomidae; genus Hermodice; species Hermodice carunculata. Next base: position 7,587,899 of record OZ026627.1, read on the forward strand.
TCATGAAAAACCACCTGTCTTGAGAGACCAATTTTCACCTGCCCCAGGGGCAGTCTCTCAAAAGAGGGACCACTGTATACTAGTGGTTACACCACAAAATGTCCACTTTCAGGATCATATTCTTTCACCTTCAATGATGAACTTATTGAGGAAAAACTACATACTCTTCTAGCCTGCAAGACAGACCTTCAACCTAATGAAGTACCTGATTAGTTTGTTGTCTGATGCTAAGATCTCTTGATACAAAGACTACACACTCTTTTTGCCTGCAAGACAGACCTATAATGTAATGAAGTACTTGATTTTCTGATACTAAGATCTCCCAACATAAAGAATACATACTCTTCTTGTCTGCAAAAACAGACCCTCAATCTAATGAAGTACCTGATTAGTTTGTCCTCTGATACTATAAGATCTGTTGACACAATGATAAGACAAGGCTGGTGATTTGTTAGAAAGGGCCCCTTAACACTCTAATCAAAATGATCAGACAAGGCTGGTGACCTGTCACAAAGGGACCCTTCACACTCTAATCAAAATGCACTGTACAGATTGCATTTTTTTCTGTCTGCATGATCATTTATAATAAAAGAGAAATCACATACTATTAGAAAAGAAACCACAGATACCCAAGGGAAAAAAATTCCAATTAGGAATTTTCAAGCTTACAATTAGTGATTTTAAATTCTTTTTAATTATTCTGGATAAGAAGAAAGTTAATTCCCCTCTTAATAATGAATCATTCTAAAATTACTTATTATTTTGTACACCAAATAATATAATTGTAGACAAATAAATATCATTAAAAGCTGAAGTGGAGACATATAGTTACGCTAATTTCTTCCACCTACTCAGTATAAGAAGATTGTACTACCACTTCGGATGAAAGCCTTCATAGAGAAATGAAAAAACGTCTTTGTTGTCAACTTGCTGTTTCTGCAAAGTGTACGTTTAACAAAAAGGAGCAATTATACCCCAAGGGTACCCAGTTCATTGTAGAAATGATAGACCTGTCTAGCACAGCTTCTTTTGAAACCAGCGATATAGCAACACGCTGATGTCTGCCCAGTCGAGGCAGACAAGCACGTCTGCAGTTTGAATCTTACTTCCCAAAACAGAATTAGTGTCTAATGAAGCCAGTGGTTGCCGATGCTTACCTGAAAACAAGGCCCTTGCGATGGTCAGAAGTCAGCCTTGAGAGTTCCACGGTCTGCCACTTCCTAATTCGTGCTGCTTTTCATCCGATGATGCCACCCGGAGGATACCAACGAATAAATCAAAACTGGCTCAGCAATACACAGAACTGTTTTGTCAGCACGCAGATTTGGTGTGTGGATATTTGGTATTTTCACCCCGGGGTGTATACTGACAACCCCACACAATGACCCTGCGTGAAATATACGCAGGTAAATAGTGCACCCTCTGATAGCCTCTCAACCCAAGGGTCAAACACCCTTACATGTTGCCCTTGTCTGTACAGATGCCCCAATGCCCTGGGGTTGACTATTTGCAGAGTAAATCCCTTTCTCTACTTTGTGTCCACACAGCCACACAAAAGCTTCCACCAGTATCTAAAATTTCACTTGTGAAACTCTTTTCACTTGTCTCATAAAAAAACTTTCACGTCCTTTGTGGAACTTCCAGGAAGGTTGGTATGTCAACTTATGTCAGCTCCTTGTGGTAATGCAACTTAAGTAATTTAATGATTAACTAAGTGAGAAATGGACGGAGTGGCATTGACAAGGTCTCAAGGCCAACTCCAAATATTGGACTCACTGCTGCACTGGCTGTCTTCACGTGGGCGAAACGCCAAGTTCCATGGACTTGTCATTCAGGGACAACATTCTCTGCAAAATCACATCGAGCTCCTCTTTGTGGAGTTTCACTATATTTTGCTGTACAAAGTCCTCATATGCACTCCACTGATGCTGTACTTTCCTACTGGGTGATAGAATTACTGATAAATCTATTGATTTCTCTGGTTATTTGACAGTCACACTGAGTGGTGCCCACCGTTCATAATCCCACTCAGAAGCATCCCTGCACTAATGAAGTCAAAATGCTGAATGGTGCATGATGCCTGATAGACCCAGGCTCTCAGGTGAACCTGACACGCTCAATCAATGCTGTCTGCTTGTATGTACCTGTATCGTCAGCACTTCAGGCCTATTACGCCACAGAGAGAACGTGACGCTACACCTTTCCTTCCACCTGCTTAGACAAGTAGCTCCTCATCACCTTCGTTCCCGGGCGACAGCAGCTCCGCACACGCAACCTTATGGGCGTCCAACCTGCACACACCATGTCACCAAATGTCCCAGTTTCCAACGTGTATGAGACCAAAAGGAGACTGCGTCCAATGATCCAATCAGGCTGCCGACTCTCCCTGCAATGCTGCCTCCCACAGACCTAAGCTTTTGTTCCAAGTGGCTGAAGCCCAATCAAACCTAACATGCAGTCGCAACACAATTAATAGAATTATCCCATTGTAGAGGTCCAGACTTCCCTGGCGGAGACGCAAGATCGATCACGATTGAACTGCTTTGTTATAATCTTTGGGTGCTGCCTCAGCCATGCAAAATGGCATGCTTTCACCATTTCTGTATTACTCATAGGCTTAAAAGTAATTATTAATCATATTATTTCACACCACAAGTAGCCCAGCTGTTTTCCCATCATTTTTATCACAGTGTCACTCTAGGGTGTTGTGTTTTTGACACTTCAATATCCATGAGGATTTTCTATACCTAATCTAAAGCTCTCCACACGCATATATACTCTTATGCAAAACACAGATAGAATGGCAGCTTTTCTTCAAAGGTACTCAACATGGAATTCTCTATGTACCTGGGGAAACGCCCAGTGAGATGGGATCAGCTTTGGCTTATCCCACTTTGGGCCAGGACATGGTTTGGGACATATAATCTTCCGCTCTGAATAACTCCACTTTGTACTCAATACATATGCTAATGAGGTTGTCAGTGCTGGAGGCCACCACTGTTATAAATTGTCCCAGCCAACAAAGCATCTTCGCTGCTGGATCAAATCCTTTTTGTGATATTTAAGAGGGGGGGGGGGGGTGCGTATGTAAATCATTTCATGGAAATAAAATTTCAACTATGTCCTAAAAAAAAAAATGGATATAAGCCGATAAACCACAACAAATTAATCTCACTTGAAAGTTACCCTCTATGTTTTGACTCTTTAGCGGCCAATTTTGACAGAAGCCCATGCGGTCTGAATTGACACAGCCATACCAGATCCACATGCTTTGTAAACAGACCTTTACATGTAACTACCAGCAGGCCTGGGGCTGTAGACTACAAGACTGGTCCAGGTCAACAGCTTTCCATCATATGCTTAGACAAAGCATGTCACGGAAAGCTGTTGACTAAGCCCACACTCAGCCCTTTAAGAGTTAATGTAAGAAGTAACCATGGCAACATAGGACAAAGATTTGGGAATCTAAATATCAATTTTTCATAACAATAGATTCTTTTCATCACATCTACCTAAATTTCAGCCTCATTGTGCAGCAATGTCACCAAAAGTTACTAATCAACCATTGTTGTCTGCTCCTTCATTATGGATTCATTTTTTTCTTTCTTTTTTTTTTTTTAATTAGTGCATGCTGATGAAATGCCTCATTTATGAATTAGTGGATAAGTTCTGCATATTACTGACCACCTGGTATACTTTACCAGCATACAAGAAACTGAGATGTTCCACATTGTCCCATTCCAACTACAAGCACCACCAAAAATTATGTCTTATTTTATATTCTTAACATACCTAACTTTGTGCCCTCCTGTATTCTGGATAAAATTAATACTTTTATGATGGTTTTTCAAAATACATGAAATCATTTTCATTGAATATGTACCACTGAAAAATTGTTATATTTGTAATAAATGATTAGTATTTAGGGTGACTTTAAAAGCCCATCGTCGTCGTCGTCGTCGTCGTTGTCGTCGTCGTCGTCGTCGTCGTCGTCATCATCATCATCATTGTTCTGTGTGTCATTGTGTCCTCCTTCCCCTCTAGTAATCTAAGCTGTGGCACAACTATGTCAAGCTAGTAATAGCAGTTTTGCAAAATCCTTCATTGGAGTCGTCCTGGCAGTGCTTTGGTGTAAATCAAAACTGGTATGCCATAGTTTCCAAATTCATCAAAGCACAGAAATACGTTGACCAGTTTGGTAAATGATGCGACTCTTCGGGCGTGAGCTAACAGCCACATCTACACACGTACCAGCATGTAAACATGCATGCTGCTAACGTTCAAGTGTAATTATCACGTATCTATTGAACAGTTAATTCATTCCATACTATGGTCACAGGCCTTGGTCAGTGGTTCTGGCACTGCCAGGCAAGTCATGCTGCAGCTGCCGAAAGGGCAGCTGCAGCATGACTTGCCAGGCAGTGCCAGAACCACTGACTTAAGACTATAGGCATGTTAGTACTTGAACAAAAGCTCTTTTCATGAAGAATTTAAATATGCAATTGTCGTCTTAAATCTAGGTAAATATAAAAAAAAAAAAAAAAAAAAAAAACAATCAGGGACTGGTATGGAATGAGTTAATAATCTGACAAACCTCCCTGTCGATGCTGTAGTCTGTACACTTATGGCTGTAACATACAACTGGTTTGAACATTCTGAATTTTAAATGCTGGCCCAGTCTGCACTGAGTATTTTTCATTGTGTTTACCTGGGCTAAGCAAGCAGTCTTCTCTTTAACACAATTTTTATTCCATTGACACTGTACCATTAACAAGACACTGCCCCAAGCATCTACAACAATGAAATGTGAACAGATGACTTCAGTGTTGTGCCTGTATACTGAGCCTGGTGGGGTCCAAAGAGTAACCATGTTGCAGCATGCAGCCCATACACTGACTTCATTGGTACAATAAAATCAGCTTCCAACAGGCAGTACTAAAATCATAGAAGTGATGGGACAAGTTAAACAACCTACTCCACAGACCCTAGCTTCTCAATTCACATGTATACATTTTCACAATTTTCTGCATTTCTTTTTCACTGAATTTTTTTTTCCATTATGGACATAAGACTCCATGTTAGACATAAGTTCATTGTGCTTTTATTTTCATGGTTTTATACCCAAGATCGAAATCAGCCAAAAAAAAATTAACAGAACATCAGCGAGTACCTTGTAATGAGAAGTCTGATAAAGACGGATTCCTGTATCAACCAATACTATGACCACTCTATTGTTCACTTGCTCTATGCTGATGACAGACTTTCCAATACAAATCCTCAAGATTTAATGGAGTGTCCCATGGCATCAAACTCCACGCCAAACAAGCTTTCATTTCAGTCGTGTCTGAGGTGTTTGCATCATTTGGTTAGTTATGCCCCACCTACTGAGGACAAATTGAATTTGGCGGTAATTTGAGTTTTAACATGTTTAATTGCAATAAACAAGCACCTGCCTATTAACCCTGTATGTGCTGATGAAAGTCAGGCTTATGAATCTGAGTTACACAAACAAACCCAGATAAGGTTCCTGGTAACAAGACCTTTCACACAGGTAAAAACAAACATGTATGTCAATATTTGTACAGAAGCAAAAAACAAAAATTTAAAAAAAAAACACCAAAAAATAAAGATAAAAGTATTGTGTAAATAAAGAGCTGCCTCAGCACTGTGGCCACAGAATGCTGGTGAAAGCTGTTGGCTCAGTCTCTTACTTCGCATTTAACTCTTTCATTGCCAACTGTAATTTAAGTCAAACTACTTATCATAAACTGTTTTGAATTATAATATGGGTGCTAGATTCATGTTCCTTGTAAAAAGACCTTTCATTAAAATACCAGCATGCCTGAAGTTATATATGGAATATTTACAGTCCAGGTCAACAGTTGTCCTCTGTATGCCTCAAGGTAGCTGTTGCACCAGTCCAAAAGGTGGCACTGGAAGAATTGAAGGGTAAGGCCAACATTTTACAATAACCTTCCACAGATGGCCTACTTCTGACAACCTACACAATGACAATAGGCAGGATTTGACAATCTGACTGTACATATATTCCTTTATTTTTGGAATCTGGCTGTATAGATTCCCTTATTTTGGGAATCTGGCTGTACAAATAGATTCCCTTGTGTGTGTCCTGTCTAGTCCATCACTTTTTTTTTTTTTAAATTTGGGTGTTTTTTTGAGATATTATGGGTGTAAAACACCTCCTGCACACCTGGCCAGCATACATCAATGTAAACTTATCCCTGCCTGAACTGCATTCAATAGACGCAATACAACAGATATGTTAACCCTTTCCCCCTTGAATTGACACTTAAGTCAACAACTTTCCTTGGCATGAGTTGGGCAAGTGCCCAACACATGCCAAGGAAAGTTGTTGACCTGGGGCATGTGATTTTCATAGGGCTCATCTGAAATTCTCATTCAAAATTGTTTTTCATTACTGTTGAAATTGGTTGAAAACACTGAAGCAGACAACACTGGACCACCAGCCGGTTTTGGCCGGTTTAAGGGGGAAAGGGTTAAAGGGAAGCTCACACTGGCCGTGTCACTCTGTCTCTACAAAATTCTATTTTAAATCTCAGCACGGGACTGACAACGTGCTTCACAAAATGGATTTAAACAAAATTGAGACAGCAATATCAATATAGGAGGAAGTAGAGTTGAACACGTCTAGCAAACAACCTGCACAGAACAATGCATGGAGCACTGTTAATTTTTAATGCCATTCCTGACTTTGACAATAAGGTGGGGGATTAGTGTAGATCTATTGATGAGGACAGCAGGTATTTACATGGAATCCGAGACCTATTGCATAAAGCTAGGATCAGCAACATACTGAAGGGTGCTCAGCATCCTCTTAGTTTATCCAATTCTTGTCATGACTCCCATTTTTTGGTACAAGAATCTCTCATAAAGACTCAAATATGCCCAACTATCAAAGTCTACTCTCTCAACAAAGTGCTTGTAGGTTCTGCAATGTACACGCACAGAAAATCCATGGTTTCGGATTAAGCAACTGAACACTCGAAAATTGAGTCCCAAGTCAGGAATTTTATTCGACAGCCAGCTCGGTAAACATGACATAATGGGGAAGAAGAGCCAAGCGGGGCAGGTGGACTCAGAATGCTGCTTACTCAGCTCTGATCCAGTCATTGCCTGCTGATGCAGAGTCACTCACTGACTGCATCCATATCACGTACTTTCAACGACTCACTGACTAAGACACACCAATATTTCTTCGATTACCCCTTCGGTTTTTTGTGCCAAAAATAACAGAAAATCAACATTTTTGGAAGGTTTCAACCCTAAAAGTGCTGATCATGGTTATAGTCGTTTTTTCATTACCATTAAACATATTCATGGATAAAATATTCAAATTCCTCATGAAGATACCTTTCATTCAAATACCAACAAGCCTAGTCTAAAGCCAAAAGTAGTCTTAATCAACAGCTTTCCTCGGGACACCTTGCACGCAAAGTGTCCCGAGATAAGCTGTTGACTCATTCTTAAATCAGCGCTTTGAGGGTTAATGTGACCATTTTAATTCTTCAACTATGACCTGATGACATCAGTGCCTTTGTCTCGTAATGTTTCACTGTCATGTATCAAAAAATTATTTGAAAATGACAGCTTTCATGCGTATTCATGGCACTGCCAGCAATATCTGGCTGCTCATGTGTGCTCCTCTTCTCCCACATTTATTTTTATCACATATTTCTGACCAATGTAACCACAGGAGCCAGACATATTGATCCTCCAACAAAAGAGTATTTCAGAACACGTAACCTTTAAACCTAATACTGTACAGGCTCCCAAAGTTTAGATTTACTATTACAGTAGTACCTCTTTTGAAAGACCACCGGCCTTTGCAGTTTGCATTTATCTGGAACCTACTGCTTCATTTTTCATGTTCTTTGACCTTTATTGAAAAACCACCTGCTTTGTGACCACTTATAAACCTGTCTGATAGGTGGTCTCTCAATGGAGGGGATGAATAAGTGAGAATACACCATTGCATATACATGTATATGTACTCAAACACACTCACACATATAGTAAAATTCTATATTGAAACCACTTCCCACTAAAAACCACTTTTCAGGTGCAAGTATAGGTGGTCTTAATACTGGAGTTTAACTATAATTCCCTCTTTTGACAGACAACCCTTACGGCACATTTAAAATGGTCACATAAAACAGGTGGTCATTTAATAGAGGCAATATAACATGGACAAGATAAGACTTTGGGATCTAGTGTATCGGTCTAAAAAGCCACGTGGTCTTTTAATGGATTGCCTCTCAAAAGTGGGACTTGGGTGTGCATACACACACACACAGACACACACACACATATTCATACATCCATATATATATACATGTATATATCCATCCATACACGCATAAATATATACATTAATATACATATAATCTCTCTCTCTCTCTCTCTCTCTCTCTCTCTCTCTCTCTCTCTCTCTCTCTCACTCTCTCTCTCTCTCTCACACACACACACACTCACTCACTCACTCACTCACTCACTCACTTACCCACTCACTCACTCACTATGCTATATATATGTGGTGCAGGGTCCCTGGATTTGGCTCCAGATTACACACACTAAGATCTCGGTTGCCAACCTGCCACAGACAAAACATATTTTTCTTTAATATTTGACCCACACTTCCTATGAAAGAAATGGCCATGGAATTAATATAAAAATATAATTACACTTGAGCTTCTTTCTCTGCCACCATAACAAGCCAATAAAGAATGCCCACCTGAGCAAAAGACTGCCTGGCAGCTGGCCAGACAGACAGACAGACAGTCAGAGCAGGAGGCAGGACCGTCGGCCAGTGGGGTATTCATTTTAAACTTACTTGAATCATACCCATGAACCATAACTATAAGCTTAAGCTTAAGTTAGAGTGCTCCGTATCTGAACATTAAGAGTGCACATCTGACTATCAACACTGCACATCTGACTATTAACAGTGCACATCTGATCATTACCACTGCATATCTGAACATTAACACTGTACATCTGACCATTAACAGAGCACATCTGACCATTAACACTGCACATATGACCATTAACACTGCACATCTGACCATTAACAGTGCACGTGTGCACCTTGATTGTTCAAATATCCATGACAGAGGTGCTTCCCTTGCCTGCTTGACAGACTTCTAGAACTATGAGGCAGTCATTAATTATGGGTCTCTTGACACCAACGTGCAGGCAAGTGGTGCTCTTGGAGAACAATACAGCAGGCGTCACCCCTCCTTGTTGACAGGTGGCAGCATCTGGCATGAGCTGCTTCTTGTACAAGACCCACTGTTCATGTTTACTGTTACAAAACTAATGAAGATTTCGTGTTTTTGCTTTTAGTAATAAACTTCCCTTAAAACACAAGTGTAACATGTCAGTCCTCACAGCTCACTTTGTGCCCTGTCATTGGCAGTGAACACAACAACAGAAAATCAAACACAGCTCTTATCAACAAATAAGGCTCTGAATGGGGGGGGGGGGGTCTTGGCCTTTTTCAAATTCAGATTGTGGTCTGCAAATCTCTAAAAACTGTCAAATACTACCCGACTTCCCATCAGGGTTCATACATTATGCGGACCCAAAAATTCTCCTTCCATGTCGGGATTCACATTATATGCAGACCCCTTCCTCCTTATCATGGCAATAGCAATGCCAAAAAGGCTCCATCACTGAAGTTTACCTAAAGCTACAAATGTAATCTTTAATCTGTCCTGGAAAACTAGCATATTTATACTGGTTATGTTCATACCATCAAAAAAAGCTAACATTGCAAAGTACTGATGTTTCATTTCCTAGAAGTAATTGCTGAATTACATGGCAGTTTGTTGACACTGTGACATGCTTTGAAGACACATAGCAATTGTATTTGTGTCTTTTTGTCCAGAACCACTTCCTAGTAGTCATTACCCTATTCCGCAGTCCGAACTCTTTACTCTCCATAAGCTAACCTGTCCCTGTCTAACCTATATATAAATATGGACGTACTATTGTCCACATTGCACACATTCTTCCATAGAATTTTGACATAGGCTGTATTAGCCCAAATAAGTTAAAGGGTCTTCAGAGGGTAACTACTCAGAACATGTTTCGGAGCCTATATGAATCCTTGACGACAGACCCCAGAAAAAGGCTGCCTAAAACTAGGTGGTACAGATCAACTAAGGCAGACCCCAACGACATGGATATGTTAGGCATGTTGAACAACTTATTATGGAAGTAGATACTAATATCCAGATGTTGCCACATTAAAAATTTGAGTCTAAATGACTGATCCTCGCCAGTCCTTTCACCCTCCAGTTGTGGAGATGTCCACAATGGATGCCACATCTGTCACTGCAGACATCTCATATAGTGGAATGGGCACAGGTGGACTTTTACACACATCAGTTTTACCAATTTGCATAACTGGAGCCAGTCTGTTTCACAACACAAGACTACTGTCTGCATTTCTTGTTCGAAAGGTTAACATGTCTTTCATGTACAGTGGTACCTGTCTTAACCATTCTAATGAGACCACCTGCTTTGAAAAATCATCTTTTTTAAAAATATTTCTTATGGTACTTCTCGTGTTTTTATGCCCTCTATGAAAAAACACCTGCACTGCGAGATCATAATTGGAAGGGGGGGGGGGGGGGATTACAAGTCAGGTTTCACTGTGCATGAATAAAGGTTGATCTAACATTTTTTTTATTATCCATATTGGTATTAAATTTTCTGGAAGAAAATTACATTTTCCACATGTAGAAGCAACTGGTACTGAGGGGCTAAGGGCAGGGTGTGAGCTGGTGCTACTACAAGGTCTACACTGAGAGGAACCTACTAGCCACACCAGTATCTGCTCTTCAACTCACTTAAGTGGAATGCAGGGTTCGAGCTATCCAATATTATAACCCACTAAGATACCTGTTAAAATTAAATCTTCATTCAAAGAGTCCTGATTACACATGCATACAGCTAGACGAACAATGCTGACCACAGCAAAGCTTTTGACAAGATAGACCGGACACTCACCTGCTTTGACTATCAACTCCAAATAGGCCTGACACATACTTCCCAGAAATGACATCTCCAGAAAACTATAACTCCACTTTAGCATCTGTCACCTTAATCTGCACACTTTATGATTACAATTCTTCCTATGAATGTAGTCCTAAGTGTTATTTCAAAAGCATAGTTCTTTACAGCCAGCAAGGCGGACAAGAACCCTGCAAAGATGAACAATAGGCAGGCTTGTACTGTCCAGTGTTCATGAAATGGAAAAGGGAACAGAAATTACAGAACATGTATATTTTACTGGATGCAAAGTCTCAGTAGACATGCATGCATTAAAGTCATTTGGACGGACATAATTGAGCGCCCTGAAGGAGTGGGGCCATGGCTCCAGCTTAATTATTGATTCATTGTTCAGTTTAACACTCTAATGGGCATAATCTATCTTTCACGTAATGTATGACTAGAATAACAAATGACAAAACCAAATATTAACATTCATTTACATTGCTATATTCTATGCAAGAGGCAACATAAACAATGACAAATGCTTTGAACAGTCTCACGGGTACTTAACACAACATACATTTAGCTCAGCACATTATGAGAACCCATTTTGGTACTTTTTCATCATCATTAATTTATAGTTCATGAATTAACCACTCTCCATAAAGAACTATTATTTCTGCTTCCAAGATACTTGTACACAAACTCCTGAGTACATGGTAAAGAAAGTCTTATCATGATGGTCTTTTTGGTCAAGGCCAATGCTGGTTTTGCTCGGAGTCCTGATTACTGTGGACCACGTACCATGCTGGATCAGCACTAATTGACTTGGTACCCATCTGGATCTAGATTAGTGCTGACATGGTACCATTCCGGATCTAGATTACTTTTGAATTGGTATCATTCTAAATCAGGATTACTGTTGACTTGGTACCATTTTGGATCTAGATTACTGTTGACCTGGTGCCATTCTAGACCAGGTTTACTATTGACTTAGTACCACTCTAGACCAGGATTATTGTTGACTTGGTACCAATTTGGATCTGGATTACTGTTGACTTGGTACCAATTTGGATCTGGATTGCTGTCCACTTGGTACCATTCTACACCAGGATTACTGTTGACTTGGTACCATTCTAGATCAGATAACTGTTGACTTGGTACCATTCTGGATCAGGATTACTGTAACTTGTACTATTCTGGGTCCAGATCACCACTGAATTGAGCTTCTAGCTGACTTAATTCTATCATACAGCTTAAGTTGGTTTGATACTGCTATGAGTCAGGAATATTTTTGATCAACTTGGTATCGTTTTGTCTGGATTAATGCTGGATTGGTATAATTCTACATCAGTCTTTTAGTCATTTCTAATAGATTTTTCCTTTTTCATATCATTTTTGTATTTTTAAAAAAACTGCTCCTAATAACTTTTTTTTTTTTGCTTTAAGTGTGGTATTTTTTAATATTTTGTTGAAAGTGCTCGGGTTTACTTTACGTGCTTCATATTCAAGAGTGTTAAGGGAGTCCTTTCTAGAGCTTCATACAATTCATCCCTCTTTTTTATTGATCTAATTATTCCTGGAGTAATCCAGTGAGATTTTTTGTTGAAGTTTGTTATACTTTACTATCTTTACTGGTAAATATTTATTCAATGCATTCTGAATTGTAGTGTGAAGTAATTCATAAGAGTTATTAGGGTCAGATTGAGGGTCTGTTGTCATATTTTCATTCATTCCACATACTTCAATTTCTTTTCTAAAATTCTCAATATGATTTTCTTTTCTAGGGTTAATTTTTATAAATTTTGGTGCTCTTTTACATTTTTTATCAAGTACATCAATACATATAAAGTAGGGAAATGAGCTAAAATTCTTGATGTTATTATTAACTTATTCCATATCAGTGCCTGATTTTTCTGTATACTTACCTAGATTTAAGATGACAGTTGCACATTTAAATTCTTCATGAAATGAGTTTTTGTTCAAGTACCAACATGCCTATAGTCTCAAGTCAGTGCCAGAACCACTGAGCAAGACCTGTGACCATAGTATGGAGCGAGTTAAAGCAGGGAAAGGGTTAAAGCCTCCTCCTCTCCCCTTTCCACTTTCTCATATATGTGTTGACCCCCAAAAGACATGCAACCGCAAGGATCTTGTAAAAAAGTGTACGAAATTAAAGAAAACAGTAAATTTTGCCACCAAATCCCTGTCATTTTAAGAACTTTTTGAGTCTCCAAAACGGGAGACTTGGTGAAACAGGAGAGTTGACAGCTATGCTTCCTTCCTCCATCTCATCTTTCCACAAGTCCAGCTAATATCTTAACATTTCCACAGCAAAGGCCAGGAAATGACCAGGCACACATAACAAACAGTGCCATCCCCTGTCCTTCTGACACCCCTAATTAAGTCTTCAATAACAACTGTGTAGGCTGCTTTGATCAGCATCCAAGCAGCTCTTTCTTAACACAGCTCCATCAGAGTCCACACTTTGAGGAATAGCATACAACACACTGCATTCTTCTCTTCATATACACATTACTTTGACAAACAGGAACTACACAGACTGTAGACTCACCATGGGGCCCACAAGCTGTACAAGCCCAAGGTCAAAGGTCAAAGGGCCGCCACCTCCCAATCTTCAAATTTACACAGCAACTGTAAGAATATTGGGAGTGGCTGGCCCGGTCTGCCTGGTCTGACTGTCATTGCTGACAAGTTGGGGATCAATATATCAACTCACAATCCATCTTCCCTGCCTCATGGGGTCTTCAAAGATCCTTTTTCTTTTGTGGTAAATTTTGTTCAGTCATCACATCAATCTTTTGTAATGATTAATGTTTCATTCAACAACATATTGTTAACCCTTACTGCTTCTGCCTCCTTAAGTGCCCCTCATCTCCCAACCACCCACCCACCCTTCCTGGTCAGCATTAGGCTTCATCGAGGGGTCTGGTTTTAAACCTTTTTAATTTATCAAACTTACAAGTACTTAATGTTCCACATAGAATATGATACAACTGGGGGAAAGGGTGCATGTAAATGTCCGTGGCCACAGGTTTCCTGGGCCTGGGCTGAGCCCTGAGCTGTGGCCCCAGGGTACCTATCATGGTGGGTCTTGTCTACATTTCTCATCAAAAGTGCTTTCTAGTAACAAGATATTCGACTCTTTCGGTGCTAATCATGTCTTAAGTCCATCTAATAAAGTCAAACTAGTACGAATTATCATAAAAATCCCAGATTTGTATTCCTCATAAAAAGACCTTTCATTCAAGTACCAGTATGCCTATAGTTCCAGAGAAAAGCTGTTGACTCAGTCCAAAATTTGGTAATGAAAGCGTTAAGTGAAAACATTGCAGCAGAAGACAACTTACAGTGTATTCTATGGCTTAAGATAGAGAGGGGAACTTTTAACCTGCCTTTTTGTTTTGCTCCCTGCCCTTTTTCTCTGGCCCCTATCAGTTTATTTTGCTCTCTGTTTTTTTTTTTTTTCAAAGATGTCTCCTTCTTGCAGAGTATTTTGACATCTGTTATCATAACAACAGAGATTAAACAACAGCAGAACAAATTTAAGTTGGTATTTGACCTTTTACAGATTTCCATTCTGTTCATGTTGATATGCTACAGTTTTACACTTGGGTTTCTCCATTAATGAGCCCTTTTTACTCCATATCTCACATTAACTCATTCCACCCTAATGACGCTTTTTCCCGCTACAGGTGATATCTAAATGTTGTCTGCTAATTGTATTTTACTAATTTAGGGATTATTTTTCAAAATTTTGGATGAAACTTGCATGGAAGATCATTCCAAATTATATGTCCATGGTCAACAGCTTTCCTTGGTGTGCTCTGGGTGTATTGCCCCCAGAGCGCACCAAGGAAAGCTGTTGACTTTGTCTATCAAGGTGGAAAGAGTCAAAAGTGTGTTTGTATTTTTTCTAGCCCTCTTCAAACCAGGCAGAAACCAGTGACTTATATCTGGGCAGCTTTCCTCTGATTTGTGCAGGCCAATGATGACAATAGTCCACATTTGCCCATTACTTTGTCAGTCTTATAGATATCAGGTTCCAAATGACTGTCAATACAGGACACTCATATTGGCTGCAGCACTGCTCTCACCCATATCACAGTCAATACAGGACATTCATATTGGCTGCAGCACTGCTTTCACCCATATCACAGTCAATACAGGCTGCAGCACTGCTTTCACCCATATCACAGTCAATACAGGACATTCATATTGGCTGCAGCACTGCTTTCACCCGTATCACAGTCAATACAGGACATTCATATTGGCTGCAGCACTGCTTTCACCCGTATCACAGTCAATACAGGACATTCATATTGGCTGCAGCACTGCTTTCACTCATATCAGTCAATACAGGACATTCATATTGGCTGCAGCACTGCTTTCACCCATATCACAGTCAATACAGGACATTTATATTGGCTGCAGCACTGCTGTCACTCATATCATTCAAGGAGGATGAACCTGTTTGTTCAGGAAAATCCCCTTATCAATCATGGTGAAATGTGTTTTTCTTGTCAAACTAGCAAATGCAATAGAGTTTACTGTCTGAAAAGTCATTGTAATGTCCTCAAGACTACAACCTCAGCTTGGAACAAGATGGAGTGATCATGCTTTGAATATGTACACTTTATTCCCACCCTTGGTTGTCCATCAGTATGCTGTATCATCGGGGCTGATTGCCTCAGTTTCAAAGCAATAGGGTCAGAGATTTGGGTAGTAAATAATTATGCACCACCTGTCTTGAGATTCAATTTAATCTTCATTTGAGTGCTTGGGGCAATGTTTAGGGATAAATATAATACATAGCACATGACAACACCTGTCAATACATGGCACATGACAACACCTGTCAATCTGGACAGCTCGCCCTCCTTGCACCCACATTTGGTGATACAAGGGCGGGCCTATAATTCAGAATGGAATTAGATTCATGCACATACAACAGCAGGTGGCCGACTTGTACAAATTGATCTGACACAGCAAATCTCTTCATGGGAAGAAATCTTGAGCTCATCTCTATCATATTTATTTTATCCCACCCGGTACATTATATGAACCTTAAAGCGTCTTCCATTTTTGGTGCCAAAGGATGCTGGTTCGACACGTGGCCATTCCATGGTCACCAAACACATATATGCAAAATGTGACAGACTTAACTCATTCCATACCAGTCCCTGATTTTTCCATATATTTACCTACATTTAAGACGACAATTGCATGTCTAAATTTTTCATGAAAAAAGCTTTCATTCAAGTACCAACATGCCTATAGTCTTAAGTCAGTGGTTCTGGCACTGCCTGGCAAGTCATGCTGCAGCTGCCGCATGGGCAGCTGCAGCATGACTTGCCAGGCAGTGCCAGAACCACTGACCAAGGCCTGTGACCATAGTACGGAATGAGTTAAAAGCCAATATGATTTTGTTTTAAGTTTGAAAAAGGCCCGCCTGTGTGCTATTCTCCAAAAATTTGCAGCTTGGATGTTTGACACAGCTCCTAACTTTATTGGCGTTCATGTACTATCATAATTACTAAATGTACACATCATGCCACCTAGCTTATTGTCTGTCCCTGAAGCCAAACAGGTACAATGGGCCAGTACCGGGTGACCAAGGCTCCCCCAGAGATACACCCACGAAGGCTGGATAACATTATAACCCTGGAGACAAATATGGTCACTTGGCATATCAACTGAAGTTTTTCAAGAATATGGAAGGCTTCAGTCACCTATAAAAGCTAATGAAAACTGACTGGCCATGATCTGTTACCCTGATACTGAGGATTCTGTCTCAACTCAATGACCCCACATGACAAATTAGGTCAACCTGTTCTATGGACACCCTGGGGGTAGTTCAGCTTCTGAGGAATGTCAAAGAGTTTTGATTGCACCAGGGATGAATCTGGTTCATTTTCACTGATATAATCATATATCATTGGCTAACACTCAAGTTCATCAGATAGTTCAATAGCATCACAGATCAGTGGGTGAAGTAAAGATCTTTGTATTATTTGGTACTTCAAAATTTGCACCCAGCCTGATACAATATTGACATTTTTTGCTGTGAAGAATGGTAAATAAAATAACAGAGATTACACCAGATGATGATAAAATCTGTTAGAACTGATCATTAATAAATGATTAAGTCTACAAACCTTAAAATTCGGCAGGTGAAATTGGGTGCATAATGGGAGTGAATGTTATGTCAAAGGATTTCCTTCCATGATCTTGATAATTGTGGGAGATTATAGATTGACAGTCTGACCAAACACAGGGTCTTTCCTTCTCTGTGCTATATCAATAAATCATCATCCCTGCATTAATGGTCTTCCCCATCCCTGCAGAGGTCAATAGATCACCCTCTTGTATTAATAGCTCCTCCCTCCCAGGAAAGGTCAAAAGGTCACTCTGGTGTATTAATGGCCTCTCCCTCCCTGCAGAAGTCAATAAGCCACCTTGTTAATATCCCAGGCACAGCCATGGGATTTGTTGTTCAATTAAAATGTTAATAGAGGAATCTGTTGGATTGATCCAAGCCTGATTACATAAGACAATGAGTCAGGATGGCAGAGATCTGTACACTGTTGTCACATATATATAGATATATCTGTTGGCCAGGCATCATCCTGCATAATATGACATGATACCTTGGCAGGGTGTGTGCTCGCAAGCAAACAAGTATGTGAAACTCTATCCATGTATGACAACAAATACTTCATAACAGCAACCTGAACCAAGGGGGCAATGGGTCATTTCACACACACTTGAGGACACCTGAGGCCACTTCATATACAGTATCATAGGTAAGCTTCCCAACATACAGAGTAATACCAATTTATGCTGTATTCACACTACTCTGATTTTATCATCGGAATTAACATTTGCATTTTTGCGCATCCAAAATGTGTGTTCAGACTGTTTACCTGACTTCCCAAATAAATGCAGATGGATCGTTGACACTGTAAGGTTTAACTATCAGATTTACCTGCTGATTGGCAGGCTTACACATGTTTGATATTCGGCAAATATGCACATTTTGCTTGCCTGCAAAGCGGACCGAGTTCTGCGTTTGTACACCCAGTGGAGTAGACAAAGCACTCAGCTTGGGTCTGCTTTGGAGGCAAGCATTTTGCATTCACACTTGCAACAGAACTTGCAGGAGTTGACAATACCAGTTAACATCCGCAAAAATACCACCTCTATCAGTAGGTTTTGCTTTCCGAAGTGCCTTGTGCATTCTTATCAGATTGCAGGAGAATTTTAGCTAGTCTGAAGTCTTATGAATAAAATGCAGTACATTATAGGAGTGTGAATGAAACTTTAGTGCCTCCAAAGCACTCTATACCCTGTCTTTTTCAGCAATCCTGGTCACATTCTGTGTGGCAAACTGACCAGGCGCACTACTCCTGGGTCAAAAAACTGTGGTTTCACAAAATTATGCCTCCTGGTTGTGGCATAACTACATGGACACATTTTGCATGTCGTAAATTATACACATTTATTTAAAATTTCTCTGAAGAGGGAAAATTATTCGTTAGATGCAAACCTCAATTTCCATAGCTTGCCCCCCACCCCCACCCCCACCATTATGGCTGGGGTATCTTTAATATCACCGTCCTGTATTTGCCACCTCACTATCATTATCATGACCTCTGCAAACCAGAATAGATTCCACCATGATGCACAACACGTACTTTGTACAAATATATAACATGCCTGGCAGGACTGACTACAGTTTGAATACTCAATGTGTTTGTAGCAGATATGTCTCTCCTACACCATTAGCTCACATATAATTACTTCCTGACAGTACCCATGCAGAAAACTTCGGAACAATTGGTTCCCTTTGATGTGAAAGTGGTCACACTCTTCAAAGACTAACCAGGTGGGTGACCACTGTCATTGAGAGAACATATTTTACTTGCTTCACTGTATCTTACTTTTTTGCCTATAAAAAATTGCTTTTTTTGTCTTTTTGATAAAATTGACAACTTTGCATTGTCTTATAGTCACAGTTTTCTTTAGTTTAGATGTTGGGTCAATGGCCTCTGAAATTTTTGCAGTATTTTAAATTTGTGGATTAAGTAAAACTGTGAAAATAAAAACATTAAAAATACGATGAGGATAAAGCAATTTACAGTATTTTCACTTTTTTTCAACATATATTTTTGCCCCCTCACAGGCTGAGCTGAGTGTTCCTTTTAACCCTCCCAGTCTCACATTTTGGACTGAACCAACCGCTTGCCTCACTGCGCTTCAGGTGCAACGTGCCCAAAGTGTGCCAAGGAAAGCTGTTGACCTGCACTACTATATTCTGGGGGGGCAAGGGTATTTTCGTGACTCATGATCCTATCTTTTTATTTTCCGTGATCTGTGAAACAATAAAATTAATTTTCGCGATTCGTGATTAAACCATTGCTCGTGAATCGTGAATATGCATATAAGCTCAATAATTTTTCCTGTGAACTGTGAAAACAATTTTTTTTCCTGTGAACTGTGATCAAGACCCACCCCCCTTGCCCCCCCTCTATTCTATGTAACTATAGGCGTGCTGGTGATGCTTGAAAGGATAGTCTTTTTACAAGGAACATGAATCTAGCACCCTTATAATTCAGAGCAGTTCATTTTAAGTAGTTCGACTGCAGTCCCAATTGATACTGAAAGAGTTAAAACGTCATCCCACAGAGTTAAGGATACATGGCACAAGGTCTGCTGAGCAGGTAACATTTTTTAGAGGCTGCCTGTTTTGTAATGCAGTCTGTGCTATAATTTGATATGCAAATGAGTAACAATAATTAAATAAAATTGTAACAGTAAAAGTAACAGTAATACTACTAGTATTTTTTTTCTTTCAGACTGCCATAGTGTGTATACCATACTTCCTAATGAACAGGGTTTATTTTTACAACATAATTTGGGACATGAACCAGTATCCAGTTCAACTCTATGACAAATGTACCAATAAATGAGACTTGTCCAGAAACAATCTATTTTGATGCCAGCAGTCCAGAGCTCTGCACATCATGCACGATGGACAGCCCCAGTTATGTCTTCTGGCCCAAAATGAAAGTGCTATCTTTCTCCTGAAATTGTAGATCTGTGCAAACAGTCCAGCATGATTAAGGGAGATGAATATCTGTTCTCCTGTGATTAATGTTCTGCCATGGCCTACCTGTGGCAGTTCCTGCTCTATGTCCTAACTAATCACTTTCCCATCATGCCCCAGTGCAAAGGGTCACAGTGAACTCTGACCTCCATTTCAGGCTACTACGACTTGAAAAGAAGGAAAAATGTAATTTCAGGATGCACCATACCACAGGCTTATTCATATATGGTACCTTGACTCCTTAAAAATTAATGTTAATATTTCAGGAGACTAAATCAGATCTTTTTCTCTTTTGCTGTGCTATAGTGAGGGCAGCCTATCCATTCCACTGTATGCATGCAGTATCAGTCCTCCCTGGCGCTGTTCATGGGTTCTTGGTGTCTCCCAGGGTCTCACAGCAATGTTAATTTGGGGGCCACGTGGGTGGACGACTGGTCAGGTCCACAGTACACAGTAACCATACGCATCATCCTACTTCCAAGCTAGAAAATGACTTACAATACGAACAGGAAATGCTATCTGTTGTCCTCATCCAGTTTTTGCCATCTATATCTCTTCGTAACCTTTATCTCCTTAATTGTTCCAGTGCCAACTGTGACTCAAGTCAAACCGCTTACAACCAATTGCTCTGAATTACATGTATATTAAAAATGCTAGATTAATGTTCCTTGTAAAAAGACCAGCACACCTGTAGTTCCATAGAATACAAGACTCCAGGTCAACAGCTTTCCTCAGTGCACTTTGGGTGCAATGTACCCAAAGCACACCCAGGAAAGCTGTTGACTGTCCAAAATGTGGCACTCAAAGAGTTAAAACCAACCCCCCCCCCCAGTGGTCAAATGCTCCCTGCTTCAAAAATTTTGATTAATTCTAACAGTAATACAACAATTTTAATGTGTATTTTAGATGAGACCAATCAAGATCCCATATATGCCAGGTCAACAAATTTCTTCGAAATAGGTTCAGCACTCGGTAATTTACATGTATAACTGCTCATATCAACCAATTTATCAAAATGCACACATCGTAAGAAGTTAAGAACACTCACTGAATACTGTGTGGGGGGAACTCACTGCAGTAAAATTCATGCGATAATTTGTCATTTTTCCTCTAATAATTCATTTTTGTTTGTGAGACATGGAAATGTCAAAACAGTCCAACTTTCAGAAGAATGAGATATCACAGTGCATACACTGCTTTGTGCTTGTGACAGCCCACACAGGCACCAGATCTAAGGTGCCCCCTGTTGGGAAAAAGAAACACTAAAATTCCAAGCATCCCAAGCACAGGGTATGCATCTTCGACCAAGGAAAAGGTATCATACATGTATACACTAAGCATTATAAATCACAACTGCAGGATAGATATATATATATATATATATATATATATATATATATATATATATATATATATATATATATATATATATATATATATACACACACACACACACACACACACACATATGACACCAGAAATGGGTGACGTAATACAACTAAAGGCTATATATATATATACCTTATAAATGACCCCCAAAAAGGGTGATGCAATAAATCCTATAAACTGATTATAGTTTCAGTGAGTCTTAAGTGCTCTCAAGGCCACTAAGTGATCCATCATGGCTCTTCATCTGTGGTGGGACACACAAACTGGGCATAGAGGGTTGAGCTGGTCACGTCTCTGGTCAGTCTCTGGTCAATTGAACACGACTGGACCAGCCATTATACCCGCCACCACACATCTCGTACCAGCAACTCACGGCATTCTAATCCACTATCTTCTCAAAAATATTCTCCACTAACACAGTTTAACATAGGACTGATTTATCACACTGTGGACATTTTGGACCAGCTTTACACCTGGGAAGCCAGTACATACCTAAGTCAAGTGGTGATATTTGACTCTTGACGACCATTGAGGTCTTCAGTGTACCTCCTGAGACACATTAGTGTCTTATGTCTTTTCAGTCCAGCATCATAATTAACACTCACTCCAGCAAAGATTGACACTTTCAGTCCCAACTGCAACTATAGTTGACAAACTGCTCTCAACTATAAAAAAGGGTGCTACATTCATATTTCTAATTGCGAGAAGACTTTTCATTCAACTACCAGCACACTTGTCGTTGCATAGAATATAGCGGAGCACATCAACAGCTTTAAGCAGCATGCTTTGGGCACAATGCGCCCTATGCTTGCAGAGGAAAGCTGCTGACTCAGTTCAAAGCTTGGCAATGAAAGAGTTAAATCAGCCACAACTGCCTGGAGGTAAAATGTCAGCTGCTTCAGTGACTTTTATCAATTTTAGTGTTAATATTTAAACAATTTAAATGAGAAACGTACACGGGCCTTATCACAATAGCCTTATCACAATAGCCTGCCCTACAGCAAGCTGTTGATTGGTTTTGGATTCAAGGGAAAAAGGATATGTGAAGCTAGGATAACAAGTGTCTATGGCCATGACCTGCCCTACTACTGTGTACTGATGTGGTAGTTACCTCTTTCAGTGCCAATCATGTCCAAAGTCCATCTACTAAAGTAAAACTAGTCTGAATTAGGATCTCAGATTCATATTCCTCGTAAAAAGACCTTTTATTCAAATACCAGCATGCCTATAGTTCCAGGGAAGAGCTGTTGAATAAGTCCAAAATTTGGCATTAAAAGAGTTAATTGTCAGCATCCAGCCAGCTGAGGGCATGACAGACCTGTCACCACACATCTACATACTGCAATGGTTGTCCCTACTACAGTGACAAATAATTTTTAATATTTGGTTATATTTTTTTTCTCTGATGAGCTTAGCTAAAGGTGAAAAGTCCTACTGGAAAGAAAGAAGATTGTAGAGCCATACAGACAAGCGTAAAACAGCCAGGCAATCTTATATATATATATATATAATGCCCTTTTGGCACTTGCTGTGTGTTTTTAATTGAAATACAGTGAAACCTGTAAATACAATGAAACCTGTTTTTGAGAGACCACTGTGAGGAAAGACCACCTGCCTTTTCAGACCATGTTTACCATGTTCCTTTTGCCATTTTTCCAATGTTATTGCACCTCTGAGAGACCACCAGGGTTATGTGACTGCTTTTTGGCCTGCTCTAGGGGCGGTCTCTCAAAACAGGTTGTACTGTCAAAATTTTTTACCAATTCAGTTTCATTAGTAGATGGAACTTGAGATGTGGTTTCACAGAAAAGAACCCTCCACATCCATTGTTGCCATTAATCCAGCCCTTTCCTGTCCATGCTTATCCTACCTCATCATGGAGACATGGAGGGACAAATAATTCCCTGAGTTCATTAATAATGAGCTACAACAGTCACTGTCAAACTCAGTTTGCAAACTGGTCTCCTCCATAACTTTACAATTTGCTAACAAATTATTTACATACACCACAGTATACTTCGAAATTATACATCATTCACATTAAACAGACAGATGCTGTCACCTGGTGAGTAAAAAAAGAACTAAATTAAAATAATGGCCACATATGTCTGATACAGCTATTTGCAACTGTGCCTTTCAACATGTTAACTGCTTTAAAGAGAATGACAACTGATGGTGTCAACCACCAAGAAAGATGCCATAAGCAACAATTTAAGAAAATCTTTTGCACAGATCAACTTTATGAAGGATGGCAGCAAAGCCTTTCTCACAGTGTTTTTTCACCAAGTCTAACTGAGTGTTTAAACCCTTGTATAATTTTGCAATAAATGGAAATTTAATGCTTTCATACATGTTTAGTATTATTTTTTTGTCTTTATGAATTGATCTTGCATTTGCTTGCACATGTTGTTGTACCAACATAATATTGATTTATGTACAATAAAGTTCATGTTAATGTTTAGTTTTAACTCTTTCAGTGCCAATCACATCCTAAGTTGATGTGCTTCAGTCAAACTAGTCTGAATTATCATTAAGTTCCCAGATTCATGTTGCTCATAGAAAGACCTTTCATTCAAGTACCAGCATGCCTCTAGTTCCAGAGAAAATATCCCAGGTCAACATCTTTTCTCGGCATGCATTGGGCGCATTGCGAACAATGCATGCCAAAACAAGCTGTTGACTGAGACCAAAATTTGGCTCATAAACAGTTAAAACAAGATATTGCAAACAATTTTAACTTTGTACAAATAACATGCTCATTGTTATTTTTTCCACTACTTGTAGCCAAATGTGTATAACAGAATACACATGAATATGTCATCAATTTATAATTTAGGACAGGTATGATCTACTGGTCTCCATACCGTCTACATATTTATAGATCTCCTACATGTATTGTCCTCTGGACACATAAAGGGTCAACGTTACATGATTTTTCAGTCTTGAGGCATGTATGAATGATTCATGTCCAAGTGTTGTCGCCTGGCTGGTTTCCAGCACTCAAGTCTGCTGTAGTTTACTTTGTAATTTGTGGTTATAAACAGAAGACAGAATACATTGTACACACTTGTGTGTCCAAGCAGCACTAATATGGACATAACCCAGGTCATACACAGTTCTGCTGTCAATTATACAGGTCTATACACATGAGAGAATCTGTCACACGATAGTCCTCAGCTTCATGGCATCGAACCCTGGGGCCAATGTTAACTCATTCCATACCAGTGCCAATGTTAACTCATTCCATACCACTCGCTCATTTTGCACATTTAAATTCTTCATGACAAGGGCTTTCGTTCAAGTACCAACATGCCTATAGTCTTAAGTCATTGGTTCTGGCACTGCCTGGCAAGTCGTGCTGCAGCTGCAGCATGACTTGCCAGGCAGTGCCAGAACCACTGACCAAGGCCTGTGACCATAGTATGGAATGAGTTAAACCTACATTGATTCAAATTAAAACTTCCTACCTGGGTGCCTAAAATTTGTATGTAATATTACAGGCTATGGAATGAATAAATACACATGCTGTCCTATATGTTATACCCTTGAGTGGAAGCAGGGATCTTTGCAGTTACCACTGCCCAATAGATTTGTACGAAAGTTAAATTAAACCTGACACTTGGGTATAGGAACTTCCTGTGTTGATGTATACAAGTTAATGCATGGTGAGATGTCTTATTGCTCAGGCCAACTGAAATCTTTGAAAGAAGAAATAACTTTGAAACTTTATTTGTCCTATAGACAAGCACGTTTAGTTCATCTTCACACTGTAAACATTGTAAAAAGCCACATCACCAATATAAATCTTTGTGGTGACCAGCAGCAAACATCCATTTTTGGATGGGACATCAATTATATATCAATCTCAAGTTAAATGTTAATTTCTCATGCAACAGTGCAGTATAAATATCAACCTAATCAGGATAAGTGATGTTACAAGGGGACAAGTCAAAATTGGAAATCACTTGTCCTGTGAAGTAATGAATCGGTGAAAAATTTTCTTGCCTGGTAATGGATTCTACACCAGAATTACAAAGACCCAGCGGTGTTTGCCTGCTCAACAACTCATGTTCCACACAGACCACTGGCATTTTCCTGCTCAACTAGTCATGATCCACACAGACCACTGGCACTTGCCTGCTCAACTAGTCATGGTCCACACAGACCCCACTGGCATTTGCCTGTTCAACTAGTCATGCTTCACACAGACCAGTGGCAATACGCCGCATGCACATTACTTTCCCGCCACAAAAAAAGGTTTCGACGCCAAGCGATCATGGGGGACGTGCGGGTCATATTACTGTCACAAGACAGGGCCATATGTTCATTTCTCACAAAATTAGTGTTTTTTGAGAAATTTAAGTTCACAAATGCCAAGCTGGCATTCATTTAGTACTTCCCGAGCCATATACCAAGAAAAATTTTCATCTGCCTTTAATTAAGTATTCTTTATTTCCCAAATATCAGTAATATCCCGCTTGTCCCCACAGGTATCGACCCATATCTCGCCATATCTCTCCTAGCGAGACTAAACAATATGGTACGCAGTTCTGGTGGGAAATTATCAATCTCCAAATGCCTGCTCAACAAGCCATGCTCAACATTTGCCCGCTAAACAAGTCATGCTCCAGTGGTTCCTACAGACACTGGAGTGTGACGTATAATGCATTGTAAAACTGACCAACTTAACACAAAGACTATTAGCACCAGAAGGAAATACTTCAATTTGAGGCTATGGTTATTTCAAATGGATTAATGTATCACACCAACCGTTTTCCAAGGAATGGGCAGACAGGCAAGAGATAGTATATATAAAACACCCCATTTGACCCTTCAAAACACACTATTTATCCTCACATTAACATGTGTGTGACCCTGTTAAAGTGACTGACCTTGACCTTAGTGCAACTTGGGGCATGAATGTGTCAGTAGCTCATCTGTTTCCCTTCAAATCACAAGATACAAATGGATCCTGCATTGTGCAGACTGAAATATAATACATCTCTGGAGGGTAAATTTGCCATTTGTGGTATATCTTTGGCCATTTTGCAGAAACTCTGTCCATTTCAGTCATCAGGTTTGCTCACTCAGACAATGTGGCTGTCAAGTTGTTTTGTTTCTAATATATCATGTGTTAGCTACACTCCCCCTCCAGTCAGCTGTGTTTGCAACAAGACATGATCGGAAATCCTAGGCTTTCTCTGCTATGTGAGTCACAGCTTTATGAACATGGTATCTTCCACATGATGGCAAGACCCACAAAGTAGCATTCAGTGAAAGGATTACCCTCGGTGCCCACAATCTACTTTTCCTGAAATCTGCATTTGGGGGGGGGGGGGGATTCACAGGTGCCATAATACAGTGTAACTGCACCAACAATTTCATGAAGCTGTGGAGAATCCTTCTTGAGATATTACTGTAACACGATTGTCCACTTGTGCCACTGAGACAGCCTTCCAATAAATACTTAAAAAGTTTCATAACAAGTTGACAAAACAACACAGGGAGGAAGCTGGTTTTCAATAGGAACTTGGCCCATTATATTGTGCATCTCTGATAAAAGTTATGTGAAGCTGCAATGTATCCTTCTTGACATACTATGGTAACATCGTCCCCTTGTACACCACTAAGAGGGCCTTGAAATAAATATTTTAAAGTTTCACAACAAATTTGTAAATGCAAAAAAGAAGCTGGTTTTACACAGGAACCTGGCCCAGCATAAGATGCATCTTTGACGAAAATTTGGTAAAGCTGCAGTCAATATTTTTTGAGGTATTGTGGTAACATCATAGGGATGAGGCCACTCAGACATCCTTCAAATGCAGACATGAAAACTTTCACAAAAAGTTAAAAAATAATCACAGAAAGCTGGTCTTCAAAAGGGACCTGGTCCATTATAAGGCACATCTCTGATAAAAGTAAAGCTATGGTGAATATTTTTTGAGATATCGCAGTAACGACGCCAAGACGGACGGACAGACAGATGATGAAGGGGACGGCAATACCCTCCAGCACTTTATGTGACGAGGGTAAATAGTGAAGCTCCCCTCCTGCATACAAGACAGTGGCCCCCTTGGTGTTCTTGGTCACCTGTCTACTTCATATGGCACATTTTTCATGACAATAAAAGCTGTTGACCTGAGGCATGATATTTTTATATACAAAAGAATAACATTCCCAAGGTCAAAAGTTGTTATTGGCATAGGATAAGCTTGCCGTACCGATCCCATGCCAAGGAAAGCTGTTGACTCAGTCCTCCCCAAGCCAGACAACAGTTTAATCCTTTTCACTGAACCAGCCAAACAGTGCCTGCATTTTGCTGCTTCCACGTTTTTAAATTACATGTTACCTCTTTCAGAGCCAATCAAGACTAAAGTCGATCTACTTAAGTCAGACTAGTCTGAATTATCACCAGGATCCCAGCTTTGTATTCCTCGTAAAAAGACTTATCATTCAAGTACCAGTATGCCTACAGTTCCAGAGAGAATATCCCAGGTCAACAACTTTTCTCGGCATGCATTGGGCACAATGCGTCCAATGCATTTGCGCCCAATGCATGCCGAGAAAAGCTATTGACTCAGTCCAAAATTTGGCAGTGAATGAGTTAACAGGAAATACTGTTTTTATGAAAGTAGTAGATAATACCTACCATGAAGGCACGCCTCAGGCTGACAGCTATCCTTGGGTTATGTGCATTGTCTTATTCTGACCAGGAATGGGTTAATGTGATTCACTGCCACCTACACATTGAGAAACGGTAATTGACTATCTAATCATCACCCCCCCACCCCCACCCTGCCCCAGGGAAACTTCATTATGGTTCAAGGGCTACAAATGAAACAGTCTGTCAGCATGATAAGAAAACTGTGGTCTGTGGCTGCTTTTTTTTTTAACCTCCTGTGATCCCCACCCCACCAAATCCTGATTTTCAGCTTCTTTATCACCATTAACCTCAAAATGGCAAAATGTGTGATGAACAGACATTACGGGAGGGTCCCTCCTGTATTAACAAAGATTCACAGAGTTTACATTACCAACCTTCTCCCCATATTTTCCCCTCAAGTGGGGTGGAGTATAAAGAGTATTTTAATTTATAAACATACTCTTAAATCTGGTACAGTTTTCAACCATATTGGCTAGTATATATTTTTTTCTCCTTGGATCTGGCAAAAAAAACAAAAAAACAACACTATATTATCTGAGCTACATATACTTATCACTTGTCAACAGAAATATTTTGCACAAAATTGCTGATTTGTTCAAGCCTTCCATTAACATGCCCTCAGCCAGCAGTTTTGCCTGGTATTAAGATGGACAGGCAGAGCCAACTGGCACATGAAAGTTGTCCATCCAGTTTTATGGGGGCGGGGGTATAGGAGGTAGTGGGAAGGTTACATATGTTGGTGTCTGTACATCTTGCACTTTGGCTGTTAAATTGTGCTTTGCTTTCCAGGTATAAAATTTTAACTTTTGCATGCTTTCTGTGCATTTTTTTCTTTTGTTACTATTCACAGAGATTCAAGAGCAGACACAGTAATTGACAAGAAACATGACCACCTTTTCTTTTTGCAATCTTACAGGGACATTGATACCCCATGAAGGTATTATTTGACCTCAAAGCAAGGTAGGTTGATGCCATGTAATAATTTTGGAGGAAACATTTAACTCAAAACATGCGAGATTGATCCCAACATATTAACGCAGAAGAAAATGTCTAACTCATAACAAGAGAGACTGATACCACATGATAACATAGAAGGAAACATTTAACTCAAAACAAGTGAAATTTATCCCAACATATTAACTTGGGAGAAAACATATAACCCATAACACAGAAGATTGATACTACTGTGGTCCCCCTCTTATAAGGCCCCTCTCACCAGAGGCAACCCCTCTTGAAAGGCCAGCATTCTTGTGCACAAAGTATGGTATTTCCATTATATTCCCCCCCCCTCAAGAGAGGCCACCCCTCTTATAAGGCCACTTTTTGGCTGCATTTGGGGTGACCTTATAAGAGGGGGACAACTGTACACAATACTCAGACGGCAACATCCAACCCAAAACATGGGAAATTTTTACCATATGATAAATCAAAAGAAAACATCAGACCAAAATGAAGGAGATCGATACTACCCAATAATTCAAGGGGAAACATCCAACCCAAAACTAGGAAATTTATGACCACAAGATCCCTCACGAAGAAACATCCAACCCAAAAACGAGGTAACTCTCAATCACGCAAGTGTTACTACATGTAATTTTCAATTTCGCCAAACCTGCAAAACTACTTACAAATGTTACAAGTCTTGTCACGACACATTTTATCCCCCACCAAATCTGTGCAGACAAGTAAAAATCAAGTAAGTGCCCTTTGAAATGACACCCCAGTATATATAATTGTATAGCATTACTGGAAAAGGAAATGTATTGGAAAGAATATTTGCACTGTTACATTACGTTACATCACAGTTGTGAATGACAAACAAACCTGTGGATTTGTAATTTGGTTATGGTAATGAAGTCCGCCCCTTATTTACTGAGTTATGTGGACAAGTCTTTGTCAGAAGGTAATCTAAACATCATTACACCATGTCTCTATATCTACACCTATTGAAATCAACTAATTGAGTCAGGCTGGAGTTTACTTGTAACTAGGTACAATTTGAGCTAGCCACCTGAAATAAAATGGGTCAGACATCCAGCTGAATTTTAACCCTTCCACGCCCACAGTCACTCTGCACCTTTTTCTCCTAGTTCGTTCATGTTTTAGCTATACCTCCAATCTGGAGGTACATTCCTGGATTTTTAGTACAGGTGTGTGGCTCCAGTCAGCCAAAACTTACTTCTCAATGCCACTACTTTTCTCACAAATAGTACTTTACTTAGGGTAATTTTGACACAAATAGTACAAAATATGCCCCAAAACTCATGTCAAAAATGCACCAGCCAGGACGTCTTGACCTTTATAAAGGCACTTTGATGTAGTTTTAGGTCATCTGAGGCAAATGTGTCCACTTTCTAGGCAATTTTTTCCAAAATATGGGACTTTTGTAAGGGCAATTTTGTCCAAAATGTTGGACCTTTGTTGGGAAATTTTGCCTTAGAAGTGGCCCTTGAAAGCAGCCCATGCCTACTGTAGTCACTAGCAGGAATACCCAATCCCTGTCACTAATAGGAATACCCAATCCCTGTCACTAATACCAATACCCCACCCTATCTTAACTCCCTTCCCAGGGAACTTTAACCCTCCTCCAAATGCTAATGAGCAGGTTCCCTTATTGTGTATGAAGATGCAGCACTTCATGTTGGCCCTGGCACCCGCATTCATATACACAACATGTATGCCTGATCGTCCTCAATTTCATGGAAAAGGTGTTCAATTTGGAGCCAGGTTGCAGTCCGTGAAATCAGGAAATAGGTGTTATTTGTAAACAAACTTCCAGTAAATCCTCAATGAGGGTATATTTTAATATCTGTGTGTCATTGGTGCATTCAAACCATCGTTCCCGAGATCATTTACATGTATCATTTTGAAGTGATATTCTAGACAAAGTGATTATGAGTATATACCTCCTTGAAACGGAAAAAAGTGGGGTACTATTTGACATCCCAAATCTTATTGTTTTCATGTAAAAAGTGGGGGGGGGGGTGTAAGAGTGAAAAATCCTTGAAAAGGGGGCTTGTATTAAATTTTTGGACTATCATGTGCTACAGCTTTACACTGAGACTGTGGGAGCGGGGATGTTGGCCAGGCCAGAGTGCTGACAACACGTCCAGCATTCACACGTCAATAACCGGGGAAATACTTTCCCAGAAACAACTGGTTTCTTGTTCAGACAAATGCCTATAGTGATGTTTCTGTGTGGACCTGTGTCATGATTCTTTGAAATTAAATGGCGGCTGAGAGGCAGGCTCAGGTCAGGCAGCCAGGTGGTAGTTAGACGACTGACAGGCTTTGTTAAAACATAAAATGCACATCATTCTTCACTTTAAAATGATTGTCTGTGAGTCGGTCTCTGTGTGTGTTTGTGTGTGTGTGTGTGTGTGTGTGTGTGTGCCTCTGTGTGTAGGTGTGTTAAAAAGTAGGGGGGCATGCGAGGAGCACCCTCATTCCTCCTTACCCCCCTCCACTTCCACCCCTTAAATCCATTCATATGCAGGTCAGTTTGAAAAGTGAAAAGCTAAACGCAGGAGTGGGATATAAACTGTCACTTATACCTCAGCATTTCAAGCAAAAGGGTTAAACATCCCTATTCACCTCTGTTTAGTGTTGGCCTAAAGGAGACCATAAAAACGCAATGTGTCTCATAGTTCAGGCAGACAAAAAAGGTGCAGGCCTAATGTGTTGTATGCAGGCACA
The DNA here is from genome assembly GCA_964020975.1 of Hermodice carunculata. Classification (NCBI taxonomy): domain Eukaryota; kingdom Metazoa; phylum Annelida; class Polychaeta; order Eunicida; family Amphinomidae; genus Hermodice; species Hermodice carunculata. The sequence goes on from OZ026627.1 coordinate 7,619,818, forward strand.
CACACACAAGGGGAGAGAGGGGGTGCCTCCTGCTAGTCACACAGATAACTACTTTGTCCTATGTTTTTTAGTGGATGCTCAAGGAACAAATGTGTGACTGCATGAAGACAGGAAACTGTGTGGTTTACACGGCCACACTTCTCTTTATTGTGGGAGACTGAAACAAATAATCTCTGCTGACCCCCACAGAACGTCTCCACTTTACACTGACAGTACATCTCCTGCCACATGCAAGACAGTACCAATTTCTTATGTCGACATACAACCAGGAAATAACTCGTCTCTGGGAAAACCAAATTTATATGAGAACCATTCTCAGTTTCTCTGCCACTCCAGAATGAGAAAATGCAATTTTCTGTCTTGATCAAAAATGTATAGTCTCTGGTTTTCATCAACCTTCATATTAATACTCTGCAGTCATATCAATTTTACTAAGACATATTATAATCTAATCATATAATGAAAGTGCTCAGCTATCAGAGAGTACCGCACAGAGACACAAGCAGTTGTACCACGCATGACACTGGGGAAAGGCCACAAGGGCAAATCTGCAGACTTACACACAGCAAAGTCTGTCACTGGTAAACAGCCCATAATAAAATCAAGATTGTGTTTCCTGTGGTTACCAGAAATCTGACACAGTCTTAAATCAGGCTTTTTCCTGGCCACCCCCTGCCCCCATTTTCCTTGCTACTGTAAATTGCTTTAATTTTGCTGTATTCTTGTTTTCGCTTATAAAATTTCATTGATGGCACAAATCTGTGAAAATAAAAACACCGTGAAATAGTATTTTAATATTGTTTGAATTGGAACTATGTCCAGAACAGTTAAATGTCAAAAATGCAAAACGTGAAAATTTATACGCGCGAAAATAAAGTAATACATAGTATGTTCCAATGTCATGCACATTGAGACTTGTAAGTGCTTAGCTGAATGTTGGCTATTCGAAAACTTCACATTTCCTGAACCCTTTCCCCATCAGAATAACACTGAGTCAATAGCTTTCCTTGGCATGGGTTGAGTGCATTTAAAGCTGTTGACCCAGACCCTGGCATTACAGCAGGTGTCATCTTTAATTCTGTACAGAATGATATGCAAGTGTATGTTAACGTGAAATTGAAGTACAATGGTTAAAGCAGAGGAACAAGCCACATCCAAGCATTTTATGGCAATTTAAGCACCAAAGGGTTCAGCTGCTATTGTAGAGGCAGGAAATAAGGTATTTGTTTTCTGGTTACTTGTCCACCTGTCACTGTGTCTATGTCCATCATCCAGGACTTTCCTTGATAAAATATCTTGAGAATCAGGAGATTTTGATGCCACTATCATGTGACCACATCTCTCAGTCACTGTGACTTATCTGCTGACATCTGATAAGAGGAATCATAATGTGTGTCCTGAAAGCTCTTTCCCTCCTCAGCCAACAGACAAGTTCCACCTGGTGGCATTACCCTCCTGACATCACTGTTCATACATCTCAGAGAAGTCAGCCACACTAGGACCACCACCTGGCACAACTTTCACAAAATTCCTCTTCACAAACCCATTTTATCATTTCATCCAAATGAAAGATAGGATTTATACTGGAATTAAGGATTAATTTAACTCTTTAAGTGCAAAATTTTTTACTGAGTCAAGACTTTTTCTCAGCCCGCATTGGGCGCAATGTGCCCAATGTGTGCCAAGAAAACCTGTTGACCTGAGATACTTTCTCTGGAACTAGAGGCATGCTGGTACTTGAATGAAAGGTCTCTTTACGAGGAATACAAATCGGAGACCCTAATGATAATTCAGGCTAGTTTCACTTAGTAGCTCGACTTGACACGTGATTGGCACTGAAAGAGTTATTAATTGCAAAACAAACTTCAGTCACTAGGATTCAAGAGAAGTTCTCTCATGAAAGGAAATGGCAAAATACAGGATATGATTTGAGCGCAAATCTCCTTTTTTTTCTGTCTTTTAGGCAGTGCTGTCCAGCTGAAAATCTCTGTAGCAACATTTTCTTTCCTTGTAGCATTTTTTTCCACTTCTTTACATAAGAAACACTTGTTTTGGAGAAAATCTGTAGCAGTTTTGAAGGGCTTTGTAGCAAAATTTTGCTACAATGCTCCAGTTGGACAGCCCTGTTAGGCCATAAATTTTATGCAACAGAAACTTGCACTTAAATTTGTTTCTAATAAACTAAATCAAATAAGTTGCTTTATTAATATTGGGTCATCATTTTATGGAACATATTTTTATCCCTAAAAGTGAAAAAGTGCTTTTTTCACTTTTTCCCCAAGTACAACGTTACACAGGTTGAAGTGCCCAGCTGATACTTTGCAAGTAGGATGGCAATATATAGTGAAATCTCATTATAATGATATTCAATTATCCAACATATTCACTTAACGAAACAAGGTTACTGAGATATAAACTCAAATTCCTTTGCTATTCTTGTTAACATATTCAGATATCTGATGAATTTTGCAGGGAGCAGACAGCACCATTAAAACAAGGTTTCTCTGTAATTCCACACTCTGTATTTAGGTCTGAACTTATTAATTTTCAGGGCAGTTCAGTCCAAACCATGTTGACCCAGAATGTGAGTTATGTGCCTTTGTCCACTGTTTGTTTCCACAGGCAGGCATTATCTTGGTGGAAAATTATATGGATCCATAGATCTGATAAATGATAGTGGTTAGACTTGTCTAACCACAAATAATGCCTAAAGAAATGATGTAATTTTGTGTAATTAACTGGCTGGGGAATGACACAAAGTGGTAATGTTGTAATATTGATCCATCACAATTCTCTCTGTGTGGATCCTCAACACAGCATTGGGCAAATTTCTCTTTTGTCTACATTTTTCTTTTTGCATGAATCAAAATATCAGCCGATAATTCTTCCTCTCTCATTTTTTTGCACAAGCTGCAAGCCTATTCTTCACTATTTGCATACGTTCTGAGCACAGTGGGTATAAAGCCTTTCGATGCCAAATTTTGGAATGAGTCAACAGCTTTTCTTGGCACACATTGGGTGCAATATGCGCCCAATGCATGCCGAGAAAAGCTGCTGACCTGGGGTTTTCTCTCTAGAACTATAAGCATACTGGTACTTGAATGAAAGGTCTTTTTACAATGAATACGAATCTGGGAACCTAATGATAATCCAGACTAGTTTGACTTATGTAGATTTACTTAATACGTGACTGGCACTGAAAGAGTTAAAAATACATTCACATGAATCCTATCAGGCAACCAGCAACCTAATACGAAATTTTCAAAATGAGACTCAAGTTTATGCCTATCTTTCTGATATTATAGCTCCTTTTTTTGCATAATAAATGGTACTAACGTGTGATATTTACATTATTTTAATATAGATTTGTGGACTGTATACAAGATCGAGCCCTTAAGAACCAAAGGGGCACTTCATTGGGTACTAGGTTGCTGGGTGCATAATAGGGTATTCTCAAAAAAAAAAAAAAAATGTAACATGTTATCTTGTTATAGATAGTATGAATCAATCTATCTATCTGAACTTGTAAATGGTGCATTTTACATGTTGGTGGAAATATAACAGATCTCCAAAGGTTCTTTATAAGGCTGTTTGTCTTAAGTTTACATTTCTGTTTCAGCCAAAAGACAGCACCATAAAACTATGTCCTGGTCAATGGCTATCTGTTTCAGCCAAGAGACAGCACCATAAAACTATGTCCTGGTCAATGGCTATATCTGTTTCAGCCAAGAGACAGCACCATAAAACTATGTCCTGGTCAATAGCTATCTGTTTCGGCCAAGAGACAGCACCATAAAACTATGTCCTGGTCAATGGCTATCTGTTTCAGCCAAGAGACAGCACCATAAAACTATGTCCTGGTCAATGGCTATCTGTTTCAGCCAAGAGACAGCACCATAAAACTATGTCCTGGTCAATGGCTATATCTGTTTCAGCCAAGAGACAGCACCATAAAACTATGTCCTGGTCAACAGCTATCTGTTTCGGCCAAGAGACAGCACCATAAAACTATGTCCTGGTCTATGGCTATCTGTTTCAACCAAGAGACAGCACCATAAAACTATGTCCTGGTCAATAGCTATCTGTTTCAGCCAAGAGACAGCACCATAAAACTATGTCCTGGTCAATGGCTATCTGTTTCAGCCAAGAGACAGCACCATAAAACTATGTCCTGGTCAATGGCTTTCCTTGACGTGCTTTGTGCAGCAATCGCTATGTGGCTAAAAGCTAAGAAAACATGGACTTACACTTTTTCTGAGGATGAATTGGTTAAAGGACTGAGCGTGAAATGGTTTGAGAACTGAGCATGAAATGGTTAAAGGACAGAGCATGAAATGGTTAAAGGACTGAACATGAAATGGTTAAAGGACAGAGCATGAAATGGTTAAAGGACAGTGCATGAAACAATTAAAGGACTGAGTGTAAAATGGTTAGAGGACTGAGTGTAAAACAGTGAAAGGACTGAGCATGAAATGGTCAAAGGATGATACGACTGAGCACGAAATGGTTAAAGGATGATTCTGTATCCAGAACAAATCTATTGTGTTCTTCTGAGTGATGTCAACCATTTCCGCTAATATGACAAAAGATAAATAGCATTTGCCCACAAAGTTAACATAAATCATGACCTGTGGGCACATGTTGACACCATTAACATAAATCATGACCTGTGGGCACATGTTGACACCATTAACATAAATCATGACCTGTGGGCACATGTTGACACCACGCATGGTCAAGGAATTTGTGCTTCGTGGCTGCTGGTCCTACGAAAGAGCTGCATACATGAGTCAGTCTGGCACAAAACTTGTTCTGCTTCACATTTCGTGTAATTCTAAACTTTCAAGAAAGAACATGAAATACAATTGTAAAACACCCCAAATAGCTCACCATACAATGAGTCAACCCATATATCAATAAACAAATATGAGAACAAGTGTAACGTTTGTCTCAAATTACAAATAGCATGCATTTTTTCGATGCAAACACACATTCAGTTGTCCTCTTCTGTTGTTAGCTCAGCAGACAGATGTCTGGCAGGGGGTGGCGGGTAAGTTTTATCTTTCTTTTTACCACGCTCACATTTTTGGAGGGATTCATATAGGACTCTCATCCAACAATCAGAGGGAATAAAATAATCCTAAAAAAATCCATTCGGTTCTTTGGTCAGAGCAAATGGGCAGTCTCATTGAAACAGCACATGAATACATTCACAACTGTATGTGGAACTGCATAAACGAATGAAAGACATGAAACATGCCCATGGTCCAAGTGATGTAAATACCCTTGTCACCCCTGGATCTCTCAATACAAGTCCACAAAGTGGGAGACATGTGGCAGACATAACTACACAGTTACACCACTTCAATGCAATGCCTTCACTTCTCAGTTATATTGTGCTCAGGTTTCACATCATTTACAACCCCAAGGTCTCATAGAGAACGTGACCTTTTGACCTTTACAGATAAGGAGCTCTGAGGTCATACATACAGCCCGCTTCACCACACAGAGATCATGCAGCTCTCAATCTTACAAGGTCATCTCTTTTGTTTTAGAAACAGGACCTCATAAAGCGCAACTTTACAGCATTCTCCAATTAAAAAGCGTTTTCTGAGTGACAAGGCTACAGTGACAGGTTGGCATCTGGTTAAGAGGTGCTTACAAAAAGAGAACTGTATCACGTCTCCAGAAGCCTATAAATAGGGGGTGGGGCATGGAGGAGGCTATGGGGAGATCTGCAGCCTGCGACATATCAAACTGGGGATAACTGGATAGAGGAACTGACTGTGTGAACCCTGCACCACAAGAGGGTACTTCAAAATGGCGTCAAACAGCTTAGGCGAGTTTCTACAAGATTGACTGGGTTGATTCAAACAAAAAGAACCTACAAATATTTTTCAACATTACACATGAAAAATTCAAAACATTTTCTTGCAACCGGACATTGTATCTAGCACACATGTATAACAGGGACCATTGGTGGTATTAGCCAGCTAGCCAAATGCTAATGTTTCAACATGAATTATATAAGACCAAGGAGGTCAAATTCTCCAGTGATTAGTTTTATTTCCTGATTTGGCTTCAACATTGTCACGGCCTAGATCTGTCTCTGTATAACTGTTCAAAATAATAGAAAATGTCAGAAACTGCATGAGCTGTTAATTTGATGTGGTCAGAACTTTTTAAGCTACCCTCGTGTACACCTACTTTGGCACTTGCTGTATGTAACCACTGCTGTGAGCAGCCGCATTTCATTTTGTGGTCTCTAGGCTTGGACATAGGAGTCAATTTGTTTGTAAAATTTACCTGTGGTGAAAGGTCACCTGCTGTATGTGGCCACTTTTTTTGGGGGGGGGCTAAAGGGGTGGCCACATACAGCAGGTACCACTGTACATGCAACCTGCATGTATGCACACACACAGTGACTAGTGCTCTACAGGAATACTGATAAGCTTAGTCTGACACACTTTACCTTTTTTTTTCTCTCTGCCACAGATACCAGGCCAGCTATACCTAAGACTTGCTTAACCCCTACTCCCTTGAAACAGAAGTGAGTTAACAGTTTTCTTGGGAAAAATTGGGCATTTAGCATCCAACCAGCCCAACCAATGCTGGGCCTGGGGCATGCTACTCTAAGTGGGCCTGTCTGCTATTTCCATTTTCATTCACATTCTTTTTTTTTTTTTTTATTGTTATTATCAACAACATTTAACAAAATTCATTGAAGCAGCCAATATTTTGCCTCTGACCAGTTTTGGCAAGTTTAAAGGGGAAAGGTGAAGACAATACTGTGGCTCACAAAGCTTGTGTTTGTATTATAAACACTGGCCCCATTACCAAGTGTCTAAAATGCATGCATTTGGCACCAGAGGTCACTGGTCTCTCCATAAAGGTCACACCACTTGAAAGGAGTAAGGTCAAACTCAGAGTAAAGGTCAGGGCAAAGGTTATCCCAGGCCAGCCACAGCACTTACAAGACAGAATGTGTGGGTGGAAAAAACAAAGCTGAGTCAACTTCACCTCTCCATCCCCCTTAAGAATAAAATCAAATAAAACATAAAACTCCAGCTAAATTACAAAGAACACAACCAGTGTCTGGATCACTGTTTTCAGTGCTCGCCACCAGGTGCCTCTTCCTGACTAACAGACCAGGTTTAACTCATTCCATCCTACTGACACTTTTCCCCCTAATATCTAAATGTCATCTGCTAATTGTATTTTACTAATTTAAGGTTTATTTTTCAAAATTTTGGATGAAACTTGCATGGAATATCATTCCAAATTATATGCCCATGGTCAATAGCTTTCCTTGGCATGCTCTGGGCATATTGCGCCCAGAGCGCGTCAAAGAAAGCTGTTATCTCAGTCTTCTATCAGGGTGGAATGAGTTAACTACACCCTGGCAACCCAAAAAAAAAAAAGAAATCTGGTGCCTAAATCTATGGTGATAAGGGAAGGCCACATTGAGAGCTGTGTGAGCTAAATAGAAAGGTATACAAGTCTCTTCCCAGGACATCAATGGTGTGTCCATGCCTGTGATACATCAAGTCCAAGGACACCCATGATGTCCATACTATGTGATATATCAGTGGCCCAAGCAACCCAATAGTGTGTCTATGTATGTGGTATACCAACAGTCCAAGGACACCAGCAGTGTGTACATGTGTGGTATACCAACAGTCCAAGGACACCAGCAGTGTGTACATGTGTGTGGTATACCAACAGTCCAAGGACACCAACAGTGTGTACATGTGTGGTATACCAACAGACCAAGGACACCAACAGTGTGTACATGTGTGGTATACCAACAGACCAAGGACACCAGCAGTGTGTACATGTGTGGTATACCAACAGACCAAGGACACCAACAGTGTGTACATGTGTGGTATACCAACAGTCCAAGGACACCAGCAGTGTGTACATGTGTGTGGTATACCAACAGTCCAAGGACACCAACAGTGAGTACATGTGTGGTATACCAACAGACCAAGGACACCAGTAGTGTGTACATGTGTGGTATACCAACAGACCAAGGACACCAGCAGTGTGTACATGTGTGGTATACCAACAGACCAAGGACACCAGCAGTGTGTACATGTGTGGTATACCAACAGACCAAGGACACCAGTAGTGTGTACATGTGTGGTATACCAACAGACCAAGGACACCAGCAGTGTGTACATGTGTGGTATACCAACAGACCAAGGACACCAGCAGTGTGTACATGTGTGGTATACCAACAGACCAAGGACACCAGCAGTGTGTACATGTGTGGCATACCAACAGACCAAGGACACCAGTAGTGTGTACATGTGTGGTATACCAACAGTCCAAGGACACCAGCAGTGTGTACATGTGTGGTATACCAACAGACCAAGGACACCAGCAGTGTGTACATGTGTGGTATACCAACAGACCAAGGACACCAGCAGTGTGTACATGTGTGGTATACCAACAGACCAAGGACACCAACAGTGTGTACATGTGTGGTATACCAACTGTCCAAGGACACCAGCAGTGTGTACATGTGTGTGGTATACCAACAGTCCAAGGACACCAACAGTGAGTACATGTGTGGTATACCAACAGACCAAGGACACCAGTAGTGTGTACATGTGTGGTATACCAACAGACCAAGGACACCAGCAGTGTGTACATGTGTGGTATACCAACAGACCAAGGACACCAGCAGTGTGTACATGTGTGGTATACCAACAGACCAAGGACACCAGCAGTGTGTACATGTGTGGCATACCAACAGACCAAGGACACCAACAGTGTGTACATGTGTGGTATACCAACAGTCCAAGGACACCAGCAGTGTGTACATGTGTGTGGTATACCAACAGTCCAAGGACACCAACAGTGTGTACATGTGTGGTATACCAACAGACCAAGGACACCAACAGTGTGTACATGTGTGGTATACCAACAGACCAAGGACACCAGCAGTGTGTACATGTGTGGTATACCAACAGACCAAGGACACCAACAGTGTGTACATGTGTGGTATACCAACAGTCCAAGGACACCAGCAGTGTGTACATGTGTGTGGTATACCAACAGTCCAAGGACACCAACAGTGAGTACATGTGTGGTATACCAACAGACCAAGGACACCAGTAGTGTGTACATGTGTGGTATACCAACAGACCAAGGACACCAGCAGTGTGTACATGTGTGGTATACCAACAGACCAAGGACACCAGCAGTGTGTACATGTGTGGTATACCAACAGACCAAGGACACCAGTAGTGTGTACATGTGTGGTATACCAACAGACCAAGGACACCAGCAGTGTGTACATGTGTGGTATACCAACAGACCAAGGACACCAGCAGTGTGTACATGTGTGGTATACCAACAGACCAAGGACACCAGCAGTGTGTACATGTGTGGCATACCAACAGACCAAGGACACCAGTAGTGTGTACATGTGTGGTATACCAACAGTCCAAGGACACCAGCAGTGTGTACATGTGTGGTATACCAACAGACCAAGGACACCAGCAGTGTGTACATGTGTGGTATACCAACAGACCAAGGACACCAACAGTGTGTACATGTGTGGTATACCAACAGACCAAGGACACCAGTAGTGTGTACATGTGTGTGGTATACCAAGAGTCCAAGGACACCAGTAGTGTGTACATGTGTGTGGTATACCAACAGACCAAGGACACCAGTAGTGTGTACATGTGTGTGGTATACCAACAGTGTGTACATGTGTGTGGTATACCAATAGTGTGTACATGTACACCAATGGGGCAAAACTTTCCAAACAGTTCATTTCTGAGCATTCTTATGTAACCCTTTTACTCTGGAATGGAGATTTTTGCTGGCATCAAGTACTGGGCTCTCATCCTCACCCCATAAAGACTGTGCAGACAGGAGCAAGTCAACCAGAGCAGCAAAAAACTGCAAGGTAGAAGCTGTAAACAGAGACTGGGCACACTCCCTTTGATGCCCACCTCCAATGTGACCTAGTGGTGTACAGTAGAGTACAGCCCATTATGAGACAGAGGACTCCAAATTTCAATGCGGTGACCATTCTTGGAAAGAACAGAGGGATATCTGACACGTAATAGAGACTCCTTTGTTCTCATGGTATTTTTAATTTTAGGATTTTTGCCATTTTATTAAATCTTTGCATTTAAATTACTTCAATTTGTTTTAAATATACCCAAATATATCTAAACCACAGAAAAAACATAAATTTGGGTCAATGTCTTATGTAATACTTCACACGGCACCACCAAATTTCAATGCACTTTTGTCCTTTAGCCTGAATAACATTGATGCTAAATTTCGTGATGATTCATAAAAACTCTTTGGAAAAATAGCTTTCTCAATTTTTTTTGTACCTTGGTGCATATATTACATTATACTGTAGGAGGTGCCACCAATATGGAACTCAACCTAGATTTTCATGTACTTGCTAAGTCGTGACAGTTATATCGGGATAACTTGAAAATGTGGACTGTATCATGTTCAGAAGCAAAAGTTTACAGATGGACAGAACGAGTGATCACTTTAGCTCTGCAACATTTGGTCAGCAGAGCTAATAAAAATTATTCAGCATAATTTACCAGAATATACTGTTTGCATGCTTAAGACTTCTGGAATATCTTTTGAGTGAACTTGCATAAAATCCCTACTGGTCTACTTAACAAATTCCTATCTGACGGTGACGACTCCAATGAAATACTTATGGGCCCAGGTTGAAAACTGCAAACGGCCTGTGGAATATGAAATAATAACAAATACAACTTCATGCAAATACTGTGAAGTTTGTTCAAAATATACATACAGCAACCAGCACAAACTCCTCTGCCAGTGTGTTTGGATATTACACATCAACAATATGACAGTAGTGTATGTTGCCTGCCTGTCTGGCCATCAAGTATTTATGAGCTGTGGGTTGAGGTGGTCCAGAGCTCCAAGATTACACAGTAATTTAGTGCCCACCCTGTCTACCTCATCTCACAGCTTGTGATCAGTATTCTTCCCATTGTAATCAACTGACACCCTTGTGCCCCCAACATACACCCTAAGATACATCTAATGCATGCAACCTTACTTCACACCATATTTCAACCATATTTGACTGTTACCACGCAAATTTCACGTTCATATATTATACTAGCAGGAGCTGTCTCAACTTTCCTCCCTGAATGAAGACTGAGTCAACAGCTTTCCTTGGCATTGACCACGGAATTAAGCCAGAGTAAACAGCTCTTTCCTTGCCATGAGTAAGTGCCCAACCCACATCCAAGAAAGCTGTTGATCTTTGGTGTAATTAACTTGCTGTGTCTTCTCTTGAATTCTCAAGCATTTTTTTCTTTCCATTACTGTTGAAATTAGCATGAAAACATTGAGCAGATGACAATCCATCAGGCGTACTTTATTTTCAAGGGTAAAAGGGTTACATTTCAGTGATATATTTTGGACTGAGTCAACAGCTTTTCTTTCTGGAACTACAGGCATGCTGGTACTTGAATGAAAGGTCTTTTTATGAGGAATATGAATCTGGGATCCTAATTTTCAGACTTGTTTGACTTACATAGATCTGCTGTATTTTGCCTCAGGCACTCATTTGACTTTGTAAAAATTGAATGTCTGAACTAAAATAATGGCCCACCATGAAACTTTCTCTTGGACATCCATAAGACAAGCATCTGATATTATCACATCAGGTTATCGACCCCTTGTTGATGCTAGTGCTGTTTTTATAATGAGCATTACAAAGGCCATCAGCAGCATTTTCCAGCAACCTTCAGGCCCAGGACATCCATCAAATTCTGCAAGATGTAAAGCCTGGAACATGTGTTGGTTTAGTGTGTGCACCCTATGTTGACAATACAGGAAGAATATGAAGCATGATGACAACAGAAACTGTCCCGGTCACCAAGTCAACAACTTTCCTTGGTGCCCTTTAGGTGTAATGCATCCCAAGCTGAAGATACCTGTGGACCTGGCTTATTTTTCTTTTCTGCAGAAATACAGACATGATGCTACTTGAACGCAAGGTCTTTTTATGTCGCATTTGAATATGGGTACCCAATTTGTCTGACACACCACTTCCTGAGCTGGCAGTTCCTGACAACTGCTGGCCAATGAGAGGAGCTGGTCTCATCATTCAGGTGTTTCCCCCAGTACGGGTGGCAACAAGGGGCTTTGTAGAAGTGCTGCCATCTATAGCCAGCATCCTCTATTAATCCATTTTTCATGGGATATCTCACTGTGCAATAATAGTTACAAGTAAACATACAGGGAAACTGGTAGCATGCATTCAGTGAGTTAATCACTGTGATCCAATTAACTGACTTGTGACCTGCCTGCTGAACTACAGCAAGTACAAGTTAGAGGTAGACAGGCCACTGTACACAATAAAGTGTGGTAAAATAGCATTAAGAAGGCTGCGTTTACCTATCTGTATACAGCCACACAGCTGGATAAAAAAGTAGAATGCAAGTCGCTCAGAAATGTAACACCTACTTCTTTTCAAAAAGTTATAAACTATATTATCAATACACACGTAAACATGCCCCCTGGAACTTTATTTTTCAAACTACAAAGCCTGTAAAACAAATCAGCTCTAAACAAAATGCTTTGATAATTTGTGGGAGGAGCAGTTCAGTGCCTATTAGACAAAACCATAACCTGGAAAGAAAAGCTTGCCAGGATTAACTCACTTCATGTGGTAGCAATTTTAATCACCTGGAAGATAAGCCTCCACAGAACTTTAGCATAAAGCATTCATTCACAGTTGGTGGGGAAAAAAAACCCGATCCCTATTGACATAACCCCTCCAAAGCGGTGCCCTCTCTATCCTTTGAGCCCAGATCAGGCTGGAGTTGGAAAGAGGTTTATATAACATGAATGGGACTGTGGCAGGCCCCAGAATGACAGGTATTTGGCAGAGTATGTAATAAGAGTGCTTCAAGTACCTGCCACTTCTCTAATGAAGGCTCAGGTACAACACTGTGGGTCTTAACCCTTGTCACTTTAACCCATTCTATACCAGTGATAAATTCTAACCTTTAAAGTGTTACTCACTACTATAGTCATTTTCACACTACCATTAAACATATAATCGTTAAAAGATTCAAATTCCTCATTAAGATACATTTCATTCAAACACCAGCAAGCCTAGTCTAAAGCAAAACATAGTCACAGCTTTCCTTGGGACACTTTGCGTGCAATGCACTCTAAACAAAATACTTCTTACATCCCCATTTTTCTTTTTTCTACTGGTGGTGGAAAAGTAAACAAATTTAAACATTTGATACATTAGATAATTCACAAAAAACATGAAGTTACTGTCAAAATCCAATGAAACTGACCCAACAACAACAACAACAACAACAACAACAACAACAACAATAATAATACTAAAAGGCTGTGTCTTATCTACCAGGAACTTTTTTATGCATGTAACAGGAAACATTAATATAGATGTATTAAACAGCAACTACCATGGGGTTAAAGCAACTTGACACAGGGTTAATCGATGCTTATCTTGTGATCCCCAGTGGGCTAGACTCTTCATTGGAAGCACAGTGAATACAGCCTGCTTTTAGTCTCTTATGAGTCCTATGTATCAAAGAAGTGGCTGGCAGACCTTCATGCTGGTCAAACTGTGACATACATGTACATTGTATGTACTTTCAGGACTTGACTCAAGCTCTTTGTAACATGTATCCTGTGGGGCTCTTGTCCAATTGACCAGTACTCAGGAAATTCTTCCAAAGTGAGCCTAAGTTCAGACCTATATTTGGTGTATTACACCACTATTTTGGCATAATTGAAGATATTAATTTGGACTATTTACATCACGTGAGCATTTTTCCCTGCTGTAAGTGCAGGCAGGGGCACCACAAAGGGCTAGCATGATATGTATGTCATCCGTCTATCTTTTCTACTGTATATCATCCATTATCTTTTCTACTGATTTTATGGTAGTTCCTTTTCCAGTGGGTTATTCTTGTCAGGGACCCACCTTCCAGCAAGGTCACCATGAAGATTGGCCGAGCACATCCCATAGCTGCCTGTTACCACACTCTGAATGAGGGGTGGTATGGGGCCAAAGTACACACACATGTACACTGTTAATTTCCATGTCCTTATAATCAAACAAAGCTGCACAAGAATTACAGAAAAGTATCCAACTTTGGCAACTTTTACAGTGAACTAAAAAACTGTACCTTGATACAGCCTTGTTGACTTCTCATTCATTATCTGCCAAAGACGTACAAAGAACTGAACCAAGGACCCTACAGTCACGGTCCTTGCTGGAACTAACCTGGATCAGCAATGATACAACAATAACGCTTGGATACATCAGACAACTTGTCCATCATTTTCTTGTTGGGCCTCATCTTCTTCCTTGGTTCCCTGACACACGTACAAGAACAGCTCATGTTGCTTTACAGCTCCTACAACGTACTCCTTCCTTACTAGACATCTGTGCATAAGGTACAGCCTTAAGATTACGGACAAGTCTCTTCTGACTAGTTCTGCTGAGTTAGTCATTACCTTACTCTCAGGTAATGGCCTCTCATTCTTCCATTTCTATATCTTGTATCAGACTGACTCATTTTGTTACTCATTAGACTTGTCTAAAGCAACCACAGCTATTACAGCTGCTGTTTTTAACTTACTTTTGTAAAACCAAACATGCCTGGTTTGAACTCAGGGGTTTAATTCACGGTGACATATTCACATTCTGGTTCAGGGATAAGGAATATCTAATGTAACATTTGATTTTAGTTCCCAAATCTTGGGCCATAGCCATAATTAAATTAACACTCCAAGTCAATGCACAAACGTTTTTGTCTTCACATTGAATTTGGTCTGAACAGGGGATATAACAATAAATTTAGGACACCATGTCATATATATATATATATATATATATATATATATATATATATATATATATATATATATATATATATATATATATATATATATATATATATATATGTATATATATATATATATATAAAATTTGGGTTGTGGGTTATTTTCCTCTTGTCAGCCTTTTTATGGCAATGACGAGCACAGTCCACTTACTTACTTACTTACAATTTCTGCTCTTGTGAAATAAAACCATTTCAGTTAAGCCCAGAGGCTTCATAGATCAAAGATGAAAATCAACCCTGCTTAATCACTGAACTGATTTTTACTGTGCCATATATGTGTGTAGATAAATTAACTTCCCAAACTTGTGCGTGCACTTTGGCACAAGAAATGCAGTCCTAATGAACTGTATCTGTATCCTAATCCAAGTCAACAACTTTCCCTTTGATGTTGTGGCCAAAATCAACATACGAGTGAAAATGTGCCGACTCAGCACTTACAGCTGTATAAGATGACCCACTTGAGAGGCTCTTACGCTGACATTGGTTACCTGAAGTTATTCAGGTCTACATGAGTTTGGCTTCCTCCCAAGCTAAAGACAACTTGTTTACTCACACCTCCATTTTCCTGGCAGTGGGTGATCTGCTGTGATCTCAGTGAATTACATTGTCTACCAGGAGCCAATCTGACCACATTTATTCCATTGAGAGAATTCCTAACCCTGTAATATCTCCTTGTGTTATCCAAAACACACCGTAAGGCCTGGAGAAATATCAGTGTGCGCAGGTTTATGTAGACAGGTAAAGCCATAAAATGGTCCATTTTCAGGCTACTGGTATGAGAGATGAATTCTCCAGACGATATGCTTAAAAAAAAAAAAAAAAAAGAAAAAAAAGAAAGAAAAAGACATTGTGCTCAGTACTGTATGCGGAAATGACAGGAAAGTGAAGATGAGTTTTCCACCTGAGTGGGCCGAGAGATCTAAGTAAA
The DNA here is from genome assembly GCA_964020975.1 of Hermodice carunculata. NCBI lineage: Eukaryota > Metazoa > Annelida > Polychaeta > Eunicida > Amphinomidae > Hermodice > Hermodice carunculata. Next base: position 7,635,673 of record OZ026627.1, read on the forward strand.
GAAAAGTGGGAATTCCACCAGGACCTCTGCCAGGCTTTATCATGTGGGAGTTCCCAATGATCTGTATCCTGCTCAGGCCCACTGAGGGCAAGCCTCACCTGTTATCACTCTGGTGCTGATGGTGATGGTTACAGTTGCCATGGCAACACTTATTCCTGCCAGGATACCTGTGAAGAACAAGATGTAAGTCCTATCTTGCTCAGTGGAATGGTTTAGTCACAGAGGAACCCATGCCAACTACAAATATGCACGGTACAACTCCTCTGTGTCTCTTTTTGCTACTTTGAAAAAAAATTATATTTTCTCCACGTGTATTTTTGCTCCAGAGAAGTTATAATTTTCTGTTTATTTATGCCTGGTTCATAGGCATCATTGCCATTGTAGATTTTCCTGTATGTCAATTGCAACTGAAGCCCAGAAAAAAAAATGTAACAATCTTAAGTTTTTATCTTCTACATCTAAAATGTTGTTTGCCATAATCCATATACCTGTAGTGCATAAAGTGATAGAGAGAAATTATCAGCATCACATTTAAGGGGGATGGAGAGAATTTGTGGAGAAAAGTAGTGATTTCAGGATTTAGAATACATTTGGTTTGATCCAGGTCTGGGCATACAAAAGTATGGTACTTTCAGGTCACTATAAACTCTTTCAAAGTTTTTATTTCATTGAAATAATTCATTTGACCATTATTGGGAGGAACATCAAGAGTCCCTCCCAGTGCATGGCCAGTTACATAACAATATGTTACTAAGGCCGGTGTAACCCCAGCATATAAATACCAAGAGCTTTCTGTTAAAAATTCAGTCTCTGATGAGCCCCGGTGATGGGCGAAACCAGTCAGACTTTTTGTTACTGTTCCCTGAATCAATCATACACGATCTGTTCATTTATAGTTTCTAAACACTGTGTGCAATCAAACGGCCAGTTTTCCCTGTCCTGGCACTTGCTGTGTTTTTCTATTTTATTTCATTGAAGCTTTAAATTTGCTATTTGACACAGTATCCACTTAACATACCTTTAAATTTACTGTGCACAGTTTGGTTGTTTGGGGGGGAGGTAAATGTGAACAAATCCTGACCAGCTGCAATCTTAGCTTATGCATGATCCATTCCCAGGAGTCAGAGTTGTTGGAATGCCTTGGCGAAGATCTCTACAGATTACACTTCCCGTAACTGTGATCATGCCTAAATATTGCCTGATCTACAAGCAGTCTACTTCATCAGCACTTGTAATAAGCAGCAAGCCATGCTGGGCTTGTAGCATCTTATTCCGGGTAACCCTGGACTCTAGGTGCTTATCTGGGCTGGAAATCTACTTCTTTATAAATCAAACAATATACTTTTCTGCATAAAATGAAAAGAGACAGAATAAACATTGTAATTATTCCACAAATGAATTTTGTTAACATGCTTTAATCTTGAGCTTATCCTGGCATTTTGTCATTCTCGTGTAAAAAAGGTGGCCTTGGTATTATGAAAAAAATACTGCTGACTCAGCACTTTTTTGCAGCATAAAGCCTGAAGTTTCTCTAATAGGTTTAGATTCCATTCAGTATTGACGAGAGTGGAGCCTGCCCCCCCCCCCTCCCCCCCCCCAAAGCAACTATTCATCTGAGCAAACTTGCTCTGGGAAAATTTTGCTGAAAATCTATGGAGAAAAAAAATTGCTTCAGATGGTACTCCATCGCCCCAAATGTTCCTAAAAACAACTGTATTGCAAACCGCCATTTTACTAATACTCTACTAACACTAACCCCATTTTACTAACACTTTCTACCTTTTTCATGGGTACATCTTGAGGTGGAATAAGCCCCCAGTGAATAAATCCAAACTGTCTAGTTGTACCATGGTTCAATACTGGGTGTGTAATCACAAATACGACAGAACCTTCAAGGTCAATATGACAAAGCTTTAACCCATTCATCCTTGGGTTAAAACCTTACAATAAGAGTACCAAACCCTGGTCAAAGAAAGTTATTGACCCTAAATGTTACCTTGATGAATCTCACCTATAATTTACATTCCAAATATTTTTGTTAATGAGAACCTTCGCAACACAGGGTAATTCAGACAAGTATCTGACATTCGGCTAGTTTGGAGAGTAAAAGGGTTAAACAAAGGCCAGGAAAAAGTAAGACATATAATCATTCAAATCTGCATCCCACTTCAATACATGAGAGCCTACTAGACTCCATTAGCATTATTACAGGGAGTCCCAGACATTAAATTCATATTCTCTGATCAATTTGAGCCAAGAAATGACCTGTCTTTACAATGACGGGCAACGCTCCTTTTCTTTCTTGTCAACCCACACTGGCTGGTCACAGCAGTCTATGGCATACATACTGTACATGTATGTCCTTTGTAAACAGGATGTTAACTCATTCCATACTATGGTCACAGGTCTTGGTCAGTGGTTCTGGCACTGCCTGGCAAGTCATGCTACAGCTGCCCTTGCGGCAGCTACAGTATGACTTGCCAGGCAGTGCCAGAACCACTGACTTAAGGCTATAAGCATGTTGGTACTTGAACGAAAGCTCTTTTCATGAAGAATTTAAATATGCAATTGTTGTCTTAAGTCTAGGTAAATATACAGAAAAATCAGGGACTGGTATGGAATGAGTCAAAGCTGATCAAATCCTACTGCTGTCTCCCTTATACTTTTTTTGGTGTACGTCTGACCCTTTTGGCAGAATCTAAAATCCTCTGGGATTTACCTGGACCTAACAAAGTCAACCCAACAAAATTTGTTTTTGTTTTTTTGTTTTTTTTCCCCTGAGGTCTCCTTATATGATCCTTAAGCAACATTTTGGCACAAGTTATGTTTGCCAAAACCCTTACAGGTTTCTGTTCACGTACATGTTAGACAACAAGTGTAGATAAATATTGGCCGAGTATCATTAGCTGTAAACGTGTGTTGAGGCACAAAAAGCGACCCAAATTGCATGTTAATATTTTCATGCTGTAGTAATGGATTAATGCGTAAGTACCTGTACTTAAACAGGGCAGGCCTAAATCATGTACACTGCATGTGTTACACAGTACAATGGTCCCCTTCCTCTAAGCGCCCTCCCCCCAAGACGGGCTGCCCCATCAACAGACACAACCACTACAAGCAGCAAGTATGGTGTATTTTCATTATATTTTCCCCCTAAAGAGAGGCCACATCTCTGGTACACTTTGGATGCCCCTATAAGATGAAGATGACTATACATTTGTAATTTTTAGGTCACACGTAGAATTTCATATTAAAAATTCGTGATACTTCTCTTTCAGAGTGAGGCTTTACATTTTTTTTCAAATTGCTTCTTCTTACAATAGGCATAGTGCTCAGTTTATCTCCAAATAAGGCCTGCCAACATAAAGAACAGCAACTTAGCTTTTCCTTCTCAAAACACCCAAAAGGGTCCAGATCGTGATCCATTTTTATATTTTTACTTCAATTTTGTGTTGATGGAAAACATTTTGCTGAGAATTGTAGAGAAGACTGTTCCTGATGGTACCCCCACCCTAGGTCAATAGATTTCCTTGGTGCAGGATGGACACAATGAACATATGAAGACAGCTGTTGACTCAGCTTTGTTCTCTACAGAAAAAGGTCAACCCTTAAAGTGACACCTTTCATTCAAATACCAAAAAGCCTTGTCCAAAGCAAAAAGTAGTCTTAGTCAACAGCTTTCCTCGGGACACTTTGCGCACAAAGTGTCCCGAGGAAAGCTGTTGACTCAATCTTAAATCAGCACTTTTAAGGGTTAACTTCATCTGTTTTATTGTCAAGTCTCAAGATTAGGTCTTATCTATCCTTCAAGCAAATACAACCCAAAATAAAAAAACATTTTCGTAACTGTATCATTACTTTGGGAATGCCTTGGCCTTGGTCAACGGCGAACTGAATTTGGCCAATATTTCTGTGAGATCATGAATGTAGCACATTATAAACTGATGCAGTCCTGCAGATATTTGCCATGAACGGCAATGACTACGTCCCACCCCCCCCCCACCCTAGTAAATAATTGACTTGAAATGTTCATCTCATTCCACATCAGTGGTGACCTTTAGGTCTGTCACAAAAACAGCCTGCTCTCAGTGGTGACCTTTAGGTCTGTCACAAAAACAGCCTGCTCTCAGTGGTGACCTTTAGGTCTGTCACAAAAACAGCCTGCTCTCAGTGGTGACCTTTAGGTCTGTCACAAAAACAGCCTGCTCTCAGTTACCAATGCTACTTCTGATATATAATGCTTTTATCCAGATCACTGAGACACTTAGGGGCAAACAAAAGATTACATTAAGCATTTTCTGTTTTATTCTGGATGTGAAAATGATCCTGCTAGTGTTTTTACAGAATCTAGCATCATGCAGCAGATGCAGGCAAGGAGTGACACAAACCTGGTGTGTAACTGCCACCCAGTTCTGCTCTTTGTTTCTTGAAAACATGTTCCAATATTTGAGGTATTTAAATGAACTAGGACCCTGTGCTGCCACCTAGGCAGCAGCAGGGAACTAGACAGGAAGGAAGCAGTTGATATGTTAAGCAACCAAATGAGCTTCTACCATAAAAGTAACAACTTGAGTGAGCAAAAACCTTAGCTACAGTTATTCACTCAGTTTTAAAACATACAAGATGCTTAACATGTTTAGAAAATTTTATTTGCTTGCCAGAAAAAGTGTTATTTTGGGATGGTTAAGTAATATAACTGGTACATGTGCCCTAATAATGGGGGAGGCATAGTTCTGTTGCCTAGCAACTGAGGGGACCAGAGCAGGTCTGCAGATGATACAGTTAAATAAATTAGTCTCTGAAGAAAAGCAAATTTTTCTGTATTGTTTTCACTACTTTCTTTGCTATTCAAGTAATGAACCAACAGCAAACTAGTCGTAATAATGATTTTTTTTTTCATCAGTGAGGCAAGTTATCCAGCTGGCTATGAATAGAAACAGTAAGGGTGGCCCAAGACAAGTGCTGGGTATTCGAGAACAAAACAATGAACATCCATTTGCCTTGTTTGGAATCACTGGCTTTCTGCATTACCTCGGAACCGATGCCCCAACTGCTAAAGACTGGCTGCACCATGACCAGTCAGGCAATGGGCAAGGCCACAAGCTAGGCCTTTACTGCATGATCACATGAACTGTTAGCCATTAGTGTGCCAGTCCAGCCAATCATCATAGCTAAATTTACCTGCATTATTCCATTATCAAATTGCTCATGGAAAGGCCTCGTATTCAAGTATCAGGATACCCAGCAAGAATTTAGCATTTTGAGAAAATAAATGGTCCAAAGGCAAAGGTTTCCTTGGCGCACTTTGGGTACATTATGACCACTGGATGCTGATCAAAGCTACTGACTCCATCTAGTTAATAGTACTATTTCAGTGGCACCTGAGACTTAGTCAAACTACTTAAGATGAGCTGCTTTCAATCAAAATAAAGATTCTAGATTTGTGTTCCTTGTTTAAAAAATCTTCATTTAAGTACCAGCATGCCTATAGTTCCAGAGAACACAATGGTCTGGGTCAACAGATTTCCACGATGCAATGTGGGCTCGATGAACCCAAAGCATGCTAAGGAAAGCTGTTGACTGAATCCAAAACTTGCACAGAAAGAGTTAAAAGTTGTCTAAAACAACTTCTGGCATCGGTCAAGGTCTGGTCCAAGAAACAGCCAGGATGCCATCTCATTCCAAGTTCACAGAAAAGCAATCCATAATGCAAATGCTGTGAACAAGGCAAGTACATTTTCTGTCCTTGCATATGTCTCAGAACCACCATCATTCCATTAACGGAACACGCCTCCAGCTGGAATTCTTTCTGCAATGCAGTAAATAGAACCTTGCAAACTTTCACTTCAGAAGACCTAGGGTTAAGCACAATTGACAAAGAGATGTTCAGGAGCTCAAGTAAAATAACAAGTGAGTAACCGCAGACAAGACCACATCAAACTGAGACAAGACAGTAGAGACTGCAAGCTAAGAGGCACTTGATGCAGGGTGGTAAGTGCCCCAGTATTGTTGGTTAAGCTGGTCCAGCAGACAGTGCAGTGATGTCTATCCTTGAGATGAGCCATTTGATCTCCACACAGATCCCATGCCTTCAAACCTCATAAGTCACAAAAAAAATTACATGCTAATCCAAGTTGCAGGGTACTTAACAAAACTGTTGGAAGAATTCTAATGATCTCTTTGCGAATTTTCACTGTCATCAGTTTTTCCCCAGTCAACATGAAAGCTTCTGCAAATAAAGTACAATTAGCTCCCAGAACAATATATTACAATTATTCGGACCCCAATTTACCCTATTATCACTCACTGACAATGTACATTGATGAACAACAATGGCAGACCTACTCTCTACTATTGAAGATATCATGAATAAATAGATAATAAAAACTGCAAAATGTCTTATTACATTGTGTAATGAGATCTCAATTTCACACATGTAGCTCAACTGAATTTTTGATTTGCTGAGGACCTAGACCAGGCAGAAAGTACACACAAGTGTACTTTGGTTTGCACAGTTTCGAGCCAACAGTAAGCCAAGTGACAACTCTAAAAATAACAGGCCTTCTCTATCCTTCAGGCTGACAAGTGATTGAAATCAGAAAAAAAATCCATCTGTCCACAAGAAGATTCTACTTATGCGCATCATTGGGCTACATCATAAACTTTCTCACAAAAACTTGCCCCAAATAAGAATTCACCTGTCTGGGACTAACGGACTAGTGCTATTTCAAATGCTGCTGATCCGTAATTTAAGACAGCAACATTACATGAATTTACAACAGTATTAACAACTCCTCACTGATCATCAGGTGCATTATTCATTTCATCATGCAACAGAAACCAGGGTTTCACAACCAGGGCCAGAATTTCGGCAAGAATCCGAGAATCCATTCTCGTAAAGATTCTCCTAAACTTGTCTTCTTTAAAAAGAAAACTAATTGACAAAAATCCAAATAGATTCTTCCAAAATTTTGTGAAATTCTGGCCCTGCATAACATTCTGCCAAACTTCAAACTTCAAGGAGCAACCATTTAATCGTACATGTATAAACTGGAGGTGCAACATACTTAACCCTTTCCCCCTTAAACCGGCCAAAACTGGCTGGTGGTCAAATGTCGTCTGCTTCAGCATTTTCAACTGATTTCAACAGCAATGAAAAACAATTTGACTGAGAATTGAAGATGAGACCTGTCAAGACAACATGACCCAGGTCACCAGCTTTCCTCAGCATAGGTTGGGCACTAAGTGCCCAACCCATGCCAAAGAAAGCTGTTGACTCAGTCTTAATTCAAGGGGGAAAGGGTTAATCATACAACTGTTTTCCAAACTCTGATGCTGAACCACTGGAATTGTGCTCTGTCCACATATTTCCCTTCTATAACCAAGTGCCATTGCCTGCAGGCAAAAAGAATTCTAGATAGACAAGTTTTAGAAAATGTGTGTCCAGCAAGTGAAAAGTTCTCAGTAAGTCCACAAAGGTCAAAACGATGTTATCAATTTTACTTGCAGATGAATGGAATGGCACCCACTGGTCCCGCTACTAGTCCTCTTCCCATCAAAACTCAACCTGCCATAACATGAATTACAGCAATCTATTTTCCTTTATAAAAGCCTATTGCTGTGTACCTATTAGGTTCACAAAAGTAATTTGTTGTCAGGTCAGTAAATTGATAAAATTACCCTGGCCTGTCAATGGATTCAGCTGCATGTCCATGTCTCTGCCATGCTTCGGGAGGTCCAAGCAATCAGATGCTGGCTCTGCATTCCATGACTGACACTGGCCAAAGACTTTCCCTGTGTCTACCATGCTTCGGGAGAGCTAAGGAATCAGATGCTGGCTCTGCATTCCATACCTGGTGCTGCCCAGGGATTTTGAAGATACACATTTGTTGTCAACCTTCTCTACCAGAAGTTCAGACTGGGAGAAGATGCCTTTATATCATCACAGCCTGTCCAAATATTATAAGTGCATTTCCCCCATCTCCCTTCATAAATTTCTGCAGTCTGCTACTAATTTTCATCTTTGCAAAAAAGCATCAGTGAGTTTTCTTAAAACTTTCGAGCCACATTGTTCATGTTAATACAAAAGAACCAAATGCAACCTGAGCCTAGCCCAGCAAAATTCCCCTGACTGTTTTTTAGCTGTGATACAAATTCCCTAAACATGACAAATAATTAGGGACTCTGGCTAAGTGACCAAGTAAGGTGTAACATTGCTGCAGGAGGCGTGGAGGTGAAGTTCTTTGTCTTTCTTGGTCTTCCTGTGTGGTCTGTTACACACCCAGTGCTTCCTCCTTTTGCACTCCAAGCAGACCAAACTCTTTATTATCAAAACTACTGTCTGTCATCTGCTCCTAGGAATACAAAATGTTATTTGCAGACAGGGTAATAACAGTGCACTGTCATCTTCCTCCTGGACCAATCAGGATGTCACCTCGGCCATTAGCAGGGTGTGGGCCATGTTGCACTGTGGTCTGTTACCATGGTAACCATAGTGGACCAATTAGAAATTGAGTAACTATTTCAATGCTAACACAGTGATCATGTTGTCCAAGAGCAGAATGTGTGGAGTACAGAAAGCACAGACTGGTCAGTGCAGAAGGCAAGTAAGAAAGTAATTCTGTGCAGCAGGCAAGTAAGGAGGTAATTCTGTGCAGTAGGCAAGTAAGGAGGCAATTCTGTGCAGCAGGCAAGTAAGGAAGCAATTCTGTGCAGCAGGCAAGTAAGGAAGTAATTCTGTGCAGCAATCAAAACCACACTGAACATCTAACTTGTCTGCCTCTGCTGATTGGTGAATGGAATGTCTAGGCCCGCCTTTTGTTGCCACTTCACCAGTGCCCTCTACAAACTGGGTCAACACTTGGAGGTCCTGCTCAATATTATTTGCATGACAACTTGATATCATGATGTTCCTGACTAGTGTTGAACTAATACAGGGGCTATTCACCTTATTTTTGGGGTGGGTGAGTGTGGAGGGGTTGCTTTTTAATTTTTGTACATTTAAAATCAAGACACAAAAATACACACAAATATCACCTTTTCTTACACACAATTTACACCTGGTACTTGACCTCTACACATTTCATAAATACATAATGAAGATGGACAAGTATATGGATGGAATCTGTTTAATTAGATTAGATATTTTCTATTCCTTCAAGCAGGCAAACAACCACATGGCCATTTACTGGGATCTACAGTGAAACCTCCCTATACCGAACACCCTAGGGACCAGAAAAAAGTGTTCAGTACAGTGAGGTGTTCGGGATAGGGAGGTTTGATAGCATTGAAAGTATATATTTGGGACCGAGAAATGGTGTTCAGTATAGAGAGGTTTTCGGTATACGGTGGTGTTCAGTTAGAGAGGTTTTACTGTATATCAAATATTCCGGCATGATGCATGTTCTGCTGAAGAAAGTACAATAAGAGGGACTTTAAGGTAAATTTCACACTATAATACATCAGAATATCACTTTAGATTTTTGAGGGTAAGAAAAAATGCCTTCACGATTATTAAGGACATGGTCTATTCCTATTTCATCAGAGGGTAATAGGGTTACATGGGATTACATTTAAAGCCTGACTGGCTCCACTCTTTGACTGGCTGCAGTGGCTGTTCCATTTCTTACTGCAGATTGCAAACATTAATCTCTGTGTTCTGTTCAAATTTATGATGAGTCCCGCAGGGAACTTCAGCAGTTCAGGAAATGAACCTGATGAAAGGAACAAGACGACCTGTCCCCTGCTTGGGTGAGCCAGAACAGAGCTTTGCTAGCTTAATTACCAGTGCAATACAACCTTGTGATTTGTGACCACTCCCGTGAAAGATGGACCTGTGTAACTGCAGTCTAACAGGGCTGATCCCTGAACCCCTGTCAAAGGGCACCAGCTTTTAAAGGCAGTCCTTGGGAAGTACGAACCCTGAGGTACTCGATCCATATGTATCCCACTGCAACTTTTTTCAGGCTATTAAAAATTACCAGAAATGGTGCAGTGTTCTAAATATCATTGGCTTCTTTTCACCAAAGTGTGTAAATACATGGTATCACCCCACAGCCTCCATCTGCATTCAGGAAAACTATTTAGAAAGAATAATCCAGTCCATGTCAGTGACACTAATCTCCCCCCTGGGACCCTCCAGTGGATAATGGTCATGATTAGAACAAATACTGCAGTTATACTGTAGTACAAATGGATATATTTATATCCTTATTATGCACAGCGGGGCAGGTAGCATCCATTAACCCTTTCCCCCTTGAATTAAGACTGAGTCAATAGCTTTCCTTGGCATGGGTTGGGCACAAAATGCCCAACCCATGCCAAGGAAAGCTGTTGACCTGGGGCATGTGATCTTGATAAGTCTCATGTACATTTCTCAGTCAAATTGTTTTTCATAACTGTTGAAATTAGTTGAAAACACTGAAGCAGACGACATTTGACCACCAGCCGGTTTTGGCCGGTTTGAGGGGGAAAGGGTTAATGATCATGGCAATGACAAAGGCAGCCAGCACATCTTTGTTCCCAGGCTTAGGGAGTCTAGTTTGAGTCAGGGTCTTTACAGATCTTGCCAAGTCATGCTCTAGCTACATGGACTACTAAAGCATAAATGAACAGTCCCTCCTCTACGAGACCACTCCAACCAGAAACCACCTGTACTGCCAGATTAACTGTTTCAATGCCAACTGCCACTTAAGTCAAACTACTGAAGACAGACTGCTATCAATTGTAACAAGAATGCTAGATTCATATTCCTTGTGAAAAGGCCTTAAGTACCAGCATGCCTCTAGATAAAGAGCATATGGTGGCCCAGGTCATAAGCTTTCCTCTGCGTGCTTTGGGCATAAAGCGCGCAGGGGAAAGTTGCCGACTCAGTCCAAAACTTGGCATTCCAAGAGTTCTGACCCCATTTAGCAAATTCCTGTACTGCTATCTTTCACGGTTACAAACTGACCTGCACTGACAGACTGCTTCATCTGACCACTGTTATAACTTGCCTGGGAGTGGTCTCTTCGGAGAGGCACCGCTGTAGGCAATGGACAACCAGAGTTTAGGGTCCTTACAGTGATGTTATGGTCCTTACAGTGAGGTCAGGGTCCTTACAGTGAGGTCAGGGTCCTTATACTGAGGCTAGGGTCCTTACAGTAAGCTTAGGATCCGTACAGTGAGGCTAGGGTCCTTACAGTCAGCTAGGTCAGGGTCCTTACAGTGAGTTTAAGGTCCTTACAGTGAGGCTAGGGTCCTTACAGTGAGATCGGCATTCTTACTGTGATGTCAGGGTCATTACAGTGAGGTTACGGTCCTTACAGTCAGGTCAGGGTCCTTAAAGTGAGGTTACGGTCCTTACAGTGAGGTCTCAGTGTACTGGCAAAGATAAGCATGACATAAATCAGAATAATGTGTCTACCTTCCCTTCCCTTTCCAGTATAAATAGAAAAGAGCTGCACACAATAACTGGTTGCTTTCATGCTGGCTCCTCATTCTGGCATTCCCAGTGCTTCTTTACATAACATGAATCTCCAATGTCTTTCTTTATTGGCTTTTTCTCTAACTGGGCAGAAAAACATTGTGGAACATGAACAATCTAGGCAAAGAACACACCCACAATTCAAAATGGGGAGGGGAGGGGAGGCGAGGGGGGGGTTAGAGTTGATTCAATAATTGTGTGGCAGCTGTTCCTTCAATACGATGAGGAAATGTAAAGGTGTTAGGAGCTATACAGACAGACAGACACACAGGCAGGCAGACAGACAGACAGACAGACACAGACATATGATCATTTTCTTGAGATGTAATCTTTGGGTAGACTTTCTAATATGCTGTAGCTTTACCAGTAGAAATTATTAAATAGCAAATAAGGCTGCATTGAACTATACATGTGCTCTACAAAGGAAACATACCTGTGAAATACAAGGCCTGAAAATATTAATGCTGGGTATAATGGCTTCCCGCTCCACACACTGGCCTCAGACTTTTCTACACTGCTATGGAGTTAAGAAGAAACTGGTTGGTTCAGCAGGCTAGTTAAATCTGATGGGATGCAAGATTTTCCATCTCAGAAAGGCCAGATACATGCACACTGTGCTGACCATGGTCCAGCCTGGGCATGGATGAAGGTCTTGGACCAGTAACCTCTCAAGGTCGGGTCAACTGATCTGCAACTTTTGATCCACTATTGAATACTGTTCTTGTGTCTATTGGATGTTAACATCATTAAAGCCAGGAGATAACGTTAAAAAAAGTATAGCTGGCCAACTGATGAATCCAGCATGAGGTGAGGCTTACAAATAAACAAATACACCTGAACAGGTGGACTTCATTGGTCACAGATGAATAACTCTGTTCTAACAGTTACACACAATTACCAGTAAGGACAAGTGCACAGTGACCCAAAGGATCTATGTCCCCCACCACAATATACAGAAGAAAGCTATACAATGTATACAGCATGCCTGGCCGCACAAAAAAAAAATATCTTCTTGGGCCCTGTGACCTTGAAAATAGGTCAAAGTCATGGCGCATATGCCCTTGGTATGATGTACATGGTATAAATTTCATTATTCTATCTCTAAGGGTTCTAGAGATATGTTCAAGGACGGACGGATGGAAACGGCCCCTATCTCTACTAATTCTATGTCCCCCTATGCCACCTTTGGGAGCGGGGGACAATTAAACCTGACATAAAGCCGAACATTGAAAGAGTAAACAGAAATACTGAATGCTCCCTGGCAGCAGGTGACCATCTAGAGGTATATTTAGTGGCCTGGCTCATATGTAGTCAGCCTGCAATCAACAATGGTGGGCTACAAGTAGACCCAAAACCAACATTTCACTTTGCTCAGCCTCGCCCTGTCCACTCCATGACCACAAACCAACATCTCACTTTGCTCAGCCTCACCCTGTCCACTGCATGACCACAGAATCAAAACCAACATCTCACTTTGCTCAGCCTCGCTCTGCCCACTGCATGACCACAGAATCAAAACCAACATCTCACTTTGCTCAGCCTCGCCCTGTCCACTGCATGACCACAGAATCAAAACCAACATCTCACTTTGCTCAGCCTCACCCTGCCCACTCCATGACCACAGAATCAAAACCAACATCTCACTTTGCTCAGCCTCGCCCTGCCCACTCCATGACCACAGAATCAAAACAAACATCTCACTTTGCTCAGCCTCACCCTGCCCACTCCATGACCACAGAATCAAAACCAACATCTCACTTTGCTCAGCCTCACCCTGTCCACTGCATGACCACAGAATCAAAACTTGGTACATGTATGGGTAATACAGCGCTTCATTTGAAACTCCAATGCCAAAATTGTGAGTATTTGTGTAATATCTTTCAAACAGCTAATTTGTAATACATCCTGCATTAAAAGTTACAGCCAAACATGAAAACATATAGCCACAGTTATAGATTTTTAGCATTTGGCAACAAATGTTAACTACAGAGGAAGCCCTGGCAACTGTTCAGGCCCTGACCACATAATGCTAGGAGGCTGGCTCTTGAACAAACACTCAATGAGATTCTCTTGATTATCAGTCTCAAAATTTAACTATAATTCCCTTGTCAGGCATTGAAATTATCCATTTGTAGCTTTATGAATGATGCATATTTTTTATGAAACTGCCTGGTTCTGTGTGCATTGCTTCTCAGGAAACCCACAGCCCACGCACAACAAACACCACATTCTCCAGATTAAATTTTCAAACATCGACTATAGTTTCTTGTCATGAAGTGAAATTTTCCATTCCTAGAAACATGACTTCCTTTTACAAGATCTATGAATGGTTTTTGTCTTTTTTAGGAATCTACTTGATTCTGTGTTCAATGCCTCTACAGAGACTGGCAGCTTATAAACAACAAACCTCAACTCTGAAGTGCAGGCATTATTCACAAAAGGAGAACTCAATAACTACACAAAATGACAGCATGTTTACTGCAGCCTGCCTGAATTTGCCAGCAATTAACACTTTCAGCAGCAGTTTTGACCAAGTCAATAGCTTTTCAGGGTGTGCTTTGGGTGCAATGTGCCCAAAGCATGTGGGAAAAGCTGTTGACCTGGACCACTCTTATGGTCTTGGCAACTTTAACCCTTTCCCCCTCAAACCGGCCAAAACCGGCTGGTGGTCAAATGTTGTCTGCTTCAGTGTTTTCAACTAATTTCAACAGTTATGAGAAACAATTTGACTGAGAAATGTACATGAGACTTGTCAAGATCACATGCCCCAGGTCAACAGCTTTCCTTGGCATGGGTTAGGCACTTAGTGCCCAACCCATGCCAAGGAAAGTTGTTGACTCAGTCTTAATTCAAGGGGGAAAGGGTTAAGCATGCTGGTACTTGAATAAAATGCTACTTTACAAAGAATACATCTGGGACCGTTGGTGTCATTAGCCCATTAGCCAAATGCTCGTATTTCATTGATTTGGCTAAAATTACATTGCAAATGTCTAATTTATTTTAATAGGAATTATGTACAAGTTAGGCCAAATACTGAAGTCATTCCTGTTTTATTTCCCAATTTGGCAACACATTTTGAAGGACTAGATCTGCCCTTGTGTATACCTCCTCTCGTTATGTCAACTTACAGCACATTGACTTAACTTTGTTAAAATTAGCACTACATAAGCTAAAGCTGACTACTATATATACACAACATGTTTTCAGCTGAAAGAAAATTTACTTTCACCAGGAGCTGGCACTGATACATTTCCCATTGGCTTGAATGCAACTGAATATGAATGAAAAGCTGTCCTTTGAACACATAAGCATTAACATGTCAGTTAAGCTGATACGAACTTAGTCCCAACAATGCATCATAGACACCCACTAATTAACATCATATTTACTGAGATATACAAGTGCTAACATAATTAAAATCATATTTACTGAGATGCAAGCGCAGCATACATTGGCAATGCTTCGCATATAACCCTGACAGTAAACACGGCACATTATGCCTGGCACTATGTTCTATAAAATAACGTTTGCCTTGCGTAAGTTTGACTAAAAATTAACCTCAAATGACAAAAGGAGGATGATTATTGTTAGGGGAAAAAGTGACTTTGTAGAGGTCAGTGAAAAGTAATAGATCAATCCTCTTCCAATATGTTGAGTTGCTAACTCTATATAAATTTTTGGCTTGTAAGATTGCAGAGTAGAATTGCCTCCACTCCCAGCAGTGAGTAGAAGTTTGTAAACAAGTCGTGAGTGTAACAGCTGGACCATCAGTCTCTCACTCCCACTGTAAGGATTGCCATCAGACCTCATCATACTTATGTGTCTCTGGGACCCACTCAGGAGAACAGGCCACTGAAAAACTGTGGAAATATCTTTGAAGCAATAAAACCAGCAATGTTGCGAGACACTCAACCTGAGCATTAATGATGAAGTCTATTTCTAAGACACCTTAAAGACTGGATGCCCTGTGACTCTTTCAACCCCAACTTCTGACCAAGTCAGAGCTTTTCTCAGCATGCTTTGGATACAAGAATCAAAACTGCATGGAGGATAACTGTTGACCTGGACCATCTGCACAGTCTCTACTTTGTCATGTTAACCCTTACAGGGCTAACCACGGCTGTAGTCATTTTCTCATTACCATTAATCATACAATGGTTAAAAGATTCACATACCTTTCATCCAAATACCAGCAAGCTGGTCTAAAGCAAAAATTAGTCTTAGTCAACAACTGTCCTCAGCACACTTTGCACACATTGCATGTAACGTGTCCCAAGGATAGCTGTTGACTCAGTCAGCACTTTGAGGGTTAAATGTCGGCATGCCAGAACCTGCATGAAAGGTGTCTTTACAAGGAATATATGGATCTAGTGTGGTTATGTCCATTCAGAGCATATCAACTTTGGTCAGAATGACATAAGCCAAGATTCAACAGGCAGAGGGCATCACTGGTAAAGCAAGAGGCCCATGGGCTTAATGCTCTGCTGATATATCTGATAACCATCACCAAAAACGTCTCTTTAGCATTGATGTCCAAGCTTAACACCCTGCCATTACAAAACGACCTCCTTCAACTTTACAGGTATGACAACCTGAAAAAAAAATACGTCAAGGTCACTGATATTCTACAATTATATTAGCATTGGACATGATCTATATATCCTGTAAATTTGGCATGTCTAATTTAATTATTCTTCAAGATACAGAATTTCACATCTTTCAAGACATTTCAACACATAATTTGTCAATGTATACATGGCACCACTAGTATCACATGCAAGCGAGATTTTGACCTCCTCTACAATCCCACTAAAATTTATGAAGATCCATATAAAATTAACGATGCTGGACTCGTCACAAGATTTTCACATTTTTGACTCCTTATCTTACATAATAATGTAGGTGGTGCCACCAACATTAAAGTCCATGTAGATTTTTTTCATACACTTTGTAAGTCCTCAAAATGGTATGGGCCAAAGTCAAACACTGTGGGGTGCAGATCCTTGGCACCACCAAAATCTAACTTGACCTACATTTTTATACACTTGATAAATCCCGAAAGATAGATTGGGCTGTCTTCAAAACTGTGGACTGTGTCGTGCTGACAAGCAAAAGTTAAATGGTGGACAAACAGAAAGACAGAAGAACAGACAGACATGAGTGATTGCATGAGCTCTGTGACCTTTGATCAGCACAGCAAAAAATAGGTCACCTGACCCATTCCAACCAATACTATAGTCACGGTATGTCACATGATACCTCTTGACCAGTGGTATCGGCTGATACTTCCTGTCACTGGGCATACGCCATTGGTACTGAAAGCATTAAAAACACAGGAAGCATTAATTAATGTCTTCAAGGTAGATCAGAGGTTGATATAGCAAGCAGGAATGAGCCTCACTGTTGCAATACTTCACCCCAGGTCTGTGTATGGTCTCCCCATGTAACCAGACATGTGTATGGCTACCAAGAGGCAGGGAGGCAGCCAGGCATCACTCACTGGCACACCCTGCGCACACCCAGCGCACACCCTGTGCCAAGGCCACACCATGGCACTCTCAATAAATCACCATGTACCACAAAAAAACTGTAACTTATAAATGAGACTAGAACTGTTTTACGAGATCATCATATTCATAACATTGAGCAAAAAAGGACCTTACTGTCATCTACTACACGGGTATAAAAAAGTTGGGAGAAAATTTTTCCCCAGTTTATCTACTTTACATTGGATTTATTTGCACACACCAGGGCTGTCAAAAGAAGTGGACCAGGGGGGTGTAAAAGTAAATACTTTTTTGTAACACTCCAAGAGGCTGATGATTTTACAAAGAAAATAAATATCCTTGTCACACCATGGCGAGAACTTAGAGCTTACCACCAAGAACAAAAACACACATGTAGGCCAGGTGTCAAACAGTTTTAACCCTACCAATGCAGACAACTTTTCCAGTTTCTTGTATTTGTTGGTTGATAACAACCCTGTCATAAATAAGTACCATAAATGATCTTTTCATTATTCAAAACTTTTCTCAGGACATTCTCTACTGTTATAAACAAAGAGCTAATAAGAGATGCTGAGCGCGCTTTGCAAAATCATTAAGGTTGATTCACCCTATTTTAACCATTTCAGTAGGACCAAGTCAGTAGCTTTCCTTGGCATAGGTTGGGCACAGAGCATTGCCAGGGAAACCTGTTGACCTGGGTAGGCCATCATGACTGGTCTCACATGCAAATCTGAGCCAATTTTTTTGCTTGTGATGAGGAATTTAAGTAAAAACACTTAAGCAGACGACTATTTACATCTGGGTGTTTTTAGGTGATTTAAGAAGGAAAGGATTAGGAAGGAGCAGTAGACAGGGTAGATTCTACCTGTAAGTGGTATTACACATAACGTTCCCCTGGTATCCAAGTGTTGCTGGTGGAGACACCTGGGGGTTAAAAAATCTGCTTCATTTATAGGCAGAAAATGCCATGTGACACAGGTCAGTGGAAGCAGGTGCTTCCACCTGGCAGAATAGTATATATTACACATGCCTTATTTATGGTGATGAAGCAAGGAATTAACTGGTCCTTTTCAGGGCTTGCCTTTTTTGGGAAGTGGGGGGGGGGAGGGTACAGGAAGGGGTACAGTCCTTGGGGGCAAATTTTGCAGATAGTTTCTTGCCCCCTGTTCTACATCACTTGCCATTCTATCACATGCTTCTTGTAATGCAAAATTCCTGGATGCCCCCAGGGAAAGTGCTTTGTAACTTTTATTTGCCCTGGTTAGCTTTTCACTTGTCCCAGGCAACAAGACGCGTAAAATGGTGAAGCCTGCTTTATGCTTCTCTTTTGCATTCTCCTTTTTTCTTTGAGCACATTTGTTTTTTTCAAACCGCCCTGGGGCTCTCCCATGTTGACATACTCCATAGCCCTGAACTATCGCCCATGAAATTCCTGTCAGAAAGTTATGTAAGGAGGCATTTCTCCCGCCAGTTCTGCATGCTATTATGACAGCAAGCGTAAAGATACAATGTTGCTGAAACGTTAACCCTACATCAAGATGAGAAGTTTCTGACTCCGTAAGTATCAAATAACCCTCCACACACTGACCTATGCAGAATGAAGGATTCTCCTTGAATTTTTAATAAGCACACAGAATAATATTTGAAAATTTTAGGCCCCATATTTTTCGTGGCTACATTCTGCATGTACTGACTCAGGGTGAACAGCAAACTTCTCATTGTTATTCCCAATGCATGACTGCCAAGACTATCTTCTAAAATAAATTCCCGCTTCTGATTTTGTTTGGAAGACATGGGTTAAAGGCAGCAGCAAACCACAATGTGAGTAGCCGGTGAACAGAGTGAGCCTCAGATGGTGATGTATGAGTCTGGGCAACCAAGAAGAGGCTCTCCATGTGCCAGCCTTCATGGTTTACTGCCAGGGTTCTCCCTGGTGTAACATCATTACCGTGTACAGCATCCATTGAACAGGCTTACCTTGGAGTCAACAACATTTTTGCTTCACTAGCAACATGCCTGGTGCCCCAAAAATTTCATTAGCAAACTTCAGCTGTTCAGGCTATGGACATCCTGATAGTGGATCCAGTCATTAACCAGTGAGGCAGCATATCAGTTACTCATTTGTAAGATAACACACTGTCCATAATTTGATTCTTGGTATTTCAGTGTATCAGGTCACTAATTTGTAAGGTAACAAACTGTCCATAATTTGTTAGGTGACATATCAGTAATAGCTTGCTATGCAATGCATCTGGTCAATAGTTTGTATGGAAACACATTGCGAATACCTTGATATATGCCATGTTAACAGTTCCACAGAAAACCCAACATCAAATTGTGAGGCAAAGAAAAACACACACTTACCTCAGACTATGGCTGATAATGAATGATGGCACTTTTTCCTCAGGAATTTGCACACCTTATACTCATGATCAGCTATATACATGTAAAGAAAATACTTTACTCAAATAACACTTAACAGTCTTCCCCATAAACCAATCCAAAAAGGCTGGTGATCAAATGTCATCTCTTCAATTATTTTGTTATATAATAATTAGTGTTCATGGAAAATTTCTAAAAAAAAGAAGAATTATACACAAACAGGAACACAATAGCATCCTTCAGGTCAATAGCTATCCTAGGAGCTTGAACACAATAGCATCCTTCAGGTCAATAGCTATCCTAGGAGCTTGAACACAATAGCATACTTCAGGTCAATAGCTATCCTAGGAGCAGGAACACAATAGCATACTTCAGGTCAATAGCTATCCTAGGAGCTGGAACACAATAGCATCCTTCAGGTCAACAGCTTTCCTAGGCAGGTTGGACACTTACCCACTTCTAGAAAAGCTGTTGACTCAGCATTGAATCTTTTCAGTGCAAACTGTGACTAAAGTCTAGAACTACTTAAAATGAACTGTGGACTCTTATAACAAGGGTGCTACATTCATCATGTTCTTTGTAAAAATTCCATTCATTCAAGTACCAGCAATTGTCTGTAGTTACACAGAATATAATGGTCCAGGTCAACAGCTCTCCTTGGCAAGCTTTAAGTGCATTGTTCCCAAAGTTCATCAAGGAAAGCTATTAACTCAGTCCAAAACATGGCACTGAACAAGTTAGAGTTAATTCAACAGGGAAAGGACTTGATTTAACTTGCAAGAAGCAGCTTTATGAGTGACCCTTTGTGGTGATTGGGAAGTGGGGGGTCGTTCTCTGGCTTTGGCTTCCCATCAACTACATGCAGTACACACATGGATGTCTCCTGGCCTGCCCCATGTATGCTGGCTACAACAGTTACTGCATACAGGGCTCATGTACTGCATAAGTGGATGCAAATTCCCAGGCCATACTGCACTAAACACACTGGGAGAGCTAACAATTAACAAATCTTATCTGCACTTACCACAGACACATGATTGCTGCTCCTATCTGGGGAGTTGTTGACTTTGCAATTTACAGAGATTACTCCCAGAAAACCAGTACAACCGGAAAACCGGAGGCTCCCAGGGCAAGTACTTGCTTCCTGGTGCCCTCCAACCTACCTACTCACTTACCTGCCCTCACTCTGGGCTGATCTCTATACAAAGTCTTGTCTGTCAACTTTTCAAATTGCTGTACAGTGGTACCTGCTCTAAAGACCACCTCTCGTGAAAGACCGCACAAGTTTTTAAGACCGCCATTTCAAAACAATGGCCTTCAATTTCTTTGCAAGCTCACCTGCAGTGAAAGACCACCTGCCATATGTGACCACTTTTGTCTGGCTTTCAGGATGGTCTTAAATAGCAGGTACCACTATATATATTCATACCTGGGTGCACCTTTGTTATGTCATTTTCACAAAAACATGATACATGTATTAAGTACATGGTGCCGTAGATGGACAGCCGAGGTGATACAGGGCTTTCAATGTACATATCGTGGACTGTTGTAAGTTAGCGTGGAGTTTTCAGCCTTCTTTTTTTTTTTTTCTTTTATGTGTGTACCACCCCAACTACATCCGTCAGACAGGTTGCTTTAACCTTTTATAGTCTTATATTTTTATTTCTTCAGATGCTGTACAATAGTAATCCCCCTCTTATAAGGCCCCTCTCAACAGAGGCCACCCTTCTTGAAAGGCCAGCATTCTTCTGCAGAAAGTATGGTATTTCCATTCTTTTCTCCCCCTCAAGAGAGGCCACCCCTTTTATAAGGCCACTTTTTGGCTGCATTTGGGGTGGCCTTATAAGAGGGGGACCACTGTACTGACATATATACATATATATTCTATGTTCAATAAAGCTTACTGGCGTTCACAATTAATTCCTTTTTGTTTGTGCTTCTTTGTTGTATGTTTGTATGCAACTATACCACAAAGGTTGGTACGTGCATGTCAGAGAAATATTCATATCCACCAAACCCCATAAATTTTGATCCTGATACCCATACACCCACCCATCCCTTCCCTTTCTTCCATTTTCCATTTCTTAAGGTAAAATGTCACCATGTCAACAAAGTACATTGACACATTTTAGCTTAACTCTTCAAGCACTGATTTAAGACTGAGTCAACAGCTTTCCTCAGGACACTTCGTGTGCAATCGCGCATTGCACACAAAGTGTCTTGAGGAAAACTGTTGACAAAAACTACTTTTTGCTTTAGACCAGGCTTGTTGGTATTTGAATGAAAGGTATCTTCTTCATGAGGAATTTGAACATTTTAACCATCATATGCTATGAGAAAATGGCTATAGCCGTGCTTAGCACTTTAAGGGTTAACTTTACAAATAAAAAGTACCACCTGAGATTTTTTGCTTTTTTTCTTAACAACTACTACAGGTACATCAATTAACTCACTGTGTAATATTAGAGCTGTCTGTCTGCACCCTTTATGTACTCTTGACAAGTTCCTCCGTTTCCCCTGCACTTTTTGACGCACTTGACACTTGTCTCAATAAAACATTCTGCACACCTGCCTGCTAACTTAAGTTCACAGAGGTGGGGCTTTCTCGCCCTCAGAACAAGACAGCTTCATCGATAAGGAAAACAATGCACATCTCGCCAAGTCTTCATAAAATGCACCTGCCTCAGAACTAAACTTAAGTGAAACACTGCTTTAATGTCAACCAAATAAGATTTGAAATCACATGCAGATATATCTGTACACATGCAATGGGTGAAGCTTGCAATTGTGCTGATAGTTTGCAATGGATTTAGCTAACATTAGGATATAATGCTGTCCTGTCCCACAGCTTCACCTGTTACAGAAACCATTTTCTGCAGGATTTTGTCCTCATGAATTAAAGCGGTTTGTGACTAAGAAAAGGCTGCCCAAAAACTTTTTGGGGCTTTTTTTTTTGGTTATTTTGGTTACAGATTGGTCTTGGTCTTGAGAGAGACCATGTAACTCTTCACACACACACACACACACACACACACACCCAAACTGGCCAAAACTAGCTGCTGGTCAAATGTCATTTGCGTCCCTGCTTTTTACTGATTTCAACAGTCATGAAAATTTGACACAAATTGTAAATGAGACCTACCAAGATCACATGCCATGAAAAGCTGTTGATTCAAGTCTTAATTCAAGGAAGAAAGGGTTTAAGGACCATATTTACCAGGTCACTAACCAGTGAGTGCCACTGCTCCAATGTTATTACACCCCTAATAAGAGGCCACTAGTTTTGTGGGACCATTTTCAGAGCTACTCTGAGAGTGGCCTCTCAAGACATAGATCTATGTATGCCTATTTCAACTAAAAAAAAATAATACTTAAACATGCATCAGTCAAATATATGCTGTCAGTCCACAGACATTTTCATTGGTAATAAGAGGCCCATTGCACTAGTGCTCTGCTATTACAAGATAAATGTGTGATCAGACCTACACGCAAACAAATGTTGATCTACACCATCTCCTAACTTTGGTAAAGTAGGTCTATCTCCCTTACTTTATCAAACAATGTGGCTCTTCAAAAAATACAATATGGAAGAACAAGAACAAAAGTTTCCTGTATTAACCCTCCCATACCAGGCACTTCAGTCACAACAGCTACAGCTGTGCATTCCTATTACTTTCCACTGTAGTTTTGACCATATAAACTACTGCATGCATAAATATCAAATCACACAACTCCAACCCACAAGACATTGCTATAGTGGGTTGTGGTTCAGTTCAATACACATGAAACTGGAAATTATAACCTCTCCTATCACGTGTTACAAATCATCTCAAGACTTTAATGATGTTCTATCATCATTATAAGATGTCTTATCATCATTATAAGATGTTTTATGACTTGAACATTTAGGTCATGGTCATTTATATTTTTCATGGAAAAATGAATTTGGCCCCTATCACATATTTGCTATGAAATTGGCAGTGCTGGTTCTATATATTCTTTGAATAATCAAGTTAAAATATTTCCTATCCCCATAAGTGTCACCGCCAAGGAATATCACAGGTGGAGCCACCAGTATTCTAACTCTCATGGCCTTTTGTCATTAATGTTACTGATAAGGAATATCACAGCTGGAGCTACCAGTATTCTAACTCTCATGGCCTTTTGTCTTTGTATGCCTGTTGTGTAATATGTAAACAAACATCCCCATCCCCCCAAAAAGCACTTTCCCTGACTTTATTTCTTAAATGACCTTGCTAACATGGATCAAGGTCATCCATACTACATAGCATTTAACTTTACACCTGATAAATATTTCTTTTACAACTTAAGTCTTTTTCACCCATGAATATGCATCCCTTAAAATAAAATTTTTGTCATAAGTGGGATTCAGGATTCAGGATTGTGGGAACAATATGACTGCGACTACATGATCTCTGCTGGTACAGAGGCAGCCTGTAGGTCTATAATCTATTATTATGCTGTCCTTCCATATCATATGTAAGGTTGCCTGTGTAAATATTAACTGACATAAAATTTTCCCTGATGGACACAGAAACCCTACAACTACATTGTAATCAAAACATAATGGCCACCCAGAGCCACTAGTCCTGACCCTTGTCTACATTATGATATAGGAACACTCTAGTAAATTGGTAGCTACAGGGCACCTGTCTGCCCCCACACCGTCCTAGCCAACCACATGTGCCTCATATACACAAATAATGCAACTTTGAGGGAATCATGGCATAAAAAGTGTCAGTCATATCACTGGAATAAGGGAGATGTTCCAAAATAAAGATATATGTATACATCAGCCAGAAACATCTAGAAAACTTGGGAGGCAAATAAAGGTAGGTAACATCATAGACTTGATGCAGGTGTCAACAGCGAGTTTCAACCTGAGATATACATGTTAATATATCAATACAGGCAAAAGTAACTGTAAAGCACAATGAACAACTTCATGTACAGATGAGGATCACAAAACAAAAAGGGCAGAGGCCATACTATGACTATGACCTTTAATTATAACTCAGACTAGTTTAACTTGAGTAAAACGACTTTAGTCATGATTGGCACTGAAAGAGTTAATGTTTTTATGACTAGTAATGACAAACACTTTGCATTCATGAGGACTGTAGATAAGACCTATCAAGATACATGTAACGTGCCCTGGGTCAATAGCTTTCCTTGATGTGGGTTGGGCGCTCAAGCCATGTAAACAAAAACTGTTGACTCAGTCTGAGTTCCAGGGAGATCAGGGTTTTAGTGACCAGACATGAAAAAAAAACCTCACCAGTAAAATAAATGTTATGATGCAGTGGATAACAAACATTGTCGATCTATGTTCATGCAGTAGCAACAAGAATGATGATGATGATGATGATGATGATGATGATGATGATGATGATGATGATGATGATGATGATGATGATGGTAGTGGTGGTGGTGGTGGTGGTGGTGGTGATGATGATGATGATGATGATGATGATGATGATGGTGGTGGTGGTGGTGGTGGTGGTGGTGGTGGTGGTGGTGGTGATGATGATGATGATGATGAAGCACAGTGTGCACACATCAAAGGTTATATGATGTAATACCATAAATCATTTACTCTCATTTCTCTCATACTACATTAACTGAGGCATTGATCTTTGGTTCTTGCATTTCCTGGCACGTTATGCTACCACTGTGCTCCCTGTAATACGACATGGCATGACTCTACAAAAACTATAGACTGAACATGCTGCTATTTAAATGACAGCTCTTTTATACGGAAAATCTTTATAAATGCATTCATGTTTGATTTCAAGGAAATATGATGGGAGTAAAATCGTGAAAAATATGACATCAGCTACGACTTTGATTTGTCTCAAAAATCTCTACTCACAAACTTGTTTACTACAGATAAATCTGAAAAATTAGGAGCATACGGCCAAATCAGCATACAAAATTGGATTACTGGATACAATATAATAACACGCAGTCTATTCTGCTGGTCTCCACGGGTCAAATCAATAACATGAGGGCAGTCTGTGTCAACTGGAAAATAACTGTACTAGCAACCAACAGGTGCACGTCATTCTCTCATATGAATGTGCCACCCCTTCATTATCACTGCCCTAGCCTCTCACAGCTTTAACATCAATTTGAGGCTAAATATTGTGTGATGAAAAAACTTGGTTCATGGACACCAGGAAAATGACTTCCTACATTAATAGTCCTGGAAACAGGATAAAAGAGTTACCATGATCAACCAGAAGACACCATGACATGTTAATTTCAGCAAAACAAAAACACACAAAATAAAATATATAATAAAAACTGAATGATCATTTATCCTTGTCTGGTCTCCCTTCCTCCTTACAGTGCCCCGGTGCCCTGTCCCACTTTCAGGACACTTCTGACTCACAAAAATGTCAAAGCAATATCAATACAATATTTCCTATCATTAATTACACCCCCTCCCCCTCAAAAAAGGAGATATTATAATTGACACTATATACATGTATGGCCTGCAAGAGTTAACACATGCGGAATATGCTCTGTGGGTAATGAGTGCCTTTGGGAATATTGGGAGTGGGCGTTAACTCATCCCATACCAGTCCCTGATTTTTCTGTATATTTAACTAAATTTAAGAGGATAATTGCATATAAATTCTTCATGAAAAGAGCTTTGTTCAAGTACCAACATGCCTATGGTCTCAAGTCAATGGTTCTGGCACTGCTTGGCAAGTCATGCTGCAGCTGCTACAAGGGCAGCTGCAGCATGACTTGCCAGGCAGTGTCAGAGCCACTGACCAATGCCTGTGACCAGTATGGAATGAGTAAAAGAGTTAAATAAAACTTTTTTCTGTCTCTTTGAACACTAAAAAGCAGGGAAATCAATATTTTTTAATAATTTTTTATTTATTGTGCATAAAGAGCAAAGTTACATGTTTACAGCTGCTAATGAAACAATTAAGACCAATTGAAATTTGCTTGTAAATATTTTATTTTCCGTTTATTGCTCATAATTTTACAGCTAGGTCTTTCTATTGGTTAATATCAAGGATACACATTCCTAACCATGTGTACCCACACACATATGGGTAACAAGGACACTGGCTTATCAGCACTCGTATCGGTGTGGTTTTGGCAGAGCAGATCTTGATACAAGTACTTGCCATACAGCACAGCCACTGTACTGTGGCAAACACATTTCACACTCTACAACCCACTATTGACATGTACATGTATCCATACTATATCTTTTATCCAATGATCTGCGGGCAGAGAACATCATTGCCACAAAAATTAGCAAAGTGTGTGGTAGGTACAGACACGTAAACTCAACTACATGTGGTTCCAGTCCTCAGGCCTTGTGTTAAACAATTAGCCAAATGCTACAGTTTCCTCAATTTGGCTAAAGAAATTTGAAAAACGTTTTTTTTTTTTTAATTAGTTAACAAAGGACCAAGGCAGAACTTTCCATGAACTGGACTTTTATTTGCAATTTCCGCTCGAGATTCTAAGTCCAGATATCTGTAACTGACTGGGTGCTCAAGCTGTACCAAGTGAACCCTACTGACATAACCCATTGTCTCCTGCTTTATTGTCCATTTTAACTCTTCCAGTGCCGATCACGTCTGAAGTCAATCTACTAAAGTGCAACTAGTCTGAATTATCATTAGGATCCCAGATTCATATTCATCATAAAAAGCCCTTTCATTCAAGTACCAGCATGCCTCTGGTCCCGAGAAAATATCCCAGGTCAACAGCTTTTATCAACCCACATTGGGCGCAATGCACCCAATGCGGGCCCAGAAAAGCTGTTACCTCAGTTCAAAATTTGGTACTTATAGAGTTAACTGCTTCTGTCCTCTTAAGCACCCTCCCCCCATTTTTCTGGCATAAAAGTTCCGAAATATTACATTATACATTTCATCACAATTAACCAGTAAAGGGAGGTAAAATGTTCCAAATTTAGCTCTACATGTACAATTGGAGCTCACTTCAATTTAAAGTTCCTAAACACACTGGACGCTTAAAAAGGGATAATAGGGTATTTAATCTTGTGTGCACAATTCTCTTTCACTTTCCTGGTGAGAAAAAAGCTGCACCCACCATGTACCAAGCAAACTGTTGAGCCAGCTACACTCTCCTGGTATCCCATAAACAGTGTTGATTCAAACCATTATTTATTCTAAAATTAAGGATGCACATCGAAGCAGGCAATACAGGTCTGATATTCAACAACTTTGAGTAATTTAACCACAAAATGTTTTATGTAAAATTGAAGTAAACATTCTGAACTTCAAAGCAGACAGCGTCCAATGTCTGAGTACCACGGTCATTCTGAGCAAAAGACGGTAACAGACAGGGTGCCATTCAATTTTTCAGCTATCATCTTGTTTTTCACATACGGTGAGCTCAAAGAAAAACAAAAAACTTCAAACTGTTAATTCACTCTTTCGATCTGTTTTGTACATTGTAGACACAAGCCCAGTACAGGCTGGCCCTGCATCCAATGCTTTCCTTGGTAATGGGAGACGACCAAGACATCACAAGACGACTTCTCAATCTCCACCACACAAGCAGGAAATAAAATTTCCTGAACAGACTGGCCTCTAACATAGTTCAATGTGCACACACAAAGTGTGATTGATTTTATTTTATTTGATCTATATGTGCATTCTCCTGGGAAACAAGCTTTTAAGTCTCTGCTTGATCATCAATACAACATACTGTACAGAGGCTCTGCAATACATAATCAATATAAAATACAAAATCATCTGAAGAAATTTCCTCTATGATAAAATGGTGACACTGTAATTTTCCTGTCTCAAGTTATTTAGGGTTTGAGATAAATCTTTAACATTTTGAAGAATACATTTACTTTTGTCTTCTAAGATCAAGCGATTCTTCCATAATTTTCTCACTTGTCATTAATTTTTTAAAATCATGGGAAATCTTTAAAGACGTGCTTGGAAACATCCTCATGTATCATTAACCCTTTGTTGCAGGATTGATAAACCTGCCCACAGGTACCAGTGTTTGGAAACTCATTCATTTATTTACTATCTCTTTTTCTGTTTAATTTAGCAGTCTTGATGACTGAGTTCCTTAAAATTGGCACACTGGACTGAATGTCCGTATGGACTGTATGTCCGTATGGACTGTATGTCCATAACTTACAGCCAGCCCTGACGTGTTCCCCCAAACACAGTGTGTTGGGTATAGGAAGCACCTGTCATATTCTGGGACACAGAGGGTTACCACAGTGATATATCAGACGGGCCAGGTAAGGTATCCCCCAATCCTTGCCTCCACATCAAAGGAACATCTGTCAGAAAACACCAACAGCTCAAAACCTGGGTGTCATGTGACCTTTGACCTTCTCTTGACCTCTGACATGGAAAAACTGACACCAACCAATAGAGCACCAGATGAAAGTGTGCAAATCACATGAGGTGCTAGACAGCTTACCCTTTGGAACATGGATCTGACAAAATTCAATGCTAGTTATTATATTGGGGCAGATTAAGATACATGATGTTTTTTTTAAAGTGGATCTGCCTGGTCTAAAGAAAGACAGATGGGTGTTTACTTCAAAACCAAAAAGGACTGTCCAAGGCTTTCTCCCATAAAAGCATCCATGTCTTCCATGTTTTACTTTTCCTCAACGATCACACATTGATCAATGATTTTTCACCTACAGGGACAGAAACACATTGCAGTTGAGTGTGCTACAATAACAGGTCTGGTTTTCACCACTTAACTGATCCTGTCCTGCTTTATCTGAGTGAACACATTTCCTTGCCATACGTTGAGTGCTAAGCACTTATGCCACAGCATGTACAACAAACACACATACACACAATTTTCATTCAAGAGTTTTCAATTAAAGAGACGGAAAACACTGAAATGGATGTCCCAGTATTTGATACAGGGCTCTGTCACAATTTGCAGGTCTTCTAACCCAGGACAAGTTAAATTCCAATCAGGACAAGTTAAAATCTCAAAACACTTGCCCTCGGGGCAACCAAAAATTTTGGTTTTCTTAAGGAGATTCGTGTAGATGGACCAGTAAGATTTAATGAAGAGCCAGCAGAGCCAGAATTTCGGTGAGAATCCGAGAATATATTCTCGTAAAGATTCTCCTAAAACTGTCTTTCTTTAAAAAGAAATCTAATCGACAAAAATCCAAATAGATTCTCACCAAATTTTGTGAAATTAAGGCCCTGAGCCTGTAAAATGTCGGAACTACTAGTCCGGAGACAAACAAAAAGAATTGCGGAGCACTGTGATACCCAGGAATTCTGGATCTCTTCAAAGAGAAAAGGTTAACCCAGTTGCTCAGTGAACTATCCTTCTAGCAGGAATCATGCTGGCCGTCCTGCCGCCCAGGCAAGGATGTCACATCCAAAAACCAGCCTGTCATGGCAACTTCCATACCTGTCAAGTCTCCCCCATAAGGTGGAAGTCTGTCACTTTTTCATCCATTTTTCATATTTACATGCAAAAGTTTGCAAATTTGGCAGAATCTCCCCTCCCCCCCTTGAAAATTTAGTATTTTCTATTACAGCAAAACCTGTTTTGAGAGACCACCCTTAAGGCAGGCCAAAACGTAGTCACATAAGGCAGGTGGTCTCTCACTAGAGGTGCAATAGCATGGGAAAGATGCTACAAGGGACATGGTGAACATGGTCTGAAAAGGCAGGTGGTCTTTCCTCTCAGTGGTATCTCAAAATAGGTTTCACTGTGTATTCTTTGTTAAAATACAAATCTCCCACACAGATTTTTCAAATTTACAAAAATCTCCCTATTTTGAGGTGTTGAATGTTAACAGGTATGAACTTCTCCAGCAGGCTTGGGGAGGGTAAACATGGTAAAGGGTAGTTTTCATACTGGCATACGGAGCCTTTTATTTTCCACCTCACTGTACTGGAAGCATTCTTATTTTATTTGTTTATTACAGTGAAACCTCATTATAATGACACCATCTGTTCCCCAAAGTTGTGTCAGATAAATAAATATGTCAGAGAAATGAATCACATCACATAGAAAACATACTTTTTGTTCCTTAAAATGTGTCTGTAAGTGAATATGCCGCATATCTGGGTGTCATTGTAATGAGTTTTGATTGTATTTTTTTTTTTTTTGACTTCCTGCTGGCCACTATTTTTGAGCGTTGTGATTGTCTGTATGTTGCATCTAGACAATCTTATTTCCAACACCAGCAAACTGGGACCTCCCTTCCAACCCCCAACCCTCTTCAGACTCCCATCTAGCAACAAACACAAGAGGCCATTGTGTGGCACAAAGATCATCGTGACAAGCTATCTGTTCACAATCAGGTGGCCCAGTCCCATAGCCTTCAGATGCCATTCTTGGCTCTGGACAACATCTTTAGAGCCAGCCTCATTCTGATGGTTAATAACACTTGCTAGCCAAAGCTACATCAGGCTCAATCCTACACATGAATATCAATTTCCCACCAAAACAGCTTGTCCTGTTGCTAGGCAACATAGGCATCTACCATGATGCTGACCCATATGCAGTCAACCATGTTGACCATGGCATCCACACATCTACCCCGTCGAAGTAGTCTCTTTCAGTATGGGAATGAATCCAGCTGGACATGTGCATTTCCAATTTTTGGTCAGGCGAAAGGTGCTGGATGGCTTCTGGTTCAAGACCTAAGACATTCCATGGTCAAAACATACAATTATATATACTCTGTGTCCCCTCAATGCTGGTGGACATGAGTCACACATTTTGGGACAATGCTTTGCATAGTGCCTTGTATTGGCCTATATGCAGTCGACCAGGGTGATCATCGCATTCACGCATATCTATCCCACTCAACCTTTTCCTTTCATTTTTTTTTTTTTTTTTTTTTTGAGACAGGGGATAGGGTAAGATTTTAGCCAGTCAAATTCATGCAATCCTGATCCAAAATGTTTTCCCTAACAATCTGGCCAGTCCTTAGTTGTCAAATGGTTAAGCTCCTAGCACATACATCCAATGTTTTACCAAACTATTGTGACATGCATGTAATGTCCACAGACGCTTTCTCGTAAAAGCTAACGTACAATTTGGAAGGTCATCATAGGTTGCCCACTTAACAAGCTGAAGTTCCACAGCTCTCAACCAAGGCCTGTAGCCACATTGGGGGCACTTTACTTGCAGTCATTCAGTCCTTTCAGTGGTAAGTTAACAACCTGGTCAATAACTTTCCTTGAGGAATGTTGTTGACCTGCATTACTATTATTTTGTCTGGAACAACAGGCATGTAACACTTTAATAAAACATCTGTTTGGCCATGTTTACAAGGACTATCAATCTAGAATCAATACAAACAAATTGTTTTTGTTGTGACCAATTATCAAGAGTAATTAAAACTGGCTATTACACCTCCACTCAGAGACTGGAAGGTTCCTGTATAATTTCCTGTGGAAGCTGGAACCTGCCTTAATGCTCGTAGAACCTTATAACAAGTGGTACTTAACCCTAGCAGGTGTAACACTGATGTATCAGCATGCAACTTTTTCCCATTAAAAACTATCAGAAATGGTCATAAATATTATCTGCTTATTTTCCATTGAGAATTACAAGGGCAAAGTGAACAGTTTTCTCCCCCACATACCAGGTGTAATCATACTGTGCCAGAGAGTTGACTCTGTACTCAATGTGTTAAGGACAAGCAAAAATGAAGCAAATTGCTTTATTTTTGCCTGTTAAAATTTTCACGGTTTTCATATTTTTGACTCCATTCTCATACAAACAATATTAAAATATTATTTCACGGTGTTTTTATCTTTTTACAGTAAAAACTTGTTATAATGACACCATCTGATCCGTAAAAAAAAAAAGTGTCAGATAACTGAACAAGCCAGATATATGAATCAAATAACAAAGAAAATGAATTTTTCCCGTGAAAATTTGTGTCATTATATTGAATATGTGGGATATGCAATTTGCAGTACTATAGTTGTGGGAACTGGAATTGGCCGATGTCACAGGGTACATTGCAAATTGTTATTCTGTTTTTGTTGGTGATATATTTGTTCATACATCTGGTTGCCTTGACATTGCTGTTGTCAAGAATTGCGTATTGAACTTTTACTAAAATTGATGCCAGGACTCCTCATGAGAATAAAGAATTCCATACTTCTATCAGTGCAGATTAATGTAACGTGAGTTACAAGGAAGCACATTCTGAAGCAACATATCATGCACTTTGTGGGAGGTATTTTCAATTGTCATGTTTGATAACCAGTTTGTCCTAGTGATTGACGACTGTTTCTTAACAACAAATATGGAACATAAACTCTTCGAAGGTGCTGAACAACTGTGAACTTTCACAGCCATGTGTACAAACAGCACCAGCTGTAAGATATATGTAGGTTCATAGTGAAACCAGCTCACCTATTATGGTTACCAACTGATCCAGTTTTGCTACTGCAATGGGAGGTCTTCATATTTAACAACATTCACTACAGATCTGTTCTGGTCCCTTGTGTTGCTAGGCAACAGAACTAAGCTTCTGCCATGATGAGGGCATAAAGCAATCCACCAGTTATGTTACTTAACCATCCAGATATAACACTTTTTCTAGCAAACAAACAAAATTTATTAAATATCTTGTGTTTTACAACTTTGGGAATGATGGGGGGCTATTTTTTTTTTTTTTTTTTTTTTTATTTTGCTTTACCCAATTGTTACTTTTATCATAGAAGCTTATTTGACCTTTCTTAATACATGAATCTGCCCTTCTTCTGCGAATCCTGTCAAGTTCCTTGCCACAGCCTAGATGGCAACATAGGATCCCAGTTAATATTCATGAATACCTCCCATTAGGTCTAGATTAATACCTTCCAGGTAAGCTAGTTCGAATCGCCTCGATACACCCAGATGTCAATTCTCACTTGCTTTAAAACATTTATCTTAATTTCCTGTAGATGGAAACACTTTTGTTGTGAATTGTGGATAAGACCCACCATGATGACCTGGTCCAGGTCAACAGCTTTCTTTGGTGGGCATTGGATACATTAAGCCCAATACCTGTCAAGGAATGCCATTGACTCAGTCTTATTCTGGCCAGCAAAGGGTTCAAGCCTGTATTCCCAGCACACTTTCAGTCAAGGCCAGAAGGATCTACAAATGTCTTTTTGGACAGCCACTTGCAAATTTGGACACACAAAATCATGATTTTGAAATGGACTGAATAGGAAGTGGACACTCATAAATTCATGAAATCATGACATAATTATCCTTTTAGGCACTAAGATTCCTTATTTTGCTGTCGAGCTGCGGGCTCTCAAAATAATAGATTAATCACAGCATAACATATACATCACATTTCTGTTCAATAGTCTTTTCCAGAAAGAGTTGGTGACTAAAAAGCAATGATCTGCTCCAAAAGCCGAGAATGATAGCAGAGACAAATTTCAACAAATATTTCTCATGAGACAAATTTTAACAAATCTTTCTCAAAATCATATTCAAAGAGAATTACTAATGTGTATGTGCTGCCCAACAAAAATGTTTCAAAATCAAAGCACCCTACCAGGTAAATACCTGTAATTAGACAAACATATAACTCTGCCATCTTCAGGGCAAGACTGGCTGGTTTCATTAGCCACACTATAATTACCCTCTATATAAAATGCTTGCATTAATAATTAGTATGGCTGTGTCTGTCACTATCAATAGCCAGCAGCAACTGTCAGGTCATTCTCATCTCTTAACCCATTCTGGACACAACAGTGATGGATTTTCTTGCAGGTTCAGTATACAATTGACAAAACTGACATGCATCATGCATTCAAATTCCTCATTCAAACAGTTTCCTTGGAGTAGCAACATGCCTGTTTGAAGTCAGGATTTCTTCATTGCCTGGTTAAGTGATGACCCATCACTACCATTGCAGCTGTAGTAGGCTTTACAAAAGCCGCAGCCTGTGACTTTGTACCACATTGTAATACAAGGTGGTACGAAATCACAGGCTGAGGCTTTTATCAAAGAGTTAACAGACACACATCCCCAGGGCAAATTAACCTGCATTGATTGTAGTTAATATCACAGCGAGTTACAACAGACCACAGGGATTGTGCTGCAGGCAAATCTGCAATGTTTTATATAAAATGACAATGAAATTCTGGTCCATGATAGAGTCTGCAAATTTTGTATCCACAACAAAATATAAATTTCTACTTAAGACACACACATTATGGGTATGTGTATGCAGGTGTACATATATATATATACACACACACATATATATATACAAATTTGTATCTATATACATTATATATATACATTGGAATCTCCCTATTAAGATCACCTAAGGGACTGAAAAACCTGGTTTTAATAGGGAAGTGGCCTTAATAGGGTATATAATTTATGTAAGGATACACAAAAAAGTCCATAAATTGGTGGTCTTAATATAGAAATGGTGTCTTTAAGGCAATAGTCTGAATTGGAGATTTTATGGTAAACACACACACACACATACAAATATATACATACATATATATATATATATATATATATATATATATATATATATATATATATATACATATACATATTCTGTATTCATTCTAATACAGTGAACTTGTTTAGAGAGACTTGAAATTGGTCACATAAAGCAGGTGGTCTACAAAAGGAGGGTTGACTCTCGTGCCACCTGGCCAACAATTAACCTGTACTTTGAATTTCCATCGATAATTTAGATTCATACATGCATATTTCTACACTTTTATCGAATTCCACCTTGCATTCATGTGTTATTTATTTATCGACATTATAAACATACCGTATTTATCCTAATAGCAGCACATGCCCTAATAGAAGCACGCCTCAACTTTCAATCCAAGTGGTCTAGATTCAAAATCAAGATTTTCCCTGTAATTAAGCAAAGATGGTACTTCCAAATGAAAAATTAAATGTCACTGCAGTATATAAATGTTTATCTAACACCTAAATGAACTGTACAGCCTTCAAAACCTTCTATCAAGAAAAGTACTTATTCCATAGTCCCACGAAAATACTGCAAGATGTGGCAAATATTGGCACAGCGTGCTACTATTAGGATGAATATGGTATTTGGTTTTGTGATTTTATCAAAAAGTTTTACTGATCGTGCAGTAAACTGGTGAACTTTACTTATCTAAATGGGGTATTTGTGGCTGGACAAGTGGTCTTTTGGGGCTATTTTGGGTGGTCACTGGTTAGGTTTGGCAGTTGGTCTCCCAAAAGAGGCAAATTATCATTAAAAGGTGTTTTTGCACAGGAAAAGTGATCACAAAAGGTCTCGCAAAGGACGGTCTCTCAAAACTGGTTTTACTGTCGTGGCACACTGTGCTATGCTGGGATACTGTGGACCAGATAGGCTCTTCACCGGATCACGGACGTAACAACTTCCTGAATTCAGCCCTCAGAGCTTTGTAATTCCTGAAGACATGAAAAACACTATTTGGCATGAATGATTCTCATTTTCATGCCTTAATTTTACATTTGATAGTGTTATTTACAATTTTACTGGAAATATGGATTTTTACTAAAAGCCACCTTTCCAGGGATCAGCAGTTGGGTGTGTGCTTCTATTAGGGCATGAGGTATTATTGAAATTAATAACATATACAGGAAAAGATCTAGACTTCAATAATTTGTCGCCAAAACTAAAATACAGACATAATATATAAAATGTCAGACTCTGTTGTTTAATAATTTATTTTAAAATATCTTTAGCCATTTTCTTATTTCTTTAACCAAATTCAAGAAACATTAGCATTTGGCAAATGGTCAGAGCAGTCCCTGATATATATATTCTTGAATCACATTGACTTTTCAGGAAAGTATGCATTTCCTGCACTGAGGCTTTCATCCAACACTGGCCCTAGGCCCATTTGAGGTCTGAAGTAAAGTAACGTTCTATAATACATCTTGTAGTTATCCTATACTGAGTATACCCACCCACTTTGGAGCACTACGTCATCCTATACTGAGTATACCCACCCACTTTGGAGCACTACGTCATCCTATACTGTGTATACCCACCCACTTTGGAGCACTACGTCATCCTATACTGTGTATACCCACCCACTTTGGAGCACTACGTCATCCTATACTGAGTATACCCACCCACTTTGGAGCACTACGTCATCCTATACTGTGTATACCCACCCACTTTGGAGCACTACGTCATCCTATACTGAGTATACCCACCCACTTTGGAGCACTACGTCATCCTATACTGAGTATACCCACCCACTTTGGAGCACTACGTCATCCTATACTGAGTATACCCACCCACTTTGGAGCACTACGTCATCCTATACTGAGTATACCCACCCACTTTGGAGCACTGTGTCATCCTATATACTGTGTATACATGTACATGTCCTGACATTCATATGAATCCATTCGCTGGTGATTGTCTCATAATAAAGGATCTGTCTGCAATCTTATGTAACATGCTGCCACAAAATGTGCCTCACAGCCTTTCCCCTTCATTATACAGTGAGTGGACCAGATTACATTGTGATCATTTCACTGTCTTTAAAGCTTTTGGTTATTAGCAGAATGGGATGGTTTGTTTGTTTGTTTGTTTTGAGCTACTGCCCGCTGAAAAATGGTCTCTTTTAAGGGGAAACTTTGGACTGAGTCAACAGCTTTTCTTAGCACTGGTGCAGAGAAAAGCTGTTGACCTCGGATATTTTCTCTGGAACCATAGGCATGCTGGTATTTGAATAAAAGGTCATTTTAAGAGGAATACGAATCTGAGGTCTAAATGATAATTCAGACCAGTTTGACTTTAGTAGATTGACCTTAGATGTGACTGGCACTGAAATTAACAATTCACTGGCCCCAAATGGAATTTTCTGAGTCTGGTGAACCAGAGTTTAAGCCTTTCAGTGCCACATTTTGGACTGAGTCAATAGCTTTCCTCTGCATGTTTTGGGCCAACTGCACTAAAAGTAGGCTGAGGAAAGCTGTTGACCTGATGACTTGGACTATTGCATTTTATGTAACTATGGCATGCTGGTACTTGAATAAAAAGTCTTTTGATAATTCATATTCTTTTATTCGACAATAAATTCAATACATTTCAATTGTTAGGTAATAATGACAGAAATTTATATAAACAAATGCAAAACAAAAAATAGGAGAAATTGTACATCATCAGAGAACAGATTGTCAGGATGACCCAGCTACTGATGAAAACATCCGCTCTCGCATGGGCCACCTGAATAAGTTTACTTCGTAAGTCAACATCTTGCTTCAGAACAGAGCACCACATGTGTGTTAGGACAATTGAACTGACTGAGACATAAATAACACAATTACATACAAATATACTTTATAAATAATTATTAAAAACAAAGCAATTACCAATAGTACAGGTTTCAGAGTATTGGTCTATGTAGAGTCTTTTGACATATTGAGAGAAACCATTGTGAGGAACATGAATCCAGCATCCTTATAGTTCATTTTAAGTAACTTGACTTTAGTTGCAAGTGGTACTGAATGAGTTAAGGCAGACTGTAATTTAGAGGATAAGTCAGTGGTCGTGCAAAAGATCATGATGGGAAAGAGACATGTCTTTGCTTGAGATACATTATGCTTCAGTCCCAACTTTCATCCCTAAACTGATTCATCTTTAGATGGATCACTCTGTCGTGAGAGATTACATGTCTTTACACATCATCCATTTAACTCATTCCATACCAGTCCCTGATATTTACGTATATTTACCTAGATTTAAGACGACAATTGCATATTTACATTTTTCATAAAAAGAGCTTTCATTCAAGTACCAACATGCCTTTAGTCTCAAGTCAGTGCCAGAACCACTGACCAAGGCCTGTGACCATAGGATAGAATGAGTTAACCTTTTCCTGGCTGGAACAACACCAAGCCATCAGTGTTCCTTGGTACGGCCCAAGCTATCATGATACAACTCATTCCAATTTGCATTAAAAATATTTTCTAATGATGAAAAATTTAATTGATGCTAGTAATATTTTTGGCATTTTGATTACCTGTGCACATAAATATGGGAACTTTAATGTTACAGACCAAAGCTCACTGCAGCTAATACAAATGTTCCACGTTGACACACATTACATATATCATTTCTAGTGCTTTTTACTTGACAAAATATGAAATACTGCACTATGACAAAGGAACCTGCACATAAACAGGAGTATTCTGCAAAGACCTACACAGGTTTTTCAAATATTTTTCAACAATATATGATTTATCTATGAGGTGGCCATAAATAAACATGCTTATCCCACTTGCAATACAGTGGTCCCCCTCTTATAAGGCCCCCTGAAGAGAGACCACCCCCTATACAAAGGCCACTTTTCCATGCAGCAAGTATGGCCTTTTCATTGTATTTTACCTCTCAACAGAGACCACCCCTCTCATAAGGCCACTTTCCTGGTGCATTTGGGGTGGCCTTATAAGAGGGGGACAACTGTACCTGCTTCCATTTCTCAGGTTCACAATTCACCAATCAGACCTGCATAGTTTTGAGTTACTGGAGCAATCCAGCCTAGATTTTTACCTCTTGAAGCAATGCTGTCCAGCTAAAAATCAATGTAGCAAAATTTTCTTAACTTGTAGCATTTTTTCTAGTTCTTTACATAAGAAACACTTATTTTTGAGAAAATCTGTAGCAATTTTGAAGCACAAAATTTTGCTACAATGCTCCAGTTGGACAGCCATGTGAAGCCTTATACATCAGGTGGCCACATATAAACATGTTCATCCTGTATGCAACACCTTCATCAATTTGTAAGGTTCATGATTCACCAATCAGACCCGCATACCTTTGAGTTATTGGTGCAATACAGCCTAGATTTATGCCTTTTAAAGCCTCAATATTCAAAGTTGACCAGCCCATATATACATAGATGGGCTGCCTCACAACACACAATGGACTCCAGGCTAGGAGTTTCTTTATATCCATCTGTGTCTCTGATGCTGGTTGTACCTCATGACACATTTGTTTAAAATTCACAGATTAAAGTGACTCAAATATTTTCAAATGGCTCCCAGGCAAATTTTCAAAGCCATGTTCAAAATTCAAACACTTGCACACCTTTCAATTTTTGGCCGTGGCTGGTATGAAGTGAGGCTGGAGGGCAGTAACAACCACACTGGTTCCTGCCAGACATTTTTTTCTTTCCTTTTTTCTTTTGTGTGGTGATTAACACACCAAAAAAAAGACAGACAGAAAATTAGGATGCAACCTCGTGACCTTGCTGTTAAACACTTCCTACTCCAGCTGCTCCTGTGTTTGGACATTCAAGCCCAGAAAGTTCAAAGCCTCTTGGGTGCTTGATCAGGTTGAACAGACTGCAGTAAAAGTCTACCCAGGTGATTACTGAACGAGATCATTTCTTGGCTAAATATTGGTTCGCAGTCAGCAGTCTTACACGAACATAATAATGACCTACCTGGGAACTTCCTTCTGGCAAGGTATTTTTTCCTGTGCTATTTGATGGGGATAAAAAAAGTCCAAATGAACAATTTTCCAGTAAAATGGAATAACCTTACCCATGTAGTTACAGTCTTTTCTGAAGTGGCATCACTAGCCTTTCCAATCCAAGTTCCGACTAAAGTTAGCCGGCACACCACTACATGTGGCCATGGTGGTAGTAAATCCTCTGTCCTTCCTCGCCTGTCTGTACGCTTAATCTTACGCATAAGCTGCCACAGGAACTTATCACCTGGTGCATTTATCTGCGCTTATCCATTTTTCTACTTTTGGGGCCTCATTTTTCAAGCTGGGGCGTGGTATATCAATATGACAGTGTCCAGTAGGTTGTTATCATGAATGTTGGCATACAGAGAACTGGTAACGTACACTCAAGTGCTATGCAGGTAATCTGTTAGTCAAGTCTGCTGCTGTCTGTTGCTGTTTGCCAGACTCCACTCTGGCTGTTTTACATTGTTTTATCAAGTCTGCTGTTGGTTATAATTTCACTCATGAACCAGATCTTGAACGACATGCAAGTGAGATTAACAATGCAGTGTTGATTGTTGATATTAACTGCAAATAATTTCGGGTAAAAAGTTTGTCCTGTCCCGCTTCAAGCTTTTCATATCTCGTATAAATACATTTGACGAAGAATCTGGTGATAGCTGTGGCCCTCAATCTAACTGAAGAAAAAAAAAAAAAAAAGAGTCCTGAAATTAAATAAGTAGGCCCATGTAAAACTGAACCTCATGCAGGATAGGACTTGCCAACTGTGCCAAACTGCCCAGAAATACTACATCATTTTATCTCAGTCTGTCTCTGTCATGGTTACAAGTGATTTATGCAATAGCATAAGGGGGTAGAAGGGGTTAAACAGAAAGGGTAATCCAAGCTGGACTGTTGGATGTCCACCCTATTGGTACTGTATGTCACCTGTCAGCACTAATTTGGGCTGACCATAAAGACCTCTATATTGACCATCCTGGCAGCCCTGACACCTTTGGTGTCCAGTTATGAGTGACACCACCATGTGTATAATGTTTACATTGGCAGGGGCATGTTCCAGGTAGACCCAGCTTCATACCACAACACAGCAGGCTTCAGTCTAGACACCTAACATGTACCTCTGTAAAGTCATTATTAACACCACTGTGGGTGTATCCTAATTTTAGCTACCTCTCCAAAGGCCCAATCTTTTCTTGGGGGTGGGAGGTTTCCACCTTCCAAGTTTAGTGATTTCACCTGATTTACAAAATATCTCCCCATAAAATCTAAAATGGTCAATGTGAATGCAATGTTGAGCCTCTTCAGCTACCTATAAAGTACTCCTGTAAATGTTTGCATTTCTCATGATTCTCTCCACAGATGTTAGTCTCATCAATTTCAGTGTTGTTTGGGTTTGTTGGTGCTTTGAAAGTCAGTTTACATACAAGTCCCGTACACAATTTTTCCAAATATTTAAATTAAGGTATGCACTATCACAGGGTGATCTTTTCAGTTCATCTATGCCTATGATGTTATTTTGTGCAGAATTGGAATAAAATATTTCCATGCACTTAAGGAAGGCAAAAATTTTGGGAACAAATGAAAGGAGATAGTCAGATTGTGGTCTGTTAATGAAAGGAGATGGTCAGATTGTGGTCCGTTAATGGTACTCAGATGGTGATACATGTAAATTGCAATGCAAGCACCTTTCCTGTTTGTTCAGTTGGAGTTACAGGAGAGTATTGCATACATATGAGAAAGAGAGCTTCTCACAAACTGTGTCAACACACATAAAGTCACAGCCAAAGGTCTTTTAATACCTCAGTGAGCATGGCAGGTAAACCTCTCCATACATAATTACCAGCTTACCACCCATGCAGTATTTTAAATACTTCATTCCAACCACGCTTTAAAAAAAAAAGGAGGGGGGGGGGGGGGGAGGGCACCCAGGGGCTGACACAGAGCTCACCCCTGTTTGGATGAGTTTCCGTGTTATGAGCCATCCTTGTAGGCACTTAGCTGCTAACCTCTAGATCTATTTGCAATCATGGCAACAGTTGTACATACTGGTATTTGCTTTTTAAGACCGCCCAGGTCTAGGTTAGTACCAGGAATTTCACAGCTTGAGCTGATTTTGCTCAAGTAGCTCCAAAATCTTTAGTCAAATACAGTTGGCCTTAGCCAAAATTGCAAGGAAAACTCTAGCTTTGTGTTCTCTTATCCATAACAATTCTAAAATACTCAAAGTTCAAATCATGAACATTGTGTTTCAACAGCTGAATAAATTTTGAAATATAATTAGCAAATATCACAAAAGGTTACAAAATGCTAGCCAAATCACACTTTTTGAGCTAGTTGCTCTTTTGCAAATGGAACAGCACTAGCCAGGGTCCATACAACACTCTGCCTTCTCAAAGTTCTTCATCTTAATTTCAGGGACTCTCCCTTGATCCGCTCTTTACCCAAGGCCTGGAGATTAATGGCCACGGATGGAAACATACAATTTCTTCTCATGAATTTGGCTAAAGGGGGGCTAATACCTTTAGCCGAATCCCATTTATATTAGCCCATGGCCCTGTTGCTAATGGCCAGTGCAAGCCCCGAATGGGCACCTGTTGCAGCAGGTTGACAAAACCACATAAGACACACATGCACAAGTATTGTCTGTGATTGCCAAAGGATATTCAGATGGGCAAACACATGAATAAGAGATATTTGTAGGCAAAAAGGGAGGCTGAGGGGTCATTCTATACAAAATATAACATTGGTTTCTGATCAATAAAAAAAATGTAATAATTTTGGACAAGACAACAAAAGTGATGATTTCTCCCACATTTTTTAAAACAAAAAAAAAATGTATTGTGGCTTGTATTATACAATAGGACTTGACCAAAATGGGCCTGTTCTGTAGCCTGGAAAGAATGCCCCCCCCCCCCCCCCCCACTTATTCTTATTAACATGTGCTACAAGTCCCACAGCTATAATGTGCCATTATGCAAGCAGAAGGGTGCCTAATATCTCTTACTGAGCCATTGATTTCTCTGCTTGCCGAGTCCTGTCAGTGCCCCGCATAGTCCCACTACGCTACCTTTAATTCCAAATTCCCATTCACCTTCTCTTGAAAAGGTCCTGCAAACCCTAACACCTCTGCCTTGAAATCAATATGGTTCCCCTGCTAGTTCCTCTGACCCTGTCAGTTTTATTAATATGTTACATACACAACCTTTGTGCCTGCAGTTTCTCATTTACTACTCTGTAAACTTGTTTATGGAATCTGATGAGGTTCTATACCTGGGGGTGCATTCAGAAAATCCAGACATCCAAACCAGTGTAACAAGCTGGCCTGGTACATGTATAAGTGTATATTGCATATGGTGTTCCATCAAAGCTAATCTGGGGTACATAAAACTTTATTTCAATATGCATGGATTGGACTGGGAGTTTGGTCATGCTACAAATACAATGTACATTTATGTGGTAGGTTTAGGACACAATAGTATTGGTGTAGTGTGTGTGTGTAGTCAGTATACACAGGGAGTGCAATTTAACCCTTTCAGTATTGGTACAGTGTGTGCATGCAGTCTGCACACACAGGGAGTGCAATTTAACCCTTTCAGGATTGGTCCAGTGTATGCATGCAGTCTGCACACACAGGGAGTGCAATTTAACCCTTTCAGGATTGGTGCAGTGTGCATGCAGTCTGCACACACAGGGAGTGCAATTTAACCCTTTCAATATTGGTGCAGTGTGTGCACGTAGTCTGCACACACAGGGAGTGCAATTTAACCCTTTCAGGATTGGTGTGGTGTGTGCATATAGTCTGTACACACAGGGAGTACAATGTAACCCTTTCAGTATTGGCGTGGTGTGCATGTAGTCTGCACACACAGGGAGCGCAATTAAACCCTTTCCTGGTCAGAACTGAATGAATCAACAGCTGACCTTGGAGCAGTTAGGTATGCTGTTTACAGCTTTCCTTGGCGTGTCCAACCTGTGCCATGCTATCACAACAGTCTTAACTCCCACTAAGGGTGTTTTCTATTGTTGAAAAATGTAAGTAGAACGAGTGAGATGGATCGCAATGTAGCTCTGGCCACTTTTGTGCATTTTGAGTGGACAAGGTTGTTGTCTTGAGAGGCTATTTGCCTTCAAATCACATAAAAAGACTCACAGATCTACAATATTTG
This sequence comes from Hermodice carunculata, assembly GCA_964020975.1. Classification (NCBI taxonomy): domain Eukaryota; kingdom Metazoa; phylum Annelida; class Polychaeta; order Eunicida; family Amphinomidae; genus Hermodice; species Hermodice carunculata. The sequence continues at coordinate 7,679,683 of OZ026627.1, forward strand.
TAATTTTATGCACCACCTGCCATGCGTGACCACTTTTAACCTAACACCATTAACGTCTACCCCCAAATAACACCAGGATTTTCACAACAAATTCCAGAGTTGGTGACAATATCAAACCAGTATCTTCAGATGCTCCAACTTCACTCTTACATTATGCAAGTTCTGGTTCAAGCATTTTTGGGTCCATGTATTTTTCAACGGCCTGTGGTACTTCGAGTACCAAATTTTATAGACCACTCCCATGCCCACTTCATACCAGTCTATATAATAATACTATAGGTGGTGCCACCAACATTGATGTCGACAAAGATTTTTATACACTTTATAACTCCTAAACATTATATGGGCCTGTCTCAAGAATTGTGAGGTGCAGATCATTCACCAGATGATCCCTATATTCAAACTGGCCATTTAACCTTGACCTTGAACTCAGATTAAAAATTTGTCAGTGTTCAAAATATGAGCTCAACATCCAGCTTTCCATATACATGTATAGTCTGTTTGTTCAAATCGGGTCATAACTTTTCGAGTTATTGAGGAAAAACAATAATCTGGGACAAGTGCCAAACTCCATAATAACGGGTCACAGTGACCCAAAAAGCAGGTCACCAAGTACAGTTTTATGTATTATGTAATCAAATGCAATTTTGATATGGAGGCTCAATTCTCTTTGCCATTGATGTCCAAGCTACATGCGGTCATTACAAAATCACATTTTCAACTTTACAGGCATGGTGACCTCACAAAGATAGGTCAAGGTCACTGATATTAAATAACATACTACCTTTGGCCATGGTCTATATATCATTTAAAGATGCAAGAGTGTTCAAAAGATTTTCACATTTTGGCCAATATATTACATAATAATGTACGTGGTGCCAGTAATATCGAACTCAGCCTAGATTTTCGTACACCCTATTAGTCCTGAAAGTTATGTTGGACTAACTTGAAGACTGTGAACGGTGTCACACTAACGAACAAAAGTTTACGGACGTCTCTAGTATGATACACTTATGTAGAAAAACATGGCCCATATTCATAAATATCAAACCCAACAATGACAGCAAAGAGATTCCAGAGTTACCAAAGCATCAACATTCATGTTCCAATACCAATGTGAAGAAACAAACTGCACTCCTGACTTGACACAGGCAGTCACCCACAAAAGGCAAATGGTGGTTTTAAACCGATCCTCTCAACCTTTGAAATATTCTTCATTAAATACAGACTATAGTGTTTCCAATATGTATAGGCCCAACCACTCAAAATCCAAATTTTATAACCTCTGCAAAAATCAAAAAGAGAACTGGTAGGCCTATCACTTTTTTGGATCTTCTGACTAGTTTGTCAGCTGAGTTTATAGCAAAAGTAGAAAGTAGGCCTATATCGTTTTTGTGATATCTATGAATCAGGAACATTATGTAATTAATATGTGAAGTGATTGAATCACTGTTATAGATTATCAAATGCAAGGAGCAGACTTCTACAAGTCCCTCACTATACAATTGAAGTTCTACAGATGGAAGTATCTAGTATGATACACTTATGTAGAAAATGGACTGACAGACATTCATGAGCGGTCGCATAAGCTCTGAGACCTTTGGTCAGCAGAGCTAAAAAGTATGATGTACAGTTCCCTGAAAAGGTGGTCTTTCAAAACATTTGGTTTCTCAAGACAGGAATCTATGTACAGTAAAACCTCTCTAAACAAACACCTCTGTATACCGAACACCTCTCTATACTAAACACCATTTCTCGGTCCCAAATATATACTTTCTATGTTATCAAACCTCCCTATACCGAACACATCACTATACCGAACACTTTTTTCTGGTCCCAAGGGTGTTCGGTATAGGGAGGTTTTACTGTATTAAGATATTCAAGGGGCAACAATTTTCTCATTTACTGCATTGGTGGCTATCAAACTACAGAGAGAAATCTCTTGCATGTTACATGGTATGAGTAAAATCCAGGTCAGTTATTCACTCTAATTCCCATTACGGGGAAAACAGTCCATCCTCAGCTCTGTTGGGTGTAGGTTAATCACATAAAACTGACCGACCAAAGCTCTGGTGACAAATGAACATGGTATTTGGCCATAAAATAACATATATATAGTACAATGTGTATTGGTTCAGTGAATGTCCTGGCTCTATATTCATCAGCTGGTTTGTCCACTGTCACAATAACACTGATGATAATGGCCATGATATTACTTATTTATTTCTGCAGGGAATCAATGTGCATAATGACTGGGGTAACTGAATAATGGGGCCACCCCTCAGTACCTCACGAAGAGAGCCATGAAAAGGATTGCTTGTGTGGAAACTGGTAGCCGTATTGTCTGTTCTTCTCCAAGTATGGGGTCAAAGCAATCTAAATATTCTACAGCCTGACCATGTGTTGATGAATTTCAGTACACTTCAAATACAGGGCTGCCTCCAAACCAGACCCAAGCTGCCTATTTTGCCCACTTTGCTGGGGTTTGTCCTTCTTGGACAAGGTCACTGTTTAGCATTGGAAAAGTGATTCAGTTTCTAATTGGCTGAGTATGGTTACTATGGTAACAGGCTTCACTACACAAGGGATCAGAGACTGTTAACTGGTCTAGGTGATAATGATGAACTTCCTGATTGGTGTCTCAGTCAAGGGGGAGGGTCACAGTATAGTTTTGTTTCCCTTATTATAATAAATAAAATCCTGTGGAAGAAGGACAGACCAAGTGTCGTCTTGATCTGCTTTGCAGGCAGGCTCCTCTCTCATTAAGCCCCACACCACCCCTGCCTCCTAAGAGGTCACCCCAATCTCTACAGGCCTTACTGTACATAGCAACCATGGTATTGTGTCTACCCCCTTGAGACACATTCCTGGTACAGCTAGGGTGGCCTTATAACTAAGAGGGGTACCGTTGTACCTCAATGTTCAGTCTCACTTTATGTTGGTGATTTTACAAGGATATTCTACTCAGAAACACTAAAGTGGCAGACTATCTGTGTATGCATGCAGAAATAACTTAGCTTGCAGGCATAAGACCCAGTCTGGTCTTTGGATCAACGGTCCTATGCAAGGTAACGGAGACTTACTCGTGATGACCTGCATGCTGATGTATTATTATATGATTCACTGTGTTTATTGCCAAAGAACATGTACTTTTAGCCCCAAAAAATTATTATAATAACAATTCAAAATGCCCCCTTCTGCTAAGTAACTTACAACATGTATCACTAATATTTCCATTACAAGCCCAGGATCAAAAGGTTAAGAAACCAGTGTCTTATTGTTTGGCCTACACGGCTCAGGTGCACATACATTGGCCCATTATGACACATGTACTATGGTAATTTATTTATTATTCATGGTTCTAAGCGTATTTCAACAGGATCGTCTCTTCGTACACTTCTGTTCCTCCACACGGTCTGATCTACCGCAAGAATGAAGAAAACCACATGAATAGCCGGGAAAGGGGGGGGGGGGGTGAGGGATGGTGTTCCTTCTTCACAGAGCCCTCCTCACAGGGTGATTTATAACACTGTGTTCCCACTGCAGCACTTTTCCCAGTATTACTATTCTATGTCCGTTTGTTATAGGGCAGTTTTGCTACAACAGGGCTACTCCATGAATGCCATCACCATTGTTACTATGAGGCAGCACTGCACCTGTAAATGTAATATCAGGTAAAACATATATTTTCATTATCTTTAATTTGGAATGATGCATCAATGCCAGCTGTAAACAGGTACACCATTGGCAGTTCCATGCCCTCCACTAAAAAAACCTGCTATGTAACATGTACACTGGACACCAAAATACAGCCGGGCGATGGTTTAAAATGGCCAAAACCCACCTGGGCCATATAAATTCCATTTAGTGTCAGGAGTGTCTTACCGTAGGACTGACAGAATGGAAACATTTCATTGGTCTTTCAGCAGAAAACCCCTGCAAGGTGCCCCCAGGACATGACAAGCAGCATGACTGTGAATATCAGACCTAGTTTTAAGACTCCCCTGAGCCCAGCTCACATGGGTCCCAAGCAGCCAATCAGGCAGGCCGCTTGCAGTCAGTAATCTAGACAGCCAACAGCTGTCAGCTACTGTAACTCTTTGCTACCCATTATAATTTTTTAACATACTTGTTCCACTATTTACTAGGATTCATGGCATGTTACTAAACCACAAATATTTTCACCTGATATTTTGACATGATAAATATGTGGAAACAGAGTTGCACATTGAAGCAGTTTCAGGCACAAGAAGAAATTCTGCCAATTGACAGAGAGTCACAGTACATTGGCCTATTTCATCCATTCTTATATTTACTCACAAAAGCTGAGGGTATCAAAAAATTGTACATTCAAGCAACATTGTTTCCAGGAAATTAATATGTTGTTCTGTCTAGGCAGAATGGTGATGACAGGAGGAGTTTCATGAGATGCAGAAAAACGGTTCAATTTTTACATTTCAGAAGTACTGATTTAAAAAAAAAAAAAAATCCTTGGTGCAAAACAGTAGTTTTCATTTGGTGATCTATCAGTCAGAAATTTAATTTTCTGTAAACCATACTCATTGTCCAATTCAGTAAGTGCCAAATTTGATAGAGCTTAATCAATTTGACTTGCGAACATGCTCAGTCTGCCTGCCCCAATCACTCCAGGAATCTATTGCCCATGGCATACAGTACAGGCATTCCCATTGTAACATTATTATGTTGTCATCAGTTCTAACAAAAACTAACATGTCCTGGCTTTGTTTAAATCCCTATCTACAAATTGCACCCTTGCCCTGCCTGTCTGACCCCTCTCTGTGAATGTATCCTCATTGCCTATGAGTCAGCCACCAGGCCTGCAAGCACCCATTATACCGTCTCTGTGTATAGTACCTGCTGGGTCCATCATCATCATCAACCCAGTTCACCATCTCTCACCGGTTCATCATGTGCTCCTTAAGTAGGTCATTCAGCAAAAGCTATATCATTATATATATATATATATATATATATATATATATATATATATATATATATATATATATATAAAATATCATGAGCCCAATTAACCATCTCTCACTGGTTCCTCATGTACTCCTGAGGTAGGTCATTCAGCAAAAGCTATATTTTATATATATATATATATAGAGAGAGAGAGAGAGAGAGAGAGAGAGAGAGAGCAGGTCAAAATGTGGTCTCTCAAAACAGGTGGTCTTTCATTCGAGGTATAATAACATGGAAAAGATAGCAGTGTTCTGAGAGAGCGGTCTCAAAAAGATATGTGGTCTCTCAAGACAGGTACCACTGTATACATATATGTGTATATATATATATATATATATATATATATATATATAATAGCAGTGACAGGGTTCAGTCTGTACTCCACACACTTTGCCTACAGCTTCTTCACTTTCCTGCTGTTCTTCACTCCTTTATTCCCAGTTGGGAAACTTGAACTTAAAAATCAATAACAGTGGCCTGTCTCTCAAGACCACTCCAGTGAGTGACCACCTGCCTGTATAACAAACATGTGCTCCCTTTCTGAACCCAACTCTGTCAATTACTCTAGTGAGTCCAATGAAGGTACCAACTCTGCTGAAAAGATGGAGTCAAAATACATGAAAATGAATTTCACACAATCAAAACATAATTTGCATCTGAAATTTTACCACTGGGCACAGGACTGAAAAATTTAACAACCGAGAGACAAATTGCTATGCATATATTCAAGATTTACATTCAAGTCCAGCCAATCAGATAGTATGTATAAATAACCATACTTTAAAAAGTCTTGTTCCAAAATATTTGAAAACACAGGCTTGTTTTCACCAATCCAATCAAGCAGGGTGATTTATTAATGCACAGGAAGAGGAAATGGAAGGGTGCACTAATAGGAAGCCTTAGTGTATTTTAAGCAGATGTCTGACACAGCACATGACAGGTGACACACATGCACAAGTTGGCGGTTAAAACCTGGAGGACAGCAAAGAGCTGAACACCATCAGCACCATTAAATGTGTCCTACAGTGCCACCCACTCAGTCAGCGTTTTTGTTAGGAAGTTTTTTCAGAGGGTCACAAGAAGGGAAATTCAGGGGAGAAGACTAGATTTTTACCAACTTTACACGGAAACAAGGGTTGTGACCCTTCAGAATTTTCTCAGAGGCTATTTCAGGTTTCGAAAGGGTAAAATACGCCAATTTGGGGGGTAACGGATGTACTGTCACTTGTTTTAAGATAAATTCCTCTATTTGTTGACTTGTTGTTGTTGACATAGCCGGATCACCATTGTAGCCTGTCTGCTCTCTTCAAATATGACACCTATGGTCTGGCTGCAAAAATGACAGGTCTGCCACATACACTTCGAACAGTGAAAATCCATTATTGGATGACATCATCTGTTCTCCTAAAAAGGAGTCAGACACAGTGAAATTCATTATAATCACACAATCTGTTCCCTGAAAATGTCAGATAAATGAATCACGTAACACTGGAAATGTATTTTTTGTCCCACAAAAGACGTGTTGTTGGGTGTATATGTTGGATATCTAAGTGTCGTTCTGAGGTTTCACTGTAACTGAGTACGTCAGATACATGAATCAAACAACAAAGAAAATGAACCTTTTCTCTCTCAAAACTTGTGTTGCTCAGTGAGTATGTTGGATATTTGAGTGTTGTTTAATTAAGTTTTATGGTACCAACCTGTTGCCTCTTAGGTTGAGCCCTAGTCAACAGCTTTCCATGACACAAAGTGACAGGTTCACCACTTATCCCTAAGCAGCCAACGTGCCATGGAAAGCTGTTTCTCTGACCTATATTATTACACTTATGATGCAGGATCCCTGTACATGGTGAGACTGTCTCGTGTTGGAATGACAGGCACTAAATGATATGGACCAATCAACAGTCATCAGTGTCTTGATGGTCTTGTCGCATACATGAAAAATGTCTTAACCAGTAGGGATGGGCAGAGGGTGGCAGTCTAGGGAAACAATCTGTCTCACAAGCAAAACAGCACTATTGTGTATTTTTGTCTGGGGACAGACAATATATCATAATGCAAGTACACATACATATACAGTGAAACCTGTCAACTGTGGACACCTCTGGGACTGGCAAAAAGTGTCCACAGTTGCCAGATGTCAACATTGAAAGATGTTTTTAACAAGAAAATTGACCTTTCTGTTGTGGATATAACTGTCCCCATTATACATGTGTCCACAAGGCCAGGTTTTACTGTACACGTATCCTGTTGTCAACTGCACGAGCCAGGAGCCTGTCAAATGAATAGTAACATGGTCTTTGGTGTCAGCATCATTTAAGAAATGAACAGGGTTTTCCTGGATGGCCTGGGTGCATTAAAACACTCAAGTCCACATGCACTGTATGTGAATAGCAGCTCAGCCTGTCAAGTATATTGTGCACCTGCCCTAAATGTTTGCATGCAACCCATGACACTCAGGAAACATGATGCTACTGGTATATTGACATTCATGTTCACAATCAATGCTTCTCAAAACAGGGACAGAGTTTTAATAGGCCTATCTCAAACATGGAAATAAAAGGAATTTAATTCTCTAAATGCTGGGCCTGCTATTTTTGCCATAACAGTCTCTTTTGCAGTAGTAGTATTCTGGGTATATATTGGATGGAATTAGGACTGGAGAGGTATAGCATGTTATATCACCTTCACTGTCATATGATGCCCTATTTGGAATGTTTTAATGCCATGTATAAATATAAAACTAAAATGCAGTGGCATTACTGTAATGCTGAAAACCGTAGTGAATGTAAATTGATATTTCTGACTGTTAACCAAATAACCCAGCAGAGGGTCCATTCTGTGCAAACACATATGTGTATCAAACTGAATAAATGTAACTGTAACAATGTAACATGTACAAATATGTACAATGCATCAGTCTACATTATAGGCTTTAAACCAATAAGTCAGTGTAAACTTACAATAATACCTCTTAATGTTTAGGTCTTAATCCCATTCTGCAGCTCTGTTTTATTAAGTATACATAAATCATGTGGAGAGCCACATGCCAGCGTCACATTGCATACTATTATACGTGGTCTTTTATATTATTTCACACACATAAGTTTTTCCAGTTTTTGCATCTTCAGAAATTTTACATGTACTGGGTCCACACCCCTCAGCGGACTTTTATTTGCATTGTGAAGAATGCAATATTTGTGAAAGAAACATGGACATAATTATACATATATCAAAGTACTTGTGCTAAACATTACTATAATAGGGATCCATAAATCACATTTCCACTTGCTTCACACTTGTCAGTGAAATTCCACTCACAGCAACCATAAAAATTCAAAGCATTTGCCCTGTGGGCAATTAGAAATTTTCTTTTTCAAACAGGTTTAAATGCATGTAGAAGTGAGTTAGAATCAAATGAATATCAAAACAACTTTCCCTGAGGATCAGTGGTGAAAAAGGAATTGCCCTACATCGAAATGTACAACCATTAAAACCCTATATATAGGGTTTGGGTTAGATAGATGTATCTATGGCAAACATAGCCAACATACAGCATGCAACATAACACTGCCAAGTCCAAGGCTACATTGAATCAAACTTTTGATTCACAGGACAACGCTGCACACAGTCACTCTGCTGCTAAGTTTCCCTGCCAACTTTCTCCAACTCAATTCAGCTACAATGTGTGGGTGGTGAAGGGGAAACAACTGTACTTAGATCCCAGGTGAGCATAGGGTCTAGTCCTACTTTGGATTCAACTAATCAGATGGTGTTAGGCATCCTATTCATCAGTGTTGAGAGGTAGCTTGATCCATCAGGTCCATCCAATTCATTTTACAAAACCACACGAGAAGACCAACATAGAAAGGACCTGTACTGTGAGGTGTTGAGAAGACCAACACAGAAAGGACCTGTACTGTGAGGTGTTGAGAAGACCAACACAGAAAGGACCTGTACTGTGAGGTGTTGGGTTTGAAATGCACATCCAGTATCAGATTTATTTTAATATGACTGTATAAACACAGTGTCTGACTCTCCATTGATCCCAAGGGATTTGGATGCACCCATGTGCAACTTTCCTTCAACAACAAATGATGCAGGCTCATAAGAGTTGTCTCTCCTGCCCACCCCCTCCCCTCCCATTTCAGAATGATACAATGTAAACATGTAGTTGACTGATCAGCTGCTTTCTTCCGGGGCACTCTGGTCACATCATGACCACAGTGCGTCCTGACAAGCCGGTGACCTGGTCCCCAGGGAGTTAACCAGTGTTCACATCCAACCATATATGTGTGTGCAGAAACCCATACTGCCCTATCAGGTAGAAACAAACAGGATGCTATTATGCTGATGTTTCAAACACCTGAAGATTTCCTTTGTAACCCACTAGTAAATGCTCCATGTGCGAATGACAGGAAGCAACATCTATGTGACCATGAACTTATGACCTTTTACATGCATTTGAATTCCAAGGAGGACAGACATTAGAAGTTTTCTCCAAAGAAAACTTGCCTGCTAAACAGACTGATCTGTGTTTTCTCCACTCCATAGTAGAGATAATTAATATGCATTTGGTTTGCTTTGTACACCTGGTCCCTCAGGGACCAGCTCAAGACCAGGTCCTGAGGTGGTCTCTCCTACAAGTTGGTGCCTCAGTAGAGGTACACTGACCTGGAACAGAATGTTTGTGGGTTTGCCAAGCGCAATTTTTAACTGGATTGATCTCTCAAAGAGGGGGCTAATGCTGGACTTCACTTGGCAAAGAAATATTTTGTAACTGTCACATACTTGTATTCACTTGTGCATGTTTTGTACTATATTTGGCCATGAGAGTGATTCATTGTTCAATTGGCTCAGATTTTGTCTGAAAATTTCCCTGACCAGTCTCAAGCAGACAGGACAAAGACCAAGTCCGGACTGGACCCATTGTCTGTCATACATGTACAGAGTACGCTTGTCCTGGACTGAACGTGTTTTTCCAGTTCTGATGTGACTGGCTTCACACATCCCAGCGGAAGCTGTTGATTCAGACCCAACAGCTGTCTGAGAATGCCTGTCTGCACAGGCTGCATGCCACTGGTCCACTCAATTACAACAGAAATCACAATCTTCCTGTCCTGGTTACAGCTGACCAGACTCCCCACACCATGTCCAAAGTTCTGTGTGGGTCCGACTTCCCAGCATGTACCACTCTCCATCCCCTTTCAATGCCTGTCAAGGGTTACTGTTGAGATCTAATGCAAATGTGCAGGAAAACCCATCTATTAAACTAGTGCTTTTAGGCAGAATGATTTTCTCAACCACAGTTTTCTGCAGAAGTAATCTTACAATTTCTTATCCTTCACAATGCTTTGACACTCCTAATATTTTATGTTATGTTTTACCCATGCAGGGACAGCCAGATAGGCCTTCAAAATGTGTAGCCAAATTGGGAAGTGAACAGTAATCATTGCAGAATTCAACCTTACTTTCACATAATTCACGTTAAAATAAATTAGCCATTTGCAAGTTTCCTTAGCCAAATAAATGAAACATATCCTTAGCATTTGGCTAATTGGCTAATAGCACCTGCAGTTCCTGCCCATGTTTTACCTTAACCAGAATGTTAACACCATATCAAACTAAATGATAACTGAATATGTCAGATAAATGAATCAAACAGCAAAGAAATTGAACTTTTGCCATTCAAAACATGGTGCCAGTTTAATGACTATGTTGGATACCTGAGTGTCCTTATAATGGGGGTTCACTGTACACACCCCATCCCTGCACAGAACACAAGTCCTGGCAGCACAACAGCCTGCAATAAGCCAAAAACACCATGCACACAGGAAGACAAGACCAGGATCATAACTGCAGCCCACAACTGGCTCCATAAATCCTAATCACCAGTTCCTACAGCAGCCCAAGACAGATTAATCCCTGCTTCAAGTCTCAACTCTACGGCCAATTCCTGGGGTTAAAACTGATGGGGACCATCTCAAAAGACAACACAGAAATTTGTAAAATGGAAATTGTAGCAATCAGATCAGGAGATAACAGATGGTTCAGTTCAAGTTACAATGATAACAGGGATACACTGTGTGACAATTTCTTTTTTACCTTAAATATATACAATTTCAAGGCTAAATATATATCTCATTTCCACGCATAAAATCATCCTTGCAAGGATTTTATAAAAAGACCAGTTTCCTCAGTGGAACCACATGTAGTTTGTATTAAATATGATAAATGGACTCATCAATATCTTGTAGGAGAGTCCCACACACTATTTCTGTTCATGTCTGTGTGCTTATTTCATGCTGACATTTAACTGGCTAGCATCCATCATTAACCCACCCCCTTCCTTTCCATTAAAGCTTGATCCCCCATTCAACACATCAGGGTCACCATGAAGGTTAGAACTCTTATCATCATTAATTCTTCCAAGGTCTTTCATCACTTCCATGAGAGTCATGTACCATAAATGTTAATTATGCCTGTGTACCAACACAGACATACTGCTTTCCTAGGAATTCTTTCCTTCTTCCTCTAACAGTCCATTTGAAAACTATTATATGGCGAAACTCCAAACTTGGTATGATTGTACTTGCATACATGAAATCTTGGCTTGGCAGTTTTGAAAATTATGCACATTGAAGCCATTTGAAAATTAAAATTTTGAATACCTTCAAGACTATTATATGTAAAGGTGCCAGTCCAACTTCAATTCATAGGTTTGGAACACTGCACATTTTTTTTTTGTAATTTACATGTGACCCTGAAAGGTCAAAGGTCAATGTCATTTTCCCATTTGAAATTTTCTTCCAGCTATAACTCAGTCAATTTTCATTTAGATTTGACCATGTTGGATTGAAATTGTAGATATTGTGACACTGCACATTTTCTTATTATGCATGTGACCTCTTAAGGTCAAAGGTCAAGGTCATTTCAACCTTTGAAAGATTCATCTAGCCATAACTTGATCAATTTTTATCTGCTTTGGTTCATGTTGGGCTTAAATTGTAGATATTGTAATACGGTTCATTTTTGTGATTTACACATGATGTCTAAAGGTCGAAGATCTAGCTGTAACTTGATCAATTTTTATCCAATTTCAGTCATGTTGGGCTCAAATTGTAGGTATTGCAACACTGTACATTTTGTAATTTAGATGTGAGGTCAAAGGTCAAGGTCACTTGGACTTTGAAATTTTCACCTAGCCATAAGCTTAACAGAAAGTGAAGTACCAAAGGCTTTGAAGATTGTATTCCATGACTGCATTGCATTGCTTTTGATACCAAATGATGGAAGGTAAACCACATTTAACTCATTCCAAACCACCCCTGATTTTTCCATATATTTACGTAGATTTAAGATGACAATTGCATATTTAAATTCTTCATAGAAACAGCTTTTATACAAGTACCAACATGCCCAGAGTCTTAAGTCAGTGGTTCTGGCACTGCCTGGCAAGTCATGCCAGAACCACTGACCAAGGCCTGTGACCATAGTATGGAATGAGTTAAAAAGGTAAATTAATTGTCACATGTGGAGAAATGCATATATCTCACATATTTATATTATTCCTACAAGCATATCCAATGAAGAATGAACAAAAGTTCAAGCATTTAATATTTACAACTTTTAAAGGCATGTGTACAGATTTGCAGTGAAGCAAATTTTCTTTTCTACAGTTTTCCTTACTTGTCTTTGTGTGTAAAGAGAAGCTGTTGTCCTACATACGAGTACACACATTATGTCCTTGAGTACACTCATTATGTCCTTGAGTACACTCATTATGTCCTTGAGTACACTCATTATGTCCTTGAGTACACACATTATGTCCTTGGGTTCTCGTATCATGGCAGTATTCATGTGGTAATGTTGATGCCAAACCCACCTGTTTAGAGACTTTATGACACCTTACTTGCTGGAATGTTCCTCTTTGGGTCAAACAGCCATTCATGACTTAGCTTGTCCTGTCACAACAGCTACATTACTGTGAAACAGAGAAACACGGCTCCACATACTTTTACCAGTCTCCAGACATAATATTCAAAAATTCTACGAAACTATTTTTTTTCTCTAATAACAAAAAAAAAAATCTTACTAAATCTAATGTACAATTTTTGTTTTTAAATCCTACAAAAGTAGAAAATTCTCCTAATTACAGACAATATGTAAACAGACTAAGTTCAGTCGTGTGTCTTTACTACAAACACCTGATTCGAGGCCAGCAAGTGTCCACAGAGAGGAAAACAAACAGGTATATTTGCAAAAGACAAGCCTGTCAACAGGCTTGTCTCTTTGCAAAGGCACATCTTGAAGATGGTCTACAACAATTATACTATTAAAACCTAGCTATGCATAATCTTTGATTGTGAGGTGATCGTCTGAAAAAATAAAATACCATAGTTTCGGACCAATCAGAATGCAGCATTGTGAGGTGTGGTATATTGCACTTGCATGTTACCACCTTTGACAGGGACAAAAAGGTGGAGCATAATCTGTTACTAATTTGTGGCCTTCCATGTTGAAAGCTACCATTAACATGATTTAACCACTGCTCTTCACTGCCACTAGCCCTACATCACATAACAGTTGTCTCCCATGCACGCAACATCCTGCTAAAATACATGTCATTTCCTACATTTGTCCAGTACAGAGGAAATTACTCTAATGATAGACTGACAGAACACCAACACCCACAACTGAAAAGTGAATGGATCCATTTCTGTCCTTGTCATGCCAGATGAACAAACACCCGGGTCAATCATGACACCAAATTGTACCCCAACCTATGTGAAAACAGATTAATTGTGATCATCCTGTTATCACCTGTGTCAATAAATTATCCCAAACCTCCTCCAGAGTTGAAAATTATGGATAGTTTTAGCATTGTGCATGTTGTGGGAAATTTTCTATACATGTATGTTTTCAAACTATCTTCAGCAAGTCTAGTGGAGTCTGTTAGGGTGATTTATTACTATGCTGTCTGTAAATTTGTCAGTGCTACATACAGTCATCATGTGCATCTGAATTAATCCAGTGTCTCCTGGTCCAAATCCCTCATACGGCAACATCTATTTCAGGTCCATCTACACTAACAATATTCCAGAACTGGTCCAAAAAATATATAAGCGTGGACAACACGTATGTATATGAGCCTATTAAAAGTTCTGTGAGTCAACTGGATCTAAGAGGATGCAGGGGAACGAGTAGAAAAGTAAAAATCCGAAGTCCGAGAAGTACCATAGGAGGACTCGCACAACATGAAGTAAACAAATCAACGATGTATGAAATGTATACGAAGGCCCCTCCCGACGTTTTGGGACTGGTAGTCCCTTCCTCAGGGGAAGTGGGGCCTCAAAATTTTATTAAAATTGACAGTGTTTAAGTGCATCTAAGAGGACTCAATTTTTATATGAATTATACATGTCGATTATGACATCATAGATCACCTGAGTGACTTCATTTTGTGAGTCCTCTGTTACAACTGGTCTCGAAAGATAAACAATTTTCTTCAGTGTGGTCTGGTCAATAATAACCCTAAACATGTCATTGTCAAGGAATGCTACTGACCCAGTCCCAAATCATGGACAGAAAGAGTTAACCCTTAAAGCGCTGATTTAAGATTGAGTCAACAGCTTTCCTGGGGGCACTTTGCGTGCATTGCGCGTAAAGTGCCCCCAGGAAAGCTGTTGACTAAGACTACTCTTTGCTTTAGACTAGCCTGGCTGGTATTTGAATGAAAGGTATCTTCATGAGGAATTTGAATCTTTCAACCATTCTATGTTTAACAGTAATGAGAAAATGACTATAGCAGTGATAAACACTTTAAGGGTTAAAATGTCTTACACAATGCAGTATCCTCTTTCTATTCAAATGTGTTTCTATGCCTTCTGTATTGAGACTTTTCTTGTTTAGGCCTATTTTTCCAAGCCTCATTGTAGTCTTGATACTCATTCTTCCACATGTACATTTCTTGCAAAGATAAGAACCCAGTGAGAGTAAGAGTATGTGTATTACTCAATCCTGAGCTAGAGATTGACCACTGGGTCTTACCTCCCAAATTGGATTGTGTAACTGATCAACACTGCATAGATCTATACATGTCATTGATTACTTGTCAAGGAATGTAATATTGCAACCTAGCTGATGCAGGCAGCCTGGGTCAACAAAACAACAACAGCACCACTGTACATACTGCAAAACAACAGCAACATTACACTGCAAAACAACAGCAGTACCATTTTACTACATAACAACAGCACCATTATACTGCAAAATAGCAGCACCTTTATATTGCAACATAGCAGCACCATTATACTGCAAAACAACAGCACCATTATTTATACTGCAAAATAACAGCACCTTTATATTGCAACATAGCAGCACCATTATACTGCAAAACAACAGCACCATTATACTGCAAAACAACAGCACCATTATATATACTGCAAAATAACAGCACCATTACACTGCAAAACAACAACAGTACCATAATACTGCAAAACAACAGCACCATTGTACTGCAAATCCTGTCCTCAGAGACCACTCAAATCACGGACTACCTATCTTAAAGACAACCTGTCTTGAGAGACCATAATTTGGTTATCCCTTTGGGTGGTCTTTTAAGAGAGGTTTCACTATACAGCTATGTCACAAAACATACTCAGCTTGGGCCCTGAGGACATTGTAAAACTCGTCCAGCAGTGACTGATTTTCCAGCACTTGTCTGAAATCTAAGAGCTGCATATAGATTACTCATACAAAGATCTTTCATTTTATTACCAGCATACTTGGCTTAAACTCAATTGTTTTCCATTGCCTGAAAATCACACTCCAACCACAACTAAGACTACTGGTACATTTATCAACTTAGAACACAATAAGTTTACATAGTGACGATGTGGCACCACAAGCTATTGATTCCACTTATTGAACACCAGTTCTTCATATTCAAGAGACACCTAAGAATTACTTGGATGGCATCCTGAATTACTCATCAGTAACAATTTTACCTTAGCAAGTCATGAACAGACTTCAGTGATGCTCTGAGACGACCGAGAGTAACCATACCACATTTAAATACATTTGCAGAAGCAGCAATCTTAAATCAAACATACACACTTACTGTATCAGCAGAGGCTAGAAAATTTCTATGTCCTGTTGTCAGGGACAAGTAAAATTTGCACATGACAATTTAAAATTCAGCAAAATAACTTGTAAATGATTGGGGCACTCGTCCTTGGAAAAGTACAACCATGACAGAATTTTCTCGCCCTGATTTGGCCACTGCCTTGAAGGGCCACTGCTCTGTGTGGCCATTACTACAGTGTACATTGATGGGACACGAGTCAATTTCTTTGTAAGTTTACCCGCATAGTCACCTGCTGTACGGGTCCCGTCTTGGATGGAAGGGGAGGCCACAAGCACTGGTTACAACTCTGTGTGTATACTGCATAGTCCTTATGAGACCATTGTGACATTGGAGGAAGGCTGGTAAAGTTCTAAATTTTCTGTTGTGAGCAGGAGATCTCCCCATTTGTCTTTCCCTTTTCCACAAATTTATCCGTTCATCCCCCATTATTAAGAAACCATTTTCTCCTGCCTAAATCACACAAATAACTGAGGACACAGGTAAAATGTGCCAAAAAGCATCATTTCAAGCTTTTTTTTTTTTTGGCAAAAATTAAAAAAAAAAAAAAAAAAAAAATCTTGAAGTAAGAAGGGACCCTGGCCCCTCCTGAACCCAGACTTCACTCAGCTGCTTCACTTCATGGAATCTCCAGCTTGCATGTATGGATTAGTATTCAAGATTCTCCCTCTCAGACAGTGACTGGGATTAAAGTCTTTGCTGTCTGAAAATCACAAATTAATATGGGTCATGGGTAACTAGGAACATTCTGGATATAGACCAGGACTATATTTTTTGCCAAGTTTAATTTACAGTAGAGTACATGCTGGTGATAGGAGAGAATGGATGGGTTCATTTTACATTGCTTGGGGGGAGTTAGGTATCCGGATGAAACAAGATGTATGTATGTATGTATGTATGTATGTATGTATGTATGTATGTATGTATGTATGTATGTATGTATGTATGTACAGTGAAACCTCATGATAACGACACTCAGATATCTGACACACTCATTATAATGACACAAGTTTTGAACTCACCACAACATGTATACACATACATGATCATATGCTATACATAGCAGGATAAATCCCAAAGAGGTGTGTGGTTTTGATAGCACATCAATACACACATAGGAGGAAATATCATATTCCTGTCACAGTTATTTATGACATTTAAGAAAAGCCATGTGGGATGTGAGCTAAGGCTCAATATGGCTATTGACATGACTCTCCATGATTGTTGTTTATATCAGAATGCTTTCACCCCTATTTAGCTGTTCAGTTTGTGGACTTCCTTTATGCACTCACGAATCAATCTGCAACTCACTGTCCTCTGATCTCCTCTTGCAAGGCACCACAACTACACCAGAAAGGTGGCTTTATGAATGAAGTAGCCTTTTGGGGGTAGAATATAATGGAAATACCATACTTGCTGCATGGTGAGGAGAGGATGGGGGGGGGGGGGGGGAGTTTGCAGCGTAAAAACTTACATGGCACATGGACATACTCGCCTACCTGACAGAGATCAGGTCTACAGCTGAAGACATGTTTGTCCATATCATCTGTGTGCAGTTCAGGAAGCCTCAAGAGCTAACCAACAGACTGGGCATGCTTGAAAACTGGCCAAGTAGTCCAATTCTGAACAGTTCAGTGGACATGTGCTGATCATTGATCCCATTTTTTTTTCAGACTCCCTTGAAAGTTTCCACATCAATTTTTAAGAATGCAACAAGACCGACTGTTAAACTTCACAAGTGGGTGACCTGATGCAGCCTACTGTACAAGAAGTCAATGGACTGAACATTCCCCTGTTCCTGTTGTAAACTGTCACCTTGACCTTGTTGCTGGGATGCTTTAAACAATATTTGTGGGATGAAAAATAAATCATATTCATGACATAACCTCCACTATAAAATCAAATTAGAAGGCATCTCAGTATGTGAAAAGAAGACAAATAGCTGAATGTGTCAACACAGAGAACTGTACAGCTCTGAGTATTTTGTATTGGGACTTGGTGCCAGTGGGATCTCATTTATGACATTCTGCACAAAATAAATGGTGAGCTGTCACATATGCTATCTTCCTGACCACATTAGCGTAACACAACGCCACCTGTAATTCAAGACCACTGCTGTGACACACCACTTGACCTTTGTAACCACATTTCCCATGTAGGGCCTGTATTTTTCCGTTTTTAACGGAAACGGAAAATGAATTTTTGTCATCTCTGAAACGGAATTTGCTGTTTTGCCTTAATGTGTTTTACATACAAAGAGAACTACTGAAACGGAATTTGGAAATTTCTGGCTGGTGAAACAGAATTTCTAGTTTTTTGAAACGGAAAAATACAGGCCCTACCCATGTCACAACAGTCTACATTCTTTGTAAACTTGCGTCCATTTTTAGACCATGTGTTACATGTGACCATTTTGGTTGGCAGAAGGGGTGATCTTAAATAGCATGTACTACTGTACTGAATGATGGATCAACACATCTCCTCTAAAAAGGTGCCATGTGCTGGCTGTCCAGGTCATCTGATGGGTGAACACATGCAAACAGGAACATCCAGCCAGTGGTGCCACATGTTGGCAGACCTGCCTCTGTGCTTATCCCATAATAGGAGCCTAACAAAATCTTAGTTCTCCCTTTTGTCACCTTATCGTGACCATTGCGCGCATGCCTGAATTCATAGTTACGCTGGTCTTCTCTTACCAAGTGGAAGATGTACCCAGTACAGTGTATGTACAACTTCTAGTTGTTGTACGGGAAGAGGGTTGGAACAGGATGGTCTTTAGTAGGCCCCTTTCCTCCTACAAAATACCTCAAACAGATGCGGTCATGTTTAGAGGGTTCCCAATCTGCTGGCCGGCACACCAGGTTCACCCATTCTTTGCGTCTTTCCCGGTTCTTCTTATAGGGGAAACTTTGGAACATAACCCCACGCATCCAGGGATATTTGTCAAGATTTGACAATTTGCATGTATCAGCGCTACAGCCTGGTACCTTGCAATTGTATACAGGTATATTTCTGGCACAGTACAGCTTTAACTTGATCAAAATCACTCTTTCAAACTTCCTCGCTTTCCTCACGTCTATACACTTCAATATGGCTGTCTATGACCCACTGAAAGTGGTGTCCCACTTACCACCAAATACTGTTGAACCTAGTCATGTGATCCTGGTGGTCAAAATTGGAAAACTAGATTTCATTAGGTTGGTATTGACTTGTACATTTTAAAATCATATGTAAACATACAACAGAATAAGAGCTTGTGCCAAATAATTTCTGCTTTGGATATTTAATGTATCTATCATACAGAATGTTGCTTTGTCATATGATAAACAGAATTTTAAAAAATTGACCAAATTTTAGGGGTTGCTATCTCTGGTCTACAATATCAGCCTCAGCTGGGGCCACACAGGACACCAAAATTCAAGTTTTTCTGCATCTGTCACACGGACCGTGTAAGTTTACCAGGTAAAAAATGACTCAAGTCAAGTGATTTCCCCTAAAATGACTAGCTACAAAGCACCAGGTAATATTTACTCTTGACTTGAGCAAAAAACAACTTTTGTATCTGCTGCTAAACTGAAAGGAGTAAGCAAGTTGAACAGCTTTCCAGGACGGTTGTCGACAGGTTGGTTGTCATGCACTCTTTCCCAGGAAACAAGAACAGACACATCATGTAAGATAAGATGGGTGTATATGAGCACAAGCAACAATGCCCCCCTGATACTGTGTCATAGACACCAGCAATTGGACACTCATTATACAAGCTTAGCCAGCAGCTAAACATAACTACAGACCCAATTGAATTAGACATGCTGCAATACGTCAATTCTGTCTGGCCAGTGTTTACAGTCAATGAGTACTCTACTGCTTGTTCCGTGTTATAATAATATATACACAGCTATGTCACACAACATTGTGTGTTATGTGTTGGGTTACAGTTTGTTGAACATATCGTTATTATTTTTCAAAACAGCTACGTTAGCATAATAATATCAAACTCAAAAGCATGATTATTGTATGGTATTTAAGCTGAATTATTTTCTTACACAATGGCTGTCAAAACATTTCTAAAGCACAGTTTCTGTGGCTTTTTCCTTTTAATGAAATCATAGTGTACTGGTCAACAATCAAGAAGACGAAATTTTATGCATGTAACAATATTGCTCATAAATGGTGCATAAAACTATGCAAAGCAACATAATGTTTTCATTTAGCAGTGAGACATGAGAGAGCTAAAACTCTCAATTTCTGTTTGTAGGACCAAAATTTTGAATGCCAGCATTTACAGTGAAAAATTGTGAGACAATTCTTAGCCCACAATAGTCAAGATTTCGGTCACTTGGTAACTTCAGCCATGTGCACACACACACAGGACTGTCTTGATTTAGTAACAGTACCTAGGACTTGCTAAAATATGCAGACAATTTAGTCCTGCTTTAGTTTCCATATGGACAATCAGGCGATAAACAGATAACAAGAGGCCCATGGACCTAATGCTCTGCTGGCACCGTGGTTATATTGAACCTGTTCAGTTCAAAGTTGAGAAATCTCAAGTGGCTTCTGAACATAGAAAGCTTATGTAAATTTAGTGTATAAAATGTCCACCAGATGGCACTTTCCTTCACATATAATGATAGCAAATTCATGCAATTCCTGTGATGGATATTGTTGCATGCACCAAGACATCAATGAGTGAGTCCTTAACTTTATATCCTCAGTGACCTCGGGTCAGAAAATTAAGGTCACTCAGATTATGTAATTAATACAACAGGCTCATAGGCCTGGTGCTGTGCTGACATTGCCATTGGTGTCCAAGCTACAAACTGCTATTAAAAAATCACCTCTTTCAACTTTTACAGACATGGTGCCTCACAAAAATAGCTGGTAGTCACAGATATCACATAGCATTCTAGCTTTGGACATTGTCTATATCCTTTAAATCTGGTAATTCTAATCAGATTACTTTTCAAGATAAGGAATTGTATATCTTTAAAAAAAAAAAAATTTGGCTCACAATTTCCATCAAACTATAGGTGGCGCCACTAGTATCATTAGCAACTTACACTTTGATTTCGCCCCCCCCATCCCACTGAATTTGTGAAGATCTGCCAAAAATTAAAGATGCTAGCGTGTTCAAAAGATTTTCATATTTTGACTCCTAAATTGCAAATATTGTAGGTGGCCCCATCCATATCGAAATGAACCTAGATCTCTGTACTCCTGAAAGTTATACTGGGCTAACTTGAAAACTGCGGACAGGAACACGATTTTCACACTTTGACCTGCATAATACATAATACTATAGGTGGCGCCAACCACATTTATGTCGGCAAAGATTTTAAGTTTATGCATGGACAGACAGACATAACTGGTCACATAACCTTTGCTATCTTTGGTCATCAGGCCTGAAAAAAAAAAAAAAGAGACGATAAAAAACCCTCACACAAAATATGTTAATCCAATTCTTTCACAGTTAATGTGCCAGAGAAGAGCTGCCATGGTTTCTGTGTCTGATGTCTCAAATTGCCTTTTACAAGTTTACATACACTGGAAGCACAAGCTACACTGCCGGCTGCTGTAGACAGCAACAAACACAATGGCCTTTATCATTTCTTATGGAGGACAGGAGCTTGGACCCCCCCCCCCCCCCCTCCCAATCCATCTTCCATAAGGAACATGTTTGTTGCTACTGTTTTCAGTGAGCGTTTACAGACACACACCAATCAATGACACTGTTTGGCTTGACCTGGTCTAAATAGTGAGGTCCACCTAATCTGGGGGTGATCTTAATTTCTACAAACATACCCTAAACCCAACTGTTTAAACTGGAAAATGATTTCTATCCAGGATATATATATATATATTTGCAAGGACAGCTAACCATAAGCTTAGTGGATTTATTCTTAAATGCAAACACAACCCTAATGTGGAAGGTGTATCATTTTGTCTCTCATAAAAGGAATCTACAATACAGCCTCAAGCCATGCCAGGAATGGGCCGAGTTCCCCTCATTTATCATGTGACTGGGACATCTCTAAAATTCCTGACAAAAACATCATAGTACATACCTGCAAGGTGAAACTCATGTTAAGAATTCCAGCACACATTGCACTTGTACAGTGCAGTAATATTGTACACAGTATTTTGGACACCATAAAAATGTTTCAACATTTCTAGACCACGAGCCGTTATGGATGCCCATGAAGCCAGCATAGCAATGAAATGCAATATTGTCTCAGAGCCATTATAAGGTTTTACTGTCTTGTACTTGACTGATATGGGAGCTATGTTATTAGCTCTTTTAAAATTTGTTCTAGCATTTTTTTCAGTTACCTAATAAGTTGCACTCTATCTACAAGGCCAGCTGCAGTGTCACCAGAAAAAGATCACAAATACCTATTTGATGTGTGGAATTCAAGAAAAAATACTATTAAATTTAATGTTAAAAATCAACTTTAAAACCATTAGTGTGTTCAAAGTCCAAAAAATTTTAAACTGAAGTTTCAAATACATACTTTTTTCATGAATACTACCTAGCCTTATCAAGTTAGTAAGCCTGTCATGGACGAGTTAGATTAAGACATATGCCATTTTGCAAAACAAACTCCTGTTTCATTTCTTAACCCTTTCCTCCACTGCAGAACAGCCTTCTTCATTGTGAGTTAGGCACTTCCTGTTCCATCCTGTAAGCTAGGAAAGCTGTGAAACTGGGGCATGCTGCTGTGATAGGTTACAGTGTCACTAACCATTTGTTCATTCCAGGCCTTGAAATACCAGCCAAATGCTGGTAGAATTTTTGAAGTTGGCTAGTACAGATTTTAGTTTGGCTGGTGAAATTGTTTTTTAAAACATAGGTCTACAGGTAAGTATTTCTGTTCAGAAACTCTATGAAAAACCAAAAGCTTGCTAGTGAATGTTTTGAGCCTAAAGCAAATTTGAGTAGTCATCAGAAAGGTTAGTTTTGAGCACTGCATTCACCCCAACTAGCATCAAATGATAAACACAGTTCAAATTCAAGCAGACATATATATATATACATACACAGTAAAACATCCCTGTACCGAACACCCTTGGGACCAGAAAAAAGTGTTCGGTATACAGTAAAACATCCCTGTACCGAACACCCTTGGGACCAGAAAAAAGTGTTCGGTATAGGGAGGTATGCTGACATTGGAAGTACATACTTGGAACCGAGAAATGGTGTTCACAAAAGAGAGGTGTTCGGTATACGGAGGTGTTCGGTTAGAGAAGTTTGACTGTATGAAACTTTATTTCATGAGGGTGACTCAGTTAGGGAATCCACACTGATCTCCCCTGAGGCCCTCAAATATATACAGCAACATGCTTCCATTCAACGTACATACAATTCCAAATAATAAATGATACTGTGTGGTTTCTGCAATAGACAATGCTATACAGATATGATGATCTTAATCTTTGCCGAAGACATACATTCAAAGCATCTGGATGACATTATATATGAGACACATCTCTGTTTGAAGATGGCATTTGACATGAAGCCAGTTTCGACAACAGAAAGGATGTGAATAGCATAAAATTTCTATGACCTGGGTGTTCAGTTGATGCTTGTGTGGTACAGGGGTTAACTGAGCTAGTAAGCTGTACAAGTACATACCACATTAACCCTCTTTAATCAATATCCAAGTCCTGTATGCAACATCATGTTGTACAAGTCAATCCAATAAAGCACAGGTAATGAATGTACTGTATTCAAGTAACTATGTAAGTCATAATAAAAAATAATTGAAGCCTTGGTAATGAAGCGTTTTAATGACTGTTTGTGTGGAATGTGCAAACTGCTGGAGGGCTACTTGTCCCTGCACATGATCAAAACATAAATAATTCAATGAGAAAAGTGTTTGCAATGGGCCAGAACTTCCAAGATTGGGGCTTATCACACACACATACATGATATAAGTTGAATGTTCTATTTTTGTTTAATATGACAACAAACGATTGATAAATGACAAAAAAAATAATATTGCAATTGTGTGTCAAGACCACATAGATAAGATTGTTCTTGTATGAATATTCATATCAATTTTTAACCAAAGTTTCATTGTAATATATACTCCCTATGCATGCTTTACCACACACCAGGCAATGACGACTGATCCAGGGACTCCATACACAGCAGTACCCTGCCGGGAGACATGCCTGGGATCCTAGGATGTTAAACATGTTAAGGGATGGAATTTTGATCTCTCTTGTCACCCTAAATCTATGCTGGAGTTAAGTATGTAGGCCTATACACAGCAAACCTTGCTTAACTCTTTCAGTACCAATCACGTCTGAAGTTGATCTACTAAAAGTCTAACTAGTTTGAGTTACCATTAGGATCTCAGATTTGTTTTTCCTCTTAAAAAGACCTTTCATTCGAGTACCAGTTTGCCCCTAGATTTAGAGAGAATACCCCAGGTCAACAGTTTTTTCTCGGCGTGCATTGGGCCCATTGCACCAAATGCGTGCCAAGAAAAACTGCTGAGTCAGTCCAAAATTTGGCACTGAAGGGGTTAAGTTTATTCCAGCAAGCTTCCTAACATAACAAAAAAGTCAGACCTGCCCTATGAAGTTCATGTATGAAGATGAGATACAAAACTATTTTATGCCACGCCACATTCATGGCTCTAATGTTCACATGAAGATTCACCTCTCATGCTGTGAACCATGGTAGTATTACAAGTTGTACATCAGGCCTGCACAAGGATATAATCCAATGGATTTGCTAATCAAGAGAAATTGCCACTAATATGTCAATCAACTCCAAATAATATGTAGGTATTATCTGCCCCTCCATATTAAAGTCACTTGACAACATGTTATAGCAATTTACATCAATAAACTAAGCTGGGGAAGAAAAACATCTTATGCTCAAAAAAAAAAAAAAAAAGAAAGTGTCTGATGTATGAAAATCACAGATTATTCCTTATTTGAACCTGAAGTAATAACATTTCAATGCACATAACTATTATGCCACAAGAGCTCATGTTTATGTACAACAAAATGCAAACTGGAATCAGTTCAACCTAATACATTTGACATTAATCCATAGAGCTTGCTCAAAGTCCCATGTAACTCTAAAATTCTTGAATTTTACAGCAAACATTTACAATGGTTAAAATTGATGTACATTTTTGTATACATGTTAATATAAAATTTACACATATGTGTATTTCACAATAATGCCTTGGCAAATCATCACTTATCTCCATGACACCATAAGAAATACAAAATCTTTCAACACAATTTTCAAAGAGAATAATGACCCTGTAGTTACTATAACAGACAGTGCTCACTAAAACAAATATGATCTAAACTTTTGTTTTTAAATTCTAGACTGTTTAAAAGATGTTATAAGTCGGAATCTAAAATCTGGATGTCCAAAATGCTAAATTTGTTCAGATTTTATAATATCAGGATATCCCCTTCAAATTCTTTCCATTCTAAAAATCATGATATTTGGTTGCCCGAATAGAAACACAGAAAGCCTTCTTGCTAACACTACATTTTACATATGATTACATACCCAAATACTTTGAGATTCTCTTACTTCAATAGCATGGAGTTCGTCAGCTGCTCCCAAATAGCTGACTGGTATCATATTGAATAAGAGAGTACGGCTTCAATTTTACACTTTGTGCTATTTTTAGCAATCCTCTATCCTGTCAAAATTTTCTGGCAAAAAATTCAGCATGATTGATCACACATTACCTGGTAATTTCCTCCATATTGATACATGATTAATCTTGCAAAAATAAGGCACTCGAAGTGTTTAGCATGTGTAGGCCTAATTTATACATTAACTTATATTATGCCAATGTTTTTCAAAAAACTTCTTTGGCAAATTTTCAATCATGTTTGAAGGTCTTTTATGAAAGGAGAACCACAGTGCTATTTTCTGTAAGCACTGAATCCTGTTACAAAATATACACACGTACAATGGACCTTGGTCCGAAGCCAAGACATGCAGTTTTTGAGAAACATGGTCACTGATATGAGCTGATCTTGACCATATGTTGCAGGATTTGGGCCATCATGAAATAGTTCGTAAAGCCCAAAAGCATCTCACTTGCTTAAAACTTTTATCATTTACACAGAGATTACTACATCACATTAATTTTTATGTACCTATCAGAAAAAGTGAGCCAGAACAGTGTGGTGATTTATTGTCACAAAACATGCAACATATTTAATATTTGTCATGAAATTTAATCGCAACAATTCAACAATTAACCTAATTGAGAGACACAGTATTCAAGATTAGGTATGCTATAATGTGTGCTCAAAACATATATCCAATGAATCGTGCATTGTTAAGTTGTATATAGGTCACATTTTTCCTTTTGACCTATGGCTATTAACTGTTTTCACACTATGGAACCATCAATCCAGCAATTCTAGATTTTGGATGGTTCTACATGTATCTATAGGCGCAAAACTTTTTCTGTTCTGTAAGAGGGTTAACAATGTTTATGATCAACCCCAACAATAACTTTCTGTAATTGATCATAATTCAGTTATTTGATCATCATTACTTTAAAGATTGACAATATCTTCCATGAAAGCTACAGATAGGAAAATGATAAAGGTGCTGATCTCCACACAGCTACTGTGGGTATAATTAATGTCTGGTGCCTTCAGCCGGGACTAGTTCATCAATAATGTACAAATATATTCTCACTTGGCCCATTCAAACATCACACAGTCCAAATTTGTCTGTGTTGTTGGAATTGGAAAATCCTCCAATGGTGACCTGCATCAAGGCCAGCCAAACACAGTCCATGCGAAAAGTACTGGCTCATCGTTTTTTACCAATGAAAAATTCCCCGGACCAACAGAAAATGCCCACAAGTTACACGTTAAAAGTATTGCCACGACTTTTGAAATTTGAGCAAAATGACCGATTAGAGACAAAACTTTTCACACAGACTGTAAACAGTCTAGGCCTATCGATATGATAAGCAGACAGCCATCAACAAACACAAAATTTTTTATATTTATTCTTTCAAGATTTAGTACAATACTGAAGACAGCACAATCTACAGTTTCATCAATACTCCAAGATAGAACCATGTTGAAATGAATATACACTTACAATTCCAACTGAACATTTTCCCATGCAGGATTAAACCAGCAGTTATGACAGATAAATCAGCCCTATTTCATATTTATTTCTCAAAGTGGACAACAAAGTAGATTCAAATAAGTAAACATGTCCTGCTTTCTGTTGTTCACCCTGGAGCATTCACACTTGTCACAATACTCTTTGTCAAGATTTGATACTAATTTCTTGATGCAAAGCTCCCAATTACATTTTCTAGTTCCAAGTGCCTTTGTATATTGCTGTCTGTACATGATAAGGAATTCAATAGTCAGTCACATCTGCTTCCTTTTGCATTACATCACAGAAAAATACAGGTTGTTTATTGCAAACAAAATCCGATGTCTGATTTTACTGATACATGCTCACAATCAAGACTTCATCTACGTGTTCTGACTCCTGTGTATGTACCTATATTGAATATGTAATGGTCAAATAAAACACACTCTCTCGTCTGTCCATAGCTGTAGTATAACAGTGAAACATCCCATCCCTATAAACACTGAATCAAAATTTGTCCAAGTCTTATGTTTTTTAAATAAATAAAAATTGTCAATCTTGTGTTTTCATGTGTAATCAGTACAAGCAAGATCTATAACCCCAATAAAAATATAAGGGTATTCAATGGTAGGCTATCAATAATATTGGAAACACAAACAATAAGTGGCTCATTTTGATTTTGATTGTCAGACAGGCTTTGGTGGTTGGAATGTCTGTACTATAAAGTATATGGATATGGAATAAAGTGACAAAAAGTTCATTCTTTGCTCAACGGACAGGTCTCTAATTAATCTAATTTTATTATGAACTTCATCTTGCTTGTCACATGTGGTTTTCTCCAAGACATATAGATATATATAATTTGGGCCACCTGTATCATGTATAATACTGGACCGTGGCAATTAAGCCAAGTGCCACAGGCTTATTATTTATTACTGTTATAAGAGGTCTGTGCCCAAAAGGTTAAAGAGTTGGGTTTTTCTTTTTTTTTTTCTTTTTTTGTGCATCTTACAAAAATAAAGTGACAAAATTACATCAAAATGATATAGAAATTTTACTTGAACAGAACACCAGAGGGAGTTAAAATGCATATGGGATCTGAGATAGCGACATGTTTTAGCCACAGTGCCTTGCAAAACAGATGGGTTGTGATGTCTGGCCACCAAAATGTTTATATTTTCAATCGCATGGACCAATACAAAGGAAATGAATGGCAGCTCAACAACAATATCCTGGCTGAACAAAGTTTCCCTCCTTCTTTCTAGGCTCTCCGGTCAAAGTAGCTGATCACTTCTGTAGGGTCGGACATTTCAAATTCACTTGTTTCATAGCAACTTTGTTTCACTTTTACTAACCAAGTAGCCTATTCCAAAAATATTTACATTATAGCACGAAGAATTTTGACTGTCTTCACCTAAAATGTACCCATCTCAGACGACAGAAACAAAGTCAACTTCAACATTAAATATGCACATATAAACTACATTATATATTGATAGTTCCATGTGCACACCGTGTGTTGTTGTTTTCACTTTTAATCTATGACTGGATAAATGATAACATGCAAGTAGTTCTGCCCCTTTGCACATAAATGATGATGGCATAAGCATATGCTATTGGTTTTATCCCTGTACAACTTGCAGCGCTGCAGTTGTGACCCTGTAAAAATGGCTTATTGCCATATTCACACAGTTGTTAACATTTTTGGAGATGTCTTGGTGACAAAATGACAGTGGGATAAGGTTTTCAGACAAACTGGCTGTCCTTGTGTTATCAATTTAGCTGGACATGTGATTCGTCAGTGTTTACTTTGTAGACCAAGGCTGCAAATTATGTACCTGTTATCTGTAGGTGTGTGTATTTATACATAGAGATGAATGAATGGTGGGTGATGGATAGCTTGGTTTCTTGGGGCACAGGCACCAGGTAGACAGGTTACAACTTTAATTTGGACATGTCAACACAAAGATTCAAACCAGACTCACTCTTCAGAAATGACAATAACGACATACAGTGGGTACAAATATTTAACCTACTGAAAATGAATTTTACATCCACGGCACTTGTGCCACCAATCTTCTCCTGACATGTCTGACTGACATGCCACAGTGCTGTTCTTTGTAAACAAATCTCTTCACAGTGACCTGGTCCATTACTTCGTCCTCCGGTTTTATGTGCGTGCAATGTCCAGGAAAAAACAAATTGTACACTTACCTTCTTTCACACAAGCCTATTGTTCCAAATACTCCAAAGCTGTGTGATTTGCGTTTGAAAGAAATTATGCCTTACCTTCTATGCAGACCACATGTTCCCGAATTTGTTGCTGAATCAAAGGGTCTGGGATATTTTCTATCAAATCATAGATAGCGTAGATGCTGGGATGTACGCTTTCAAATCGTTGTATTTCCTGTCGTATGGCAAGCGAGTTACTCAGATATGGCTGCATATGCCCCCTTGGATTCATGGCTTTTCTTGCTGTTTGTCAGCTATCCAAATTTTCTGTCATCTTCGGGTAAAACGTGGCCTATTTTCCGCAAAGAACAAAAATTATTTCCACGATTTTTCAAAATGCTCAGATATGGCTGCATATGCCCCCTTGGATTCATGGCTTTTCTTGCTGTTTGTCAGCTATCCAAATTTTCTGTCATCTTCGGGTAAAACGTGGCCTATTTTCCGCAAAGAACAAAAATTATTTCCACGATTTTTCAAAATGGCCTGGTTTCCGCACTGCGCATGTCACACTTTCGAAGAATTTCCGCATGCGCTATGGTACGTCTGTTATTTCCGGTTTACTTCCGCATTTTCTGTGGACATTGTACGGTTCTTTTTAATTTAAAAAGAAGAACGGACAAACAACTCAACCGCTCGAGACACAGGCTATTTGTATTTTAGTCTTGAGCTAAACTCCGTTGGAAAGTGCAGTGTGGCATTAAACCACAACGGAATCAAGTTAAGACCCGGACGTCATAGCGATCAGTCATCGGCCAACGTTGTCGTTATTCGTTAAATTAAAGGATATCACGATAGTCGATACCGGACTCAAATTAGTGAAAACATGTACTGTTGTTCACGTCAGTGATCTTTCATGCTGACCCCAAGCTTATGTAGTTTCAGTCGTGTAAATTTACAGTGTTTTGTTAATTCTGTGATTTAACCTGAGTGTTATTGATGTTGACATCAAACAAACCACAAGGTTATTTCATATACTTACTTATGTTGTTGTTGTTCCCTCCTCAACCCACCCCCTTCTCCCAGCCCCGGGCTGGCACCTGCCAAATCTGATAGGCATGAGTTAGTTGTACCTACATGCAGTCTCCGGCTATTGTTATAGTTTGGTAATTCCTCCCAACTTCGAATAAAAATATCCTGCAAGAGCATACAAATTAGAGTATTTTCAAAATAATGTTTTTGACGATCAATAAAATTTGATTCATTTCAGTGAAATATGTGGTTTTTGTTGTGGGATTTCCGTTTGGATTGAGGGTTCAATAATGCAGGAATTTGCAGCATTGCACACCTATTTTAAAAGAATTTCTGGGGGAGGCCCCCTCCCCCCCCCCCGTCTCCTTCAGCGATGCAAGGGTACTCCCTCCCACCCACACACTCATCAGCCAAGTAGGGAGATATCCCAACCTCTGGTCCTTGTGTTGTGAAGGTGATCTTGATGTAGCAACTATTGAAGTTGTTTTAAACAGTCATTTTATACAAATTTTCCATTATATCATTCTGTATGAACTTTTTTGCACATACACTCAAATATATCAGTATGGTATAGTCCACTGCAAAGACCCATAAATAATAGCCTTGCCCAATAGACACTTATACACGCATGAAAACACACACCTTTCCCTAGGTTTAGTATTATTTTTGGGCAGCAAAACATGCATTTACATAATTTACCACATTTTGATAACATGACAATTTCTCTAATTACCTCTCATGAAAAAGTTTTTTTTTTATTTTGCGGGAGGGTACGAAAGTTGCACCGTTTTAGTTGATTAGAGGTCATTTCTAAATGTATCATATTTATCACAGTTCAACATGACATGAAATGCATCTTCTACCCGCGATGTGTTGTATTGACTACAAAGCGTTATTTCCACTGGTGTATTATTGTGTCACCCTGTCTTGATCATGAGAACTTATCCTTTTTTTTAACACTCATGTAAGGGATAATTTAAATTTAGATTTTCTTTTTTTGTTGAAGCTGTTTGTAAATTTATAGTAGGCCTGTTAGACTTCCTATTCAGACCACTTATAAGGTCTAACACTTGTCTTGTGCATGCAGAGCATTTCTGTTATCTGCTTGTAGCTATATAGTTTGCTGGAATGGATATGATTTTGGGTTTCTACATAATGATGTGGGCAAATACTGCTTAAAGATTGCTGCCTTATTGACGGATCACTGGTAACATTGAACAGCAAACAAAAATTGATAGTTTGTATTGTAAGTTTGACATTTCTGGTAACTCCCGCTATATTTTAACTGAATACGAGGGTCTGGATCTCCTGTGCGCAGTGGGGTCTCTATTACTACTGCTATCAGTTAAAGATGCACAGCAGAAAGAATAATATGAACATTCAAAAAAAAAAAAGTGTATGCACTGCAGGCACCACCACTAAAATACATGTTATTCTTGTACTAAGTTCCCAGTGTAGCCATATTTAGTTTTGTTTGAATAAGACACATTAGAGTACATATAGCATAGCAAGTTGGTCAACGCTTTGGGCTGTCTTTGAACAAACCTCCAGAAAACAACTATTGCACGCGAAAGCTTTGTATTGAAAAATATGTACATGCATAATTTCAAGTTGCTTCAAAAAAGGAACATGAGCAGCACACACATGGGCCTCTTATAACACTACTATGTATGCGCGGTATCCTGGAGGTTTTTTTTGGGAGGGGGGGGGGGTGTTTGTTTGCTTGACTCCGTAAGCCTGATACTTTACTACTATCAAGCATGTTTGCTGAAATCAGCTCCAATTATTTCAATTAACTTTTTATGTGACTGGTAATATATACGTGTCTCAAAGTTTCTGTGATTCACTGTTATTTTCATCCTTAGCGATGGACTTTGGAGGAAACTTAGATTTTCCATTTCCTCTCTGCCCACACAATGTCTTCAGGCCTACAGTCCATCTACATGGCACTGAGTGGGCAGACTTTCTGACTGTAGAACTCAGGCATATCGCAAGTCTTTGCAGAGATCATTTCACCTCAAAAGCTGCCACTGCTTCTTTAATCAAGAGGGCATTTACCTATTATATATTAAAATACGTATACATGTTGATGGTACCAGCATGTAATCACTGGTGACATTTACAGCCAGACATCTGCAACTTCAAAACAACTTTACAAAAAAAAATAAAAGTTTACAAAAATGTGTCTCTTCTAACAATGGCCCTTAACATAATGAACCAGCAGCAACTCTAAGATTTTAGTTGTTGTTGATGTTTTTTTTTCATAAACGAAGATGTAAAAACTTGTCATTTAGTTTCAGTTTCTAACAACTACTGCGAGAGCCACCTGGTGGACAGACAAGTAACTAACTTTGAAGTGCTGACTTTTCAAGACCGTAATGACGCATGTATCACAGTTCACTTCAGTTCACCTTGTGTATATGTATCTTTATAAATACACACATACATGTATGTATGTATATACATACATACATACATACATATTTGTATATACTATGCTGTATAGATGTGAAATTTACTCTTACACAAAATGAAGTTTGGAAATCAATTCCAATGAATAAATGACGCAAGCCATAGTTTTGAAACCTGTGCTAAATGGGAGCAATTGTAACTTAAATGTTTAATGTATTGAAAAGTATTTTAGACAGAGATACCATTTCAACATTTCACTTGCAGGTTTGTGATGTGATCACATCCAATGAGTAACATGTCAAAATTGCAACATTTAAGTGTGGCAACAGGATAATATACAGATTAATGTGTAGTTAATCCAGCCGTAAAAGATCAGAGGTCACAGGCCAGCAATTTGGAAGCATATTATATATGTGTGTAACCTACCCAAGTCATGAAAGATTGAGATTTGATGTATTTCTACAACGATGAAAATTCTCCAGTTTTGCTGGAGCTGGTGCCCGTCTTCAGATTCCGCTGTAGCCACATACTATACTCTAAGACCTTTTGACAACTGAGTAGATACTTTTTAAATAAAATATGGCCTGAGACGGTGTAAATTGTGAACCACGCGTAGTTTGCAATGGTCCCATGTCAAAACGAACGCTGGTCAAAACGCAACTTTTTTCAAATGTACCCAGGGTACGCTTTGACAAGCGGAAATGTACCCTGTAAATATTCTTAATTTTCTGTTTTTCCAATGCCGACATTCATATGTGTAAGAATATGTCAACATTCATAGTGACGCGTTTAAGATGGCCCAAAACTATGTATTTAAATATAATGAAGTCCAACCAACCCAACTTTTCCGATCAAACCCTATACTGTCACACTTTTACTTTTGATATTTGTACTTGTGCGCGATGTTGTTCTGTATGATTCTCATATACTTTATGTGAATTTCCCCTGCATGGTGGGGGGTGGTGGAGAAGGGATAAAATTATTATTACTATAGTCTTTATATTTGATGCTGGCCCTCCTTTCAAACTTTTTCTTGTCGTAGGGGCGACAGCCTTGAGTCAAAAAAAGTCTCAATCTCAAAAACTTAAATGAAGTGGTTATGATGTTATCTCACCGTAACTTGTACCTTCTGCTAACTAACCGTGCCATAAATTGGGCGAAAAATTAGGTGAGGCAACTGAGCTGGGGGTTAGGGTGGGGTGCTTCCCCCACTCCCACCCTCAACTTAGAAACTTAAAACCTAAAATTGTTTGCCATTATCTAAATGGATACCAAAGATAAAAGAAAACAAAAAACAAACAGTCTGATAATTATGATGACATCATTGTGTCGCTTGTTCTTCCTTTAACGGCAAAATCAAGATGAACCTTAATTAAGCCCATAAGGTCAATTTAAAAGCAATATTTAACCCTGTCCGTTATAGAACTTTGAATGAATCCTCCAGTAGTAGCTTTTATGAAGCTTTCAAGTTAATACAGTATATACATATTTGTCCTTTAAGGTGGTATAGTGTATACGTATTTGTCATTTCAGGTGGAAAGTTCGTTGCTCACTAGTGCATAGGGAATTATTATTTAAACCAGCAGCTTGGTGTATAAAAGTGGCCTGTTTTCAGATTCCTGTTTTTTGTTTTTTATCACAAAAACTCTAG
This sequence comes from Hermodice carunculata, assembly GCA_964020975.1. Classification (NCBI taxonomy): domain Eukaryota; kingdom Metazoa; phylum Annelida; class Polychaeta; order Eunicida; family Amphinomidae; genus Hermodice; species Hermodice carunculata. Next base: position 7,714,198 of record OZ026627.1, read on the forward strand.
TATTTAAGGGGTTTTCCCTAGTAACACATTAAAACTCCTCCTTTCAGCACAGGAGTTACACAAAAAGCATGTTTTCCCACCTGTTAAATAATGACTTTAGTCAGCATCCATGTACGGATTCCTATTTGTAGCCTCTGGTCTATTTTTATTATTTCAAAAAGTTGGCCCAGGCAGTAGCCTCGGTTGCCTCAGCACAATTTACGGCACTGCCTTCAATTTAAACCAGTGATTTTGAATAGAATACACGGGTCTACCAAGAAATATGTTAGAGGGCGTGGGCGTGTGGAGAAGTTCGCCCTAACCTGCTGAGAGTTCTAGTGCAGGTGTTTTAACCCGTGATTCATTATGTCTGTGTGCCAACACAGACATACTGTTTTTCTAGGAATTCTTTCTTTCTTTCTTTCTTTCTTTCTTTCTTTCTTTCTTTCTTTCTTTCTTTCTTTCTTTCTTTCTTTCTCTCTCTCTCTCTCTCTCTCTCTCTCTCTCTCTCTCTCTCTCTCTCTCTCTCTCTCTTCTTCACCAGTGAATTTGTGCGACACTTTTCGCGGACACTATTATTCATAGAAACTCCAAACTTGGCATGATTGTACGTCCATATAAGGAGTTGGGCCTTTTTATACAGAGGAATGAAGATGTGTGAAATTATGCAAATTAGGGACATTTGAAATTTTAAATCTTGAATATCTTCAAAAGTATGATAGATAGCGATGTCATTCCCACTTCTACTAGGGGGTTAATGACCATTGCACATCTAATGAATGTAAAACAAAAATTGTAGCAATTTGAATTATGCTGATTAGCAGCATTTGAAATATTAAATCTTGAATATCTTCAAAACTATTATAGATAGAAATGTGATTTCAACGTCTACTAGGGGGTTATTGACCATTGCGCATGTAATGAATCTAAAACAAAAGTTGTAGGAATTTATGTTATGCTAATTATCAGTTTTCAAAATTTTCAATCTTGAATATCTTCAACACTATAATAGATAAAGATGTGATTTCAACGTCTACTAGGGGGTTATTGACCATAGCGCACCTACTGAATTAAAAACAAAAGTTGTAGCAATTGAAATTATGCTAAGTAGCGCCATTAGAAATTTTAAAATTGTGAGTAACTGCAAAGCTTTAATAGATAGAGATGCCATTCTAACTTATACTCCTGTCCTATGGAATGGTTGCACATTGCCATGCCAATATGCTTTGAAGACACACACACTGATTTGCTATGCAGCAAATCATCTCTTCTAGTTCTTTTTTTTTTTTTTTTTTTTTTTTTTTTTTTTTTTTTTTTTTGTAGTTTTGTAGTGAGGCAATTCTGTTGCTTTGGTGTCCCCAGGCTAATATACCATAGTTTAAGCGTGGGAGTATAAGAGAGTTGTACAATAATATAATCACGATATTTTGAGGAATATATACTTTCAATTTATAATCATACATAATACCAATAGTCTTGGATATTTTTGTTGCAATAGTGTCTACATGGGCGTTGCAGCTGAGACGTTTGTCTATGGTGATACCTAGAATTGAATCCATCGAACATCATTGAAATCGTAATGACAGTAAGTACATTTTTTTAATTAGGCTAATAAGGAAAGCAAAAAATTTGAAATCTCTGATACTCTATAGCGTAATAATTAAGGTAAACTAGCTCTTCGCATATATGGTGCCTAATGCATGACCATAACCGGCTGGTACCATTTGTAAACAGTTCATCCTGGTCGACACACAGACAGATTACATGCGAAGCAAAATTTATTTTGTATTTTGTCTTTTCCAGTTGCAGTTTTATTGTCTTGGTTAATCTTATCATCTTTGTGATAACATTGGTGGAGGGGCATCAATCGTATGCTAAGATGTGTCAAAAATACTCCTACATTGCTTGACAAGAAGTCTATGACTCATAATTATTAAACAAACATCACTGTTAATATATATATTTAGTACACACAACGGTACACATTGCATATAAAAGAAGGCAATAAAATATATTTAAAAAGGTTTCAATTATAGAGAAAAGAGAAGATTACAGCTATGCATGTAATGTAGCATGACAGTAGCAACTTGTAGCATACGGAAATCAAGATACACATAATTGCTCAATACAGCTCACAATCTCTTTTCTGGTCAAAATGGTGTTGAGTTTGCCATCCATTGCTTGGCATAACTCGCAAATTAATGTAGAGGTACCTTTTAACTCCTAAAAACTATAGTTAGCTAAACATCCCATTTTTTTCCCAAAGATTGATATAAATTATGGTGAAAGAAATTACATTTGCTCAAGCGATATGAATACATTATGAATTACATACTGGGAAGCAGTTTCCTTCAAGGACAAGGAGGCTGCAGGTACACACTACATAATTATCAATGGAGATGAGTTTGTGAAAAAACAAGTTATAAACCTTCCATAAGTTGTACGTCAATAGGTAGATCGTCAGAGATATGTGGCAAGAGATCATTGTGAGAAATTTCCTACTCAAATCTTACAGCCTTACGCCATGCTGCATAAAAATCCTTCACTTCTTTAGAAAGGTCCCAAAGTTGGCGTCCACAAAGAGACGTGAAATAGGTTTTAAATAGATGGTATCTAATATCCGGAAACACTTCACCAAATTTTGCCATAAATATATTTGCATGGGACCGAAATTTTCCTATGGAACTTAAAATATCTTCTCCTTTCACATCAACACCAATAAAGTTACCAAGCTGTAAAAATGATCGACCTTTTTAATGCCCGTGTAATTAAACACAAACTAAGACATATTCCATGCAAGACCTCTCACTGAAAAGTCTTGAAACTCTCTGGGCTCAATTGAATTTTTTTCTCGCGAAACTAAAACATTGTCTGTGAAACTGTTTTGCATACTGAAAGATCACCAATGTATGTCAACAAATAGGATCAATAGTCATTTGGGCAGTGTATGATGTTCCATGCAATTTCCGCGAGCTTTATGACATTGTTCCGGTATTAAGTGGGAGCATACTTTGAAACGATGGTTATGATTCATCATTTAAAAACATACCGTCATGCTTTTAGGACATTTTATAAAGGGTATAGAGACAGGCCAGTCTAAGATTGTAATATCCGTGTTACATCGTTCACCCTTCATTTTTTTTCTTTTTCTTTTTCTTTTTTTTTTTTTTCAAAATGCCAAAGGAAAATTACTTGATCTATATAGATCACTGGCTGAATTGTTGATACATGCACGAAGTCCTATATTTTAACCACTTGATGATGATGACGATGATAATAAATATTAACATATCTCTGTTTTAGATATAAGTTTTTTGTGAAGTTCTGAAATACAATTTTCCAAAAAAGTTAAAAACACTTCAGATAAAGCTCTCTTAACCACAATTTCAATTTCATATAGATCAGGTCATTACTCACTTGCAGACACAATTCAGGTCACAAGGAAAGAAAGAGCGGAAGGAAGGAAGAAAGAGAAAGAAAGAAAGAAAGAAAGAAAGAAAGAAACAGACATATTTGTGTGTATGTGTGTGTGTGTGCGTCTGTGTGTGTGTTTATATTTCTCTTTATATTAGATTAAATATATAAATTCCGCGCCCTTGGTACAAATTGATTGATACCAAAAATCATGAAAAGCAAAATAGAAGAGAAGCACCAGAGCTAGGGGTCGTAATACATAAGTTTCTTTGTTGCCAGTTGCCGGGGAAAATGGTGAAAATTGAAATTAATGACTGATGTTACAAGATTCACATCCAAGGGCAAGGATAATACAACTTCAAAAGTTTGATTCTATTGTTGTGAATAAATATTTTTGATGGCCTCATTTTCTCGTCACTATTTGTTGTGTTTGTGAAACAATTTTAATAGGGCGAGGTTACCTTTTTAATGGTATTAGATTAATGAGACCGTTTTGGGCTGTGGGGTAATGTACATGTGAAAGATTTTGCATAGACATTGGTCTTTGAACGGAAGACTCCCTTGCAAATAAATAAATAAATAAATAAATAAATAAATAAATAAATAAATAAATAAATAAATAAATAAATAAATAAATAAATAAATAAATATATAAATAAATAAATAAATATATAAACAAACCAACCAACCAACCAACCAACCAACCAACCAACCAACCAACCAACCAACCAACCAACCAATCAATCAATCAATCAATAGATAAATAAATAAATAAATGAATGAATGAATCAATCAATCAATAAATGAATAAATAAATAAATAAGCGCACGAATGAAAGAAGGAAAGAGCAAAAAAAAAATAATCATTCTATAATAGGCTTACACACTTAATTTGCTTTTTCACCAAAGCTGAAAGGTAGCAGAGAGTTGTGAACCATAGCAATGAGTAAGATTATTGTGCTATTTCACACTCACGAACACACACACACACACACACACACACACACACACACACACACACACACACACACACTCAAAATACAATTGTTTTTTCGTGATCATACCTCATATTATTGACCGTTACATTTGCTAATACATAAACGGATCATATATAGCATTTTGGCTTTAATAAGTTCATTCTGTAGTGGATCATAGACGAAAAATTAATTGGTTATGTTGGATACAGGCGTAGCCCTCTGTGGCCAGATCTGTCATAACGAGGCTGTTAATAATATTTCTGGGAGGTGGGGCTCAGTTTTCATACTTAATTTAACATTTTATGGTATCAAATATTGGTCATAATTTGTGTCTTTAAAACTGCTTATTAGTTTTTGCATGGACAAATGTGGTGGTACGTTGTACTAGGTGTTTTCTATTTTCATGATCTAGGATCAAAATTTATTGAAATGTGAATGATATATATTTTCAGCATCATAAAAGACCATGCCGTTGATCATTAGAATGTTTATACATAACAAAAACAAAAATAATACATAGTTTGTTCAATAGGCCATGCATCAAAAACTTTTCTCTGTGTGTGTGTGTGCGAATTTTATTGCCCCTTTTTTGGCGGGGGTGCCGTGGAAGTGGGGGCTAGAGGGCCTTAAGGATGAAGATTGTGGTAAAAGCATCAAAGCCATTCCACTGTTATCTGTCTTGATAAAAGATCATCCACGTACATTTTGAAATTGTTTGGTATGGAAGACCATCACCATATGTTAAAATCATTCAATGATGACCAATTTAAGAAATCATGTAAATTATAATCTGTTTTATCGTTTTGTTTTGATTTTTTGTTTGTCTGTTTTAGTTCTTTGTTTGTTATGAAGAAGCTGAAAAATATGAAATTTGGGTGAACGGACAAGACATCAGTCTATCAGGTGACATTGCTGCCATTTCCTGATTTGAAAAAAGATATAAGTTACGCATGATCATCAAGTATTAGCACGGTTACTAAAGGGATAGTAGCTTAAATGTAGACTTTTACCCAGCATTTATTGGATTCGCTTCAAACTTGTTATTGAGTTGGGTGCTTCTCTACCGGTACATGGTATCTGAAGTAAGTCACACTTCAGTGACTTTCATTTTTATACGTTGAGTATCGCTCTATTTCAGACCACAAGCTCTATAACAGTTATAGACTATTACACTCCTCTCCAAAAAAGGGGAAAAAACATGCAAAGAGACAGACATACTGATCACTTATAATTGTCCCAGGAGAAAGTCTCAGGGAGACTATGTTGATCCAAGCAGGTAAGTAGTGTGAAAAGATGATGGTTTGAAAGTTATAGTTCCTTGCTATCCGTCGTGTAAAACTGATACATGACAAGGAGAGAGTGGTTATTTATACTGTGATATGTGATGTCATTTATCATAGAGGATATGTGTCCTTAAAGATTATGTCTGAAAAATGTTGTCCATTAAGACATATAAAGTTGCAATTTGGTTTTTGGTGATATATTTTATATTTCAGCCAGCGCATATTTCATATCCAGCAAAAACTTCTAGATATTGATTCACCAATTTATCACTTAATTCTGGATCTTCTGGGTAGAACAATTTACCTGGGATATCAGCCATGCTAATTCCCATGCATCACTTAGACAATTAACATATGCAGTGCTGGTCACCCTATGTTATGCCAGCTTTGTACTATGACTTGGTTGCAAACATACTCATGTGGCCAATGTAACATGCTCTTTTCCATGTTATCAACAAAAGGTGGCATTCCAAGGGGGTCATAGTATTTTGCACATCTACATTTAAATCTCTGGGGCACATACACTGCCATGCAATGTTCTCCTCCCTCTGTTGATGGAATGGTATTTATCACACATAACTTTCCATATTGCACTGCTTTTGGAAGCTGGTCAGATACATACTTGCCAGCAAATCGAGATCTTGTTGCTGGTTCCTGTCTGCCTAAGATATCTGTGATGATGTTGGTGTCTATGTTAGAAGTCTGTAATTACATTCCTTGCTTTGTTGATATCTACTAAATTGTCATATTCAGCATAGATGATCATGCACACTGCTGATTAGAGGGCATTAATGTCACATCCAGATCCACGCTTCCCTTCTTTACTAGCTGATAGTAATCCAAGTCACAGGGAAGGTTGGGTGTCAAGTCAAAGGCAAAGCACACATGGGCCCCCTACTGCCAAACAGTCTGGTAACTCTCTAATGCTAGAGGTAGGAAAACCACTAAAATATTCACTACGGTGAACAAATAACAATAAGATTGCACATGTGAATGTGCCACAATTTACATCAAAATTAACTTCGTTTATAGAAAAGTACCAACATGGACCTCCAACACAAAAGAGTACCGGTCAATTTAGCATTAGGGGGTGCATGTGTGAAGAGAGTATAAGCCCTTGCAAAAGTCTCTGGTGTGATATTATTCCCAAAATCTTCTTTGAGATTTCCAATCTCTTAGTACAAGCCCAGAAATTCCCTCCTGTATATACCTCCTGCAAAGGTGGGTCTGAACAGTTCCAGCATATATATCACCCCCTACTTAAGTGACAAGTTTGTTAAATTGTATTGCATGAAATGGAAAGGGTTCTTGCTGAGCGAGCCATTGTCGGCATTGTTGTCCACAAAACCAATGATGATTCTTCTCGGAATTTTATCTTTGAGCAGATCCCACACGTGCTCAGAGTAATGTTTCTGGGCAATACATGTGTCAAGATAACACCCCTTGTGCTAGGATATTTGGCTGTGCTGGTTTCTAGTGTTCTTGCAAATGCACTCTGGCTTCCACTCTTACCTTGCATACATGAAGAATAGCTTTGTGTATGTACATCTTGAAGGTGTCTGTGGCTGCAGAGTGAAATGACGATTTTGACCTGTTAAATTTGATTCTAGCATCAAAGCCATTCCGCAGTAATCTGTCTTGATTAAATATTGGAACACTCAGAGGTCCCATCAGTTCAACTAACTTGGAGCCCCTGGTTTGTTGGCCTCTTTTGATGAAGCCAGTGTTCTTGGCAGGGGTGATTGGAGTGCTCAGTTTTGATTCATCCATCTGTCCAGCAGTGTCAAAAGTCCACATCATGCTCTGTCGCTGACTGTTCTTGGCATCACCTTCACAGAAGAGTAAATTTACCATATATGACTGCTAGGCATGGTCTGATGAGTGGTTGGTGATGCTAAAATTGTTTAACTCCACTTCCAGACTCTTGAATAAACTGTGCATCCAGATCAGTGGAGACCACCAAGGAAGCTACCCAAGTGATGCCTCCTTTGTGGTCCATAAACTTTGTAAACAGGAATTCCATGATCAGCCTGATTGCTGTAGTAGTTCCTATAAACACTGTGAGTTGGGACAACATAGTTGGCACACTTTTGTTTCATGGCAGAAGTGTTCACCTTCTCAGCTGAAAATGAAGAGTAACAATTGCTTGACCTGTGTTAAATAGGAATTGATGATCAGTCTGCAATGCCGTTTCTACTGTTATGACATCGAGCTTGTTACTTTTTGTGGATCGATAAAATAACCCTTACTCAAATCAACAGGCTGTCTACATTTTTTTTTGGATATTTTGGTATGGTTGGCTACATTTTAAAGGGCTGTGTTCAGGCTGGCACACCTTTTTTTCACAAAAATTGGTGGTGTCTACAGGCCATCTAGAAGGTGACTACATGTTAACTTTAAAAATCAAAGAAAGCACTGGCTGGTAATAGGCTGGCTATACTTGAACTTAATACAAAAAATATACACTTATTGCTGGTAAGTGGCTGGCTACATTTTTAGTTTGACAAACCCAATAAAGCACTGGCTGGTTTTAGGCTTGCTCCACTTGAACTTCAAAAAATATCAATAACATATAGCTGGTAACTGGATGGCTACATTTTGATTTTGGAAAAACTCAAAGGGAGCAATGGCTGGTAATTGGCTGGCTACACCTTAATATAGAAAAATCAATGAAAACATTGGCTGATGTGGAGCTGTCAGCAGGCTGCCTACAGGCTGTCTTCAGGCTGGTAACACACATCTTTCCACCTATAGAAACTAATTTGAAATGCCACTAGCCTTTGACCAATCATAGAGGTTTTCCTTTTTTTTTATGTTATCACCGATTTAAAGTTTGTTGCTCAAATTTGACTGAAATATGCTTGGGATTGGGTGATGGTAATCATGCACATGCTTCCTGTAACATGGTTCCTTCCTTTTGAAATTTTTTTGTCACCCAACATGCAACAGTCAACAGTCACTCATGGAGCAGCTTGGATATTTCAGATTTATATATCATCAGTAAGGTATGTTTTGTTCAGTTATTGAATGTGAAAAGTATGCAAAACAGTTTTGAGTCACAAGGCATCAAGGCCCTAAAACTTCTACCAGCTGATGGTTGGTGGTGAGAACCCTTAGCAGGCTCTATCCAATCAGAAATGAGGCATGATAGCCTGGTTGTCTACAGCTAGGCTGGCTACAACTGTATGGAAGCATGGTGGTCTGCAGGCTGGCTACAACTGTGTGGAAGCATGGTGGTCTGCAGGCTGGCTACAACTGTATGGAAGCATGGTGGTCTGCAGACTGGCTGCAACTGTATGGAAGCATGGTGGTCTGCAGGCTGGCTACAACTGTATGGAAGCATGGCGGTCTGCAGGCTGGCTACATCTGTGTGGAAGCATGGCGGTCTGCAGGCTGGCTACAACTGTATGGAAGCAGGGCAGTCTGCAGGCTGGCTACAACTGTATGGAAGCATGGTGGTCTGCAGGCTGGCTACAACTGTATGGAAGCATGGTGGTCTGCAGGCTGGCTACAACTGTATGGAAGCATGGTGGTCTGCAGGCTGGCTACAACTGTATGGAAGCATGGTGGTCTGCAGGCTGGCTACAACTGTATGGAAGCATGGCGGTCTGCAGGCTGGCTACAACTGTATGGAAGCATGGCAGTCTGCAGGCTGGCTACAACTGTATGGAAGCAGGGCAGTCTGCAGGCTGGCTACAACTGTATGGAAGCATGGTGGTCTGCAGGCTGGCTACAACTGTATGGAAGCATGGTGGTCTGCAGGCTGGCTACAACTGTATGGAAGCATGGTGGTCTGCAGGCTGGCTACAATTGTATGGAAGCATGGTGGTCTGCAGGCTGGCTACAACTGTATGGAAGCATGGTGGTCTGCAGGCTGGCTACAACTGTATGGAAGCATGGTGGTCTGCAGGCTGGCTACAACTGTATGGAAGCAGGGCAGTCTGCAGGCTGGCTACAACTGTATGGAAGCATGGTGGTCTGCAGGCTGGCTACAACTGTATGGAAGCAGGGCAGTCTGCAGGCTGGCTACAACTGTATGGAAGCATGGTGGTCTGCAGGCTGGCTACAATTGTATGGAAGCATGGTGGTCTGCAGGCTGGCTACAACTGTATGGAAGCATGGTGGTCTGCAGGCTGGCTACAACTGTATGGAAGCATGGCGGTCTGCAGGCTGGCTACAACTGTATGGAAGCATGGCGGTCTGCAGGCTGGCTACAACTGTTTGGAAGCAGGGCAGTCTGCAGGCTGGCTACAACTGTATGGAAGCATGGTGGTCTGCAGGCTGGCTACAACTGTATGGAAGCATGGTGGTCTGCAGGCTGGCTACAACTGTATGGAAGCATGGTGGTCTGCAGGCTGGCTACAATTGTATGGAAGCATGGTGGTCTGCAGGCTGGCTACAACTGTATGGAAGCATGGTGGTCTGCAGGCTGGCTACAACTGTATGGAAGCATGGTGGTCTGCAGGCTGGCTACAACTGTATGGAAGCAGGGCAGTCTGCAGGCTGGCTACAACTGTATGGAAGCATGGCAGTCTGCAGGCTGGCTACAACTGTATGGAAGCAGGGCAGTCTGCAGGCTGGCTACAACTGTATGGAAGCATGGTGGTCTGCAGGCTGGCTACAACTGTATGGAAGCAGGGCAGTCTGCAGGCTGGCTACAACTGTATGGAAGCAGGGCAGTCTGCAGGCTGGCTACAACTGTATGGAAGTATGGCGGTCTGCAGGCTGGTTACAACTGCAATGAAGTATGGCTGGCTACAGGCTGGCTACAGACTGTCTATAGGCTGGCTTAAATTGCTTGCAAACATGGCTGTCTACAGGCTGGCCACAACTGCATAGAAGCAGGGCTGCCTATAGTCTGGCTACAACTGCGCTGAAGTAAGGCTGTATGCAGGCTAGCTGTCTACAGACTGGTGACATGCTTTTCTACAGGGTGGCAACATAGGCATAGATGCAGGGCTGTCTTCAGGCTGGCTTCAACTGCACTGAAGTATGGCTGTCTACAGGGTGGCTACATGCTAGCTACAGGCTGTCTATAGGCTGGTTACAATTGCTTAAATACATGGCTGTCTACAGGCTGGCTACATCTGCATACAAGCAGGGTTGTCTACATCGCAAAAACGTATTCTTTCCTATCTACTTGGAAAGAGTACTTTGTAAATTCCTTTCCCATGTCATTTTGGATGCATTTTGTTGTTTCCAGCCATTGAAATACTTTCTGCATCACTTTATTGACTGCCTGTGCAGCTTTACTCTCGTCAGAACAGCCCATGTGAAGTGAGACAAGCAATCAATCACAGTCATGATATAGCAGTTTCTGTTCTTGTACCTGGCAAGAAATTATTGTGGGACTATAGTTTTGGCTATGTTGGCTCTGCATAGAAAATCATGAAATTTAATCAGGCTGGGAACACTGTGCATTTAGTCTCCTGCATACAGAGTTGGCAATTAGATCCTCTATGTGACTACCCTTCATCAAACCACCTTCCATCTTCAGTTGTCCTTGCTATAGATGGCAGATCAGGGTTCTTTTTTACATACACTACAAGCCATTCTGCATTATTCCTCAAACTATTTGGAACATTGGAAATCCCACCTTGGTATAGTTTCTCAATTTCTGCCTCTCTGTTTCTCCAATGACAGAAGTTGCCTGTTGTGACTGATGTAATACAGAAGTGTCCTCTGAAAAGCTGCCTTGAAGGCTGCTATGTCATTATTTTGCACTGCAGTGGTCAGTTGATCATCAATTTCTGAAAGTATTGACACATGGGTATTTGTTGGTGCATTGGGGGTCTCATGGTGATTGGTTGAGTTTTGACTGCTGGTGCAGCATTGATGTCTACCAATTTTATCATTTTGATGGTGCTCATTTTAAGTGGGTTTGAAGGAAGTGCTAACAAGTGTTGCTGCCAATGGTGAAAATACAGACATGAATTCTCCCCTCTGGTTGAGATTTTTTTCTTCTGTGCTCTTGCAGCTAATTTCAGTAGTTTGTGCTTACGTTTCTGAAGACTGTCTTTTTGACTCTTGGAAAGTTTCACATTGCATCATAGCATGTTGAACATACATTCACAAATGGTATCTATCAAGTCAGCAAGTGCTTTATGTATCATACTACTTCTCATGCTTGGTAGGCATGCATTCAAAAAAGGCAGTATGAGAGCATTTTGTGGCATTTGTCTAGAAAATTTCGTCATTGAATCCTTCTGTTTGGAACACTTTTTCGGTGCCATCATGTGTTCTTGATCACAAACACAGTAGGTTCTGATGCAAAAACGTCCATGTGGTATCTTATATTTCTGGGGGTGCCAGGTGCACAGGCAAAGAAGAGATAGCCACGCTAGTCCTCGGTTGCTTCCTCAAACACATCCACCACCGTTCACCTTCTCTTAGGTTCTAGATGTCTTGCTAATGCAGATATTTGCTTTCTGTCCCATGCATTTTCAAAAACCACTAAATAGTAAGCACTTACACCGACATTGTGAAAAAATTGTTGTTTACAAACAAGTACTGCATAATTAATATGATGCTTGTATTTTGATGGTGACTTTTTTGGTGAACTTGCCTAGCAGGCATTTGTCCATTTCATCCATCAGGTCATCAACCACCACCAAGAGGGGTAAATTCCCATGTGTCTTTCCCAGTCCATTCACACCAGATACAAAATCCACCCCTGGCTGCATGTTTTCACATCCAACTTGCCAAATTATTTAGTATCACATGACTCTAATCAGTGGGAGAACTATCATGTTTTGCATCTTGTTTACGAAGTGTTTTACCCATTCCATTTTCGCAGATCAACTTAGACCAGCCACGATACCGGTAATAGGATGCTTGAAAATTGGATCCATACCGGGACCTATATTTGTCTCTGCATAACCTTAAAGTGACCAGGTTTCAGTTTGGGGATCAATTTATGTCTATAAGCCAGAGTGGATATACCATCATCCAAATGTACTCCTTGTTGTTATATGCAGACAAGGCTATCTTATTCACTGCTTAACCACTAGTTAGTGATGGTAAGAACAAATTTTTCTCATCCTTTTCCTGATATTTGAACCAGTTTTAGTATATGGAGGTAATCATCAAGTGTGAATTTCGAACAGTGGTAGCAGCTTCTGGTAATGGAACTGGTATAGGAGTACTTTTGAAAGGTCTAGGATGGCTTGTCCTATGAATATGGGATTTTTTTTTCAGTGCGATCTGTGTGGTAATCTTTCTATGTCCACCAAGTTCTCATGAAAAATGTGGTGCATCTTGTACTTTGGTGCTGCTATGGGACTCCTCAGTTTTTTCTTGTCTGTGAGGAGCCTGTTATTGATGTGATTGTGAATGTTTTTCACTGTTTTTCCAAACACTGCATTATAAATCAGTTTATTGAAGTCCTTTTCGAAATCTGAAGTGCCTTCAGGCTGCAAGGCAGTGTTGTTTTCTATGTAAAACTTAAACCAGGACTCCTACATGAAAACAAGCAAACAACGAACCTTTTTCAGCACCATATCCATCCTGAGGTATAACTATAATGCACAACCATGAACAATGTGTGATTTCCTTGCTCTGAAGTGTGGTATCGATTTCAACCCCAAGGTTCCTTGCATTTTTCCTAGGAGAGTTGCAGAATATGGGGAAATCATATCTGACTTAATCTGAATATTCTCTGTGCCAGAGGAAAATCATTGTGGCTCATGGAGTTCTGATGGGCAATCAAGAACAACTTCAGCAAGGTAATTGGTTCCTTCAGTTGGGAGTGTATTGACTCAGCAAAATCCGTCTGTTGGAAGCCATTGCACAAGCCAGTGCCCATAGAGATTGTTGGCATCCAAATATGTCATATCACTCTCTTTTGATTTTCTTTCTGCATACCGGGTAATCATAGCCACCCCTCTAATTCCTTTCTCTGCCCTTATGGAAAAAAAGCCTTATCAAAAAGTGCTACCATAACCCTGCTCCAAATTAACTGCAAATTTGCAGCAACTTTGCCACAGCTTAACATTTTACATTTGCAAATGACTTTCCAGCAAACTAACATTAATAAGAAAGCTGACGGGACAAGGAAAAGGTTTGTGGCAAATTTGCTGCAAACCATGTTATTTCCAGGTACATTGTAGCTAGGTATTTTGCAATAGCTTTGCAGTAGGTAAGTTGGATGCTTAAAATTGATTGATGGAGGGTACTTTTCAGTAGTTTTGTTTGCTTGACGTCATCTACTTTTGCAGCAAATTTCCTGTAAAGTGAACATGAACCCGGGGTGAAGACATTTGTTGAAACTTTTGCAAATAAATGTCTATTTATACTCTTTGCTTTTCTAATCACAGTGGTGTGGAACTAGTTATCCAATAAAACCATTTTATAAATAAATGGATTTTGTTTAAAGACAACACATAATGTCATCTAAATGAAAGGATTTCAGTGCAGATTCTGCTTAAAAATGCATTGTAATATATCCTGATATATAAATATGTTTTAATTTCAACCATTTGAACTAGCAAGCTGCTATTTCAGTTTGCAATTGGCTGATGGCTTGTGCTAATTCCAATCCTTTTTGCAAGCCTCAGGAATATTAACATGCTTATGTAGGATACAGCGCATCAAGTAGTCAAAGTCAAACTTAGAGGTGTGAAGAAATGCAAAGTCTGCATGGTTGTGAAGCCCATTTTGATTTTTTTTGGTGTGTTAAGTTGAAACAATACCAGGTTCTTTCTGCAAAGCTGCTGCAAGTTTGAAAAAACCTAAGTGCTTCTTATTAAGCTGCTGCAAAGAGTATGAGTTTTAAAGTCTTTCTTGTTTTGCCGTTGCAAAGTTTTTTTTTTACACCACTAAGTAGAAGACTCTCATGTTTAGCTGTTGCTACATTTTACAATATTGTGCAAAGCTACTACAAAGGTCACTGTCTTTGCAGCACCTTTGCAGAAAGATGATAAGTTGCTGTGAAGTCCTACTGCAAAGGAATCACTTTGCACGTAACTGTCAATAAACTATCAGCAAATTTGCGACAAAGTAAAAAATTTTGTAATGGTATCGTCTGATGCATGTCTATGTCTGACAGTAGATCAAGTGACACTCCAGACATTTTCAGAGTGGCATCTCAAGCCAGCCCTGGAGCTGTGAAATAATGAGCTGGATCTAACCCGTTGTCCCTCAATGATAAGGTGCAGAAATTCTTGCACACATCACATAGCAAAAGGAGAGCAAGTATAGTTCATGATATTCTCCCAATGTTTTCAAGCCAAATGTTGTCCATACTCTCTGTGCATGAGCATAAGCCTCTTCACTGATACCTTCTCCAGTAAGTCTACTGTAAAATATGCTTGGATTGGTGGGAGGCAGGTCTCTTGGAACCGTGCCATCAAGTCCAAGTACTGGTAGGGATCGACCCCCTTCCTAGTCAACAGTTCTTTCTGAAGTCCTTCTAAATACTGCATAATAATTTATATTCCCAAGCATAAAATTTCCTGAATTAGCCTTTCGCAAGTTTTATTTTCCTGAAATTAATCATATGACACCTCTCCATTTGTGTGTGTGTGGACGTTTCTTTTTATATTTTAATTAAAGTACTATGTAAAAGATTTTGTGTTGTGACTTTACTATATTTAATCTAAAATTTCCGTAAGTTTAATATCCCTGAATGGTATCTAATAAAAAAAAATGGGAATCTTTATCCCTCGCGAAAGTTTGTGACTATACAGTATCGGCTGAAGTGTATGAAGTCCTTCACTCATCCATCTAGTTTATCCAGACTACAATTCAGAAACTGCAATGAATCTATAAAGCGGGCATTTCCCAAGGCAAAAGAAATGAGCCTTTCACAAGTTTATGGAATGCATTTCACCTCTCCCACGTCAATTTTCCGACAGCTTCCATTACTATGTGAGCATCATATCCTTTCAAGTTGTGAATCATTACAGGAATGAATGATTTGGAGTGGGAAGTTTCTGTGTGGTCCTGTGCAGCATCATCCTCTGATTCGTATTCTCTTTACCCCTAAACAGATGGTCCAATGTGTCTCTTCTCTTCTTTCCTTTGCAGTAAGCCTGTATATTACAATGTCTGTGTGCTGCACCTCGACACTGTCCATTCAAGTGGTTATGATCTCGCACCTTTTCAGACTGTGTAAATATTGGCTTGTCATTAAAGTAACATTAGTCTGTTCTTGCCTAAATTTGTTTTTGTCTTCCTCTGTCATCTCAAGAAGCACAAGGTAATCCAGTATATTGACAACTCTGCAAATTTCCAGTTTCTGATGCTCAAAAAAAAAGTCTCAGCAACATTCTTCCCCTTTTCAAGCTTGGTTTGCCTTTGGAAAACTGAGGTTTGTCTTTGCACATGGTGTACATGCAGAATCAGGGAAGGCTATGACTCTTTTGAGTGTCTCTCCTGTTTAATTGAGTGGAACAAAACCAGCATAAATTACAAAAGAGGCTGGCAATTTGTTTCCTATGTTCTTGAATCTACAACCACTTTCTGGTTTTGACATCTTGATTGTAGACCAAATGTCTTGCATGTCGATTCATGTTCTACTGCATTTTGTTCTTTCATAAAAGGTGTTTTGCAATACGAACAGAAGTAATTTTCTGATTGTGCTTAGTGTCATGAGATTTCAGCAAAGATTCAACATAGTGTCTGTCCTTAGAAGCAGCAAATCTATATGTCGGATCTTTCTTTTGATAGTGACATACATAGGAAATAATGTTTTTGCCTCAAGACCATCAACATTGATAGACAGCCAAGGATTCAATTTTTCAAACTTGGCAATGTCTGTTATTTTGACCAGGAATGAAATGCCTGTAAAGTCCAGTTACTTTATTGGTAGCAAACACACTTCCTCACTCTCTCTGCATTAGTGGATGCTGGGTATAAAGCCGACAAAATGGCCCACATGAAACATTTTTCATCCTGATTTTTCACACTTAAGATGGAATGGGTATGAACAATCCACTTTGGGGTGAGAACATATGATGAGCCCCTGCTGGTATGAAAAGTTCCCACTTTTACAAACAACTCAAGTACTTCCTCTAGGCACCAGCCCTCTAGAACTAATTTGTCCACATTGACAAGCAAATGGTTGTATGCTTCTTCCACCTTTACTTCAACATCACCCAAGGTAACCAGGGTCATTCTTGAACTGTGGAAAGCTGGAATTGTTTCCATTTTCCTCCCATCTATTGGATTCTGTTTAATCAATCTTGCCCGCAATATTAAGTGAAATTTAAGAGCTTTTCATTGCTGTAATTGTTCTTTAAAATGGAAGACTACCTCATTCAAATGTGTGTCTAAATATTCTCTATTACTGTGCCTGTCACTGTCATTGTCAAGATAAAGGCTGAGATCTTCAACTAGTTTTCCTAATGCTGTTCAGTGAGACTGTTTGTTTTTTGTAAAAACAAACAGTCTCACCGAACAGCATTACATCTTACAAGTGTGATCTCTAGCTCAAAAATATTTTGCTGGTAACAGGCGATGACACCACCTACACTCTCTACCTTGTTCACCACAATTGCCCTGCAGCAATTGAACAATTACAGAAATTGCATCTATTGACAGCACCTTGGAATTTGCCTGCATGAGTAACGCAACCAGTCATCCAAGCTGGTCAATGGTAACTGGTAACATCTAAAACAGAGCATTTTAATGTGTCCTGGGTGTCATGCTTTTAAAAAATGGACTCTTTACACTATTCCACCCTCCTTTATAATCTGTAACAGATCAGTCTTAGCAAAAATGAAACTGAAGTTGTCAAATGGCTTCTGGTGTTTTTTTTATGTGAATGCAATATTGTTGGTGTGATTATTAAAGTGTGTGTGTCAGCACACACTTTTCTGTTTTTCTAGGAATTCCTTCTTTCTTTCTTTCTTTCTTTCTTTCTTTCTTTCTTTCTTTCTTTCTTTCTTTCTTTCTTTCTTTCTTTCTTTCTTTCTTTCATTCTTTCTTTCTTTCTTTCTTTCTTTCATTCTTTCTTTCTTCTTTCTTTCTTTCTTTCTGTCTTTACAGGCAAATTTGTCCGACATTTCATTTGAAAAGTATTATATGTAGAAACTCCAAACTTGGCACAATTATACTTCTATGGATTAAGTCTGGCCTTTTTATAATGAGAGGTCATGCTTTTCAAAATTATGCAAATGAAGGCAAATTAAAGTTTTAAATCTTCAATATGTTATATACTATACAGTGCATTCCACCTAACTTGAGCTCTGGGGGCCGTCTCATTAGTTGTGACCACACTGCTGGTGGGCCAAACAGCCTATCACTGACCTCTTTGCCTTGCCACTCAACCCGGCTGCTATAACTTGTGGTGTTTGTAAACATGTCCACATGGGTGCTGCTGTAGACATTTATATGGGTATTATTTTCACTTTTGTAGCGTCAAATAATTGGATTTTTCACAAAATAATCTGGCTAATGGGACACCATTTTACTGTGGAGCTGGCCCTGCTATGTGTCTGCCACCCCACCAAACACACATGAGCAGTGACAGTGAATGATTGGTATCAAATGGCCAGCTTATTCCAAAGTCCTGGCAAGTGTAGCCACATCAAAATAAACCCTACCCTTTCCTCCTGAAGTTTATGTGTATTTTATTACCCCCAATAGATTTCACTCATAATCCAGAGCCTTTATCAACATTGTAAGACCTGTGGGACATTTTTACAGGGGTGTCACATCTCAATTAAACTGCAAACAAGCCATAATCCTGGTATATATTTTACAAGATGTGACATCAAAATGACCCTTGGAAAATGCGGCATCCCTTGACTCATTTAGGACAGAAGTCTTCATTTACTGTCAGTAAAATTTGTATCAAAGGGATATACTGAGTATTCTTATCTTTAAAATTAGGGGGTTCTGATTTAAAATTTCTGACAATCATGATAGAATACAATATCTGCTGATGATTTGTGATATTCTGACCTTTTTTATTTGTTTCACACATAGTATTAGCAATGCAAATTTGAAAGAATTAGCAAAGAGCATATCCTTTGGGTTCATCACTGAATGAGTGAATTTTGTCATATAAACATTGGCTGCATTGATTGAATGGCTATGTATGTTTGGTAACTTAATTATAAGTTAATGTTTTCTTTCTGGACACCAGTCAGTTCAGTGGCTCTTAAAGAAAACATTTTGGGCTACATTATTTATATACAATGACACAGTCCAGGAAATACTCAAGACCCCTGCTCATGCATTCTATCATTAAAATGTGTGTGTCAACACACACTTTTCTTTCTTTCTTTCTTTCTTTCTTTCTTTCTTTCTTTCTTTCTTTCTTTCTTTCTTTCTTTCTTTCTTTCTTTCTTTCTTTCTTGTCTATCTGTCTGTCTGTCTTTCTCTCTCCCTCCCTCCCTCCCTCCCTTCTTTCTTTCTTTCTTTCTTTCTTTCTTTCTTTCTTTCTTTCTTTCTTTCTTTCTGAATTTGAAATTTTCAATCTTGAATATCTTCAACAGTATAATAGAGATGTCATTCCAACTTCTACTAAAGGGTTGTTGACCATTGGCACCTAATCACCTAATGCATTAAAAATAAAAGTTGTAGCAATTTAAATTATGTAAAAAAGCACCATTAGAAATTTTAAATCTTGAATAACTTCAAAGCTATAATAGATAGAGATGCCAATCCAACTTCTACTCCTGTTTTATGGAATAGTTGTACATTGCCATACCAATATGCTTTGAAGACACACACACTGATTTGCTATGCAGCAAATCATCTTTCCTAGTTTCACTTTGCAGCCTTAAACAGTGTACCATGTGATGTATGTATTTGTGAGATTCTTTCAACTGTTGCAGCCATTCAAAATGCTATTTCGTGATGTCAAGTGTTAATCCGATTTTTCCTTGATATGCAAAATGACATCACTCCAATATATGTGAAAAACAGTCACTCTAGCATCATAATACTTCCAATCTTTTGAAAAAAAAATCACTCTGTATAGCTTTCCAAGCTCGAATACATTTAGCTTTATGGATCATGAAGGACCATCCGGGATACCTGCAGCTGAATTCTGCAGGTGCTGAAGATTCTTTCAGGAAATGCCATGAGAGTATTCAATTAATCACACCTATCATGCTCAAATAGTGATTGTTCATGGAACAAATATGCGTCTGCTGCTGCATAAAAAACACTGCTGCAGTTTTGACCAAATGTTTTTTACAACAGGTGGGAATTTGTGCATATTAAAGATTGTCACGAAACTGCTTAACAATAGGAGACATTCATATTTAACTGCGATCCTGCTCACTTCCTGTGTTGCCGGGGTAACAGACTGATGCATCCAACATGATCAGGCCAGATTTTTATTATATACTACATAAGCATACATAAATAACACCTTTTCAATCAAAAGAGAGTCAATTTCTAATCAATTTAGGCATCCTTTATGTTTCAAATATATGTTAGCACATTTTCTTAAGATTATTCTGTGTTTGTTTTGTTCATTTTGTTGAGAAAGTACTTTTGACCATGCTAAATGCATGGATCTGCCCTGATGCAGGTGGCTCCCTCTTTTGCTCAATAGGTGTTAGAGTAGGACTACATTTAGATATGAATACATCCTATTGCATCTTAACATTTTTATTAATTGCATATCAAGTGGGAAGAAATGAATGTTCTGGAAAAATTGTCAGCATGGGAACGGAAAAGCTTGCATTGATCATGTTGACAAGAATTGATGGGAAGGTATTTTTGGTATGCATTTTGCATTCTCCTGGGAGCAGTTTGTGTCTTTAAAATATCATAAAACTCATTTCAGGAATCTTCCGGGCTATCAGAAATGGTATAAATTCTCGTGCATCTTCAATTACCTCATAAAATCTGTTGAGTTCACCTTTGCTCTAGTATTCAAAAAACAAAACAAAAAAAAAAAAAAAGAGAAAATGCAGAGGGAAACAAGAAGTAGTACTGTATTACTCAAATGTCAGTGAGGAATGTCAAAAGGAATGTGTTTTCCTGCCATTTTGACCCCAAATTTTATACAAAAGACTCTGTGCATATGTAGATTGTCACAAAACTGCTGACCATCCACAACTAAACAGTTTTATTAGTTGTACAGCAGATCAAGCAATAAATGACCACTTTACACAAATGACTCATGCTCAAGTTTTACATTTTAATGTTCATCTGCACTCAGATTTTAGGACCAGTGCATAGTTTAATGCATTCATGACAGCAGCTAGATCTGGGGAGGGGGGAGGGTATTGGCTGGGAATATTGAATAACCAAGACCTGAATTATGTCTACTAAATGAAACAACCACCCATAAAATGCCAACAAAAGCTTTTGACAGCTACTGGATCAGGTCCTGCACTTGACTTGCAAAGTAACTCATTTCCATGATCTGGTGGCATTTGAGTCAGGTTTTTTTTACCCTTTAACAGTTAAAAACATTTAAAACAGACATTCTATCCAGATTTGTTTACAATGAGGTGTCAACATTTAAAGTGGAAGAATGCAGTCTCACACTTCACTTGCATGCTTGTGTAATTGTGATGGCAAGTTAGTCTGACAAAATAGCAACAATAATATAAAAATCTAGATCTAAAGTACATCTTTCTAAAAAAAAAAAAAAAAAGAAAAAGAAATTACCACCTCTTAATTACTGTGCTCAATGCTAAAAAACATATTGGTAATTATTGGATCAGGCCCTGTAACTTGCTCAAAAACAATGTTTTCCCACGGTCTGGTAAACTCAGGTTGTTTTTTCCACTTTTGCCCCTTAACAGTGAAAAACATTTTTAACAAACATGCTGTTCAGACGTGTTATCCATCAAGTGTCAGAGAATCAAATGGAGTGATACATCTCATACTTTGATCCCCAGATCTTTTAGAAAAGATAAAACACACACATGTGAAGGTAAGATCCTCCTTTTCTTTGTCAAATCACTTCCCATTCCCGCCCTATGGCCACGTGACTGCTCTAGTCCAATTTGTAAACCGGAACATTTGTGCACAGAGACTGGCCACTAACCATTCGAGACCAATCAGAGTCCAGGATTCAAAGTCATCAAATGCAAAGTCCATCAAATCTCTTATTTTCACACTACTAGGTACACATATGTAAGCAGGCAATAGCAATGACATACATACAGACACCAACCTGAGGCCCAGACAAATGCTTGGTTCATTATTGACGAAAATCTTGTGCATAACCCCTTGGCAATTGCGCTATATTTTATTTTCTATCATTTCAATATTTTTTGTGTCTTTGTAATCCTGAATATCATAATCTGGACTATCTTCTCCCTAAGTGGGACTAAATCTGTACAAAAATTATACACTAGGTGATGCTACTATCATCTTCCTGGTTTTTAACAATTTTCTAAAAACATGAGGTCCATGGCCCTAATGCTGCACTGTGGCTATATTGCACCTCTTCATTTCAAAGTTGTGAGTCCCCAAGTGGCTTCTGAACATATAAAGCTTATGGATTTTAGTGCCTTGTTTGTGCACCAGATGGCACTTTGCTCCACATGTAATCATAGATTATTTGTGCAATTCTTGTGATGGATATTGTTGCAAGTGCCAAGACAACAATCAGTGAGCCCTCAGTGACCTTGGGACAGAAGATCAAGGTCACCCACATTATGTCATACAAGCGCCCATAGGCCTGGTTCTGTGCTGACATTGCCATTGATGTCCAAGCTACACCCTGCCGTTACAAAATCACATCTTTCAACTTTACAGGCATGGTGACCTCACAAAAATGGTCAAGGTCACTGATATTAAAATTGGTCAAGATCACTGATATTATATCAGATTCTAGCTTTGGACATTGTCTATATATCCTATCGATTTGGCAAGTCTAGTCCTATTACTTTTCCAAATATTGAATTTCATATCTTAAAACACATTTTGGCTTATAATTTCAAACTATAGGTGGTGCCACAAGTATCATTAGCAAATTAGACTTTGACTTGCCCCACAATGCTACAAATTTGTTCAAGATCTGCCAAAAATTATGGATGCTAGCATGTTCACAAGATTTTCATACTTTGGCTCCTGTATTGCATAATATTGTAGATGGTGCCACCAATATCAAAAAGGACCTAGATTGAAACCTGACCTGAAAGTTATATTGGGCTAACTTCGTACTGTGGACAGTATTGTGTTCACAAGATTTTACATTTTTACCTATTTTCATAACATAATACTATAGCTGGCACTACCAACATTGATGTTGACAAAGATTTTGTATCCACTTTATAACTCCTAAACGTTATATGGGCCTATCTAAAAAATTGTTGGGCGCAGAGCATTCACCAGGTAACCCCTAAATTTGAACTGGTCATTTGACCTTGACCTTCAACTGGGATTAAAAAATTGTTATGTTCAAAATATGCGCCCTACATCCAGCTTTCTAAATCTAGTCTGTTCAAATCAGGTAATAACTTTTTGAGTTTTTGATGAAAAACAATAAACTTGGAAAAGTGCCAAACTCCATTATTACTGGGTCACAGTGACCACAAAAGTAGGTCACCAAGTCCAGTTTTATATATTATGTCATCAACCGTAATTTTGATTTGGAAGTTCAATTCTCTTTGCCATTAATGTTCAAGCTACACCCTGCCATTACAAAATCACCTCGTCAACTCTACAGGCACCGTGACCTCACAAAAATAGGTCAAAGTCACTGATATTAAATAACATTTTGCCTTTGGCCATGGTCTATATATCCTATAAATTTGGCAAGTCTAATCAAATTACTTTTCCAAATATGCAATTTTACATCATAAAACATATTTTGGCTCAAAATTTCCGTCAAATTATAGGTGGCCCTCCTAGTATCAATAGCAAATTAGACTTTGACCTCCACCACAATCCAACCAAACTTGGTGAAGATCCACCAAAAATTAAAGATGCTAGAGTGTTCAAAAGATTTTTCACATTTTGATCCATGTATCACAAAATATTGTAGGTGGCACCACCAATATTAAAAAGGGCCTAGATTTTTATACACCCTATAAGTCCTGAAAATTATATTGGGCTAACTTGAAAACTGTGGACAGTATCACACTTACATGCAAAAGTTTACAGATGGACGGAACATGAACAGTTGCATAAGCTCCGCAACCTTAGCATAGCTAAAAATATGATTATCAATAAAGATACCAGTGATACAAGAGCATGGTGAGAAAAAAAATCAGCGCAGATGCACATAAATGTAGGTAGTCCAAAATCTGTATCCTCTTTAAACTTGATGATGTACCTTGGGTGGGTGTTTAAAAATTTGTTCAATAGGTCTAGCTTCAATTATTTACTTTTAAAGTTTTATTTTTTGCGGATATCATTTTTTGAGGGTGGGGTGGGAGGGAGGTGTGGCAAGCCATTTTGACATTTAATCCTATTTGTGATATCACTTAGTCATTTGGCAATATTACTAAATCATTTGGCGATATCGCTAAATTATTTGGTGATATCTCTAAATGCTCTCATTTATTGGTATCCCTAAATCATATAGTGGTACCCGTTAATGATTTTGAGATGTCCCTAACTGATTTAGCAGTATCGCTAAATGATTTAGATATATGACCAAGTAAGATGTATTTAGCAATATCGCCAAATGATTTAGCTATATTGCTAAATAAGTGAATCTGCCCATGCAGGGTAATTGTACTGTGCCTGTCTAGCCAAAGGGGGCAAAGTTAACAGTAAACATTACTGTCTTTGCAGCATATGATAATAAACTCATTAACAATGCCAGAGAAGATGACCAATTCTCAACAGAACACTTTGTGAGGATAAAGCCACTGCACTTCCCTCCAAATCGGCAGCCATAATGGACAAAAATAGGACAGGAAGTGGAACTACATTTTATAATGATATACATGTATATAATAATGCATGGTCTGTTCAGTGCGAGTATAAGCACAGAGAGCTTAATTCATACCAGTACTGATATGAAAGTATGGAGTACTGATATGGAACAGGCCATGCATTATTATATTTATCATATTCATACATGTATATCCAGTGGACCTACTGGTTATAGAAAAACACACAGCATTTTAAAGAACTGTCATATTTTTGTTGATGCTTCTATTCTGTGTAAACTTGTGCATCAGGCATCACTGCCAGGTGGATGATCCCTACCACAATAAAAGTCACTTTTTCTCACCAGGTGGCACTGCAAACTGTATTGATATGAACATGAAGAATTCTATATTTTACAGGAAAACTGTACAATATGGCGGCATGCAAGATATAACACTCATTGAACATCACATATCGCGTGTACAGAATTTGCCATATCTTCACTAATAACATCTTAGGAATATGATAACACTAAAAATTTAACAATATCCTTAAATGATTTAGCCATATTGCCAAATGATTTAGCGATATTGCTGAATAATTTAGTAGTATTATCAAATAGAATTAAATAAGAATACAGCTTGCCATAGGGAGGGAGTATTTTCTTTTTTTTTTTTCAGGGGGGAGGAGGGGGAGGGGTTAAATTCAGAAATTATTCTTCTATTTATGCAGACTCACCAGTTGCTTTGAAATGACATAAAGAAATTAATTGTAACTAAATTACTTACATGGGTGACTGTGACATAATTCCCATGATCACAGGGCAATTTTAGTTAATTCTTTTCTTAGGACTTGAAAATTGAGCATAATGGCACTGCCCTCCACAGGGGCTAGTTGGGAATGCATTTGGATGATGATCTGGGTAATTTGACTGAATTTCATGCCAGTATAACAGCTCAAGAAGTATTTACAACAAAGTTACAAGGCCTTTGAGCATCAAATAACAAAGAAATGGGAGTTTTGCAGTGACTATCCAGGTAGTAGTGCCCTCTGGTGATAATTATAGGTACTCTTTTTGTTGCCATGGTTTCAACACCCTGAAATTACATGTATTTCTCAAATTTCTCTCGTTTTGAAAGGAAGAAAAATTTTACTACCATATATTAATATTCTTCCCGTCTGGTAATTTTGTGCAAATTTTGCCAGATACTAGTACCAGAAAACAGGCACTTTGGTGTCACTAAATCAACCCTAGGAGGAGAGACTATTACCAACAATGCTGACAGTTGGCAGTTAATGGCATAGAACGGCAGTCTATGTTTGAGTCTTCTTGGTTTCAAATTCATCTGCTAGACCAGAGTGGAAAAATATCTAGATGTATGGTACCCAAACATACATGAAATGTGAAGTTGTTAAAGCTACAACTCTTGGGTTTGAATAGAAAAAAATCATGCCTGCACACCATACAGTTTTCAAAACCCCACATCAAACAGCTTTAGCTTATAATTGTATGTTATCATAGTGAACATTCCAGTTACCACAACCACCAGCCAGTTTTGGTTAGTTTAAGAGGGAAAGGGCTACAGGGAGGATGATCAAGGTCAAGTGGGTGATGACCTCTTGTAAGCGTTCATCTCCATATACTGAAGCCATCATCAATGAGTCTCCACCATGCAAGGGTCTAGTGGAAATTTGAGGTGGTTTTCTTCAACCTCTGCCATGATGTTGACCGTCCAGGAAAGCAGTGAAGGAAGGTTCTTCACTCCTGTCCTGGAACGCTTTGCAGCCTGGCTCATTGTACCTCTACACTATGACCGCCCCCTGCTTTATTTTTATAATATTTAACCCTTTCCCCCTCAAACCGGCCAAAACCGGCTGGTGGTCAAATGTCATCTGCTTCAGTGTTTTAAACTAATTTCAACAGTTATGAAAAACAATTTGACTGAGAAATGTACATGAGACTTATCAAGATCACATGCCCCAGGTCAACAGCTTTCCTTGGCATGGATAGGGCACTTAGTGCCTTACCCATGCCAAGGAAAGCTGTTGACTGAGTCTTAATTCAAGGGAGAAAGGGTTAATAGCTTTTTTGTTTTATAATGAATTAACTAAGAAATGGTCTTAAGAAAGACAACTTTATTTTTTCCCCTTGTATACAGTTTTACGCGTGTTTTTATAATAATATTCTAAAGTGACACGTCACCTAAAAGATATCCTGTTATCCTTCCTTGTGGGTGGCATAACACAGAGAAGAAATTGTTATAAAGTAATGAAGAAATTTGTTTAAATTTCCATATTAAATATATTTCAGAACTTTGCACAGTCATACAAAGAGCCATGTTTAACCTGAATGTAAACACAATACACACATGCACTTTTGTGCCTATTCAACCAAAACTCCTTTTAACCACACTGAACTTTATAACTGAAATTATTTGTCTACACTCCTGCTCATATAAAACCACAATTTTGGTGAAATGAAAGACTGAAGTACTTACACTGAATTAGTCTTTCACTCTTTCCCCCCATCATTCATAATACAGAAAATATGTACATTTTAAACTATTTGCCTAGATATGAAAATAAACTTTTTCTTAACTTTTTAAAAGCTGTTCTTCTAATCCAACAGTCATCAGGAAGAAAATAAAAATCTACATTTACTAGACATAATTAATCTCTAAATCCACTCCAAAACTATTGACTCAGCATTATATGTGTAGGCATTAATTTCAATTATGATAAAATTTTGGTAAAATTTTAATTTCAGTCATGTTAACTGTAATTTCCTAAGAATATTGCATGTCAATATAAAAATATTTTTTTGAGACAGAACTTTACTTTGTCTCCTTCAAGAAGAATAAAGTTTTACACATGTCTTTAGAATATTATTTTAAAGTGACAAGTTACCAAAAGATGTCCTGTTATCCTTTGTGGGTGGCATAACAAAGAGAAGAAATTGCTAAAGTAATGTAGAAGTTTGTTTCCATATTAAATTTATTTCAGAACTTTGTACAAAGAGTCATACAAGAAGCAATGTTTAGACTAAGTAAATGTAAACACAATAAACATATGATTTTGCTCCTATTCAACCAAAACTTCGTTTAACAACACAGAACCTTATTACAACTGAAATTATTTTTCAAGCTTTCCCTCCACAACATTTATCACAGGGCAGTTGTGTGTTTTCAAGTTTGAATACATATGTTGGTTACATTTATTTCAAATATTTTTAAGTGCTTAACTTTTGTTGTCAAGTTTTGTAATGTTCACAGAATTAACTACTGCACGGATATGTTTAAATTTACCTGATGAACCACTCAACAGAACAAACATTCTCAAATAAAGAGATTTGTATTCTGCCTGCTAAACAAACCAATCTTTGTGTTTCTTCGCTGCACCTTTGCTACATCATAACTGTCTTAGTGACCCAATTTCTCATAAAACTTCAGATCCCAAGGTAACGAAGTACAGTGGTACCTGATGTATGCAACCACTGCCGTGAGCAGCCACACTGCTTTTTGTGGTCACCTTGCTGGAACACAAGAATCAGTTTCTTTGTAAAGCTACCTGCAGTGACAAGTCACCTGCTGTATGTAGCCACTTTTTCTTGGCAGAAGGGGTGCTGCCTTACAAGGCACACACACAACCCATGTCCACTATGATCAGGAAAGAACTTCCTGGTGGCTTCATTTTTCCATCAGAAGGGAGACATTACACTTGTATTACCACTGGACTTGCACTAGGGATTTTACATTGTTAGCCAATTTGGCTAAAATCACTTACATATTTCAGTCAAACTTTAACTTCATTAGCCAGTCAGCTCACATCTGTTACATAATAGGTGGCAGATGGATGATAACACAATAAAATTTGTTTTCAAACTAATGAGTAACAAAAATGTCTTTAGCCAAGCCAAATTTCACAATCATTCTCCTATGACTAATCAGCTAATGGCTAGCACCAGCCCAGTGACCATGACCATAAACAAAATCTGGTGGTCCCAGGAAGGCCCATGGTAGTAGAGATAATACATGGCTTGGTCTGCTTTGGAAGTAAATTAATTTCTTGACTCAGGAACTTGGAAGAAACAAAGATTGTTCACATAGTGTTTTTTCTCAGAAGCACATTAATCTGCCCATTCACGTTGTTCCTTCATACTTACTGGCCAAACACAACTGGAAGCACTTCAGTGCACAGCACTGACTGATGGGTCTATCTTTGCATAAACATGGGTCCTGTGACCTTGAAAATGAGGTCAAGGTCACCAAATGTAGCCACATCAAAAACTTGTGTCAAGGTACAAAATGAGGTCAATTTCCAGTTTTGTTGGCCATTAAGTCTCGAGATATCCTCTTCCCAACAATCAGTGAATGGATAGAACAACAGACAGATGGATTACCTGAATACCTAACAGATCCCCCTGTGGGCTACACCCATAAAATGCCTAGGTTTCAAGTTTCTGAGACACACCTAAAAATTCCTGGTAGGAGGTCTGTTTTTTATATCATACTTGCTCAATCATATTGGATGTTACTGTAATTTCACTGGCTTTTTACCATAAACTGTGTACTTTTTCATATGTTGAGGTATAAAACAAGGTAAGTTCACTTTTTTTAAAGAAAATTTTCACATCCATAAAAAATTGCGGTCATATGCTTTCAGAAGCCAGGTTGGTTAACGGGAAACAGAGATATTATTTTGTTTAGTCTTACTACACTTTGTACAAAGTATATGTGTATTTACAAAACTTACCAGACAGCAGGCCTCACTGTTGTGTCTTTCTGGGTGCCAATTGACCACTCCAAGCAGACACTACTCTATGCAGAAAGCATGGTACTGTCATTTTATCACCTGCCCTCAAAACAGCCTACCCCTTTGTGAAGGGACCCACTGTACACAGTCCTTTCCAAAACTAAAGTTATTCTGCCATCTGGTGTCCAAAAGCAAAGCTTGTTTACCCAGATTTCACAGATCAATTGACAAAATGAAACTTAATTGTACTTTATTGGGCTAAGAAAGTCAAAGCAAACAAACTTCTGATAGGTCAATTTAACCACCAGGTGGCCAAGTATCACTCAATTCTTAAAGCTTGACATTTAACATTTTGGACGGCTGTACCCAAACAATTTAAGCCACAAGTTCAGCCAACCAATGGACTGAATCTCTATTGGCCAAAAAAAAAAATTGTCGTGAAAAAAAAAAAAAAAATCAGTTGTCCTGGAAAACAGGACAGCCCTTAATGTTAAGCCCTGAACCAGAAATACCTTTGACCAGGCATGTGATTGCCCTTTCAAGACAGGGTCTGGTTTTGTGCAAAATGACTGAAATTTGTTTTTATAACAAGGAAATATACTGCTTTTTAGGCAAAAAGAAGGGTCCCAGAAAGACCATTGGGAAGGATTTCAGACTTTAGGAGGGTAAATCACATCACTGTTTGACACACTTTGCAACCTTTGAAAGACTTTGCAGACGAATATCAGCTGCTGAGTTTGTCATCAAACAATTATGAAACCAAGACTTATAACACAAACATTTCCTGTCACCATGGGATCATCCAAAGCAAACTTTGTTCCTTTTTGTATTCTTGTAAATGAGACTGACAATATTCTGATGACTCATCATTTTTTCTCAGTCCCTGTAGGTTGCTTTTCTTGATCAGTTCCAAGGACATTTTTCTCCAGTTCCCACAGCTCTATCCCTTTCTCCTGGATTGCCTTCTTGACACACTCCTGGTATGCCTTGAACAAAGGTGCACAGGTGTCCACCTTGGACCCTTTAAGAAATTTCTCTGTGAACCAGACATTGAAGCAACTATCATAATCTTCTTTTAGCTTTTGACAGTTAGCACTGATACTATTCATTTTGAGGTAAGGTCACTTTTCCTTCCTTTTAAGTTCACTGTTCAGCTCCCTGAGGCCCTCCTTTAGCTCCTTTGTAAAAGTCCTCTGAAATGACTCCAGTTTGCTGCCTGTGTTACTCACTTCACCTTTCAGTTTCTCCACTGGCTCAGACTCTTGAAACCTTTCCAAGGCGTCCTGACCTGCAAAACAAAACAAGCACATCTTTGTGTTGATATGAGGTTCCTCTTTGTTTTGAAATAACATTCCTCTTTGTTTTGATATAACATTCCTCTTTGTCTTCACAGAACATTCCTCTTTGTTTTGAAATAACATTCCTCTTTGTCTTGAAATAACATTCCCCGTTGTTTTAAAATAGCATTCCTCTTAGTCTTGAAATAACATTCCTCTTTGTCTTGAAATAACATTCCTCTTTGTTTTGAAATAACATTCCTTTGTCTTGAAATAACATTTCTCTTTGTCTTGAAATAACATTCCTCTTTATCTTGAAATAACATTCCTCTTTGTCTTGAAATAACATTCCTCTTTGTATTAATATGATGGTCCTCTTTATGTTACCTCTTTCAGTGCCAACCACATCTAAAGTCGATCAACTAAAGTCAAACTAGTCTGAATTTTTATTAGGGCCTCAGATTCGTATTCCTCATAAACAGACCTTTCATTGAAGTACCAGCATGCCTCTAATTCCAGAGAAAAGCTCTTGACTCAGTCCACAATTTGACACTTAAAAAGTTAATATAATGTTCCTCTCTGTCTTAACATCATTTATAATTGTCTTCCTTTCTTAATGTTACATTCCTCTCTGTCTCAAGAAGAGGTCCTCTCTGACTGTGTCTTAGTATAAAGTCATTGCTTTGTCTTAGAATAATATTCCTCTTTGCCTAAATATAACGTTCCTTAATATACCATTCCGTTTTGTGTTAATATAACATTCCTCTTTGCCTTAATATATCATCCCTCTTTGTGTTAATGTAAAATTCCTCTTTGTGTTAATATAACATTCCTGCCTGTCTTAATAGAATTATCCTCTCTGTGTTCATATACCACGTCTCTTGCTATTGGTGACTTTACAAGGAAAAAACTCCATCTTTGTGTTTTGCTTCCTAAGCAGACTTTCTTGGAGGCTGATAGTCTGTTATCCTGCTGGCAAAACAATCTGAGTGACGGTTTTGCAGAAGTAAAAAAAATAGAAGAAATCACAGCACCACCTGTTGAATAGATTAGGGTAAAGGGGTTCCATGAAGGGTACCTATTCAAATTTGGAAGCAATTGGCTCAGTGGTTTCAGGCCATATTTTTTTGAAGATTTTGCAAAAAAAATTTTAAAAAAATTTAAGAATTAAAAAATAAAAAACTCCAAAAATCATTGAAGCATGACCATTGGAACAAACTTGGTAGAGACACACCCACATTGCTCCAAATTATAAATCTGAAGTGAATAAGGTCAGCTTACTGACAAGTCAGCCAAGCTATTTTTCAAAAGGTAACTAATTCAGTTGTGCAAATAAGCACATCAACTGTTTTTACTTTGAAATTCATGACTAATTACATGTACTTTAATTATTTTGTGACAAAACATTTGTGCAAAAAAATTAAAACTGCTGTTAATCAGATCTATGCTACCAGTGTTTCATACAACTCCTTCTTGCTACATACCTAGTTCCTTACCTCTGTGGAAGAAATAGACACTCAGCTGTGCTGCTCTTCGAAACGGATATGATTCTGCCAACTGAAATGTAGGAGAAGCAAGGACAACTCTTAATGAAATATTCACACTTTAGCATTTTACATGTGACAAGATGAGCCTGCCACTGTGCTGGTATGACAACCGGCAGTGTCCAAAATAAAGAACTACCCCTAAAATTCCCCTCATGCTGGGTACCAGGCTTCCACTGGTAAATCTGGCCAATCAGAATGCAGCTAAACGGCAACAGTCAGGGTCTCCCTCAGGTACAAACAGGGTTTCATTGAAACAGCACTGTGAGTATCTTCCTTGCTTTTGCTTCTGTTCCCACTATGCAATCATAATATTTCTGTAGTGTTACCATGGTAACCAGTGACCTGTCCGGGATGTTAAGATCATCTAATGTCCAAGTCAGTATTCTCAACCACATATCCCTTCCCTTGACATGCTTCATCCTTTAAGTCTTTTAAGGATACAGGCTCTTTAGCGTTTCTTACAGGCCAAGATCTTAACATCACATGTGTGCATGTTAAACCAGAGTCATGAATGTCTCGCCAGCGTAATTCAAGCCACTCCGAAGTTTTTTGTTGACGGACGGACGGACAGATGGAAAGTGACTGCTTGGTCTCGCCAACAGCTTATGCTGGCGCGACAAAAAATTCTTCTCTGCTATCTATTAGTCTCACAAAGGCTTCCAGGTATCAATTATTGTAATTCAAGAAATTTCACACTTGCTTCACTTTAAAAACAAGAGGCCTAATGCTCTGCTGACAACTATCACCAAAAAAATATTTTCCTGAAATGCATTCCCTCTATGACCTGCAGAAATTAGTCAAGGTCATCCATATCATATAATATCAAACATCCACATGGTACATATTTGTGGTATATTTGGTATCATTTGCCTTATTATTTATCAATACATTGCATTTAACATCCTTTTCTTTAGTACTTAATGACCTTGAAAAATATGTAAAGGTCACAAAACATAATACAAAATTTGACCATTGATCCAATGCATATTTGGTGTAAATTTCACAGTTCCATCTCAATTTATTAGCACAATAATGCATTTAATGTGTTTTGGTACCACCAGTGGCACCACCATGGCTCCTTATGTCAAAAACTTTTGCCTGTATAATGTTTCTGTAATGGCATTTGATTGTAAGAACATAAGCTGAGATGTAATGACCATCACAAAAAGACTTTTCATGAAATGCATGCTCTCTGTGACCTTGAGAAAGTATGTCAGGGTCATCCATATCATGCAGGATCAAAATTCCATATATGATCAATATTTGCAGCATATTTGGAAATGTTGGCCTTATTTTTTTCTTAACATGTTGAATTTAGTGTTTTATTCTGCAGTGTATGATGACCTTGAAAAATATGTCAAGGTCACTCATAATTTTGCAAAATTTGAATACTGACCTAATGCATAATTGGTGTAAATTTCATACTTCTATCTCTATTATTCCAAAAATGAATTTGATGTGTTTTGATACCTATAATAGTAGTTCCAATTTCTACAACCTTGGCACCACCATCACTTCACATGAAATAAATTTTATCAAATAATAAGTCATATTTCCTGTTCACCTATACATAATCACCTACAGAATATTTCCACCATATTTCTTTAAGATCCACTGAAAATTAAACACACCAGAACATTTTCAATTTTTTCCTAACTATTTGGCCTACTACATAATCCACCAGGTGACACCACCATTAACGAAAGGAACCTGGATTTTTATCTTCACAATACTTCCAAAAGATTTCAAGGGTGAACTAAAACACTGTAGATGTTATCATGCTGACAAGCAAAGGTTACCAATGGATGGGCAGAATGACAGATGGACAGACTCAAGTGATCCTATTTTAGCTGTGCCAACTATGATCAGCAGAGCTAAAAAAGGGAAAGATGTTTCATAAATTTGAAAACAAAATCACACACACACATTTTTACATTTGCACATTCATATTCTAGACATAGAAATGTTATTCAACATACATTGTTTACATGTCAGGTACTAGAGTGCAAAATATGGCTCAGGTATGAAAGTTTCTAGAACTACTGCTTCAAACAGGAGACAACATTTTTGCCCATAAGCCCATTGCAGTCTGCAGTTTATTACTTGTATGTTTGTCACATAAAAAATATATAAAAAAATTCATCTACAATCTTCAAAACAACAATGGCAAAGTAGGGGAGAAGCACAAGATGCTTATTGACCCTCCTTAACTCATTCCACCCTAATGATAATTTTTCCCGCTAATATCTAAATGTCGTCTGCTAATTGTATTTTACTAATTTAGAGATTATTTTTCAAAATTTTGGATGAAACTTGCACAAAGTTCATTCCAAATTATATGCCCATGGTCAACAGCTTTCCTTGGTGTGCTCTGGGCATATTGCACCCAGAGCACACCAAGGAAAGCTGTTGACTCAGTCTTCTATCAGGTTGGAATGAGTTAAAGATCCAAATTATATTCATTTGCTCCATAGGTGAGGTATCCAACTGGTTAGAGAATGTTGGCACCACAGCAGAACACACACACACTATTATGATGAACAAAATTGAGTAAAGTTAAATACAAAATATTGACTGCTTTTTAAATACTTAACTGTGAATACATTTATTTTCACAGGTTCTAATTTTGATGGGTTTTGCACATTGAATCTTTCACTGAAACTTGAAATTCAGTATTTTTGCCATAATTTAAACCCATGCCATGGTAAAAATCTTTTTCAATGGGTCCCTTTCTTGGTGGTGTTGAAGCATCAGTGAAATTTATAAGCAAAAATAAAAACACAGTCAAACAAAATGAATTCAGAGTACTGACAAGATGCTGTTTCTCATAAGAAGTTGGATTTTATTCTAAACTTGCATGCCATAATATTTGAATCAAAACTGCCTAACTGTAGGAGGTCACTGAATGACATAAGGATTTGGACATTACCTGGTAAAATGGTCATGAATGATACCATAGTCCAGAACTAAATTTCAGTATGCTTTTGGGCACTTTCCTTTAGTACAGTTACACACGAATATTCCTGTTTGAAATGGATTAGATTGCTGCATGATAGGATGTTTAAAGTTTTAAATAATGCAATGCTTCATTCGTTCCCAGCAAATTACAATAGTAAAACTTGAAATGAGTTTTGCACGTGAAAAACATTATGCATTCCCCGAAGAGGTGCCTCTCACAAGAGGCCACCCCTCTAAGAGGGCCACCATTTTTCTGCAGAAAGTTTGACTTCGACTTTTGACCTGAAAGTCACCTCTTAGCAAATTTAAGGGAATACTCACCTCCGTAACCCCCCCCCCCCCCCAAAAAAAAAAATCCAAAAACCATTGGAGCACGACCATTTAGACACAGTGGATAGACACCTACTTGATGTATGTCCCCACCAAGTTTGAAGTGGATCTGGCCAATTGTTTTGGAGAAAAAAGTGAAAATGTGAATAAGCAATGCAATCCCCATTGACTCACATAGTAATCAACAGGAATGTATGCAGCTTGACATTTCAAGATCCCTCAGGTTTAAAATAAATTATACAAATTGAAACAATACACCATTAAGAAGGTATAAGCCAATATTTGAAAACTGTTGAGTCAGCAGAAAAAAGCAACATAGATTTGACATTGACCTTTGTCCTCAAGATTATGTATTATTATATGGGAAAAATTTCCCAGACCCACAGATTATCTGTATCAAATTACGAGACAACAGGTCAAAAAGGGACAGAAATATAAGGAAAATAAGATATGCTGGGATGGCGACAGGGGAAACTGTGAATGACAGGACTAAACATTATATCCATTCCCTTCTAAGGGGGATGCATAATCAAGCAATTTATATTTTGTCTGAAAAACATATGATTTGTTTGGGGAATATTCAAGGATAATTTGTTCGACTCAAATAATTCTGCACATCAAAGCTGTTCTTGATTCATATCATTGATCAAAATCTCTTAATTCTTGCCAGAAATGTACTTTTATCATCTACAGATAAAGAATTATGTCTGTAACACATATCCTTTGTTAAATCTTTCACTGCACTCCATCACAAAAATCTATTTTAACTTTCCTCTAAAGAAGAATGAAGCAAAAGGCCCATGGGTCTTGTGCTCTGCTGACATGTAATTAGATAACTATAATCAAAAATTCACTTCCTGAAATGCATCCTCTCCATGACCTTGAGGAGGTAGGTCAAGGTTATACCTACTGTCAATCATCCTTCCATATGATGCACTTGTGTGGTACATTTGGTATTGTTAGGCTTACTGTTTCTCAACATGTTGAATTTAATATCCTTTATTGAAGTGCTTGATGACCTTGAAAAACAGGTCAAAGTCATTCAAAAGTTACAAAATTTGATCATTAGCCTAACAAGTATTTTGTGTACATTGTGTAGCTCCATCTCAACTTATTCTTACAATAACGTATTTTCACTGTTTTGGACGCATATAAGGTTAGTTCCAATTAATTGTACCAGTGGCAGCCACCACGACTCCAAACATCATAGACTTTTGTCTGTATAATGTTCCTGTATTATTGATACATACATGTACACTAGTTCAGATGCCATGACCATCCCAAAAATATCATTTCCTAAAGTGTTTTCTCATAGTGACCTTTACAAAGTAGATCAAGGTCATCCATGTTATGTAACTTCCATACATGACCCACATTTATGATAAATTTGATGAAACTAGCCTTATACTGTCTCAAGATGATGAATTTCATAAATTTTACTACATATTTACTCATATTTGCCATTCACCTGCATGTATAGGTGGCATCACTAGTATTGTTCTGTTTTCACATACTTGATGATACATACATTCGGTATAATGGGCCTAATTTGGCCATAATTTACAGTATTACACAGGGTTCATACCGGCCCGTGAAAAGTATATTCAAGGACTGTCAAGGACTTTTATAAGCACTTAAATCAAGTTTTCAAGGACCAGATCCAGCAATAGAACACAACAGACAAATTGTTTAAATCAACACCTTTCAACCCTTTTCTAATATGACCAATGCATATTTTTCCGCATTTATATTTATTACAACCACAAATGAATCAGACTCAAATTTTGAAATAGGCAGTCGACTTTCCACAAATTTACAAAGAAGCCTATATTTGGATCATATTACTGACAGTCATTTGTAAAGATAAATTCAATATGGATTATTTTATGAGTTTACTGTGACTTATGTAGGCCTACAGCCAGTATGGGTTGCATTCCTGAAATTGACTCTATCTAGTCTATAAAATTGGTACAACTACATAAGGGTTAAATTAGGCCTGAAGATGTACCTAACCCCATGCACATTTTTCATAAGACTGCCCCAGTTTTTTTAAAGGAAGGTGAATGACAGATGTACTTTGTTACCTGTATGTTTGATACAGTGTATTCGTCCCTGAAAGTTGGCTCTACATGTAAATGAGGCTCATATAATTGGTTAGGCCTGATTTTATAAGACCTGTCAAACCTACATGGGTTAAAAGAGGGTTAAAAACAAAAAGATCCTTTGTAATTTGCAGTGTTACATTTTGACAAATGGAATTTGCCAGCCACTTCAATGGAAAATGACAGCAGAATATGTTCATATAAATGTGATTCAAGTTCATAAATGCCAAAGCTGGTGGAAAATATTCTTATTTCTTGGCAACAGTAGAACTTGCCTCATTGAGTGATGCTTAAAAATAAAATTCAAGGACTTTTCCAGGACCTTGGTCCAAAATTCTGGATTTTCAATGTTTTCAAGGCCTTGAAAATGAATGTAGCAAATTCAAGTACAGTAGTACCTCTTTTGAGAGACCACCCCTACGGCAGATCAAAATGTGGTCTCTCAAAACAGGTGGTCTTTCATTAGAGGCACAACAACATGGAAAAGATAGCACAGTGTTCTGAGAGAGCGGTCTTAAAAAGATATGCGGTCTCTCATTAGAGGGGTCTCTCAAGAGAGGTACCACTGTACTTTCAAGCACTTCAAGG
Source organism: Hermodice carunculata (assembly GCA_964020975.1). Taxonomy (NCBI): domain Eukaryota; kingdom Metazoa; phylum Annelida; class Polychaeta; order Eunicida; family Amphinomidae; genus Hermodice; species Hermodice carunculata. The sequence goes on from OZ026627.1 coordinate 7,752,148, forward strand.
ACCTGTGCGAACCCTGATTACAAGTACAGGGACAATAAGCACTCCATGCCACAATGAAGAGGTAGCTCAGGCGCATGAAGAGATAGGCTAATCACAATGCACAGTGATCCAAAATTTCACTGCCTAGCAATGGAACTGGGGCCTGGAACAGGGTTTCCATGTGGAAAAACTACTGTGGACTGATGGCTGCGCGACAAGTGGAAAAAAAGCTTTTTCCATCAAATTTTGCAGGATCTGTTAATTTTTATAAATGTACATATCAGAAATGAACATCAAGAATTGCGAACTCCTGGGGCCATGTTCACAAAGATATTAATCTGATCCAAATTTTAATCCTAAAATGAAAATCAAGGTGCCTTTGGGCCTTGAACTACTGAATCATTGGCCTAATGTTAGATCTAAACTGGCAGGATTAATTAATCTATGTTCTCCACCATAATATGAACTTTGGAACTAACGTTTCCATTTATTAAATCAATCTTGATTTAATCCTGGATCAAACGATTCAATACTGGATCAAACTAGGATTGATTATACAAAATGAACCTTTAAATCCTCAAGTTCATATTGCAGCCATGAGCATATGTTGGCTAATCCTTGAAATTTTAATCAAACACTGAGCCAAGGATTAAGTAGATTAGGGCCTAACCAAATTGATTTTAATTTGGGGATTAAACTTAGGGTCAGATCAAATTCTTTCTGACTATGGCCACTGGTCTTCATGAAGAGAATGGGTGTTCTCCACATATTGACCATAATACATTGGCACCAATTATGGCATATGTAGAGAACACCCATTCTCTTCATTTTGCTCATGTCTTCCCAATTAGCGACGTTCATTCCTATACTGAAACACTGAAACTCAAACGCATTGATCAGTGTTTTCAATTTTTCACTTTTTGACAGCTGTATTACAATGTTACACACTAGGTGGCACCACCAATAAGGAAATGCACCTAAATTTTCATTCATAGAGCATGTTAAAGAAACTCACGCTAAACTAATTTAAAAATTGTAGATGCCATTATGTTGACAAGCAATAGTTTGCAGATGGATAGACAGACATGAGTGATCAAATTACCTCTGCCACCTATGGTCAGCAGAGCTAAGAGATCCTTTACATGTGCAGGCCATTTTTAACTGCTCAGAAACCACTGTTTATCATCTTTACACCAAAAAAGAAACTACAAACGACTTGAAACATTATGAAGCCAATTTGCCATGGGGTATTTTCATGTTTTATTAAACAAATCTAGGTAAATATACGGAAAAATCATGGATTGGTATGGAATGAGTTAAACAAATGTGTTATGTGAACAGCCTAAAATAGAATATGTTGGAGTAGCGAATATCAATCTTTTAAATGTGGAACATTCATACAAAGCCAAAATACTACATAAAACAACAATTTTATGCAATTCTGACAAAAGCTCTTATGGTTTTAAAAGATTTAGTACCATAGATGCAATAAACAAGGAAACTTCTAACTAATACAAAGTAAAGTGTACAAGACTGCTTAACATTGCGAGATGATTGTACTGTTTTCACCTCTTTTCTTAGCACTATACCTATATTGTTGAGTAACCCTTTCCCCCTCAAACCAGCCAAAACCGGCTGGTGGTCAAATGTCGTCTGCCTCAGTGTTTTCAACTAATTTCAACAGTTATGAAAAACAATTTGACTGAGAAATGTACATGAGACTTATCAAGATCACATGCCCCAGGTCAACAGCTTTCCTTGGCATGGGTTGGGCACTTAGGGCAAGGAAAGCTGTTGACTCCGTCTTAATTCAAGGGGGAAAGGGTTAACATGTTTAAAAAACTTACCTTCTCAATAATTTGTGAGTTATTCACGAGATAACTGAAAAAGAAAGAAAGAAAAAATACACAGTTTTGTCTCACCTTTTCCTAAAACAAAATACTATGTGATCTTGCCATAGAAAGCTCCTTGATGTCACTCACAAGAAGCATTCAGTACATGTACACACCATTTAGAGGGGGGGGGGAGAGAGAGAGAGAGAGAGAGAGAGAGAGAGAGAGAGAGAGAGAGAGAGAGAGAGAGAGAGAGAGAGAGAGAGAGAGAGAGAGAGAGAGAGAGAGAGAGAGAGAGAGAGAGAGAGAGAGAGAGAGAGAGAGAGAGAGAGAGAGAGAGAGAGAGAGAGAATGGATATGTGGGTGGGCAGACAGACAGATAGATAGATTTGCATAAAATGTCCTTTCCTGAAATGTGAATTTGGTGGAAACTGGGACTCAAACTTGTTACATTGAATGTAGTGCCAGAACCCATTGTGATACATGTACTCATGTTGGTTTTTTTTGGCTTTTTTTTTTTTTTTGTCACCTTGACAGGATTCTGGTTAAATGGTGAATTACAAAAGGGATTCTGAAAACTCATTTTTAGGTCACCTGACCAGCAGGCATATGTTATGGTCCACCATCTGTTGTGACAGACCAACAACTGCCAGCCACATCCTCCTTCAACTTGTTGGGGATGTACATGTACCTTGGGTTGGTCTCTAACAAGTTTGTTCAATAGATCTCACTTCAAAACACACCTTAAAGCCTGTTTTCCCACTTTCTTCAAAATTGCAAAGGAACACCTCTGGGTTCTCAGAGACTCTAGTTTGTTGGAGGATGGGGGGGGGGGGGGGACTTGCTATGAATGTATCTTGACTCCCTCAGTCCTATGCCTACCTGTTTGTTGTGTGGTGCTGATGACATTTCCTGACTTTCCCACCAATTGCATAATGTGTTGACTGATCAATAACAGTACATACTTAATTAATAGCATGGGCTGTACAAGGACATTTATTGCTTACCCAAAACACTTAACCATATTTTTTTCAACTTTGCTGCACATGTGCCCTTAGGTGGTAGATTATATGTCAGTTATTTTTGCACTTCTGATTTAAAAAAAAAAATTGTGGGGAAATCTTACTTTTAGGCTTCTATGAAACTCCTTGATCAGTTTTTCTGAAATGGCACAGAAGTGCATTTTGGCCCTCTTATGATAAATGACCTTAATTCAACCTAATTCACAAGGTCACAGGGTTAAAATTTTGATTATGTCATCTTAGGACTGATGACTCAAGAACTATTTGAGTTAAGAGTTTGAAATTGAGGGAGATGATTGTCCTGCATGTTGACCTCAAAGGTCAACTGATTTCAACAGCAATGAAAAACCATTTGACTGAGAACCGAAGATGAGACCTGTCAAGACAACATGACCCATGCCGAGGAAAGCTGTTGACTCAGTCTTAATTCAAGGGGGAAAGGGTTAATGTTCATCTGACAACTGACGTTCCAACTCATATGTTGGTCCTAAACAAGGACTGCACAAGGATCACCTTGTCCTAATTTCCAAAGCCACATTCCCAAGTGTCATTTTAGAATGAATTTTATTGTACATCTGATAATTCTAGATGCTTGAGGTGGGGAATTGATATTGCACATGATGATGGTCCTCTGTCATGGTTGCTGGCTTATGACTGCATTTGACTGGCATTGAACTAATTCTTCACGTCTTGGGGCAATCAGAATTTTGTGTCTGGATTGTAATGCTTAAAAGATGTAGCTGAGCAAGGACAGAGATGTTTTATCTGATATTAGCAATCTGCAAGTAGTGAGTCTGAGTTGTGTACAGGGTGACCTTGACCTTAATTTCAAGGTCATAAGGCAAGTTTAGCTAACCTGAATAATTCATTAACTGCCTCACTACATATTTTGCACAGTCAGGAGCCTACAGATTGGTTTTGGCTGCCACAAGAATATTGAAGTTGAAAATCATCAAGGTCAGTTTTTCACACACACACACGAAGAACTATCATTTATGCAGTCTAAATTCACGAATTCACTTTATATTCCTGTTCCACACCTTCACACACAAAGGTGACAATACTTGAAGGTACCATAAGGAAGAAGTTAGTTGTACATGTAGTAATATTGGTCAGCCAATTGCAGGCCCAGATTTTTAAAATTGAGCTTCGTGTTACATACTGCCTGTCGGGGGGAAAAGAATAGTGGTCTAGAGAAAAACAAAGAAGTACATTGTGTGAATAAGACATCTCGATATTTAAAGAAACTCACTGTCCTCTGTACTATGAACAGTGCAATAGCATCTGCTGTTATAAACCTTTTGATATACATCATGTCCATATCTCTAAACATATCCTGTGAACCACACAATAATGTCTATTCTTAGAAATTTCTTTATATACATAATGTCCATTTAATCACACTTGTCAAAACATTGCATCTGCTGGATTCTCTGCAGTGGAGATATAACTTATTTTAAACATGTCCCGTTTCGTCGCTAGCCATAGATAGTGAATCAAGTATTGTAGGTCTCTGTTTTTAGAGTTCCTTTTTCCAAAAGCATACATCATTGCAGTGTTATCTGTGTTGACATGTATTGGACTCTGGTGTCCCAGTATGGCAGTGCCATAGATCAGCCTAAATAGGTCAATGTTGGAGCAAGGGTATGTTTACTTTACTGTGTTTGCATAGAATGCCCTATTGGCCCAGGGTGGCATCCGTGAATACAGCCTCCTTTGGTGCTGGAATGAAATTGCACGATATTAACGTTATACAAAATGACTTGTAATATGTAGCCATATCCTGTGCTGTTAAGTTTGCCACTGGAATAATCGGCCATGCTAACGCTTGGGCATAATAGCGAATAATGTCCTAATGATGACGTAGCTCAGATTATCATGTGACCTTTTTGAATATAACTATCTGACATTTGATCACATGGGCCAATAAGAAAAGCGGATTTCTGACCCCAACTTTGACTTCTGTCCAGGTCAATCTGAGCCTGCAAGGAAGTATGGTGGCATGATAACGCTAAACTAGTCCGTAAAATTGGTCATTTCTGTGCGATTATAACATAAAAATTGTGATATTTTTATCGGATTAAGACGCAAAAAGATCTTATGAAACGATCTCTAACAATGATGAGAGGTATGGAAGGAATATTTGCTGTAAGTCTTGTGTCAATGACGCCAAAACGATGTGCTCTGGACTTGATGTGCACAGAGGGAAATTTGTTTTGCCAAAAATTTCAGTTTCGATACGATTAATGCTACCACTAATTGTAAATAACCTGAAAAAATTTTATTTATTTATTTATTCATCTTCTTTACCGAGGGACCCCTTCAGTGATGCAACACTGTTCTCCCAGGGGTCCCTGAAAAAAAACTAAAAGTACACATACACAAAAGAGACACAGACAATATATACACTATATACAATATTTAAAATATGTTACGTCATTTAAAAAACAGTGTTTCAATTCACTGATATTTGTTCTTTTCAATGTCCTTCATACAAAGTCTCTTGAAGGCTAATTTTGTTGATGCCTGCCTGGTGGTGTCACTGAGATTATTCCACTCCAGGCAGGTATCAAAGTGAAACATTCCTTTGCCGAAATTTGACTTGACTTTGGGAAGCGTTAATCCATTTGAAGTGGCATGACAGGAGGGGTAACGATGATTTTGACGACTGAAGGTAAACTTTTCATAAAGGTAGCTAGTGGTTTTTGTATGAAGGACATTGAAAAGAATATTGCATTTGTAATATTTCCATCTGTCATGAAGAGTAGTCCAGCCAAGTGATGCTAGCACTTCGGATGTTGGAGTGCACTGAGATACACCAAGTAACATTTTTCCAGCTCTTTATGAAGAGTTTAACTAAAGTCTCTAAGTTTGAGTTTGTAGTATTTGACCAAATAGCCGAACAATAATCAAAATGAGGAAGAACCAAAGAGTTAAAAAGAAGTATTCAGTGTTGAATGGATAGGTACTTGGAGATACTATTTGTCATATACAGTTTAGAACTTGGAATGTTTATCAATTAGCGATTATCATCACCTATCGACGCCCCACGCATGTGCTGCAAAAGCTCTGATTTTTTATAGTGATTTAGACCCCCCCCCCCCCCCTAGTTTTTGACCCACTGCGACTTCACCTGTGGCGGACGCTCTTGCTTTAATACAGATTTAATAAAAAATCTGCAACCTGGAATCTTGTTTATCTTGTATCAATACCAAGTCCATCAGTCCTTGACCTGGCATAATGCCCTTATTATAGTTATATGTAGTAGGTATGTGTAGTTAAAAAAAAAAAAATTGATTAAAAAAAAAAAAAAAAAAAAAATCTTCCCTGCCTCATCAAATTTTTCAAGGTCCTGTTATGTGAAACAGAAATATTTTTAAAGCTGGCCTAATGACGGGGCATGCAACCTTCAATAACCTAGAGCTGATCCTATCCATGCCTGTTGCTTTTGCAATGGACAATTTTGATAATTCCTTTTGGACAAAACATTGCTCTAATGGTTGTAAAACAAATTTATCAGTTGTCCTTTTTTCTTTGGGGAGGTGTTGTGTAATTCTACCCGAAAATTTTTCGGACAGCTTAGCGCCTACAGAAACAAACAAGAGGGCTGTGTGAACAGCCCATGCCTCAGCTGATCTTGACATTCATCACACTTGCAGCTCTATGAGCTTGGGAAAGGATCAAGGACACCATGTTCTGAGTAAGTCTGACCTTTATAGAAGAACACTTACATGTGTAACATCATAGTTCAAGTAGTTCTCAAGTTATAATGAAGAGTGAAATTCATGTATGTGACACTGTGACCCCACAAACAAGGTCAAGGTCATTCATGTACTGTCTCAGCATGACCATCATACAGAATAATTAACATGTGCAGCTAGCTCAAAACAGATCTCAAGTTATCAAGTAAACAGTAAATTTCGTGTCAGTTGTCCTGTGAATTAGCATTAGAATGCCCATTGACTTACATAGTAATCAATAGGAAAGCTGCATTGAACGATAAGTACCCGAATTGAAAATCCTTAAAAATCAGGAATCGAAAGCAGTGCCACCTAGTTAACAACTATTTGAACCTTCCACAACAACATATCCATCACATTTCAGCTTAATCTGAGGGACGGTTCTGAGAACAAGTGAAAAATTGCAAAACGATACCAAAAATTCATAAAAAATTGCAGCGCCACCTGGTGAACAAATAAGGAACTAGGTGTCCCCTGGAGTGTCTATGTACGATATCAAAGCAATTGGGTGAGCGGTTTCAGAGGAGAAGAATTTTTAAGGTTTGCCCCAAAAAAGAACAAAAAGATTCATGAAAAATCCAAAAATCAACAGAGCGTGACCATTTGAACAAACTTGGTACAAATCCACCCAAGGCACATCCCAACCAAGTTTGAAGTAAATCTGGCCAATATTATTTAAGTTATGACCATTACAAGAAATTCCCATGTTAAACTTTCCTATAAAAACTTTTGTAGATATTTTTGAAAAAAAAAATCCAAAATTCATTGGAACATGACCATTGGAACAAACCTGGTAGACACCCACCCAAGGTACATCCCCACCAAGTTTGAAGTAAATCTGGACGACGGTTTTGGAGAAGAAGTCGAAAATGTAAATTAGCATTAGAATGCCCATTGACTTACATGATGATCAATAGGAAAGGTGCATTTACCCCAAAGGAGCCGAAAATAGCTACAATACACAAAAATTCATAAAAAATTAGGAAAAAATTGCAGCACCACCTGGTGAACAAATTAAGAACTAGAAGTCCCAGGGAGTGTTCATGTATGATATCAAAGCAATTGGGTGAGCGGTTTCGGAGAAGAAGATTTTGTAAGATTTGCCCCAAAAAGAACAAAAAAATTCATTAAAAATAAAAAAAATCAATGGACGGTGACCATTTGTACAAACTTGGTAGAGACCCACCCAAGGCACATATCCACCAAGTTTGAAGTGGATCTGGCCGACGGTTTTTGAGTAGAAGTCGAAAATGTGAATCGTGGACAGATGGACGGACGACGGACCCTCACAAAACTCGTTAAAGCAGGTGGCAATGCCCTTGGAGTTAGTGACTTCTTGATTGCCCTCTGGTTTAAGCAAATTCACAATCTCAGAATTGCTGTGTTGTTTGCCGAGCATATTTTTGAGAGTTTTCCACAGTTTAGATGGGTTTGAGGAACTTTCAGCAATTTGATTTTGATCATAATCTGCTTTTAATTCTTCTCTCAGGTTATTGATATGGTTGCGTTTTGCTTTGAACTGAATTAATGCAGATAAACATTCTTTCCAAATATATATGAATGCAATAAATTTTCATCATTCCTTGGATGTATGGGGAGCAGCACATACCACAACAGGTGCTACGGGACTTCAAATTGACCTGGAACCTCAGCCAAATATTGTCCTGGAGCAACTGGAGCCATGCAGCCTGCATGTGCTGTTTCCCTTCCAGACAAGTTGAACTTAAATGTTGTATTTGAGTTGACTTTACTGCAAAACTGATGAACACCCGTACCAGTATAAACCGACATGTTGGGGACACCAATTTCCGCTGGTATTTTGTGTGTGTGTGTGTGTGTGTGTGTGTGTGTGTGTGTTTGCATGTTACGCTTAAAAGCTTGCGGGTGGGCTTACAGAGCGTGGGGAGGTCCCTTGGGGCTAAGATACACCATGAACCTACTATCAGATAGTAGTAGGCCCATGGATACACTTATAGCGAGTAACTCAGAATTACTATTACACACACATCATCATCATGCATTATTAGCAAATAACATATGATCACTAATCAATGACAATAATTTTCATTGCATCATTCGTTGTCATATGGATGATACAATGTACATACCATTGCCTATCATATGCATATCAATGGCAATGGCAATGGCAATCCCAAAAAACAAAATCACAAAACACTAACCTGACAAGTCTTCTAAGCGACATTACCATGAAATAGCAGAACTTTTTTCATGACAACAACTCTGTATGTAACTTTCTGTTCTGCATGTAACGCTTCGAAGTCCAAGGACGTCACATGTTCTCTGTTGAAGCTTGCTGGGCTCTTAAATCTTGCTACATGCAAACAGACTCTGTGGCTTCTTGGCCTACATGTCCTTGACCTTGTACCTCTCACCCTGAACTTTTCGGTACGGACACATATCCGGTCCAGCCAAACAACTTCCAAGAATTATTTTATTTCTTTTAGTAATATACAAAATATTCTTATAAGTTTTTATGAAATAGAGAGGAAAATTTCGGTTCGGTTTTTTAAATAGTCATCCGCGCCAAATCAAATATACATCTTAGAGAGCCAATCACATCATCACGTTAAGATCAACATGAGCGCATGGCATGCACCCTGAGGGAAAAGTTCAAAAGAGCCAAGAAATTTCGATGCGAAGATGTGACAAGCGTCAATAGCTTTGTTAATGTACTTGTTAGTAGACTCGTATTTGACATAATATAATGATCATTACCCTTTTTGCAGAGGTAATTTACAATCGTTTCGTAATGGGGTTTTGTTATGTAAGTTTACTAAAACTCTTTTTATCGCTCACCTTATGCAAGTGCATGTTACATGAATATCTGAGGACGCAGAGAGAGCAGATACTGTCTGAAACGGCGCCGTTCTCGCTTGCAATGAAATAGACAAAACACTTGCAGAGAGGTAAGGTACCACAAGGTTATTGCAATGGTGTGTTTATTCTTCTTGTAACCGATTGGAAGTATCCAGGGATTTTTTTGGTTTTTGTTATAATACTATTACTATATAATACTTAAATCTTGCTATGAGGATATGTCAATTTAATAATAATGGACGATGCTATTTTCACTGTACGGTGAGAATAGCGTTGGGTCTATTTTCACCGTGCGGTGAGAATAGCGTTTGGAAGGAGTTTTTGTCTATTTTCACCATACAGTGAGGATAGAGTTTTGTCTATTTTCACTCGACGGTGAGGATAGGGCTTGGTCTATTTTCACTGTATGGTAATGATAGTACAGTTTGGTATATTTTCACGGTGAGAACAGAGGCGGCTCTATTTTCACCATCTGGAAATTGTAATTAAGAGCCTTTTAGGATATTCATGGTTATGGCTTGTCACATTCTTGGATTCACCATCCTGGCACTTGAACTGCTCAGCCAATGAAAAGGTGTGAACAACAAACCTGCAGCCACACAAAGCTAGGTGAAAGCACACTCTGGCAACCTGTATATTCTTTGTAAACCATGTCAGAAAAAACTGCTCAAATACATTTTTGGGGGATATAATATACTCAAAATTACATAGTTTCATACATTGAACTTTCTTTTCTTCATGTCCAAAATTTGGAATCATCAAGACCGCAATTGTTTCAATACTGGATATAAAAATGCAAAGTTTAACATCTAAGTGAATGGAGAGCATGGGATGTTTTCACCAAGCAAGGTTCTCAGATGTTACACCTGTGACTTCATGCTGAAACCAAGAATAGAACTGAGGCAAGTTAAGATTGGAGAAAAATGCTTAGTTTAAGGAGATAGCTAGCTTTATAGTATAGTCAATAGGAAACGGGACCAAAGCAAAGTGCCCAGTTACTGATGCTTTACTGTAAGGCAATTTCTTTGGCACCGTGACACCATTAAATGTTTGGCTTTCTAACATCTCAAATTGATGCATATTAATTTACTCTACCCACCAATCAGTCTTTCATTTTCGTTGCTTGGTGGCTTTTTTGTTATTGCTTTTATTTCTTTTTTTGTTTTTTGTTTTTTTATGCGATGCTTAACTAAAGTCATGACGAGATAGATCTGTATTACCCCTAAGTTCCGTTACTTCCGAGGAATAGAAGATGGTCCTCAACCTAGTGTGTTGAGACCATCCGGTTCCAAGGTGTGAAACTTATAGATCCAATGTCGTTCTCTTTTTCGTCGGAAAGTGGTGGAAGATTCTAGGGATGGGTCCCTGTCGATAACTTCCAAGATTTGTGTGAACAGTATGTCGTCGGCCGAATGGCCGGCTTGTACCCAATGGTGAAATAGAGGACTCGGTTTTTTGAGTCGTATGTTTCTTTCGTGCTCGAGATATCGCTCACGAAAGGTCCTTTTGGTTTCTCCAATATATTGGAGTGAGCATTTAAGGCATGTGAGGAGATAAATGACGTTACGGGACTGACAGTCTGTGTCCGTCGGTATTTTGATCTTTTGGCCTGTGTGTGAGATCGTAGCTGTGTTTTGTTTGCGAATCATGGAGCAAACAAAACAGTTCTCGCGCTGGCATGGATCGTGTGGGTTGGCTGGGACATGTCCCTCGCGGCCCCTGTTGGGCCGTGGGTATGTGAGTTTGGCTCTGACCAGAATATTCTTGAGGTTTGCGCATTTTCTGAAACCAAAGAGCGGCTTCTCGGTGAAGACCTCTCTGCAATCTCGGGAGAGTTGTAGAATGTCCCAATAGTGTAGGATCATTTGTTTGGTTTTCGGATTGCGCGGGTTGAACGTATGTATGAGCGGGATTTTATTGAATTGGCCTGTGGCGGGTGTAGGGATCATGATCTCGCTCCGATGTCGGAGGAGAGCTTTTTCTCTACTGGCCTTAAGTAGGTTCATCGGGTAGCCTCTTTTAAGGAAGTGTTGGACCATGCGGTCGAGATGTGAGTCTCTATCGTCGGGGTCGGAACAGATTCTAATTACCCTTAGAAATTGGCTGTAGGGGATAGAGCGTGTCACATGTTTGGGGTGGCAGGATGTGTAATGAAGGTAGCTATGTGTGTCTGTCGGTTTGCAATAGAGTGTGGTCGCAAGTTGACCGTTTGGTTTTCTAATGACAGTTGTATCAAGAAAGTGGACCTGTAAGTAAGAGTAATCGAGCGTGAACTTGATGGTTGGGTGTTGTGTGTTAAGCCATTCTTTCCATTCGAGAAGTGACTTTTCTCCCCGTGTCCAGACGCCGAAACAGTCGTCGATATATCGCCAGAAAACTTCTGGTTTAGTGTCGGACTTTTGGAGGAGTTTTTGTTCGAGGTAGGACATAAAAAGATTGGCAAAAGAGGGGGCCATGGCTGATCCCATTGCTGTGCCGCCTATCTGCAGGAAGTGTTTGCCGTTGAAGTCGAAATTGTTCCTGTGTAGGACTTCTTTCATCATTCTGGCGATTGCGGTGGTTCGTAAATTAGGGTTGGGGTCTTTGTTGAGGGCTAAGACCGTAGCGACAATCCCTTCTTGGTTGGGGATATTTGTATAAAGTGAGACTACATCTAGGGTGAAGATGATATACGGACCCCGGGGTGGGCTTTTATTGAAATCTTCTATTTTGTGTAGGAAGTCGCTAGTATCCCGAAGGTATGTGGGAATTTTGGGAACCAAAAATCTGATGTGTGCATCGACGAATCTGGACAGTTTGTCTGTCGGGCCGTCAATGGCGCTCAGAATAGGTCTTCCTGGGACACCTTTTTTGTGGATTTTTGGTAATAAATAAAACTGTGGTGTTTTATATTCTGTGGAGGTGAGGAAGGTGTGTGCGGTGTCGCTTATATCGCCACCATCGTGTAGTTCGTCTAAGAGCCGATGGATGGCTGAGACGTTCTCTTGTGTTCTGTCATTATTAGTTTCAATGTAAAAATTAGTATCTCCGAGCTGTCTTTCGGCCTCGGAGATGTAGTCTATTGTGTTCATAACCACAATTGCGGAGCCTTTGTCGGCTTTTTTAATGACTATCTCCGGGTTGTCTTTAAGTGAGGAAAGTGCCTCCTTTTCTTCTAGGGTAATATTAGGTTTAGTTTTCCGTCCGAGGGGGAGTTCTCTGGCCGTTTTTTTGATGATGGAAATAAACATGTCGAGGAATTGGTCTTCTCCCGGGGGTGGGTTAAAATTACTTTTGAGTTTAAATTTCCGTTGTAAAGGGTCCAGAAGGGTGGAGTCAGTGTCTTTAAAAAAGAATTTAATCTTTGCTTTCCTTGTGAACTCATGTATGTCGTCAAGGATGTCTGCCCTGTCTGGTGGGTCAGGGGTGGGACAGAAAGTGAGACCTTTCCCGAGAATGTTTACCTGGGTAAACATCCGTTACTTCCATCTGTGGCAATATAAAAATAGTTCCTATTTTGTCGTGACACCTAAATTTTGGCCTTTTCACATAAAAAGGTACAGAGTGTTGGCTCTATAAAAGCTGTTAGATAATAGTTAAAAGCTGAAATAACACCTCAACAGATCTCATTATAAACTATGCTCAAACTGGGATGTTAGTTAGGCCTGCTTATTATTTCAGCAAATGTTGTTTCCAATTCTCTTTGTGTGCAATATCATGCTTTTCCAAAATATTTTTCCCTGGTCGACTTTCATACCATCGCCGTACGGTAGAAATAGAGCAGCCCCTATTCTCACCATACGATGAATAGGCCAAACTCTATCATCATCGTACGGTGAAAATAGACAAAACACTATTCTCACCATACGGTGAAACTAGACAAAACACTATTCTCACCGTACGGTGAAAATAGACAAAACACTATTCTCACCGTGCGGTGAAAATAGTCACTCCGAATAATAATAGCACAGTGGCTCTCCGCTTTTCTGCCGCTATCCTGCACGAAACAGGTGGCCTAGAAAAACAAAAAAAGTAGATGAGGTGGAAGAAACCATCGGTACTTCAGAGACCGGTCCAAGTTTGTGGCCACATTTATACCCGTTGAGGCCACATTTTAAAAAGAAAAAAAAGATTTAAACCAAAGTTTCTGCAAGAGTCAGCACTTCTGGCAGGGCAATGTCCATTTAAAAAAAAAGATTAAAACCAAAGTTTCTGCAAGAGTCGGCACTTCTGGCAGGGCAATGTCCATTACCACTTAGTACATGTTGCGTGTTTAACTCCGTGACTTTTACCCGAAGAACCGCATGTCTTCATTCTGTATAAAAGCACCCTAGAGATCCAAAGTGCCCAGTATCTCCTCACCCCCTGTTTATTTCCTTTATTCCATTACCGTCCCTTATTAGCCACTGCAGTCCATGAATAGCGCAGCAAATATATGAACATGGCATGTGTCATTCCACTCATCACGAACAAATTTAGAGAACACGCAGTGCCATCCATCAGTGTGTGTGCTATCCAAAGAATGCCCAGCGCAATACATCGAGAGCCCAGATCGTGCACAGCATTTATATCTGTGTGGAGCTACCAAGGCAATCAGTTTTAAATAACAAAGTGTTTACAGAACCTGGTCTGGTTGCAGATAATTTTACTGCAACAGAACCAGGAGGCCTGTGACATCATCAGTCATCTGTACAGGTTTTCTCAAGGGCAGGGCAGTTTGATCTGAAAAGGGCAACTTGTCAACGAGGGTAGGGACCATAAGGGCATCTCAAATTAAGGTTCTAGATAAAATAGCATATGTTTTATGCAAAACTGAAAAAAATGATAAGTGTACATCTAAATTATGGTGAAAATACTGCATTTGATATATTTTCTATGAATTCAGCTCACATAATAAAGATTTGTAGTCAAAATTGAAGAAATATGCCATAAACTGTCAAAGCATGATGTATATATCATTATTGTCTTGCGATATTCTCAAATATACACTTTACAGAATAAACTAAACAGTTATGCTTTATTCCATATGTACACAAGTGACAGATCTGGGTTTGTATTCTACACCATCCTCTCCTTACAGCAGGGTCCTATTTTTTACATGTACAGAACCCAACACTCCAGCTCTTTCTTACAGTATGCATTACAGCACAGATCTCGGCCCTCTGTATTTGGCTCTGACCCAGCACTCCAGTGATTTCTCACAGTATTGGATTGAGTACCAGATCCAGCTTTCCTGTGTACATTGTCTCATAAGGGTCTGGCTCTGTAGTCGCTTCAACAACCGAAACCGCACCCTGTTCAGTAGCCACATCCTTTAGATATACTATAAGTACTATCTTTTGGTCATGTGTGTTGATTTTTTAAACCCTCACTTAGCACTGCTTGCTATTTCAGTATTTGCTCAGCATGTGAATGGGTGGCACAGTAAAAAGTGATCACACTTTTGCAGGGCTGTATGAAACCTACTTAATGTTTAGCATACTCGCATTTCTGAATTTATTATTTGTCCTGTCACAGAATATGGTGAAAAGCTTTATTGTTAAGAGACCTTCAGGCAGTAGCCCTGTTACTTCATTCACAGAAAAGGGTGACGACATTATTTACTCAGTGCACAGTTTTTGACACCTCTGGACTGAATACATTTTGACATGGAGAATTGTCTACTCACTACATGTACAATGCCATAGAATAGTCCACTGTGGTTACTGCCTATATACTAGGAAAGATTAACTCAGGACAAGATTCTAGCAAAAAATTCAGTTGTGAGATGGAGTTTATTTTGGCCCTGTTAATTTCCCGAGAGTTGGCATCATTTACTGCTGTTAGTTTACTGTTTACTGTTATATAAATATTTGTACAGTGGACTCACCACTTTCTGTCCCACTCATGGCTGTCCAAATACTTGTTCATGTTATTTTACATTAAGTTTGTACCAAGGTAGTTGGTTGCCTATATGAAAAGTATACAGGCAAGCAGGCGTGCCCCACAAAGGGTTTTTTCTGGGCAATGGAGATGAGAAAATACCAGTTGTGCACAGTGGCTCCATTTGTGGGAGGAATCCTAAGTTCTAGTCTATTCAACAAATATAAAGAATGAAATTTGATGCAAAGTAACCAAACTCCAAGTTGCCAAATCTTGGTTATCACCTTAGTCTGCCATATTCCCATTATGTTAACGTTATGCACTATCGTCCAATCTTCACAATAGCAGTGTTTCCATATGGAATTTTGTCAGGGAGTCAGAAGAAGGGAAATTTAGGAAAAAAACTAGATTTTCACAAATATTACATGTAAATAAACAAGAATTATGGTCCTTTAGAATTCTCTCAGAGGGTATTTCACGTTTTGAAAAGGAAATAGGCCCCCCCATTGGTGGTTAACAGAAACACTGAATAGACCGATCCCACTTTGCTCAAAATGGATCTGTTGTTCACACACCAATTGTCTGATTGCAGTATGCTGACATCATATGTATGCATGGTTACATGAACTGTCAATCAATTTGTTGAATAGATCATCAGCTATTTATCATGATTCACTGATCACTGATACTGATTTATAACTTGCGTCATGTGCTTAAATGATGTGTATTTTGTTGTTTATGAGTGAAACTTCATGCAATATTGTAATGTATCCATAGTTTTGTATTGTAGCTAATGTATGCAATTAAGTGTTGGAACTGACCAGTGGCACTTGATATCTTGTAATTAATGGGTTGAGGATGTTCCTGTGATTTCTTTCATCAATCATGTACAGTAAAACCTCTCTAACCAAACACCTCCATATACCAAACACCTCGCTATTCTGAACACCATTTCTCGGTCCCAAATATATACTTCCAATGTAAGCAAACCTCACTGTACCGAACATTTTTTTCCGGTCCCAAGGGTGTTTGGTATAGGGAGGTTTTACTGTATCACAATCGTCGTGTACCCTGCTTACAGAGCGACATAAAATGTTGCGCTTTGCATACTAAAAACAAGTATATTGGGTTCCGTGATCTTTGATCATTAAAACACTGCCATCCAGTCTTTATTGGGCTATGTCAGACTTCATTCCCTATAGGCCCATTGTACATGGACGAGTCAAACAGCAGAATTGGAAGGGGTAGAACATTAAACTCAATGGAAACATTGCCACAATTTTCCAATGTGAGGTATCATTACATTCAATCAAAATATATGCTAAAATTTAATGGAAAAATGGACTTCAGTGGTGAACATTTTTATTATTTGTTGGTTACAGGGATTTGGTCTGTGTTCCAACTCTCTGCTCTGGGACTCAACAGAAACTGAATGATATAATACATTTTATATATATATATATATATATATATATATATATATATATATATATATATATATATATATATATATATATATATATATATATATATATATATATATTTAGTGAAAGCTCATTATAATGACACCATTTGTTCCCTTAGAAATGTGTCAGATAACTTAATATGTCAGATAAATGAATCAAACAACAAAGAAAATGAAATTTTGTTATTCAAAACTTGTGTCATTATAATGAATATGTCAGATATAATTATGGTGACTTAACTTAGTTAATACAAATGTCTTACAACCAGTGTCCCACGTGAGGTCATACATCCACCTGAGTGTTATGTCAACCCACAAATGCTGGTATCAGGTGTCACTCTCATCAATTCTTTAGTCAGAAATTGTAACTAGATTAAATAGCTGTCCATCAGCCACTGACAATTCTAGTCTAGTTCTTTGATGCAAGACCATTTAATAATCTATTCTTCAAATATGAATTTGATCTACATATAACTTGTTTTTTTACTATTTTCAGAAATAACTGGTGAGGCATAAATCAATGATTTGAGAGGCCATACATCACACAGGATGGCACATTCATCAGCAAGAATCACTGGAAGGAGCGTGTTAAGAGTTGTGCAGCAACTAAAGCATGCTAGAGGCTCCTCCTTGCCTGCACGTTTCAGTCCTCAGCTAGTACACAAATCCACAGATAGCAAGATCTTGAGTCGATCATCATTGCTTTTACAAGATGGCTTAGACATTCAGGAATTGCCAATCGTAATTCGTAAACTTGAAGCTGCTATGTTGCCGATGACAAACTCATACACAGCTTCAGATATCAGAGATGTTTCAGAGCGGGACGCATATTTTTGGCAGGAGTTACAAGACTGTAGTAATGTTAAACAAGTGTTTGAGTTGTTAGAAGTACCAGCCGAACAAGTGACTGGATATTCAGCAGCTTTTGCACTACAGCGATTGTGTCAGTTGCATGAACGAAATGCTGATGGTCATGACACATTTATAAAAACTGCAATATTGCACGAGTTGTGTGACACAACAACAAAGGAAATAAAATCTGTAAGTTCAGAGACTCTTTTGGGACTGGTCAGGTGTTACCTGAAGGCTGATTATTACAGTCATCAGTTTGTGGAATTGGTGAATGAAGAAGTCGAGAAACGCATCGGTGATAGCAAATTCACCATAATAGAACTTTGTAACCTTATAGAACTTTTGTCAGAACACTTGAAGGGAGACCAGAATATTGTGAAAAATGTGTTCATTCACTTGGGTAATCGTTTCACAGATATAACAGAAGAAAATATTGCAAGAGTATATCACACCATGCTGTATGGCACTCCTGATCTTAAATACATGTTCAAAATTTTGGGCAAACAGGTTCAGATGTGCTGGTGGAAGTTGGGCAGTAGCGATGTAGCAAGGATACTGAAAGTTATGCGAATCCGCAATGATCACAGTGTGCAGAATCTGACTGCTTTTGGCAAATGGCTGTTCATGAATGTTCATGATGTAACGGACAAGCAACTGAAAGATATCATTTCTGCATACAGTCATTTTTCTTTTGGTGATCCAAACCTAATTCAGGCTTTAGAACGATATGTTGCTGCCAAAGTGGGTGTCATGGACAAGACAGTGGTTGGAATGGTGATGGACTATTGCCGAGGTCAGCGTCTTCTCTCACTGCGCATATTTGATGCTGTTGCTGATGATTTTGTCAAAAATGGTGATGCTTATGAACCACTTGACATGTTCTATACATTAAGGCCTTTTGGTCAGTTGAACTACCTGCCCCGAGTGGCTGCAAAATTTTTCACTAAAATAGAAGACCGACTTATGAGTAGGTTTCCAGAATTCATACCAACAAGGATGGTGGAGTTACTGGCATCTTTTGTATATTTAGAACGCTTTCCCATAAATTTTGTGGACAAAGTGTTCACACCACACTTCTTGGCTCGAGTGCAGGGTGAGTATATATATGTATATGTACACAGTGGTACCTCTCTTGAGAGACCGCATATCTTTTTAAGACCGCTCTCTTTCAGAACACTGCGCTATCTTTTCCATGTTGTTGTACCTCTAATGAAAGACCACCTGTTTTGAGAGACCACATTTTGACCCGCTTTAGAAGTGGTCTCTCAAAAGAGGTACCACTGTACATATATTATATGACAAAGGGAAGATGATATATTAACATTGCAGAAAAAAAAGTTGTCGTAGATTAGTACACACAACCAACATAAGTGACAGGCCTACTTATGAGTGATTCCAAATGCTTGTGAAATTCATTTGTTGAAATCAATATTGTATACCACACAAATGATTTCATAAAGGGTGTAACATACATGTACATTCCCAAACTCTTCTGCCCCACACAGAGAGCATCTTAGGCAACCTGCATCAAGCTAAACATTTTAATTACCCTTTCCCACTTACAGCAGCCAAAACCAGCTGTCCACAAAATGGGTGCCATGTCCACAGTCAGTGCTCCTGGCTGTGGGCTGGACACTCAATGCTCAATCCATGCTAAGTAGAGATGTTGACCCAGTCTCAAATGATGGGATTAGCCAGGCACCAGCCATGCATCATCTGGATAGGCATTTATGAATGTTGGCAGGGAAGAAAAATTCAGGATGGATAAATTTTAACGGTTCAAAATAAAAGCAAAAATACCATATAAAGCTACTTTAGTTTTTATCTCAATTTTTGACCCTCCCCCCCCCCACACACACACACTATTAGGCATGATTTTTTTCCTCACAAAAGATTGAGGGAGAGGGTCACACTACTGGACTACTCTACCAGGATTTGAACCAGCCTTTGGTGCTTATGAAATTCCCATTCATGTAATATTTGGATTGATAACAAGAAAAATGTCAAGATAAAAGCCTGTCTGAACCTTAGACTAACTTTAAGGGCAAAGGGTTTTTGTTTGAGACAAGTGAAGTCTCAGTGAGGGCAAGAAAATTTTGATCTGCTCGGAGACTTGTCCACAACCTTGAGACAGAAAGTGCTGTTGTACAAGTAGCACAAAACATGGCTAGTCACGGAAGTCGCACAGCTGTGTCAGGTTGAGTAAGGTTTGTTTGTAAACATAACTGCAAGGCTTCAACCTATCCTTCAGGTGAATAGTTGAGTGTGACACTTGGTTGACTTCAAGAAGTGAGGCCTAAGGCAATGCATTCAAGTGATGGCAGTGACCCTGTATACCTTCTAGCACATGCCTCCTTCAGTTTGCACAGTACAGTGGGACCTGTACTGTGGAGACCACTCTAATGAGGGACCACCTGCCTTCAAAGACCACCTTTTCAGCATACTTTAGTACAGTTCATATCATTAGTACCTCCTATGAAACCCCATCTGTCTTGAGAGACCACAATTTGGTCATCCCTAGGGGTGATCTTCTAAGACAGGTTTCACTCTCTTTAAATGATACGGTGACTGTCTAGTAGACAGTATGATAGACCTAGTGATGACTGATCACCAGTTACAAGATGCTCTGCACCACAACTCACTGGTGTTGGCTCGTGTCATCATACTATTGATCAACCCCTTCTGTCTTAAAACAGCTAACTGGCTAGATGGGGGTTCTGCCTGCTGATAAGTGATTTTAATTCACTGGATGCTTTAGACATCAACTCTCTGATATTAGCTGCTGTTGTCAAACTGCAAAATAAACAATTTTCCTTCTGAGAGCAACCTGTGAGCCACATTGCTAGATGTCGCTCATTGAGTGCCCTGCAAGGTGGTCATAGCCACAGATTGCATTTAGAATGGGAAGTGTAGATGGGACAGATTAGGGTGTTGTGTGCCAGACACACAGCTTCAAATTCACATTGCATATGTTCAGTCACTCAGCATACACGAAGTAAAGCTTACAACTGTTGACTGTCATAAACTTTACTTTGTTTAAGCTGAGTGGCTGGACAGTGTTCAAGAGGAAAGGGGTTAAAGACTGTCTTCAGATGACCTGTGCAGGTGTAACCCGTCAGCATGAAAATGACCCATGAAAAACTACCAGCAAGTGCCTGATGTTGTGAATCTTGTCTGTTCCTTAAATATCCGTAAGAATACTATGTCGTCCATGAACAGCTTTCATTGGTACACGGTGGGTGGTAGTCATCTTAATGAGCTCACAGTGCACTATAAAAAAAATGTAGATCCTAAGTGTAATAATAAATTCTAACACTCATTTGAAATTTAAGGGATATTTTGGGGGTGCCTTGTTCGGAAAAAAAGTGGCAGGGGTGGGGTGGGGGGTGCTTTTTAGGGAGTGTGCACTTACTAAGATGATATGGTATTACTGAACCTAGTCTGGCAGAACCATCATACTGTAGTGTATTATTCAGGGTTTCTACCAGAGGGTATTTAAAAACGTTTTAAATGCTACCATTTAAAATGCTTAGGGTACTTTTGCTGATTCAAAAAAATCTAAAATTAAGTAGTACTCCAACTTAAAATACCAAAAATTGAACCTGACAGTCCTCATTGTTATACTTTCTGCCATGTCTGTGTAGTCCTGAGTAGCCATTAACCGGCCATTCTGCACCATGCAGAATGAATTGCTGATCCAAACTCTTGCACAGTCCATGTGTGATCGATCCAGACTCCATCAAACTATTATGCCAAAACACGATGATAACTTCATTAACTAGTAGAATATAAGTTTTTATTTCAAATTACATCTACTCCAGACTACACATACATGGGTAAATATAAAAATCACTTGTGAAAGTGCCTGGCTGATAGTGCAGGGAACTTGCTCATGGGTGGAGTGGAAAGATACAATTTAGTGGCCTGTCTTCAATGGGCTGCTCCTGTATTCATAGCCAGGCACTCGCATTCGGGTAGGTATTTTATTTTATTCAGCAGAATACGTGTATGCATCCCAACAGTATATCTGTGTGGCCGTAAAGAAAATCTGCTGACAGAAATCCTGATACAGTGGTACCTCTCTTGAGAGACCCCTCTAATGAGAGACCACATATCTTTTTAGGACTACTCTCTCAGAACACTGTGCTATCTTTTCCATGTGGTTCTACCTCTAATGAAAGACCACCTGTTTTGAGAGACCGCATTTTGACCAGCCGTAGGGGCGGTCTCTCAAAAGAGGTACCACTGTACTGCAAACCACCAAGAGAAGCCAAGCGATCAGTTGTGGCTTTGAATTATAAAATGAATATGACATTTGCTCAAAATTTTAATGTGTTGACAGGTTTTGACAAGAGCTGTAATCAGCAAGTGACCAGCAGTCATCTGATGCAGTTGCTGGCAGCGTTTGTACTAGAGCTTCCTCGTCACAACAAGTTCTACATCAATAGGGTCACCCGAACACCCCTCAGTTGGTCTATGACGTGGCTGGGTAAGTATGTCTGGGTACTGACATCAGTTCAGACACAGAGGTTCCAAATTATCTTGTCCAAATTCAGGAGTCCCTTTTGATTTCTTTATAAAAGTCCAGGAAATTTCACACCAGGGTGTGTGGGTGGGGGGTAAGTACCCCAAGGTAAAATTTTTTTTTTCAATTTATAGCTAGAAAGGTGAATTCTGACGGTTTCAAATTAAAAATACACCTTGAAGAAAGGGGTGTAAAGACTGATTTAATGATGTAAAATATATTTCGCCATGTGGCAAAATGGCTGCTACCTTTGGAAAATGTCAGTCTATTTTAGCTCTGCTGACCAAAGGTTTTAGAGCTTATGGGATCACTCATGTTTTTCAGTCCATCCATCATTCCGTCTGTCCATCCATAAAACTTTTGCTTGTGAAGCGCAATACAGTCCATAGTTTTCAATATAGCCCCATGTAACTTCCAGGACTTCTTATCAAGTGTATAAAAATCTAGGTCAAGGTCATATGGCCTGTTGGACTATAAAGGTGATATTGTAAATGCGCTTCGCCCCACAGTTTTTGGGTTAGACCCACATAACTTTAAGGACCTGTGAAGTTTATGATAAACTATGTTGACCTTAATGTTGGTGACACTACCTGCATTATAATGTAACATATATGTGAAAATCTTGTGACCAGTCCAGCATCCTTAATTTTGTATGGATCTTCTTGAAATTTAGTGGGATTGTGGAGGAGGTCAAAATGTCAGTTGCATATGACATTACTGGTGCCGCCTATACTTTGGCAGAAATTGTGTTAAAATGTTTTGAGAGATATGAAATTCTGTATCTCAAAAAGTAAAATTGAATGAGACATGCCAAATTTATAGAATATATAGATCATGCTGAATGCTAATGTTATGTAATATCAGTGACCTTGACCTATTTTTTCATAGGTCACCAGGCCTGTAAAGTTGAAAGAGGTGATTTTGTAATAGCGTGGTGTAGCTTAGACATCTAGTAGCAAAGATAATTTGTTGTGATGGTCATCAGATAATGTGTCAGCAGAGCAATAGGCCCGTGGGCCTCTTGTTTTAACATGTTAAATTATTTGTAACTCAGATTTGGGAGATGAGAAGATTTTAAAAATATCTTAATTTTCCTATATCTCAAATTGTCAAATTGTGCTATTATGATCTGATTACATGTACGTACAAAACCTAATCAGAGATTTTTCATAACTGCATCTGTCTTTTCACTGTGGTGGTACAAAAATTGCAAAGCAACTGATTTTGGCAAAATTGATAATGTTGGTGGACTCTTCATTTTTGACACACACTTAAAAAAGAACTGTTCATTTCTTACAAAATCCCTGATACCTTTTGCTCTTATGTATTTTTTAAGCATATCAGTTTTTATGTGACCAAAATCAGGTAATTAGTTTTGGAGAAATATCCACATGAACTGGACATTTTGGTGCACACACAGCAAAACCATTTTGAGAGACCACACCATGGCAGGCCATAAAGTGGTCACATAAAGCAAGTGGTCCCTCAATAGAGGTGCAATAACACAGGAAAGATGACAAAGGGACATGGTAAACATGGTCTGAAAAGGCAGGTGCTTTTCCTACGAGTACCTCTCAAAACAGGTTTCACTGTGCCTACTCTCTTTAATCAAGATTCAAAGGTACACAGTCCATTAACCACTATGTTAGCATTGAAAGTATTTTGTTAGTTTCAACACACTGTATTGGGACTAGAACTACCAAATTTGGATAACTGATACACAATGTATATGTCTACGAAAATATCTCACAATGAGCTAAATTATACAAAACAGTTTTGGACAATATGGTAATATTGATGTTGTTGTCTTTGTGCTGCAGAGGGCCTGCACTTCAAGTTCACCAGGAAGTAGGCATAATGCTGCTGAACTTGTTGGGACTTTACAACTTCAAAGAAGCAGAAATCCCGAAAAATACTCCACATTTTATCAGTAAGTTAGAGTCCAATATGTATGGCAAAAGATATCCAGTGTTATCATACTGCTGCTGACAAAAAAAAAGAGAGTTTAAGGCTACAGTTGGCATAGCATTTGGCATAATTTAGGGTGCATTTAAGTATGGGGATTTTGTTATGTCTGTGATAATTTTTGAATTAACCACTGTTTTGGGATGATCCTTCAAATGGGACTACTCAGACCACTAGCCTATTAGCCAGATGCTAATGTTTCTTCAATTCATCTAAAGAAATGTAAAAAAAGTTTGCGTATTGTAAAAGGCATTTTCAAAGGGCCAAGACTATTTTCGCGGCACGTTGTTGCAGTCCCCATCTGTCCCTGCTTCTGTCAAACTGTGAAGTCCGTGCCCAGTGACCCCCACATTGGGGCATGTTGGCTTCAAAGTTCTTTGATATGCTGCCTGTGAACCCATTTTAAACCATGGGGAACCTCAATGTCAGACACAATGATCATAAAATTGAACTTTGTCCTATTTCCAGGACAATCTATAGTGCTGCACTCATTTCAAGCATGAAATAGTGTTCCTTGAACATGATGCATGAAATTACAGTGGTTAATTAAATTCCATATAAATCATTGTATCTCTCTCTCTCTCTCTCTCTCTCTCCTCTCTCTCTCTCTCTCTCTCTCTCTCTCTCTCTCTCTCTCTCTCTCTCTCTCTCTCTCCTCTCTCTCCTCTCTCTCTCCTCTCTCTCTCTCTCTCTCTCTCTCTCTCTCTCTCTCTCTCTCTCTCTCTCTCTCTCAGGGTGTATGTATTTAGAATTTAGACATTCATATATAGATAACAGTCTCTCTAGTTCACTGGAAAAGCATCTTGGCTAAAGCCAGAGAGCAAACCTATTGAGTTTATTTCGACTAGTTTCACAAATAGCGTAGCTCTTGAGGGACTGAAGATAATGCCTGATAAGCTCATAATGGAAAATTTACAGTGCATATGTTTATAAGGATACTGAAATAAAAAAAAGCACTCCAGTCTATGCACAGACAGTTCCAGTGCGTGTGATTTTTGAATCTGATTTTGATTTCAGATTATGAAATATTGGTGGATCAGAACAAGAAACCAGTGAACTACAAGAAACAAGGAAAAGTGTACAGCTCTAGGTAAAGTGACAAAGAAATGGCAAATGTGTACTTGGGTGTGCAGATAGTGCTTGCTTCATTCATTTCTCTTAATTTCCTTGTTAAGAGTGTGCATTTAAAATGAACATTGTAGATGTGTCAGGAAAACATGCCATAGGTAAATAGCTTTCCATACACACATGCGCATACTAATGCTAAATTGTTCGATACTCTCTAGTGTTGTAGGTGCATGTTGGTATATTCTATTAACCTGTTTCTAACTTTGTTATCTGTTAATGTATCAATTATCAGTCATTTATCACCTATTTAGTGACAAGACAAGTTAATTTTGATGTAAACTGTAACACATTTATAAATATGTGCAAACTTACTGTCCTTTGTTCCTCGAATTGAGTATTTTTGTGGTTTTCCTACCTCTAGTACCAGAGAGTTGCCAGACTATTTGGCACTGGGGGGCACATGTTTGTTAGCACAATACAATTTGGTTGCTAAACGACAGGATCTATACCCAAATATCTTTGTAAAACAACTACCTTTGAAGATACATTGATTGGAAAGTATTAATGCACACAGGTATATATATATTTTTCAAAACAAATTATCCACATGTTTCAAATTCAAATAAAATTAAAACTTTAGGACCCAATTGTTGAAGAAACAAGCATATTTGTGACAAGATGTGATATTTTTCAAGTTAGTGCAAATGTCAAGATAAGTTTTTGGATGTTTAGAAATTCTTGTGTTTTTAGCTCTGCTGACCAAAGGTCACAGAGCTTATGTGACCGCTCATGTCTATCTGGTTGCCTTTTGTGGGTGACTGCCTGTCTCGAGTCAGGAGTGAAATTTGATTCTTCACATTGGTATTGGAAGATGAATGTTGATGCTTTGGTAACTCCGAAATCTCTTTGCTGTCATTGTTGGGTTTGATATTTGTGAATATGGGTCATGTTTTTCTACCTAAGTGTATCATACTAGAGACGTCCATGCTTTTGCTATAACTTTGCCTCATTAGTGCGATACAGTCCACAGTTTTCAAGTTAGCCCAATATAAATTTCAGGACTTATAGAGTGTATGAAAATCTAGGCCGAGTTCGATATTGGTAGCACCACCTACATTATTATGTAAGAGAGGGGTCAAAATGTGAAAATCTTGTGAACACTCTAACATCTTTAATTTATGGTGGATCTTCACCAAATTTGGTGGGGCTGTGGGGGAGGTCAAAGTCTAAGTTGCTATTGATGCTTGTGGTGCCACCTATAAGTTGACAGAAATTATGAGTTAAAATGTGTTTTAAGATGTAAAATTCCATATTTGGAAAAGTAATTGGATTAGACTTGCCAAATTTATATGATATGTAGACCATGACCAAAATTAGAATGTTATGTAATATCAGTGACCTTGACGTATTTTTGTGAGGTCACCATGGCTGTAAAGTTGAAAAGGTGATTTTGTAATGGCTGGGTGTGGCTTGGACATCAATGGCAAAAGAGAATTGAGCCTCCAGATCAAAATTGCACTTGATTACATAATACATAAAACTCTACTTGGTGATTTAATTGTTGGGTCACTGTGACCCAGTAATTATATAGTTTGGCACTTGTCCAAGTTTATTGTCTTTCCTCAATAACTCAAAAAGTTATTACCCAATTTGAACAAACAGACTATATATGGAGAGCTGGATGTGGGGCGCATATTTTGAACACTAACAAATTTTTAATCCAAGTTGAAGATGAAGGTCAAATGGCCAGTTTGAATGTTGTGGTCATCTCGTGAATGCTCTGCACCCCACAATTCTTGAGATAAGCCTATATAAAGTTTAGGAGTTATAAAGTGTATAAAAATCTCTGTCGTCATTAATGTTGGTTGCATCACCTGTAGTATTATGTAATCTACAGGTCAAAATTTGAAAATTTGGTAGCCGCAGTACTGTCCACAGTTTTCACGTTAGCGCAATATAACTTTCTGGACTTAAGGGGGTATAAAAATCTAGATTCTTTTCTATATTGGTGGCGCCACGTAAAATATTAAGGAGTGTATAGGTGTCAAAATATGAAAATCTTTTGAACACTCTAGCATCTTTAATTGTAGGCAGATCTTCACCAAATTTGTTGGGATTGTGGAGGAGTTCAAAGTTTAAGTCAGGTATGATACTAGTGGTGCCACCTATAATTTGATATAAATTATGAGCCAAAATGTGTTTTAAGATATAAAATTCCATATCTCGAAAAAGTAATTGGAGTAGACTTGCCTAATTTATAAGATACATGGACAATGTCCAAAGCTGGAATCATATATAATATCAGTGACCTTGATGTATTTTTTTTAGATCACCATGCTTGTGCAGTTGAGAGGGGTGATTTTGTAATGGCGGGGTGCAGCTTGGACTTCAATGGCAATGTCAGCACAGCACCAGGCAGGCCTCTGGGCCTCTTGTATTAAACAATCTGGGTGTCCTTGATTTTCTGTCGCAAGATCACTCAGGACATAAAGCTAGGGACTCGCTCATTGTTGTCTGGGCACATGCAACAATACTCATCACAGGAGTTGCACAAATAAGCTATGATTACATGTGGAGCAACGTGCCATCTGGTGGCCATTTTTTTACATTAAGCCTGATATGTTCAGAGGCTACTTGAGGACTCACAACTTTGAAATGAACAGGTGCAATATAGCCACAATGCCAGTAGAGCATTAGGCCCATGGGCCTCTTGTTAAAGGCTTAAAGGTCTACATTGACTCAGTTAAATAGATGCAAATTTGACGTTAATTGTAAAAAAATAAGTCAGTATTTATATACAATTAACCTTTTGTCACAAATCTCTATAATCATTCAGCAAGCAATTCACAAAGGTTAAATTTAATCCAGGTTTGAAATCTTTTGACAATGCCCTTTGAAAAAATATTTACTGTCAGTGTGTTTACAAAAATAATATTTGATCTGTTGACTTTCAAAAGTAATAGTTACTGCAAAGTTATTTTGATGTACAGTGGTCCCCCTCTTATAAGGCCACCCCAAATGCAGCCAAAAAGTGGCCTTATAGGAGGGGTGGCCTCTCTTGAGGGGGAGAATATAATGGAAATACCATACTTTTTGCACAAGAATGGTGGCCTTTTAAGAGGGGTGTCCTCTTGTGAGAGGGGCCTTATAAGAGGGGGATCACTGTATCTCATCTATCAATATCTTACACCAAGGAGAGCAATTGAGTCATTTTTTATCTAAGAGAGAAGGGGTTAAACAAGACAACAGGAGACATTCCTTGACAAAGACAAAGTGAAAATATCTATTTTGTTACATGCCATGTTTTGATAGTCAAGCTTCATGTGCAAAAAGAAGTTAAACAATATGTTAAGTTTTGTCATTATGGGAGTCTTGTAATTGTACTGTTACAGTGTTACATCTTGTTGTTGTTGTTGTTGTTGTTTTTTTTTTTATCTTATATGGATCCTGTGTTTTAGGTTAGCCCTGGTCACTGTGATGCCGGAGCACCACTGTATCAACACTGGACATCTACTGGGAGATTATGCCATGCGCAACAGACACCTCAAGCTGCTGGGATACACTGTCATACCAGTATGTCTTACAGTGATCTCTTATAATAGTCCCTTTGCGAGTATTCATGAACAACAGCTTAAATGGCTAGATAATAACTAAATACACTTGTAATGCCCCATCCATAGCAAAGTTGAACAACGTTGGCAATAAAAACAAAATTAAAGATTTATGTGGAAAATCCTGAAAACAAAGTTTTTGTGGTTAAACTTGTTGCCTTCCTACCTAACAGTTGAATTGCTTGACCAATTGCATCACATGTACTCTTCTCAAAAATTGTTGTATGGAATATTTCAATTTTACTCATGGATGTTTCCCAGGTCAGCCCCTACCAACTTTGTAAGGGTGATTCCCAGGTCAGCCCCTACCAACTTTGTAAGGGTGATGAGGATCCAATATTTTCCTACTTTTCATGAATCAATGGATTGATTTTTTTTTTTTTTTTGATTTTTTAAAAATTTAATCTAATTTTATTTTATAATTTTTTTTTTGGGGGGGGGTGAAAAGTCATTTTCTTAAGAACTTCTTGTCCAATAACTCATTGATATTGCATACAGGTTCTCCAGGTTCACTCAGTTCTCATGTTGGCCACCAGGTGTGCTACTCTTTTTTAACTACTTTTTAATAAAGTTTTGTGTGTTAACGTTGTTTTCAATATCTTGTCCAAAACTATGCACAGAATTCTGTGAAACTTTGTCTGAGCATTATTTAGCTGAAATACATATAGATTTCAGGGAATGGCAAGGATATATTAACTTTTAATGAAGCTGTGGCATGTCAAAGTTTGGGAGTTTGTTAGTAAGCATGTTACAGTCAACTTGTGGAAAGATTGTGTCCTGCTCTCTCTGGCATTATGTAATCCAGCCTGCTTACATCAGATGAAGGAAGGAAACTGTATACAATGAAATGACTCAGCAGTGTTGGGCCTGTGATAGTCTCGACCCATCCCAAGTGCATACATGTATGTCAGGTGTGCCTTGTGTACATGATGTACTTGCAGCATGGGAGTTTTCCCACTTTACAGGTTTCCTTGCTGCGTCAGTGACTCAGATACTGTATGGAAGCAGTGTTCACTACATAAGAGGTCAAATGCCTTGACTGACCATTCCCCACAGTGGCAGGGCCAGAATCCAAGAATCCATTCTCTTAAAGATTCTCCTAAGCTTGTCTTTCTGTAAAAGGAAAACTAATTGACAAAAATCCAAATAGATTCTGGCAAAATTTTGGCCCTGTGGCACATAGACGGCTGGGTGGTAATGGTGTTGGCCACGTCTGACATTATTTCGGCTTCAGAAGCTTTTGTGGCAGATGGATCTTACCTGGCAGATGAACCTGTAGATACCTATGTCCTGCTTCATGGGGTAGTAACACACTGGTAGACTGGGTAATACAGGGAGCATCTCCCACGAATGGAACTGGTATTACCCGAGGCGCTAACCAAGGGTAATACCAGTTCTCTGAGTGGGAGATGCTTGCTGTATTAACCAGTCTACCAGTGTGTAACAAATTTATCCCATTTTTATGTAGTTTCTAACTTACTAGCGCCTTTTATTGGCAGAAGAAGGTGCCTGTTCTGCCATTTTGTCTTCTGCTATCCCCTGTCAGAGCCGTTTGGACTTTAGCCATTAGGTGTTGCATGGTATTACTAGAGTAATACCAACCCCATGTGGGTTATACCATAATTTCAATAAGGTGTGGCAGGCATTTCATGGCTATTAACCAATCAGATGCCTTGAAACTACATAAAAATGGGATAATTAGCAGTGTTTGCTTCAAGTTCCATGCAATACAATGGTACCTGCTCTAAGGACACCTCTGGTGAGAGACCACTTGGTTTCTAAGACTGCCATATGAAAACACCGGACTCTCATTTCATTAATTTACCAGTAATTATAGACCACCTGCAATATGGGAACCACATTTGTCTGGCCATAGGGGTGGTATGATATAGGAAGTACCACTGTGTTATGTAGGCTGTTGTTTCACCTGTATTCATTCATCCATTCATTCATTCATTTATTATTTCATTCATTTATTCTTTCATTTATTTGTTTGGTTTTTTTTATTCATAAATTTAATTTTTATTTGATTATATTTTCACCTTACCTTACCATGCCTTTTACTTTGACATTGCCTTTACTTTATACTTCAAGGGTCAAGTGTTGAGAAAAATATGTAGTACATGATCCTACTGAATATTTCTTAACACTTTCCAAACCTTTTTTTCAAAGGGCAAGGGCAATATAATGTTACAGGTGTATACAACTTTTCCATACAAAAGGCTGTCAGCCCAGCACAGGACCATTATGGTCCTCCTGTTTTTTTGTTTCCTAACAACATATTAGCCTGTTGCATGTTTCTGTTTTAAAGACTGATTGAAAGTAACATTTGTCTGTGTCTTGTTAAATGTACTTTTTAACTTTTGCAGGTGGAGTATGATGAATTCAGATCAAGAAAGCGAGTAGGCACTGAGAGGGTCAACTACATCCAGTCACTGTTGGAACCACACATGTCACTGGATAAAACTTCTTAGTGTCATTCTGTGATTATATGGGCCATGGAGTGTAAAGCTCATTATGCTGAATAGATGTACATAAACAAACGCACCAATAAGAGAAATAAGGAAAAGATAACACCAGACCACATAATATTCCAACATTTTGCCTGGAAAAAATCAGAAATTTCCTTAAAATGAGGAAGTGTGGAGTGTCCCAGCACAATGGTACTGGTATCAATGTTGACCTGAGAAAAGGTATGGCAAATAAAGGGGCTTCCATTGTAAGCACTGTAAATGAAAATGTCCTCTATCTCTGTACATAAAACCTTTTTACCCTACCCCCCATGGTAAACTAGCTGGTAAGAAGAACAGAAAATAAACTGGCTTATGTTGTGCTAGTACATGGGGGGGGGGGGGGGGGGGGGTAAAGAAAACTACCTTGTAGGTCAGCACAGAAAACCCCCTGACCCCCACTCCTACAATTTTTCACATAAAAAATTATGCATGAAATGGGGTTTGGTACATGGGGTTATGATCCTGAATTTTGCAGTTTTTGGAATGTGTACTTGTGTGCAGATACTTACAGGGTATGCACATGACTTCAAAAGCCAATACCATTCAGCTATGTGGACAAAGTCATTCAGACTTGATGGATAGGCATCCTACCTTGGGAGACAAACTTTGTAACCAGGCTGTTCTTCACATGACAAGGATCATTTCAAGAGAATCCAGATTTTTGTATTCAATTACTGATCCCAGAAAGCTGGTGCCATATCTGATTCTAGCAATTGTAGGATCACTTGTGTGATCCATTGTGTGAATGTGACAACAGTAAAAATACCATGCTTAAATTGGAAAAGCTAAAAATTAAATTTTCCTTGTAAGAAAATTTATCAGTGGGGTTCAGCACCCTTTTTGTATGATATGGGTGAGAGTATTTATAAAGTAAGACTTAATAGGCTGTGGTTGTTGCATGTGTGAATGTCATTGTATCCATATTGGTAAAAGGTTACAATTTTGTGAACTAGAACCTTGTCATGAGGTTATAACTCGAAATGGCTTTCAATAATGCAATTTGGCAAACATCAGATTAAATTTCATTATGCTGCTGTTAATGCACTTTATTTTGTTGATTTTTAGTTATGGCAGCACACTGGGAGAACAAAAACAATGAAACAGTACATGTATTTGAAAAGGGGTTAAATAGGAACTGGTTACAAATTAGTGATGTAAAAACTTCAATCACATCCAATGATGCCAAAAACATGGACATTTATACAGGTGTAAATCAGATCATGGACAGTTATGAGTTTTTGTGATACATGAAGACAAAAATGGGCATATCTGGCCCCTTAGTCTGCAAGTAGGAAGGTTGGATTCAGTGAAAACTTCATACGAAAACAGATTTGTTTATTTCACAGGGTTTCCGCCAGAGGGTAAAAAGGGTAAAATAGCATACCCAAAAAAATCTGAAGGATGCTTTTGCTCACCCTAAATTTTAGCCCAAAGATAAAATTTTGGCATACTAATGTCCCAAAAATACCCCATAGAGTCTTCATTTTCAGACTTACTTCAGAATTTGAGTATTTGAGTACCCTTAAAATTCCACTCTGGTAGAAACCTTAAAAAATGATATCTATAGACTTTTGAAGGACCTGACAACGGACTCCTGTGTGAGCATAAATGATATTAGAACAAGTTTTTCCACATATTTATTACTTTCTTTAAGCTTTGTACATGTATACTTAAAGGTGAAACAATATCACCTTGTAAGTCAAGTGGATCATTGGGAGACAGACCATTGAGGTGTCTGTGTATGTCAGACAAGTGCTGAGAATAAATGTGGTCAGAAAGCCTGTACAGAGTATAACGTGTCTAGTGTTGTCTGTAATTCACAATGTCAGAGGCACAGAGTCCTCTGGAAGTTTATAGATACGCTGTATTTAACTCTCTCAGTGCCAAGCTGTGACAGTCGGCAGCCTTTTTGGATGTGCTGAGGGCAAATTGAATTTAAAATGCATTGAGGAAAGCTGTTGACCTGGACCATTCTTATGGTCTCTCTTCATCCACATGCACTGTTGCCAATGCCACTACTGTTTTACAAGATCTACTTATTTTTCAGCCTCTTTTCATTCTACAGAAGATTTTGAAAAGCCCATTTGTCAGTATGTTTCACAAGTTCCTATTTATCTGTAAACACTGTGAAAAATAAGTCTTTAAATATACTAAAAAATGAGGAAAGTCATACAATTAAGCTTCCAATTTTCAAAATTCTGCCCTAGGAGGGGATCACTTCCTAGTGGTTTAAATGCTTTATAATATAATTCTATGTCACTTTTTTTTTTCTTCCAGTGTTGGCAACTTGGTACATGCTATACTGCAATTAGATGGATATGAAATGGGCACACACTTGTCTTTAAACACACATATTAACTCGTTCACCGCTGTATTTCTACCCACATTAACCTCTGACCGCGAAAGTTGCTGAGCCTACTTTTCAACTACATGTATTGCGACTAATTTGGTACTACATTTTGTATCAAAAAATATTCCCATGGCATTTATTTCAACCTGTCAGCACTTGCAATATACATCATGGTTTTTATTTTGCAAGGTCAGTTTCAAGGTCATAAGGTCACTTTCAAGGTCAAAGGTCAAAGGTCATAACCTTTGGCAGCTATCTTGGATTTTAAGACCTAAAACACACAAAGCAAGAGATGTATCCGATGCTGCCATCAGATACATCTCTTGCTTTGTGTGTTTCATTCCATTTAAAAACTCATCCATTTTTGTTTCTTTGAATCAATCAGATATATTTATAGTAAATACAATGCATAAAGATGAACAATATTATCTAAACATTGTTTTTAGCTTGTGTGACATGGGACTTCATGCCAACTTTGTCAGTTTATACAGGCAAGCTGCAGGTTACAAACCCTTTCCTTTCATGGAAACCAACAGTTCATATCTGAAAGTGTTTTAAAGCAAATTCGTTTAAAAAACAAGAGGCCCATGGGCCTGATGCTCTGCTGGCATCGTGGCTATATTGCACCTGTGCGTTTCAAAGTTGTATCTCAAGTGGCTTGTGAACATATAAAGCTTATGTACATTTAATGTAAAAATTGTCCACCAGATGGCACTTCACCTGTCATGTAATAGCTTATTTGTGCAACTCCTGTGATGAATGTTGTTGCATGTGCAAGTCTTCTCAGATAGAATTTCTAAATGTATGTGCACATTATTTGCCTATACTGTACTTCCTCTATATAAGGCCTTTAGTTACAGGGTAGACCCTGGTGTAACATGGTTGGTCACTTGGCTCTCAATGAAGCAGTTTCCAATTATCTCCACCATATTACCCCTTTTTAAGGCCCCTGCCCCCATAAGCACCCCTCCCACTTTCTGACTGAAAAGACAGAAATAATGTACATCTTAAATGTTCACTGTAAAGGGCCTATAGAACGACCCATTCAAAACGGCATGAAATGGACCCTTATGGATTGATATTTGTTGATGTGATTAATTTCAACAACTTTTTCAGTGATAGTGTAGTTTTCTCTAGCTTTGAAAAGTTTTAGCCCTCTCAGCCTGATGCGGCCAAAGTACCCGTCATTTTGTGAAAGGAGCCATGACGTCATATGGGGAACTTCTATACAAAGCCCAGCAGCATGTCGACAAGGGGATGTTAATAGCATGAGGGGCAGTGTGACGATGAGTTGCTCTGTCATGTTTACGCAATTTTTTTCTGGAGAAGAGACTGACAAGAAGAGTTCTGATGATGAGGGTGATGAGAAGTTTTTTTGCCTGCTGGCAAGAGCCAAAGGCGCGTATTTCCACAGATTGGCCAGTTCAGGAACACCAGTCATAGAGATTGTGTAGTCTAGAATGTCGGTGGTACGAAGCTTTCACTTCGTACTAAACACTATGAAACTAAAATTTCAGCAGCGATTTTTGGTTTAAGAAATTTGAGTGTTAAAGAGAAACTGCAGCCCACACAAATGGATCTGCCACTTGGGGTGGGGGCTTATTGTTACAACAGCTTGGTCAAGCCAGAAGACCATGATGCACAGCAACTCATAGCAGCATGACCCTGGTGCACTGGGTGTTATAGTCCAGTCTATTCAAGCTAGTTGATTCTAAGTCCTTGAACTATGACCCCCATTATAAGCACTTCCCTTCACTGAGAATAAAGATACATAAACAACAACACAAGAAACTATAAAAATTGTTCATTAACCGAATAAAATGCTCATTTGCTCAATAAAGTATTATTTTGACATTCTGAAACTTGTAAATAGCACTGATCAGATGTCACTGAAAAAATTAACACAAAGTCTACAAGGTTTTTCAAAATATATGAAATCTTATTTTCTAAACGGGTATGAATGTACCTGTTATGTACAAAACTGTCATATATGTAAAGAAGATTGATGTGAAGCATGAAGATATAATGTATTTGTCTAAAAAGCAAATAGATCGACATGTAAAAGTTATCTTGGGTACATAATCTTATGTAAATATAGTCTATACCTTTTTTATTTTGTAAAAGTACATAGAATATACCATGTAACAAGGTGGCCCAGGCGATTACAACATCACTTCAATGTTCCAGCATAGGCCTTGATTG
The DNA here is from genome assembly GCA_964020975.1 of Hermodice carunculata. NCBI lineage: Eukaryota > Metazoa > Annelida > Polychaeta > Eunicida > Amphinomidae > Hermodice > Hermodice carunculata. Next base: position 7,787,951 of record OZ026627.1, read on the forward strand.
GCTTGGTTAATCTTTCGATTGTCTACATTTCCTATGTATTGATATGGTCAAATAAAGTGAAATTGAATCTTTAATCATTATTGTGGTTACGGTAGACCACAGCAACATTTTGCACAAATATCCCACACTGACTGGTTTGCATCAAGATCTTGTCCCATTCCTGCACAAGCAGACTTCATGTAAAATTGCAATAGCTTTTGACAATATATTACAAGTTTCAGGCAAAATTCTCTGGACTAGCAATGACTACAATCTGGGATTCCCTGGACCATGGATACAATAAACAAAGAGAGATTTGTGGATAAAATTGAGGAAGGTAAACTTGCCATTTCAAGAATGACTGTCCTCCTATTTCTTGTCACAATAGATCAAATCATGTCTGGCATTTATAAATTTCTACATAGGTTAAAACCCGGAGAATAACTGTTGCCTTTTATCATGACATCTCAAAATATGGAGCTGCAAGTGTGTGTGTGTGTGTGTGGGGGGGGGGGGGGAGAGGCAGCTGTATACATAAACAGAACTAGAGGATCAGGACTGAACCTGCACTTGGGTGAATCATAAGCCAAGGATTGTCTGCTGCAAATTAACCCTTAAAGTGCTGAGTTAAGACTGAGTCAACCGTTTTTTCTTAGGACACTTTGCATGCAAAGTGTCCTGAGGAAAAGCAGTTGACTCAAACTAGTTTATGCTTTAGACTGGGCTTGCTGGTATTTGAATGAAAGGTATCTTCATGAAGAATTTAAAACTTTTTAACCATTATATATTATGTTGGTGAGAAAATGACTATTGCCATGATAAGCACTTGAAGGGTTAAAAAATTGTTAAAAAGTAGGGACTGACTCAAAACTGTCAGCCATATTCACTTCAAACTTGGTGGCAATGTACCTTGGGTGGGTCTCTACCAAGTTTGTTCAATTGGTCATGCTCCAGTGATTTTTGGATTTTTAGCTTAGCTGACTGGTCTGTTATCTGTCCGTCAGGCCGTCCACAATTGCATTCTTGACTGCTCTGTAACCGTAGGTCAGATTCACTTCAAACTTAATGGCAATGTACCTGGGGTGGGTCTCTACAATTTTTTTTTCAAATGGTCACACCCCAGTGATTTTTTTTGTTCTTTTTTGGGGCAAACCTTTACAAATCTCATAAACTGCTCACCCAATTGCATTGATATTACACAGGAACACTCCTAGTTCTTAATTTGTTTACCAGGTGGCACTACAATTTTTTTAATGATTTTTAGCTCTGCTGACTTGTCAGTCAGCAGAGCTTATAGAATCCGTTCTGTCGTTAGACTTTTTATATTATGGACTTCTTCTCAAAAAACACTACATAGAATGTTTTGATTTTGCACATGGATAATCCCCAGGTGTTTTCTACCAAGTTTGCGAAGGAGATGATGATGCAATAATTTTTCTATTTTTTATGAATTTTTTAATTTATTTTTTGAAAAAAATTAAAATTTCTTGATCTTAAGAACTACAAAGCCAATTGCTTTGATATTGCACATACGGTCATCTGGGGTCAAATAGTTTTTATTTTGGCCACCACGTGGCACTGTAATTTTTTCCTATTATTTATGAATTATTACCTGTTAAGGCTATTTTCGACTTCTCCAGAACGGCTGAAGAGAATTGTTTAAAATTTTATCAGAATATAGTTGGACATTAGACAATGAAAGTTTGCGAAAGTAATATGGATATGTTAATTTTAAGCAAAGTTATGGGATATCAAACTTCGCAACTGTAACGAAGTGCTGCAGCTGTATATATATATATATGGCAATACAGTGCATACATTTAACTATTGTATTTACCCTTTTGACTTCTTCTCAAAAACCGCTGTATGGAATGCTTTAATTTTGCACATGGGTGTTGCCCAGTTGAACCTCTACCAAGTTTGCGAAGGAGATGATGATGCAATAATTTTTCTATTTTTAATGAATTTTTTTATTAATTTAAAAAAAAAAAAAATTTCTTCATCTCAAGAACTACCGGGCCAATTGCTTTGATATTGCACATAGGGTCACCTTGGGTCAACTAGTTCTCATTTTGGCCGGCAGGTGGCGCTGCGATTTTTTTCCTATTTTTTATGAATTTTTGCGTGTTAAGGCTATTTTCGACTTCTTCTCCAGAACAGCATGATATAATTGCTTAAAATTTTATCAAAATATAGTTGGACATTAGGCAATGAAAGTTTGCGAAAATAATGTGAATATGTTAATTTTTGACAAAGTTATGCCATATCAGACTTTGTGACTGTGAGTGAGTGCTGCCACTGCACACCGGCAGCCATTGAAACAGCAAGGTATGTCAATTGATAATACATGTACTTCCATGGACAAGTCAGGTCGCCGTATTCAATTTTGTTTCCTGAATAAAGTCAGCTATGACCTTTTCTGCACTGTCAATTTGTATCTTTGATAAATGCTAAATCAAATGTATTATCACATGAAGGGATTTGCTATCCGAAACAGACAATTAAGCAAGCAGCTATATATATCTAGTTTCAATTCGGCTCCTTTTCAGTAAATGCACCTTTTATATTGATTACCATGTAAGTCAATGGACATTCTAATGCTAATTTACATTTTCAACTTCTTTTCCAAAACCGTCCTCCAGATTTACTTCAAACTTAATGGGGATACACCTTGGGTGAGTGACTACCACGTTTGTTCCAATGGTCAAGTGTCAATGAATTTTGGATTTTTTATGATTTTTTTTCTTCAAAAATCTTCTCAAAAGTTTTAATGGGAAAGTTTAACATGGGAATTTCTTGTAATGGTTACAACTTAAATAATTTTGGCCGGATTTACTTCAAACTTGGTGGGGATGTGCACTGGATGAATCTCTACCAAGTTTGTTCAAATGGTCACGCTCCAGTGATTTTTGAATTTTTCATAATTTTTTTTTTGTTCTTTTTTGGGGCAAATCTTACAAAAATCTTCTCCCAAACCGCCCACCCGATTGCTTTGATATCCCACAGGGACACTCCCTGGGACTCCTGGTTCTTAATTTGTTCACCAGGTGGCGCTGTGAATTTTTCCTGTTTTTTAAATTTTTTTTGTGTGTGTTTTTGCTATTTTCGACTTCTTCTCCAGAACCGTCACTCAGATAAAGCTGAAAGGTGGTGGATATGTTCCTTCTAGAAGGGTCAAACAGAGTTGTTCACTAGGTGGCACTGCTGTGGAGTCCTGATTTTTAACGATTTTACAATTTAGGTGTTTGTCGGTCAATGCAGCTTTCCTGTTGATTACTATGGAAGTCAAAGGACATTCTAATGCTAATTCACATTTTTGACTTCTTCTCCAAAACCGTCATCCAGATTGATTTCAAACTTGGTGGGGATATGCCTTGATGGGTCTCTACCAAGTTTGTTCAAATGGTCATGCTCCATTGATTTTATATTTTTTATTATTTTTTTTTTGTTCTTTTTTTGGGCAAATCTTAAAATATTTTCTCTGAAACCGCTCACCCAGTTGCTTTGATATCTCACAGGGACACTCCTGGGGAATCTTAGTTCAGAATTTGTTCACTAGGTGGTGCTGCAAATTTTTTTCCAATTTTTTTATGATTTTTTGTGTGTTTTTGTTATTTTCAACTTCTTTTCCAGAACCGTCACTCAGATTACGCTATAACTTGGTGAATATGTTCCTTGTAGAAGGGTCAAACAAAGTCGCTCAAAAGGTTGACTCGGTTCATATTTTCATTCATTTTTTGAAAAAGTACAAAATAAAACAAATTTATACGAAACTTAAACATGGAGATTTCTTGTAAGGAAAACAACTTAGATATTTTTCGCCATTTTTATGTCACACTTTGTTGAATTGTACCTTTGATAGGTCTCTACATATGTTATTCAAATGTTCACACTGCATTGATTTTTGCATAAATTTTTGGGTATTTTTTTTAAAATAAGCAGATGCATGTCAGCTGAGCAAAGGATCATCATGATCCTCTTGTTTTGTGTGTGGTTTTTTTTTTCTTCTTCTCCAGAACCATCATTTAGATTAAGCTGAAATTGACATGTTCCTTGTGAAAGGGTTGAACAAAGTTGTTCACCAGGAGGCAATGCTGCAGATTCCTGATTTTTAATGATTTTTTCAATTTGGGTAATTACCAGTAAATGCACGTTACCTATTGATTTCTATGTAAGTCAATGGGCATTCTAATGCTAACTCACATTTTTGACTTCTTAAATCTTCTGTTTGTTCTATGAATTTTTTCTTTCTTTCCCTTTCTATATCTTAAATATTTTCAAAATTAAAGGTAGAGGTGCTATTCCAACTTCTCTTCATAGGTTTGTGCTATAGGTGCATCCAATGAACCACAAACTAGAGTTGGAAAATTTTAACTTGTGCAAATTAGGGCAGTTTAGATGTTATTTCTCTTGAAAATCATTAAAAGGAAAGGTAACATTTACACTTTGAAAATGTTCCCAGGTTTCTGCTATAGGCCCATCCAATTGATCACAACCAAAAGTTGTAGAATTTTAATTCATGCAAAGTAGGAGAATACACAAATGTAAATCTTGGAACAACTTCACAACCATTGCAGATAAAAGTGTTTTCCAACTTCAGTTGATAGGCTGGTGAGGTCGCTGCATCTAATGAACAAGGGGTTCATGTTGTGCCAGTTTGCAATGTGGCCAAGGTATTATTTATAACCAGCTTGTGTGTGTGTTGGGGGGGGGGGGGTAGTGTCACATGTATTGTGAGGAAATTCAGTGAATTTAACATGATTTAATATTCTCAAGTTTGTTTGCATGCTATAGGATTTTGCTTCAGCAATAGACCCAAAAGTTAAGCCTGGACTGGCAACTCTATCTAGAAAAATTTTGAAGATATGCAAGATTAAAATTTCTACAAATATGCCTCTTATTTGCATAAATTTTAACATTCAAACTTGCAAATAATATGCAAAACTACACTAGTGGGTCTATCACCATGCAAAGTTTGGTACTTTTGGAACAATAGTGTCTGAGAAAAACTGACCACAAAATTTGACACAGAAACGAATGAAAGAATAAAGAAAGAAAGAATAAATTATTTGAGGAGAAAGAAGTCTGTTCACACACAGACTTAATCACAGTCCAGAAAGAACTAAAGAAAGAAAAATTTGATTTGTTTCTCAGCAAATCAATCTGTGTGTTTGGAAGATGTTTGAAGATTGTCTATTCAGTATTTGTTTAACTCCTGCAACAATAATGTGCTCATGTGGCTGTGTTAAAAACTTAAAAAATGAAGGTACAAAGGCACTTCAATCTATCATAGTTCTGAAGCTATTCAGGATTTAACTTTTGTGTATTTGCATGAATCAAACTGCTAGAACTTTGATCCATGGTTGATTGGATGCAGCTATCCCACAAATCTATCAATTGATTTTGAAAGACACCGCAGTCTATGATAGTTCTGAAGCTATTCAAGATTTAAATTTTGTGTATTAACCTAATTTGCATAAATTTTAATGGGGTATGTGACAGACCTATTGATTTAAGTTGGAATGGCACCTCTATCTGTAATAGTTTTGAAGTTGTGTCAGATTTAAGTTTGTGTATTCACCTTATTTGTGTAAATTAGAATACTACAACTTTGCTTCATGTTTCATTGGATGTGGCTATGTCACAAACCTATAAATTGAAGTTGCAATGGTACTTATAGCTTTAATAGTTTTTAAGTTATTCAAGATTTAAATTTTGTGTATTCACTAATTTGATAAAATTAAAATTTAACAATTTTGGGTCATGTTCCATTGGATGTGGCTATGTCACAAACCCATAAATTGAGGTTTGAAAGGCCCCTCTATCTGTAACAATTTTGAAGCTATTCAAGATTAAAATGCATATTCACCCAATTTGCACATATCAAAGTCCTATAACTTTGTTTCATTGGATGCGGCTTTGCAACAAACCTATAAATTGAAGTTGGAATGGCATCAATACCCCTTATTATCATAATTTAAAATTCTACAACTTTCATTTACTGTCCATTCTGTTTGAAGGTGTCACAAATCAAGACATGCACATTGAAATTTTGTGTCTGTCTGCAGTGCTTTGGAAGATATGGGGCTTTTTATAATTTTATAATTGCCCCTAATTTGCATAATTTTAAACATCATGACTATTCCAAAGATATGAACAATTTCACTGGTAGGTCAGTCACCATGGCAAGTTTTGTTGTTTTGACAATAATAGTGTATGAGAAAAACTCCGGACAAATCCGGTCATAAAGAAAAAAAAAAAAGAAAACTAGAGAAGCAGATTTGCTGCACAGCAAATCTGGGTGCCCACAAGGCCAGGATTATTTGCAACGCTGCATTTCATTTGCTGACAATTACAAATTTGTGGACTTCAGACTGGGAATCATTTGCAGGTTCTGGAATTTAGTAAGAGCTTTCAATGGTATGTAAATAATATAGAATACTTGTCATATGTGACAAATTTGCACAAATTAAAACCCTATAGCCTGGCTTCAATGGATAGGACTGTATCACAAACTTATACATAGATGTTGGTTTGGCACCTTAATGTATCATAGTTTAAAAGATATTCAAAATTTAAATTTTGCACATGTGCTTAGACAGACTAGAAAGGAAGATTTGCTTGACAGCAAATCTGTCTGGGTGCCTTCAAAATGAGAACAGTTTGAAATGCTACACTTTGCCATTGTTCAACATAATTTATTTTGTTTATTATGCTAATTTCCATAGATTAGAATGCTACAACTTTGGTCCTTGGTCTATTGCATGTGGCCATGTCACAAACTTGGAAAGTGAAGTTTGAATGACGCTACTATCTGTAATAGTTTTGAAGTGATTTAAGACTTTAATTTTGTGCATTTGCCTAATTTGCATGAGTAAAAAGCCTGCAACTTTGGTTTGTGGTTCATTGGATGTGGTTTTGTCAAATACCTACAAATATAAGTTGGAATGGCACCTCTTTGTATAATAGTTTTGAAGTTATTCAAAGATTTAAATTTCTTGTATTCATCTTATTTGCATAAATTAAAATTGTACAATTTTGGATCATGGTTCATTGGATGCAGCTATGTCACAAACCCATTAATTGAAGTTGGAATGGCACCTCTATAGTATAATAGTTTTTAAACTATTGAAGATTTAAATTTTGCATATTCACCTAGTTTTTGCATAAATTAAAATCTTATAACTTTAGTTCATAGTTCATTGGATGGGTCTTTGCCACAAACCTACAAATTGAAGTTGGAACGGTATCTCTATCTATAATAGTTCTTGAGATATTTAACTTTTAAATTTTTTTAATGCTTCTTATTAGCATAATGTCAAATTCTACAACTTTCATATACTGTCCATTATATTGGCAGGTTTCACAAACCTAAATGTGCCCATTAAAATTTTGTACCTAAATTCAGATAGTCAAATTCCCTCCTAGCTCTGTTACCGTGCCAAGTTTAAACACTGTAGCTTGTACGGTGTCTGCGAAAGGTCCGGAAACATTATATAGTGGAAAGAAAGAAAGAAAGAGAGAGAGAGAGAGAGAGAGAGAGAGAGAGAGAGAGAGAGATGAGAGAGAGAGAGAGAGAGAGAGAGAGAGAGAGAGAGAGAAGAGAGAGAGAGAGAGAGAGAGAGAGAGAGAGAGAGAGAGAGAAGAAAGAAGAAAGAAAGAAAGAAAGAAAGAAAGAAGGAAAAAAATGCATCCAGACATACAGAGGGAGGAGGGATAGGGAAGAGGGAGAGAGAGAAAGCCCAGTCATCACCTCTTTCAAATTTCTATAGCAGAATAATTTATCACATGTAGGTCCCTGTTCAAAGTGATGCCTGTTTAGCAGACCCAGGGTCCTTGACAACTGGACAGGCACCCAGAGCCACCAGCCACATACAAAAATGGCCTGACAGTTATCCAAGCAGGAACATGTTGTGACCAACTTGCCTCCCATCTTCCTTCATACACACAGCTGCCCAAGCATGCATGTCCAGTAATAAGGCAGAGCACTGTAGGCAGGCCTGCATATTCAGTGGACCCTGTCTAAAACATGACCTTCAGCCAATCAGCAGTGAGCAGAAGTGTAGCCACACTGGACCCAAACATGGGTTCCCCTAACAGGGTGTTCATGGTGATTATGAGCTTTTTTACACAAAAAGTATTGAGTGATGGTTGTTCCGTTAAATACTTCAGCATGTGAATCTGACTTGACATCATATATAATTCATGATTTCTGTGTAAATTATTTTGTGTCAGCGTAACAAATCATTTTATATTCAACACAATGTGCCCCCTTTTCCCCCTTCCACAAGCATATATTCACACAATTAACATGACAAAAAAAGCTTTAAACTTGCCACATTTAGTTGCACTTCTAGAACTTTTATTCACTGTCCATTGACAGATGTCTCAAATCTGCATGTGTAGGTAATTAGAACATTGTGTCTATTTTCAATAGTTTGCAAGATATGGAGCTTTTAAAATTTGAATTTCCCCAATTTGCATAATTGAAAACATCATGACTATTCCAAGTCAGGTGCCTAAATTCACTGGTAGGTCAGTCACTATGGCAAGTTTGGTGGTTTTCGGAATATTAGGGTCCGAGAAAAACTCCGGACAATTAAATCTGGTTGTGAAGAAAGAAAGAAAGAAAGAAAGAAAGAAAGAAAGAAAGAAAGAAAGAAAGATAGAAAGAAAGAAAGAGAGAGAGAGAGAGAGAGAGAGAGAGAGAGAAAGAAAGAAAGAAAGAAAGAAAGAAAGAAAGAAAGAAAGAAAGAAAGAAAGAAAGAAAGAAAAAGAATTCTCAAAATGTCTGGGTTGGCACCCAGACATAATTATCTCTGGGATCGAGGCACACAGACATGGTTATGGCAGCCTGGTCCTATGCTAATGAAGGTTTTTGTCTACTTCTGGTTGTTTGCCAAAAGTAGTTCAGTATCGTCCACCTGCGTGATACCTTCCATCAAAAGAGTTCTTGGCACTGCTACTTGACGGAATTGAGACACACCAGGTAAATCTGTAAATTACTTTAACTGAAGCATTATTTAGTTCACCTTCAACGAGCGTGTTGTTTTTTGAGCTGAGCCAGTGTTATCATATTGCACGCGGTCCGTCTAATTACCGAAAGCAACAGAAAACAAGAGAAAGTTACCACAAACAACCGAAAGTAACCGAATGCAACCGAAAGCGACCGAAAGCAAGCTATTTTTAGATCATATATACCGAAAGACACCAGATGACACCGCATGACACAGAAAGACGCCTAATTTTGTGTTTTAATTTGATGTATTCATATCTAAATGCGGTCCTACTCTAACACCTATCGAGCAAAAGAGGGAGCCACCTGCATCTGGGCAGATCCATGTATTCTCGGATCCGCCAACGCGTCATAAGCTGCTTATCAGCTGAGTGCTGTTGCTATGCAAATGAGCGGGCCCTGTGAAAACAAGTTCCACATCGGCATATAGTCCTATGTAAAAGTGGACATTTTTATCCAAAATTGTATCCATGTTGTCGACCGCAAATCAACAAAATAACTCTGAAGGCAGCATCATTTTGCCGAATTCTGCTACTGAATAAAAAATTGGATAGATTTTGACGATCATGACTTGGGGTATTAGCGCTGGTTTTCGGGTAACGCTTAGCATACAATTGAATGGGTATCCACAGGACGCTTTCAGGGAGATTCACCCAGTGACGCGGGCATGTAAGCTAAGATTCCGGGATGTGCGGATCCGAGAATTTAGCATGGTCAAAATTACTTTCTCAACAAAATGAACAACACAAACACACAATAATCTTAAGAAACATGTATTAACATATATTTGAAACATAAAGGATGCCTAAAATAATTAGAAATGGGCTCTCTTTTGGTTGAAAAGGTATTATTTGTGGATGTTTATGTAGTAGGGCCTAAATAATACAAATCTGCCCTGATCATGCTGAAAGCATCAGTCTGTTGCCCGGCAACACAGGAAGTGAGCAGGATCGCAGTTAAATATGAATGTCCCCCAGGTTACAATTAGTGGTCCAACTCGAAAGATTTTTTGTCATTGGCAGATTCAGTATTTTCTTTCCTCTTCATCTGTAGGCCAACAAATTGGGCCGACCAATCGTGGGTTACCTATCAGACCGCGCCAGAAATGACGTCGCCACTGACGGTTCGGACTCGTATAGCACGGAGAGATTCATGAATGTGTAGATTTTTTCATGACACATGATTGAGATTCATAGCTGTGAACTCTCCCCTTTTCACCGGGAGTCGCCCGTTTTGGAGACTTAAATTTAAAACGGTTTTTAAAATAAGAGGGATTTTGAGGCAAAATTGAGTTTCTTTGATTTCATGCACTTTTTACAAGAACCTCCAGGTCACCCATCTTTGGGGGTTGACAGGTTGACAGGTTGACACCTATCGGATATGATTATTTGACCAATAAAACACACTCAATTTGGTTTTCTTTGTACATATATGGTCAGGGAGACCCCAATTAAGGCAAACACTTGCTGCTCTCATGAGGGCCGCCCTTTTCTAACATTTGTTTCTTCTATTAGAGAGACGGCTAATGTAAATTTATTTGAACAATGATTAGCATAAATGAAAAATAACAAAATTAAGCATTACCCTCGTAAATATTATGTGGTCGCATAAAATTGAAAAATCAAACGATAGTTTGTTGGCGTGAACAAATATAACAGTTTGGAATATCACATGCCTCCTCATAATCATTTATCATGAGATTCATAACGAATATATTAAATCCCTGGTTGCAACGGGTATAAAATTGTTCTTTTATCTGAGTTGTATTCATATTTATTGTATGTGGTATGTCAAACCATGTCCACAGCTAGTAATGTAACTGTAATATTATTATTATTGATGATGATGATGATGATGATGATGATGATGATGATGATGAAGATGATGATGATGATGATGACGACGATGATGATGATTGAAGAAACAAAAACTGAATAAATACTAATGCGATATTTCTGTGCTGACCATGGCAAGCGATATAAATGGGACCAGGACCCGGATCAATCCAATTTTGTGGTACACGTGTGGGTTGTAGGAGTAAAGACATCAGGTTTGAAATAGTTATGTCAAACTATGAACATTTCATTTTGCTAAAAAAAAAATTCTTGGCTAAAAGTTGCTAAATACCCCTGATTTAACACAAACAGAAACGCGCATAGGCCTACACTCGTATGTTTACCGTTCACAAGAGAACAGAACAGAATGTGTTACGCGCTGCGGCACCATGGTTCAATATTTGCCATTATGTATCTGTATGATAAGCCTTTTTTTCCAAATATTTGGGAAAAATGGATGCAATAGTTCCCGAAAAAATGTAAGCGCTATTCTACACTTCCTGTTGCCATATATATATATATATTTATTATACTTCACGTACACAATACAGGTACACCATTTGGTAAGAAAGTAAGAAGAAAAAAAGAAACAAAGAACTCAACGATGATACATAGTACTTACAGATGGCATGTGAATATTAACAACTTATAAACGATATTATTCTACACATAAACTTGTAATAAAAGCAAACAAACAATCTTATCGGTTGAATTGTTTATTTTCTTATATTTTTTCTGTACGGCTGTGCCATTGAGAATAAAATGAGCCTATGCCAGTGCAATGCACATGCAGGCTTATATGCACTATATACATAAAGAAGTATTCCTATCGTAAACGTTGGTATAAGGTTCAACTGGAATGCAGGCATAAAAAAGTGACCAATCATTATTGAATGTTATTGAAAGAACATAATTTGAGTATGACGAGAGAGAGAGAGAGAGAGAGAGAGAGAGAGAGAGAGAGAGAGAGAGAGAGAGAGAGAGAGAGAGAGAGAGAGAGAGAGAGAGAGAGAGAGAGAGAGAGAGAGAATTCATTTTCATGTCAGAAGATAACACGAACATTCCATTTTATGGAAATGCTTGGGTTTGTTTTTTTGTTTGTTTGTTTGTTTGTTTCTTTTTCTTTCTTTCTTTCTTTCTTTCTTTCTTTTTGTGTATGTGTGTATTTTGACTTGGTCAAGCATCTATTTCTTTAATTGTATCATTATACGATAGCTACAATGGCCTAATTACATTAAAGTGTGGGACTTTCAGGTCCTGGAATGGTTCTCAATTTCATTTATATAAAGTTAAGTTCAGATACGCTGCATGTGTGCACAAGAAATTTTGTTTTTACACTAAAAGATTCTTGAATTGCCCAAGCCAAAAATGCACGTGGTCGATAAATTTACATGAAATATTTGTCTGGTGATGATCAGCAGTAAGAAAAGTGAGAAAAAATCCATAAAATTAATTTAAAAAATATATGACTAAGTAAAAGAACACTCTAAATCAATCAATTGGTCAATCAATCAATCAACTGTGGTAAATGACACAGAAGTTGAACATATCAAGTTCCAAGTTCCGTATTCATCCAAAAATGTCGGAAAAAGTACCCCGTTTTGGGCGGAAAATGGAAATTATAATGCACATCACCCGATGTCATTTTTAAGGCTCAACAAAATCTGAGAATAATCAATTAAGTTAGTAAGTAAACATTTTCGTTACCAAAGTAAAGGGACAGAGGTCAATACTGACCTAGTATCATATTACTACTTGATCGAAAAAATAAACATTGTAAGAAATATTTTTCCATACCTATTCCTCAATGATAGGGTGAAAACACATAATACATGTGATGAAAAATGAATAAATAAGGATAAAATTAATAAACAAGAGGGCTGTGTGAACAGCCCATGCCTCAGCTGATCATGACATTCATCACACTTGCAGCTCTATGAACTTGGGAAAGGATCAAGGACACCATGTTCTGAGTAAGTCTGACCTTTATAGAAGAACACTTACACGTGCAACATCAAAGTTCAAGTAGTTCTCAAGTTATAATGAAGAGTAAAATTCATGTATGTTGCACTGTGACCCCACAAACAAGGTCAAGGTCATTCATGTACTGTCTAAGCATGACTTTCATACAGAATAATTAACGTGCAGCTAACTCAAAACAGATCTCAAGTTATCAAGTAAACAGTAAATTTCGTGTCAGTTGTCCTGTGAATAACATTAGAATGCCCATTGACGTACATAGTAATCAATAGGAAAGCTGCATTGAACGATAAGTACCCGAATTGAAAATCCTTAAAAATCAGGAAAGGAAAGCAGTGCCACCTAGTAAATAACTGTTTGACCCTTCCACAACAACATATCCATCACATTTCAGCTTAATCTCAGGGACGGTTCTGAGAACAAGTGAAAAATAGCAAAACCATACAAAAAATTCATAAAAAATTGCAGCGCCACCTGGTGAACAAATAGGGAACTAGATGTCCCCGGGAGTGTCTATGTACGATATCAAAGCAATTGGGTGAGCGGTTTCAGAGGAGAGGACTTTTTAAGGTTTGCCCCCCAAAAGAACAAAAAAATTCATAAAAAAATCCAAAAATCAACAGAGTGTGACCATTTGAACAAACTTGGTGCAGAGCCACCCAAGGCACATCCCCACCAAGTTTGAAGTAAATCTGGCCAATATTGTTTAAGTTATGACCGTTACAAGAAATTCCCATGTTAAACTTTCCTATAAAAACTTTTGTAGATATTTTTGAAAAAAAAAAAAAAAAATCCAAAATTCATTGGAACATGACCATTGGAACAAACCTGGTAGACACCCACCTAAGGTACATCCCCACCAAGTTTGAAGTAAATCTGGATGACGGTTTTGGAGAAGAAGTCGAAAATGTAAATTAGCATTAGAATGCCCATTGACTTACATGGTAATCAATAGGAAAGGTGCATTTACCACAAAGGAGCCGAATTGAAAAAATCATTAAAAATCAGCAATCTGCAGCATTCCCACATAGTGAACACTTTGTTTGGCCCCTTTATAAGGAACATATCCACCACGTGTAAGCTTTATCTGAGTGACGGTTCTGCAGAAGAATTCAAAAATAGCTATAACACACAAAAATTCATAAAAAATTAGAAAAAAACTGCAGCGCCACGTGGTGAACATTTTAACAACAAGGAGTCCCTAGGTGTTTTCCTGTGTGATATCAAAGCAATTGGGTGAGCGGTTTCGGAGAAGATTTTTTAAGATTTGTCAAAAAAAAAAAAAAATCCATTAAAAATAAAAAAAACCACTGGAGCATGAACATTTGAACAAAACTGGTAGATACCCACCCAAGGTACATTGCCACCAAGTATGAAGTTAATCTGGATGACGGTTTTGGAGAAGTCGAAAATGTGAATTAGCATTAGAATGTCCATTGACTTCCACAGTAATCAATAGGAAAGCTGCATTGACCGATAAGTACCCGAATGGAAAAAATCGTTAAAAATCAGGAATCTGCAGCATTCCCACATAGTGAACAACTTTGTTTGACCCTTCTACAAGGAACATGTCCACCATGTTTCAGCTTAACCTGAGTGACGGTTCTGGAGAAAAAGTCGAAAATAGCTAAAACACACAAAAATTCTTAAAAAATTAGAAAGAAATTGCAGCGCCACCTGGTGAACAAATTAAAAACTAGGAGTCCCAGAGAGAAGAAGTCGAAAATGTGAATTGTGGACAGACGGACGACAGACGACCGACGGACGACGGACCCTCACAAAACCTCAGCTAACTGACAAGTCAGCTGAGGTAAAAATATATAAAAGAGTAAACAAACAATATAAATCAATCAATTGTTCAATCAATCAATCAACAGTGGTAAATGACACAGAAGTTGAACATGTCAAATTCTAAGTTCCGTATTTAACCTACAATGCCTGAAAAAGTGCCCCCTTTGTGCGGAAAATGTTAATTAGAGTACACATCACGGTATCAAAGCAAAACAAAATAACTACCATACCAATATAGTTGATTTTAAAGTGAAAATGAATTAAATGTGGAAAGCGTTTCTTTGAATTCGATACATTGTTACTAGGAAATGGATGCATGCAGTGCCGAGACATTTATTCTATTGGTAAATTTCTGTTCTGGTGCCTGAACAGACCGTCTGCACAATATTTAGCTACCTCTCGGACAAAGTCCACTTTACATGTCAATAAATATAGGCCTATGCAAATTTCGTCTCTTCAGTCAGAGAATTAAAGATGGTGACAACATTGTAGGCCTACACGACTCCTGAGAAAAGGATTCACCACAAGCCAATATGGTCAATGTATAATAAACATTAAACGCTGATTCATACGTCGAGGACTGTCGAGTATCAATTAAAGAAACGATTTGTTCAATCTGGTGTTGTGTTGATGTAGGCCTACGTTGCATGGTCATGCCGAGAACGGAGATGAGGGGCCTTATACTATAAAGTTACAGCAACAAAACGGATTCAGTAAACAACATATGTACACATGATATGATACCGAGCAGCAAAATATATAGAATCATATGCGAGATCTTATGCTATAACCTTTACTCTAGCATCGTCGTACCCCCACGGAGGTATGACGATGGCCTTTAATCTTTACTATGTCAAACGAGTCAGAACCGTAACTTAGGCCTCAGAGGCGTACGTGGTTTCTGGCGCGGTCTGATAGGTAAATCAGATTAGTCGGAACAACTTGTTGGCCTAAAGGAGAAAAGGAAAGAAAAATTGAATCTGCTAGTGACAAAATTGATCCGAGTTGGACCACTACTTGTCCCCAGGTTACATTGCAAACACAACATTAGGCGTCTTGCGGTGTCCTGCGGTGTCTGTCGGTGTCCGTCTGTGTCATCTGGTGTCCTTCGGTGATTAGGCCCACCTTCCTTTTTCTGTCATAAAACATCGAGGTCACAGCCCTATTTCTTCAAAACTCTTTACTGCATTACCCGTGCAGTTACATTTCATGTCAGTCAATGTATTTTCTCTTAATATTTTGTGTATGATATCATTTGTCGCTGTACCATTCTGGCTCATGTCAATTAATGTATTTTCTCCTAATATTTGGTGTATGATGTCATTTTGACATTTATCGCTGCACCATTCTGACTCTGTAACGCCTAACGGTGTTACTATAGCTTGCTTCATTTTCACTGGAGGGATGAAATGGGGATCCCCCAGCTGGTATTCCCGACATTCTTTTTTTAAACTAATTTAACGCCGCGGCCTAACGGTGTAACTATAGTTTGCTTCATTTTCACTGGAGGGATGAAATGGGGAATCCCCCAGCCGGTATTTATTCATTCTTTCTTTCTTTCTTTCTTTCTTTCTTTCTTTCTTTCTTTCTTTCTTTCTTTCTTTCTTTCTTTTAGTATCCCTCTCTTTCCCTTTTTTTGAAACTGAAAGTCTGAAACGTTTTTACTACCTATAAATCCCCTTGAAGAATCGCTCGTTATCCGAAGCTTGAGTTACCCTCCCCCCCCTATACAGGTGTGAAATGGGAATGTTTTTTAGATTTGCTTTGGTAAATGAGTGCTGTCAGCGATATTTGTTGTGTCAACAGTGACATGTCAACAGGAAACCAATTTTCGCCTGTCAACTTTAATCTTTTCCCCCTTGAACCGGCCAAAAAACCGGCTAGTCATTTTTGTTGTTGTTTGTTTGTTTGTTTGTTTTCCAGAGGGGGTGGGGGTGGGGGTGGGGGTGGGGGTGGGGGTGTGTGTGAAGAAAATGCTGAAGTACGGGTTTTGGCATGCAAAGCCCTAGCCAAAAAACAGTGCAAATGACATCTGCAGACATTCAAACATTTACCCAGTTAGTTGCGTGAATTAGAAACAAAAAGAAAATATCATAAATAAATAAGAAAGAAGGAAGAAAAAGCAAAAAAAAAAAACAAAAAAAAAACAAAAAAACAAAAAACAAAAAAAAAAAAACAAAAAAAAAAAACAAAAAAAAAAAAAAACAAAAACAAAAACAAAAAAAAAGAAAAGAAACAATAGGGCAAAGGAGAGATTTTCCCTGAAACTGGAGCAAATGGTTCTTGAGTTTAATTTCCACCCCATCACTTGTTTTATTAAGCGATAGTGCATATCAAGTCTGGGAGATTTTATCCTTTGTTAATACATACGAGATATGGTGTAATTTAAGGCAAGCCAAACCTGCAAATATTCACAAATAGAGATATCTGTATTTCTAAAACACATATCTGTATTTCTAATTCAGATACCTGCATTTCTAATCCAGATATCTGTATTTCTAATTCAGATATCTGAATTTGACTGGAAATACAAGTATCTGAATTAGAAATACAGATATCTGTATTTGGTGGTCAAATACAGATATCTGTATTTATAATTCAGGTATCTGTATTTAAATACAGATATCTGTATTATAATGCAGATATCTGCATTTGGAAATACAGATATCTCTATTTGTGAATATATGCAGGTTTGGCTTGCCATAGTAATTCGGGTGGTAAAAAGCACCCTACACATCACAGATAGGCGGCAAGAAAATGCTTGACAGCAATTTTCCCTCTCGCCTGTTTTTGTGAATGGTCGCAGTCCTGGTCAGCGACACATACCACGTAGTTTTCCACTTGTTTTTGAAAAAAACAAAACAAAACAAAACAAACAAACAAAAACAAAAAACCCCAACAACATAGGCTTATTAATCAAAAACAGGGGAAAATTCACTGAGTTACAAATAAGCCCGCATACTCGTTTGATTGAAAGTGGCGGATACACGAGATCTAAACCGAACTTGAACAAGGAAAAATTGCAGCGTACAAATGTAGTCAAATGTAGAACGAGAAATGTCTATGTTCTGGACTGTAATGAATATATAGTCAATGACAAAGCTTAGACCCCAAAACAAGAAGCATTGACAACCAATTCCCATTACCAGATAAGCATGGTAAATTCATTTATTTTGTTACCAAGGGGATGAAAGAATATGTAAAATATTTTTAAGTTTGTGCAAACGGTCTTTGACATAATATACAGAGTATCCGTGGCCTAAGGTTTCATGGTGTATACTATACAAACATTTCTTTGTGCTAGCAATATCATGCAGCAACGTCTTACGTCTTCTTTTGGCATGAGAACTAAGATCACATCCATCTGGTTCGTTATAGGGTTTATGTTCGAGTAAATGGCCAGATGGACTGTATGCACTGGAAGTAAAATGTGCATCTTTTCCTTTGAGGAGAGTCTTCAGTCAATTGAGTTTGACAAGAGTAATGATAAAAAATACTAAAAATTTAGCTTTATTCAAATGAAGTTCTTTCAATCAAGTATGGGTCTGTGCGTCGCAAGGTATGCAATACTAATTTTTCATTGAAAATGCATGAAAGCAACATCTTTAAATCAATTTGCTGATGATAGGAATATAATATTGCCATCGCAGGACTTAAATTTGCATAATTTCTGAATAAAATTCACGAGGCATCATTTAAACAATCACCTTAAATTTTGCTGTTTCAAAAAAGGACTACTGCCATTTTTGATTTCTCTGGGATATCCACACGAAATCAATCCGAATTCAGATATAAAACGGCATGCCATTCCATAGTCCAGTTGTTGTAAGGCACAGCCTAAATTTTGCTTCATAAAAATAACAATGCTATACTTGAAGGCATCATTAATATAGATGGTTGTATTGATATGTTTTGTTTCATCCTTAGCTCCACTGAATAGCAATTTTTTATTAACTTTTAAAGCTCTGATTTAAGATTGAGTCAACAGCTTTCCTAAGGGGCACTTTGCACGCAAAGTGCCGTGAGGAAAGCTGTTGACTAAGACTACTTTTTGCTTTAGACTACGCTTGCTGGTATTTGAATGAAATGTATCTTGATGAGGAATTTGAATCTTTTAACCACTATATGTTTAACAGTAATGAGAAAACGACTTTAGACGTGATTAGCATTTACGGGGTTAATTGTTCATACAGTCTTTTACCCTCATGTTCACATAAGCCAGTGTCTTTTACAAATGAAGAGTTCAAAACGAAGCCTGTCATCAAGCATCTGAAATGTACAGGTATTGACAATAGAATACACAAACTTTTATGCCGCTTTAACTCTTGGAACTGTTGTTGCGTCCTGCGCACGCTGAACTCCGTTAGTTTTATCCTCGGCAGAGTACATGGTGCCTGGTCTATGCAGTTTAAAAGATGATGTTGCTATCCTTTATCCACCTGCCAGATATGCTTCATGACAGTTTACTAGATTGAATCGCAAGGAGCACAAACTTTCATCACTGCTGATTTCTGTATACATAAACCTGCCTTCCATTAAAGTACACTTTTGATTTGATTTGATTTCGTTTGAGCTGTGATAACATTTCAGGTGGACTCGACTTGACGTACTTCAGCACCTTTCATAATCCACTGGGTGAAGTTTGATGTGACAATGGCCGAGGCAAATAGCTGGGACGAGGCGGCTCAGGTAATGATGTCATCATATCATTAGAAGAGCTGGAAAGTCCTGTAGCCATTATCATTGATGATGGGAAGAGGACTTTCCAGCTCTTCTTTAAAATAAGACGGTACGAGTTTTATGCTGGACTTAATTTTGTGGTAAAAATTACACATATAACAGGACTTTTTAAGACCATCATTTCAAAAGTTATTTTATCATATTATTGTCCCCCGTCACCGAAGGTGGCATAGGGAGACATAGAATGGCGGGTGTGTGTGTGTGGGGTGCTACCCCGTTGGGGGCTTCACAGTCGGCCACCAAATGGCAGCGCTGAAATTGGAACTTTCGGGTAGATAAGGCTTGGAGGAATACATATAATTATATTGAAGACATAGATGTTCATTATACATATAAATATACACCTACCAGCCAGTTCTATTGACAAAATCTACCACTGATGTATTTCGATATATTACATACGCAAAACATGTGCATCAAAAAGGAAGAAACTTAAAACATAAAAATGTAAAATAAATCCCTACAATACACTGCTGATATTGGACTCAATTCAGGCCTATGGTGTATTTTATATGCATGCTCTGCCCCATCATTTCCATATTTGATATATATGTTACACTAATATCGGTCACTTATTGGTCTCTTCTGTTACCAGCCCAAATTATACGCAACGAGTATGAAATACATACCATTTATATGTTAAGCTGGGGTGGGGGGGGGCGGGAGGGGCAGGGGGCACATATCTAACACTAACCCAATGCAATTTTTATATGAAGGAATATAAGATATAGCTAGGTTAATCCTCCTTGGTTATATCAATATAAGCGTATACTTTCCTTCTGTCCATGGATATAAATATAGGACGTTGAGAAAAATATTTCTGTTGCATCACCGGGTTCATTGTTGAAAATGTATTCAAAACCCCTTTTAGGCAATTAGATTGTATTCCTTCATAAGAGAATGGTGTGCTGCAGTGCTGAATGTTGAAAATGGATGTAAAGTTTACAAAATGGTTACATCAATATAAGCGTATACTTTCCTTCTGTCCATGGATATAAATATAGGACGTTGAGAAAAATATTTCTGTTGCATCACCTGGTTCATTGTTGAAAATGTATTCAAAACCCCTTTTAGGCAATTAGATTGTATTCCTTCATAAGAGAATGGTGTGCTGCAGTGCTGAATGTTGAAAATGGATGTAAAGTTTACAAAATGGTTACATCAATATAAGCGTATACTTTCCTTCTGTCCATGGATATAAATATAGGGCGTTGAGAAAAATATTTCTGTTGCATCACCTGGTTCATTGTTGAAAATGTATGCAAAACCCCTTTTAGGCAATTAGATTGTATTCCTTCATAAGAGAATGGTGTGCTGCAGTGCTGAATGTTGAAAATGGATGTAAAGTTTACAAAATATGTGTTCAATATAATTTTGTGTCATTGCCTGTGTGGGATTCTTATTCTTCATTTTTTCATTTTCTCATGAAGCATGACACCTGCCCTTGTCTTTTATATTGAAAACATCAATAAATATTTAAGCTTCTTTATCTACAACCGCTGTACTGCACAAGCTGTGTCTCTTGTACAGAAACTAGGTAGATTTTTAAAGTAGCTACAACATTAACACCAAGCCCCTGCTTTTAACCTGTTATCAACAATATAATTGTATTTCTTTATTACTTTATTTTTTCTATGTACGTATGCATGCATATGTTATAACCTGGCAAAATGTGTGTATTGAAGAAGGATACGATAGTCCGTAGCCGCTTCCAGACATATGTACCTCAATCTGTGCTTTTAAATAGAAGACATCAGACTATGATAGACTCAGAGCATTAAAATTTTTGACATCCATGTTAAATAATAAGAACCATTAATCTCATAAAACATTCAAGCAATGACAAAACAAGGATGAGAATTAAAGGCCAGGGTTTTTGTCCCATGAAGTGTTTCAGTCATTGCAGCTGACAGTTGTAGGTACAGGGATAAACGATAGTTCATTCACAAAATTTAAACCTAACGGATTTTTTAAAAGAAAAAAAAGGAAAGATGGAGGGTCGGTTCGTTCGTCCGTCCATCCGTCCGTCTGGCAACATATTTCAAGAACCCTTTTTGATAGAATAATGATATTTACGCCAGAGATGTGTCATACCAAGGGCACAGGCGTCGCTTTTTGTTTTTGACCTTGACCTATTTTCAAGGGGTCTGCTCTTTTGTCCTACAGCCCACTTGTCCTATAGCCCAGGTATCGTACAGTCCAAATGAATAAATCTGTATTGGCTGCACCTATTTACAATGGTTAGGCATTTTGCCTGTACAACACAACACAGTTTTTACAATACAATTCAGAACATAACACAGCATACAAATAGCTTACACACTAACATGTTATCACAGCAGAGAAAAAATATGGGAATCAACCTGATTCTTACACTTGAAAATTTTACATTGGACCTGTAATTTCAACAGTGTAATTTGAATTTCATTAGCATATTAAATTTCCCTCTCGAATTTAGACTATCAAAATTGACAAAAATTTTGACATCTCCGTCATCAAAATAGCTCTCTATTGGCAAATTTCTTACAAAATAATAAATAATGAATTTTATCTTCAATTACTTTGCATGTGTCATAATCTTTCTTCTACGGGTATTTAAGTGGGCCGCCGGTGCCTCCCTAGCTCAATATTTAAACTATGTGCGCTGGTTCCCAGACGAGTAAAATTTCTATGGGAACTGTAATCATTCAAAACTATCAAATGTGGTTCTAAACCGAATTTTGTTTTAAACTTTGCGTATGTTCGTAATTTTTTTGTCCGGTGGAGACTGCAATTCCATAGTTTTGTAATACATGGTGGTGAGGTGAGCTGATGGTGAGGTGAGACGAGATGAGATGAAATGAGATAAAGTGAACTAGGTGAGGTCAAGAATGTGATGAAGTGAGATGGTGAGGTGAGGTGATGTGAGACAAGGTGAGGAGACATGAAGTGACGTGGTGGTCAGGTGAGAAGAGATGAGGTAAGTTGAGGTGATGCTTGTTAAGATGAGCCGAGGTGGGATGATGTGAGGAGAACCGAGATGGGGGTGGGGTTACGTGAGATGAGATGAAGTAAAATGAGGCGAGGTGGCAATGAGGTAACATCGCAGTGAGTTGAGGTGCAAAGGGATGAGGTGAGGTTACAAATCCAGCTGAGGTAGTGTTGAGTTGAGGAAGAGATGGTCAGGTATGCTGACATGAACTGAGGTGGTGGGGTTATTTGAGAAGGGATAAAATGAGACCGGGTTATTAAGGATGGGATGAGGTGAGAGGAAGTGATGTGAGGTGAGCAGGGATGAGATGGTGCGAGGTGAGTTCACATTTAGTGAGGTGAGGAAAGGTGATGTGAGATGGGACATTATCTCATCCCATCTCACCTCATCTTACCTCGGACCACGAACATGTCCATTGTGAAGACCTTGTCTTCTTTATAAGGTCAAGCCAACCTGATTCACCAAAGATTCATTGTTTGCAGGTAAGAAGTTTCCATCAATACAACTGAACGTAAGATGACCCCAATGTTATTAGAATTACCAATAAGCTTCGTATTATTGCAGTGTAGGAGATAAGGTTTTATGAGTGTATAGCAGTTTTAACTTGTTTTCAAACATTTTGCCACACAAGATTGGACGTTCCATGTTAATTATTCCAAAGTGTGCAGCAATGACACCCATTCAGTGTAGTATTGCCATGTGCTACCGGCTCTGTCTTACACAAGGGTATGCATCAATGGATAACAAAACCAACACACACCAAAGAGAACCCACTTTATCTCATCTTCACAGTGTCATGCTGCAGCTGTATCTATGCTGATGTTTTCCATTTACCATATATAAGACGATTTCCTTACTTTTGTCACCTTATATTAAACAGCTGGTACGCATTACATCTCCTATGTCAGCACCTCTTTGAAAGTCAAGTGCTACATGTTGTCATAAAATGGCTTCTTCCTCAACAACATTTAACATTCAAACTTTATTAAAGACCATCTTCTTTGCCAAGAACAATCGTATCGCCGTTATATTTTTCATGTTCCAATATTATTGCTATATCATTTTCTCCATTTTTTTTTGTATATATACCTTATCACATCAGGAAACAAACTTGCGATATGATTTAATACACACACATACACACACAGTTTTTTTTACTGCGGAATACGGGTACAGAGCATGGCAGCATCCGCAGCTAATATGAAGATTTCCCGTTGGGATGAAAGGACAAAGCACTTGGTAAAGTCTCCTTGCAGAGAAGCAAATTGATCAAATTTATGGCAATGACAACCTTATGTAGTTTATAAATTTTGCAATCTTATTTCATTTCGTTTCCTAGCACCTTGTACCAGTGTCCTTTCAACGTTTAGTTGAGAGCCATTTGTATTGTACACTCTTTGTGTATGAAATTTACCCACGACTACTTTCACAAGATTGCATCCAACTTGAGGGCCTTAGTCATGCTTTTGTTGTCACTGTCCAAATTTCTTTACAAAAATGGGCCTTGAAATAAAGTGTTAAAGAATAGGCACATTCTCCCTGTGACAATTTAAAAACGCTTTTGTGCGCCAATGTCATAATGACGTCAGGATACAGAAACGGTATTTATTTTACCATACTGTTTGACACGAAAGTGGTCAAACATATTGATCACATGTCTTCGTCATTTTTGCCATGTTTTTATGAGATTGTTTAACACACTCAAAAGTATTTATTCACCTATGTTATCATGGTCACAACTAATAAAATTCTTTCGTATTAAGCAATAATCCCGTGGGTGTACTCTGAAGATACAGTTGCGCTTTTGTTAATTCATGAAAATTGGTTGATTTGTTTTGGCGAGAGTCGTGTGAATGAAACGTATATTGGAGATTCATAGAAATTCTTTTTGATTTAAAGTTTTGTTAATGATGACCCTACCCATATGAAATTAGCCTCGTGACGCTCTAAAATTCTGTCGTAATATGGTTTCTTGATGAAGACGATTATTTTCAAAATGGTTTTCAAATTAAAGCAATTTGATTCTTATTTTTCAGAGATGTGCAGAGGAGCGAAGGGTCAGTATTTTCTTCTTCTTCTTCTTCTTCTTCTTCTTCTTCTTCTTCTTCTTCTTCTTCTTCTTCTTCTTCTTCTTCTTCTTCTTCTTCTTCTTCTTCTTCTTCTTCTTCTTCTTCTTCTTCTTCTTCTTCTTCTTCTTCTTCTTCTTCTTCTTCTTCTTCTTCTGTAGGGCAAGCTGTAATGCTATCAACTTACATTTTGCAATATGACCGTTTAATGGTTTGGAACGTCCAATCAAAATACGTAAATCAGAGCATGCCCTTAGAAGGATGCATTTTTTAGAGAGTGTAATGTAATCTTATTTAAAATCTTTCCGACCAGTTCTTTCTACGTCACTATTAGTATTTTCAACCAAAAAAAAAAAAAAAAAAAAAAAAAAAAAGTAATTTTCAAATTCCGATACCTGATAGAACCGATGGACCTCTTGGGCTTTAACTAAATCTGCTGACTTGTCATTAGCCAGCAGATCTCTTGAAATCTCTTCGGTTCATTGCCCATATGCCTGTTAGACTTTGCATTGTGAGTATATTATAAAAACCTTTGAACATAATGCAGTAAAACTACATCCATATAGTGGCGAAGGCTACAAATATGTGACATTGCATGGCGACTCATCTTTTGATATGTGACATTGCATGGTGACACATCTACCGATAAGTGACATTGCATGGCGACTCATCTACCGATATGTGACATTGCATGGTGACTCATCTACCGATATGTGACATTGCATGGTGACTCATCTACCGATATGTGACATTGTATGGTGACTCATCTGGGTGCTCCAGGTTCTCGTGCCCGTCAGGCAGCATGAGAACAATTCTTACATTTATTTTTACATAGTTAATATATTTTCGACTTTTTCTGCAGAAAGCTATCACAGAAAATCTGTGGAAATTTGTTTGAGGAAATTGTCCAAATTTGAAAAAAAAAAATGGTAAAGAAATTATTATTATTATTATTATTATTATTATTATTATTATTATTATTATTATTATTATTATTATTATTATTATTATTATTATTATTATTATTATTATTATCATTATTATGTGACGGGGGGGGGGGGGTGTAGATCTTTTACACATTTTTCTCTTTCAGTCTTTAAGAACCAGTACGCCAAATACTTTCATGTTGGACAAAGACTCGTCGTGGCTCGTGTTTGTATTATGTTGGACACAAGGTGATATGAACATAGTGTGTTCTGTTTTGTGTGTATTTGCCATTTTGGACCTCTTTAAAACACACCAGATTCCTTCTTTAGGCTTGGTAGAAATGTGCCTATTATTAAGCCAGGCAACTGTTATATATTTGGTGACGCTACTTTAATTTATGATGCTTCATTTTTAATGTGGATCACCAACAACACTCGTGCGAAGTATCATATTGCATTTTGTAGTCATGTCATTTTGAATATACTTTCTCCAAATCAGCCCCAGCTTTGATTATTTAATTAGCAGGACCTTGGAGAACAGTAGCTGATATGGTGACACATGCAAGTGTCAAATTGTTGAAGTGAATGTTCGGACGGGAATTACAAGTTGCTATAGGGGAATTCTGAAAGCATTATTTCCTGCAAATCTGGTCAGTAGAGCATTGTATGAACGGCATTGTGACATACCAGTAACAATGACGTCATGAATTAGAATGTACAAAAAAAAAAAAATCTAACGTTCATGACGAACCAACATTCGGGTGCACATCAGTCATGGTGGGCAGGGTCATGACCCAACATAAACAAACAAAGCAAAGGGGTCCTCTCTTGATCACAGAACCAGGGCAGTGCAATAAAATTGAATAACCACAAAATAAAAGAAAACCTTGGCTAATCGAAGGGGGTGGGGGTGGGTATAGTATGTTTATCACATTTAGACAATCGGTGACCACGAAAAAATACCAGTGAGCTTTGCCCTCTCGTGATTTTTTTTTTCAACAACTTTTACGTTCACAAGTGACTGTCACATGGAAGAAAAATCACGATAAACTCTTCTTAGCTGTGTAATACTCTAGATTTAACATCTTTTATGTCTTTACTGCAGATTTGTGTAGCACATAAAACTAACGAAGTGTTCAGTCCACACATGCCTAGTAAATGGACACCAGTCCGCAGAGCACAGGACCAGACGGGTCCTCTCGTTTCTTGTACAGCAAGAAGTTATAATTGTACTATTCCATTGATATAGTCATTGATTTTACGTTGTATTGTTTATTTCAGTCTCGTTTGAAAAAACTTCTTCGGGTATGTAGTCATTTCTTTATATATTCATGTCAATAGCAGTTAGAAATGAATTGATTGATAGATTGGTCGACTGATTTTTTTATTCATGCCCATACTTAACACATAAAATGATATGTAAAAAGTATTAAAGTCCAGACACTAAAGTGACAATATAAAAATATACATTTTAATGGACACACTATATTATAATGCATGAAACTGGAGCACCAGAAAGCTTCACGGTTATTCCCATAGCTTCGGTGGTACACCACCTCAATGAAATTAGAAAGTATGAATCAGAAATATATATATATATATATATATATATATATATATATATATATATATATATATATATATATATATATATATATATATATATATATATATATATATATATATATATATATATACACATATCCATATATGACAAAATTCAAAATCAGAAATATATATATATATATATATATATATATATATATATATATATATATATATATATATATATATATATCCATATATGACAAAATTCAAAATATAAAACATGATACAAACTTAACATATTTTAACAAAAGTATAGCCACAAAAAAAAAATAGATAAAATCATGTAATTTAATATTTAAAAATATGCAAAACAGTCTTTCTATTTTATGTGCCTCTATCTCTTGCATCAGGTGCTTTTTTACTCTTGATTTAAAGACGTCTTTAGGGTAAGTCCCCTCAATAAATTCACGCAAATTGTTTTACCGCTAAGCACCATACTGTATAAAAAAATCCTTTGATTCCTGAGATTTCAAACTGGTGAGCAGGAAGGCCCTGTGGTTTCTCCTAGAAGACCTCTGAGGCAGGCCTCTTCTTAGGAACTCGGGGCATTCCTATTATAAATATCAAATATCATAATATATGTGTAAAATACTCTACTCTCTTTGTTACACTTTACTAGTTTCAGTTTTCAAACTCCCTGAATCCAACATATCTGTAATTTACTCTGAGAATAAATCTAATTATGTTGTCTGAGCTGTTTGTAATTTACCTTTTAACTTGTCAATGCCCGCCAAAACCATACGTTACAAACGTAGTCAAAACTATGTCTCAATAAAGTTAAATCAACAATTTCCCCCTCTTTTTGAACTAAACAGTTGCTTTGGCTGCATAAAAAAAAATTAAACCTTGATTTATCTTACAGGGACCATGGTGTTTCAGACATATCCTGGCCCGAAATACATTCACAGATATTTCACTTCTAATTCACTGTTTCTGCATTCCCCATTTCAGGAAACATCCATACTACTATGCTATTTCATTTTTGATTTTGAGCCAAAAAAATACTTTCGTTTTTTCCTTAATGTAAAGAAACCTTAATTGCTTCTTGCCTTCAAGGCAGACTCTAATCTTCTTTATTTATGTTAAATTACAGTCTGCCACGTCTTAGTATCATTCTTGTTCCAAGCTTAAGGCTCCGTCCCAGTGGAACCCATTATCACAGTCACTGATCTGGTAACCAAGGCCAGACTGGCTAGTGCTGGCTCATGCTCAATTGCTCATGAGTAATAATAGAGGTGCTCCTGGCCAATCAAGTTTATTCATTACATATTCGCCTGAGGATCAACATTGCCCCTAGGTGGGCCAGCAATGATTACTCAGCTAATTACATCAGGGATAGCTCTCCACAATCTGGTGTGGAAGTTGGCTCAACATACCACTGACGCGGCAGTCCTAGTTCTGTATAACTAGGCCGCTTTGCAGGCAAAGTTGCTTCCAACCATGTCTTTATTTTGCTCAACACGCCACTAAAAGTGGTCTCAATCTCTGTTATGGTTTTGGTGCGAAATTGGTGCCGAGTCGTCCACATATAAAAAAGGTCACGTGACAACAAGTGCAGTATCACTTGCATATAATGTAAACAGTATCGGGCCCAAAAGGGAACTTTACTCAATTTATGTTTGCAAACTGTTTTCTGTGCAAAAGATCGGATGTAAAGGAGACAACTGTGAGCTGTGTTAGGTCAAGACACTTTAGTTTACAAAACAATGTGAAATGATTTGTAGAGTCAAATGCCTTATGTAGCTCCAGCAAAATTACTCCTGATTATAGCCCTTAGTCCATGTTTGCTCGCCTTGATATACTCTGGTAGGGCGTCTACTTTAATTCATGAATATTTACCCCCTTTTTATATCATTCATGAAACAAACTAAAAACAAAGGGTGTTCATAAGTAATGATAATAGAATGTTCACATGTTTAATAAAAAATGCTCCCAGTTTCTTTTACCACACAAAAGTGTCTAGACCTGCAGGATATAGCTGTCAAGAGCAATCAAACCAACTTTGGTACAGATGGGGAGGTGGGGTGTGAAATAGTCACAGGCGGTTTTGTATTGTATTTGTATAATGTGGCATACAGTCGTCGCTGTGTGGAAACAAAAACACTTGTGCAGCTTACACCTGATAAAATGGGTCTGTTGACACATTTTATTAATACACTACACGTATTTTGAATAGGGTACCTGGACATTAGAATCGAGAATCAAACAACTGACAGAATGTAAATACACAAGAACCTGTGCCCTGTTCTAATAGTCTAATCCAAATGTTAAAAAGATACCAGATGAAATGCTCTTTTGATCCCAAAAATATGTATCGCATTAAAAAAAGACCAGGTTACCAGGCCTTTTTTCTTTTCCCTCCTACCCACGCAGGGGGTCTATCAATAACACTTAGAAGAGAATAATGCTCTCTCTTCCTGCTTTGAAACAACAAACAGAAAGAAAGAAAAAAATCAGAATCTGTTTCAGTGATCAGCATACTGATGGGAAAATATTTATTTTGGTCATAGCTAAAATATTAACTGCAGTACAATGTAAAAGTTATAATTTCAGCTGTAGGCCCATGGCATATACTATAATGCACCAAGAGCACTAGCATGTATAAAATACAAATTGTTATTGAAAGAACATCATATAAAAGTTCTGCTTTGTCAAGTACCGATACTGTATTCCAAACATAGAGATTATAACCTTTAACCTTTAAAGGAATAGTATGCATTCACTTATGTGTTTTAGACCAGAAGTGCATCTGCCTCAGAACCGCAAAGGTATGGAGAGAATTCCTACATCCCAACAGAGACCATGTTCACTTCTAAGAGACCAACATGGACATTACAAAAATTAAAAGACTACATGAAACATGTGTCACCTATTCGCTGGTCCTTGGAATTGTCTGGATTGGGTTTGGCTGATATACCAAAAATTATACATGACTTTAAAGATATACATAAAATTGCAGAGCTCGACATCTCCAGAAACAATATGGACAGTTTGCCCGCTGCAATAAAAAAAATGAAGGGACTAAAAATTTTAAAGGCAGACTTGTGTGGTTTGAACAACATACCCTATGGGATTCTTGGACAGCTACCCTTAGAAAGGGTTAGTTTCAAAGCAAACAATATAAAAGTGTTGCCAGAAGATATTTGTGATTGTTCACAACTTCGTGCATTGCATCTGCAATTTAACAAGCTTGAAAAGCTTCCAGACACCATTGGAAAACTGGAATACCTAGAGTCCTTGGAAACAGACTTTAATGCACTTTCCTCTCAGGAAATAAAACCACAAATCGTAGCTGACCTAAAGAAATTCCGGCTGTTGAGGCCATTTACTTGGAATTACTCTATTAAAGGTTCTACTGAGTCGTTCTTACAATCAGCTTTGCCCAGGATTGATCTTCAAGTAACGTCCCGAAATTGTCGGTCTCAAGGACAGAAAACATCACACACACTGGTGGATGTACTTAATATGATGGACAGCAGTGCCCAATGCAATCCAACCAACATTCTCTCACGGCAAAAAACAAGGCAAGCATCTTGCCCCAAGGAGGTAAGCATTCAAGGATTCAAGGCAATAAAAAATTATTACAAGGAGTACTTTGACAAAAAGTCAGACACACTGACAAATCGCCGATGCAGAGTTATCGTTTTAGGTGACAGATGCAGTGGTAAATCGAGCTTTGTAGACACCCTTATTGCCGGAAAATCAAAGCTAACAAAATGTAGCAAATCTAAAAAACTTCTCGAACAAAAACTCTGGCACATTAAATCTGCAAAAGACACAACAATTGAACTTGAGGTTCAGTTCAGCGATTTTGGCAATCTTGGTGTTTGTACTTTTGAACAGGCATACCAACTTCTTTTTACAAAGAAATCAGTGGCAATAATATGTGTAAGAGCTGATACATATTCAAGTGAAAAACACAGTGAGTACGTGACATCATGGGTGGAGCGAGTTAGTCATTTGATTCCTCAAGTGCCAATTCTTCTTATTGCCACGCACAGTGATCAATGTGAAAACAAAGAAACAGCAATGGAAACCATATATAAAAAGATTTTTGAGTATGAGGCATCAATATGCAAACCACTTGCAGATAAAATAAGTCAGTTGGACCGTAAGGTTATGGACTGTCAAGATGATGAACTGAAAAAGAAATTGGAGAAAGAACGCTCAAAAGTGATACAGGTGAAGGATGCAATGCCATGGTTACCTGACAAAGTCTTACCAGTAAGCTCTAAGACATATACCGGCTTTGCTAATGTCCAAATAGAAATTCTCAAAATCTTTGAAGACAAGACCAGATTCCCTGAAGAAATAGTCCCCAAGAAGTGGCATACCCTTTTGAACAAAATGAAAAATACCAAACTCAAGTCGGATAAATGGTATTTCACTCTGACTGAGTGTGTAAAATTTGGAAAGGATGTTGGCCTTGAAGAAGATGGTCTTCGCTTTGCACTCGAGTACATGCACAGATGTGGGGAAATACTTTGGTATGCGGAGAGCCAGCAGCTACAAAATTTCATCTTTCACCTACCTGCTAAGTTAATTGAAATCCTCAACCAACTTACTTCCTTAGATATTTCCCATATTATCCAGAAGCAGGGTAGGTTGCAAAAAGATGAATTTGACAACATGAAAAAGCAACTTCAAAGCAATGGTCTCATGTCTACAAAACTGTTGAAAGAATTATGGCATCCATTTAAACTGAAAGACCAGGAGTTCAATATCATGATGGAGCTATTAGTAAGAGCTGACCTCTGTTTTCCAGTGAATCAGTTGAATGATCCATATGATCTTACCTCCTGTGACACACTGCTGTTTCCAATGTTTTTGTCAGAACTGCGCCCTAGCATAGAATGGGACCAATTGATTCTGAATGGCCACACTAAACACATTATCATATGGCTAAAGTTTCCATTTATGTGCCCCTCTGCATTTTATCCTATATTGTCTGTGCGACTGAACAAGTTTGTGAAATGGAGAAGAGACTGGAAAAATGGAGTCAATGGTGCTGATGGCTCAGGCAACTCTATACTGTTAGAAATTGTAGAAAACAAAGGTGGTGGGGTTGATATACAGCTAAGTGTTTGTGGACAAGAGCATGATACCTTGTGGCAGCTGGCATTACCAGTACATCTGGAGATGTGCGGACTTCTTGAGCATTGGCCAGGTGTTCTAAGTCAGTTTATGGTACCATGTCCCGGTTGCATAAAGAACAAGGAATCAGAACCTTTCTGCTTCTCAGATGAGTATTTATGGAAATGTAGCAGTGGAAGACTGAGATGCCACAAAGGACAAGAAGCTTTTGTAGATCCAAGAGATGTGTATCCTTCACATCAAGGTAAGCACAGCTGCAGCATATATACCTGCTGTATATGTAGGCTATATACTTAATGAAAAATACTATTTTCTGGTTTTTACTTTCTTTTTTCATGGTTTTGTGCAATCTGTGAAACATGGATAATATTAAATACAGCAAAATGAAGTTAATTCAAGGTACAGAAAAAAATATTAGATATGCAATCAAGATAATCATATGTAAAGTATACTGTATTCCTCCAGAATATATATATATATATATATATATATATATATATATATATATATATATATATATATATATATATATATATATATATATATATATATATATATATATATATTATATGTACTTGAATATGGAAGTGGAATATTCATGGGAAAAAATCTATTTATCTTTAAATAGTACAGAAAAGCATGATTCATATTCATAAATTCCAAACCCAACAATGACAGCAAAGAGATTCCAGAGTTGCCAAAGCATCAACATAATTCTTCCAATACCAATTCAGAGGACCAAAAATTTCACTCCTGACCTGAGACAGGCAGTCACCCATAAAAGGCAACTGGTGGTTTTAAACAGGTCTTCTCAACCTAGAGGTCAGCGTGTTCGACTTTACATTTGGCTAGGCGAGTGTGCCGAAGGTAGTGGGTTCGAATCCCATACAGGTCGACATAAATTTATCGTATTTTTCATTTGAAATATTCTTCATTAACTACAGACTATAGTGTTTCCAGAATGTATAGGCCTAGCCACCCAAAATGCAAACTTTATTACTTCTGCAAAAAAAAAAAAAAAAAAAAAAGAGACCTGGTTGGCCTATTACTTTTTCGTTCTTCTGACTTGTCAGTCAGCTAAGTTTACAGCAAAAGAAGAAAGTAGGCCTACATCGTTTTTATGATATTTATGAATCTGGGACATTATAAACACACTCTACCTCCACTATAACAATGAGTCGGAGAAGAAAGCCCACAGCACAACATTGCCAATGAAGTATTTATCAAATTGTACAGAAAAACATGATCCATATTCATAAATTCCAAACCCAACAATGACAGCAAAGAGATTCCAGAGATGCCAAAGCAATATATGTAATCATGGATGGGAGATTACCATAGGTACATGCTGTAGACATTTTTGGAAACCAAAGTAAACTTTCATTAATTATATCATAAAATGACTATTTCAGACACAAATTCATTACAACAAGAGACACTCCATGTGTCCACAGAGTAATACCAGAATCCCACATATCTTTCTGAATTTATATTTTCTAACTTTGAGGCATACCATCTGTTACATCTTTCCATAGTTAGCATATACTTTCACAACGAGAATATTCTAGTTTTGTTACTTTGCTAACCCCTTTTTCTTTGTCATTGTAATTAATGGTGTTGATCCAAGGAAAAGGAAGATTGACAATAATTAAGTCATACACACCTTGACCCACATAACAAGGAAAGCGTTGCAATTGCAAGACAACATATACATGTGGACAATGTGTTTATTTTTCCAGTCCTGGAGGGACTAACAGGTATACCGATGCAAAAATCGTCCGCACCAACGAATGAGGAAACAAGAAATTTTTTGAGGCTGTTTATTCTTGTGGCCAGGTATGGAGCAGAGATGATTAGAGAGATATTGGAGAGATGCATTCAACCAAAGAGTTTCGAGAAATGGGTCATGGCAAATCAAACTGCAATATACGAAAAGCTGAAGAAAAGTATGTGGATGTACAAGGATCTCTTCCCCAATGGCAATGCTGTAGTTCAAGCGTCCAACCTTGATATCACAACTCTTGTGACCTTATTCAGGAAGTTAGGACAGAATATCGGTATACCACCCCCAAAGAAAGGTTGGGATGGCCAGATAGACCCAGAAGATCAAAGTGTGGCAGCATACATCATACGACTGAGCAAACTTCGAAATGATTCAAGCTTGGCACATAATGCTAGAGCTGCTCTGTATCAGGACGAATTTGAGGCAAAGTGGAAACTGGCAGAGCAGGCTGTAGTGGCACTGGGTGGTAGGAAAGACACAATAGCAAGGATTAAGCAAGGGGATTATGACAACAGTACATGATGTAATGATCCATCAATGAGCGCAAAGTTTTTCGTAGCTAAGATGGGAGATTTTTGCATTTTGCATTTGAAATATGTGGTGTCAGCATTTCCTGTGAAAAACTATGACAAATGATTGGATCACAGTATTGGACTTCTGAAAGTGACGTCAAAGTAACTGGCAAATTCTGGCTTGAATGACTTATAGGACTCAAAAAAAAAAAAAAAAAAAAAAAAAAAAAAAAAAAAGAGAGAGAAACTTGAATGAGTGGGTTTCACGTGCACAGAAACACGTGCCATATGGATATAAGAGCATTTGTTATGTGGGCACATGTTGTTCAAACGTAGCGGCATTTAAGTGTCTGCCTTTTGTACACACTTCGTGTAATGTTGTGCGTCTATGCTATGACATGGGTTAGTACATATCATAAAAATGAACAGGTATACACCTGTTCAAGTTTACCAAAGAATATGACAGTTTCTAATTGATGCAAACAGTATTTTCATAGTTTGAAAATATTATTTTATATGGGCATGATTGGATCACAGTATTACAGTTCTGAAAAATGACGTCAAAATAACTCGCAAATTCTGGCTAAAACGACTTAAAGAACTTAAAAAAAAAGAAGAAGTTTGACGGAGTGGGTTTCACGTGCACAGAAACACGTGCCATATGGTTATAACAGCATTTGTTACGTGGGCACATGTTGTTCAAACGTAGCGGCAGTTCAGTGTCTGCCTTTTGTACACACTTGGTGTAATGTTGTGCGTGTGTGCTATGACATGGGTTAGTACATATCATAATAACAACTAACAGGTATACCGTTGTTTAAGTGTACCAATGAATATGACAGTTTCTTATTGATGCAAACAGTATTTTCATAGTTTGAAAATATTATTGTGTTATATATGCATGTCTACAAATACATTTATACATGTAGAAATTATTAATTAACAACTGGAAAGCCTAAAAAGAAGCTGTAAGCTGCAGAATTCGGAAAGGATTTAATTTCCAGAACTTAATTTAAAATTATACATTATGTATTACAACCTGCCTTTACAGTTCCCCCTCGCCAAGTACTTTATTTTATTTATAAAAAGCGACGGAGCTGAATTGTTATAGCCCTTTGTGAAGATTTGCCTTTGCAATAATGCAATATACAGTTTGCCGAATTACATCTCATTTTGTAGTCACACTTGTCAAACAGGACTACTTTCCGTCCTAGTTCAACTACCAGGGTCTGTGAAGTCTGTGAATGGAGCTTCTGCACCAACTCCAATTGTAAACATCACAGCAGTGAATGCCAGTGTGCTCATGGCTTACTGGATTAAAATAGGGATGCAAACAAGAAAGTGTTCCCGCTTGTCCAGTCTGAACTTATCCACCATGGTGAACCGATGTTGAAAGGAGCCACGGGCTACCACAAAGTTGGTCTTTGTTGGTGCAACTGGAACTGATCGAGTCTGTGCCCACACTGATCATGCAGCTGCTGCAGTACCACAGAAGATGATCAAAGCTGGTGCTAGCAAAGTTGAGACTGATAAGGGATGTTTTTCAATAGTTGGCTTGCGCAAAATACTATATAAGTAGCTGGCTGATGTTTAGGTCTCTGAGTACTGCCAGATTATACCCTATAATAAGAAGGCAGGCCATTTATTCCATCCCTATCAGTGATTTGCTGTCTTGCTGAGCAATTGTCTTAGTTCAGTGATGTCTACCCTCTTTTTGCCATACAGTGCTTTACTTTCCCATATTTTTCATGCGAAAGGGATTCATAAAGGACTAGGTGCTTGCTCCTGATCGTTTTTTTTCTGCAGCAAAAAAAATAAATAAATAAAATTTAAAAAAAATAAATAAATAAAATAAATTAAACCAAGAAGGCAGGGCATCTTGCACAGTTACCAATACCAGCAGTATGCGCTGCACTCTAAGACAGACAAAACAATAGCACCTTTCTCTCTGGTGGGGCTCATGTTTATTCAAGCTGTGGTCAAGTGCTTGCATTTTCCCCTCTTTTGAAGTTGTGTATTATTAACCTGTTTAGGCATGCATTGGACTCACAGATGGTTTTCAATGCGACTCTTTCTCTTCACCTATTCCACACCTTCTTATAAATCTCTAAATAGAATAAAACTAAAGGCCTGCTGCACGCAGGCCTATGATTTAAAATTCAACTGGTTTTCAGTTTATATTTACACTGTCTTAAGGTGCAGGGTATGCTGCCAGTATCGACTATTGGCAACCTCACAAGATGGCCTGGCGTAAACTTCAACCAGTCACTTGCGGTCACTTGTATGGGAATTTTCGCACAATGACTTTTGAGCAGCACCCCTTACCAATACCAGTCTAAACTTCTCAAGCACCAGTTATGGTGATCTTTTGTGGCATCTATGAGAAGGCAGACTCAGTACCAGTTGCACCGACAAACTTGACCAGCTTGTCATAGTTCGTGGGTCCTTCCAGTAAGGCTGAATTTCTCTGTCCTTGTCCCTTCCTGACCCTACATCTTTCCCCCTAATACTCAGTGAGGTCCTCTTCGGAAAAAGAGCAGCTAAAACTAAGATCCAGCTTATTATCTGTGTAGCTAGTGTTCATGCTTTCTCTATCGCCATCCGCCATGGTATCATATTGACTCCCTTCCATGATATTACAACCCAAAACCTACTTGATAGCCAAAAAGGCGTGAACTTGTCAACTTGGGGCCCATCATGGGCAACAAAATTCTTTTGCAAATAAAGTTATTTTGTTGTGCGAATATAGCAAATTTTCTTTACAAAAGTGCTGTAACACTCCAAGTTCTTCACTTTGAACAAAAATTAATCTTTTGGCACCTTTAAAATATCACCCATATCCATGGACTGAACACCACATCGTATTCCCGTATCACGATCGAATGATAATGTATACTATATATTTGCATCATAAGAAATTGTGATTTAGTAAAGTGTTAGAGAAACTGAATCAGAATCAGAATCAGAATCATTTTATTTGACATATAGATAACAAATTGTACAAGAATATATGCAACAAAATAGATAATATGACATTGTTTTGAAACAAATTTACGCAGAACAAAATATGTCAGGAGACCTCAGCTAAGGATATTTTATCCGCTCTCGCTGAGGCCACCTACAAAGGAGAGATGACCTTTTTTTACAGCATTTACATTGCAGATCCAAAACACTAATGCTGAGAAAAGAAAATACAATAATGAGATTTTAACTTATTTCCAGTGGAACAATATCTTCATGATTGTTGCATACATAACAGTTAGGTATGGTACACTCACATTGATATTTACTCACAAAATATGACTTACTGTATTTTGAAAAGCTAAGGTATGAATGTGTTAGGATTTTGTCTTTAATGCAGGGAGGGATATTTTGGAGTAAATGAGGAACGTAGTAGCGAATACAATTTTTCAATGTTGCTTTTTTAGGTGCAGGGATAATAGGTCTTCCTCTAGAACGTGTAAAATGAGGGTGTGATACAAGAGTAAATTCAAACATATTTTCAAAATAACTTGGAACTTCACATTTAGTGTAACGGTAATAAAACTTGAGTGCCTTTAACTGCAGAATATCATGTACTTTTAAAACATTCAGCTGCTTAAATAAGGGATCTGTATGGGCATTATACCCAGCATTACATATGAGACGTATCACTTTCTTTTGCAACATGAAAATTCGATCAAAAGAATAACCCCATACAAGAATACAATAGTTTAGATGTGATAGGCATAGGGAATTGTACATTAAAAATAAAGTTCTTGTGGGAAGATACTTTCCAAGTTTTTTGAAAATTCCAACCACTTTAGAGAGTTTGTTGCCAATTTTGGATAAATGGGAATTCCAATTCAAATTTTCATGTATACATAAACCAAGGAAATCAAAATCCTCAACCCTGGAAATCGCAACATCATCAATTTTTAAGTCTAGCACAAAATTTATCTTTTTCTGTGGGAAATGAAATAACATGTACTTTGTTTTTGCAATATTCAATGATAATTTGTTAGCAACTAGCCAGTTATGAACATTTCTTAATTCCACATTAATGGAACTTGACACATTTCCTTGAGTGTCAGATGTAACATTAGAAAAACACAAAGAATTTATCAAAGTTGTGTCATCTGCATATAAGATGGAATCAAACTGAGTTGAAGCTAAGTACATGTCATTTGTATAAATGATAAACAGGAGCGGGCCAAGAATGGACCCTTGGGGTACCCCTGTGGTTACAGGTAAAGTATCTGAACATAAACCATCAAAATAAACATACTGTTTCCTACCAGATAGGTAGTCTTTAAACCATTCCAATGCCACACCTGTTATGCCATAATACTGAAGTTTATGCAAAAGAATTTTATGGTCCAAGGTATCAAAAGCTTTGCTTAGGTCTAGATAAATAGCTATGGGTAGCTTTTCGTGATCAAGAATTTTCATAATTCGATCTGTGAACTCTAAGGCAGCGCTTTCAGTGGAGTGCAACTTTTTAAATCCATGTTGACTTTTGTAAAATAACATTTTTCACACAAAATATTCATTTAGTTGATTGTATACCACTTTTTCAAAAATTTTGGATATGGCAGGCAATAGTGAGATTGGGCGATAGTTTTCAATAATGGTCTCATCATCTTTTTTAAATAAAGGAACTACTTTCGCAATTTTTAATTTATCAGGAAAAATGCCAGTTACCAAGGACTGATTAATAGTCAAAGTTAGTGGTGCAGTAATGAATAGGTTGAGACCTTTCAATAATTTCATTGATAAACTGATAATCATTAGTATTCGAAAAATACAGATCTCTCCTTTTTTTGCTGCAAAAGCCATATGCTTTAGGAGAATTAATTTATCATGACAGATTGCCAGGTAGAATCAACAGTATTGAATTAAACCAGGCAAGGTATAACCTTTTGGAAAATGCATGATTCGCCCGAATGTATTGAATTGTAAAACTCGGATTGTAATTGCTGTGAAAAAGGCTGGTACTATGGCTAGTAGTTTAACTGTAATATGTTTATATAAATGTTGAAATAATTTTACTATAGGTCCTCCATATTGTATAAATTTTTGTACAGAATAACTGGCCAAATATGCGACCAAAATAATATCTTTTAGATTTTCCATGTTTGTCATGCAATTACAGACCTTCAAATCTGAAATCATGGGACAAAGTGGGTACTTTATTTATTGGGTTTTCTACCAAAAAAATACCAAGAGATAAAAGAAGTTTGTGTGATACAATTTAAATATACCTGTGACAATCCTTAATCTTTATCAGTACGTCCACATGGACAATATGTTGTTTACAGCTCCAAAAGATAAAAAAAGAAGGTATTGTCAGCCATATTAAAGACTCTGCTCACAGCATTTTATGGACTAGAAATCCAGTGTTTTGGAACAAATATGTGCAAATTTAAGAAATAGTTGTATTTGATAAGGGCGACACAGTGTACAACTAGGACCTATTAAGTCTACAATGGACAACATTGGGAGAAATAACATGTTCAATTAATCAAGTGATTTTCTCATTTTTTCCACACTTTCAGAAAAATATAGTACATATAGGTCCTATGTCCTGTTCCGGCATTTATCCAATCACAAGAAAAAAAACGCATTTTTGCGAGCAAACAATACCAAGGGTAGACACATTATGTGCAACATAAGTATAGTCTCATACTTCTAACCAATTCTATATTCAAGACAAATGTGCCAACTTAATAGCTGTTAGCCATGAAAGTAGCAACTTTGTATTCATACAGTAGGGGCAAGAAGGTGGCCGATATAGTTCAATATAAAACTCGGAAACAAAGATTGGAGCAAATCAGTACCGTCGGTAGAAGAGGGGATTCAAATCATATCCTCTTTAGCTGGAATCATGGCACTATCTTACGTGATGGCAGTTGCTTTTGCCGATTTATCATTGAGTGGCATTTCAAGGATACCATTTACACTATCCAGGTCAAGGTCTGTTGCTCTTAGGTTACCATGAGTCTTCATGCTTTGCTGATAAATGAAGGTTAAATGCTGAATCATTATTTTCATAAAGCAATTAAATAGAATGTTCTCGGTTCGTAATGCTTAGGACAAAACAAGTCATTTCCCATGTAAACATGAAATCTATTAAAAATGTTATAATGATTTCTAGAATTTGTTCTTAAGGAATTTGTATTATAAAACATCTAAAAGTGCAGCCTAGAATTATCCAGGATGGTCAATATCATTTGTTTTTCCTAAGAGAACTTCCATTACCATGGGGTCACAGACCCTGGGAGTGTCACACTGCATTCTTCCACTTAAAATCTTGACACTTGATTCTAAACACATCTGGATAGAATTATTTTAAATGCTTTTCACTACTAAAAAGGGCAAAGGTGAAAAAACAACAACACTTAAATACCACCAGATCATGGGTAAATGTTACTTTGCACCCCAAATGAAGGACCTAAGCCAGAAACTGCTTGTATTGCTCGACCTTAAACTAATATATCCTTTTGATTTGAATGTTCATACAGAGACCACATTCCCCTTTAGTGGTAACTTCACACTCTACAGGACATAACTTTTCATTGAGATGCATTATCGCAACGAAACTTCTAATGGTGTTAGAAAATAAGACGTCAGTGGAAATTAGACCTGTATTTAACCTTAAAATGACCTCTATGAATAAAAATCAACTGTCCTTTTGTTCCGGCTCAATTTGCACCCATATGCGCAATCACATCGAAAATGACTAGGCGAATCGATAATATCGAGATCTCCAGATGATTTTAAAGAAAAAAAAAACCATTTGATTTTGAAAAAAAACCTAGTCTTTCATTAATTTTACCCAACAAGTGCATTTCCCCAAATAGCTAGACAATTGGGCCTAATGGATGCAGCTTGAAGAGTAGATTGTTTTGTTTTGTTTTTTTTTTTTTTTTGAAAAAGTTCATCTGAAACAATGAAATAGTAACGAAATTTGATGGATTAAAAAACAGGGCCTCCTTTTGGATTTTCAGAATTCAAGATGGCAGCTTCCATGAATAAA
Organism: Hermodice carunculata; assembly: GCA_964020975.1. Classification (NCBI taxonomy): domain Eukaryota; kingdom Metazoa; phylum Annelida; class Polychaeta; order Eunicida; family Amphinomidae; genus Hermodice; species Hermodice carunculata. The sequence goes on from OZ026627.1 coordinate 7,829,270, forward strand.
CTGGAAGTTCGCTTAAATGAGCATAAGTCCCATCAGACTTGATATTACGATATATTTTTTCTAAATATCTACAAAGTTAGCCCGCACTTCTGCTTTCACTCTTATTTTTCCATTTTTTCATTAAATTGAAAATAAGATAGCCCCCTATGCCCAGTACAATTTTCCTCATTTTTAGTCAATATAAAATTTAAAAAACAAATTTTTTTACCATTTTAGAAAGCCTGGAATATTCCAGAGAAGAGTTTTAGGATGTTTTCAAGACACAAACTGCATCGAAAAGACTGCAAAAATGCATACCAAAATACCTTTCCCGCACTTCTTGTCAACATGATTAAGATGCCGGCGCTTACCCGAGACCTTCAAATCAATAAAATTGAGCTTTTGTTGCTTTTGGGATGATGCAGTGCTAATCTTTATCCATGCAAATAGTTACACTGTAACATGTTTACTTCCATGCGAAACTTTAAGATGAAAAAGTGTTCCTCTGTCAGTACAAGCTTTATAGAGTCAATCAGTTAATTGGCTCTTGGATGTGGTCACTAATGGTGGTGTTTAGATAACCATTTACAGTCAAAGCCTCACTGGATGTGTTTTTACAGGTGAGCGGAATATTTCACAGGTGACTAATTAGAACCACTAGATTGTTTGTAAGTGTGTAGGTCAAAGTTATGACAGAGTTTAAGGGATTAGTATTTAGTCATCCTTCTTAATGGTCATGAAAGACATCATTTGTGAACATTTAAAGTCAGCAAATGTCCTTGGTTATCTTTGGCAGTGAATATCTGAGAAACAAATTTTTACAAGACTTGGTAGTTTTGCGAAAGCCTCATCTCAAAACTTGATGGATGAATCTTTGTGAAATCAAGGAGTCTATAATTATACACTCCTTGGTGAAATTAACGGCTGTGTAAAGGAAAGAATATACCTAGGGTAACCATTTTTGTTAGGCAATATTTCAATTGTAGATGCTACTTTTTGACCTCCAAAATAGAAAAAGTTATCGATGTTAATCATGCTGTGTGATCGAGACCTTGCCCTTGAAAGCAAGCTTCAGAGGTCAATGACCCTAGATATTAATTTTTTGGATATTGCACAAACTTAACCTAGCTAAAATGTCAAATATATGCATGATATGGGCTGCAAATCTAAATTCTAGGGTCAAATATATTATTTAATGTTAAATAATGACAGGGAATGACCTTGAGAGGTCACTGACTTCATTTAAGCTAGCTGTGAGTTGTCCAAACTGTCCATTCTGGTCCATAATTTTACACTTCAAATAGCGTCTAATGGAAAGTTTAAGTATAAAAATTACAGGAATGAAATCATGTCCAGTACCTCAACTTGAGTGTGTTTTAGGCCCACTGTTCATGTTTAGATGACCTCTTATGGCCTTAAGGCTTTCACTGCGGTAAGCGACTGTAGTTGAATTCAACTCAATTAAATCACTCTCACTCTAATAGTGTGATAATCAATTTCCTTACATAAAGACCTTTCATTCAAGTGCCAACATGCTTATACATCTGTTGAAATTTTGGTCAAAGTCAACAGCTGTCCTCTGCACACTTTTCGCACAGTACGTGGAAAGTGCACCAAGGAAAGCTGTTGACTCACTCCTTAACTTAGTATTGAAAGAGTTAAGTCGACATTGACCTGGTTAATTGTTCCTTGATAGATCGCTATATTTGTTTCCTTGTATATCGACAGCAAACTAAACATGTTTAACAAATATATGAATATAAACATCAACATTTTTATTTTCAAAGCAGTATCAATCACCTGTCATGAGTATATAGAATGTTATTGAGAGTCTGAACAATCTTCTGAGCAGACACAGAGTCCAGTACATTTAAGAGTTAACCACACTGGCTGCCATTCTCCTCCTTCATTTGTCCATCCCCAGTTGGATGGGCTTGGGAGCTGTAGCTCTGGAGTTAGGGCCTGGTTCCAGGTGCTGACTTGATAGGTGGCCCGTAGAATGTGTTGCTGCAGTGCTGCTTGGGGTGGTGGGATATTCTCCAGGGCTTCTGAGTGAAGAGCTGCTTTCTGGCCTCATTCACCTGCATACTTGTTCTGTCATACATTAGCACCACAAATCTTTCAAGCAGAGCCATGGATGTATCACTTATGCTTGACATATTAAGCATCCCTTCATAGGCCTCAGTAACTTCTGGAAAGTTTTTCCATGTTTGCCAGGCAGTGTGTTTCCCTTTTGCCAGAAAAGAAGACCCCATGTCACACCCTGAAAAGGCATGAAAGGCAGGAAGTGCAGCACAAGTTGCTGGATTCATAGAAGCCACAAGTTCATGTACAGGTATTTTTCTGAAATTTGACCCGGTACCAAATGCTACTCAAAGCTCATTCATATGTTGCATATACCCAAATTTGTTCCATTGTGGAATGCAGAATCACTTGCTGTGCTAGGAACTTCAACATTTTTTACTTGTTCTGGTCATCACGTAAGACATCGCTCCAGTTCTTTGGCACAACTGTTGTAGGTAGCACATGCCTTCGAAACCTTTAGCCAATTTTTCTCGAGTGGTGCTTTCGTGACTTCCTTGCAAATAAATATCCCACAAAATGTCAACCCTATGTGCTGTTTGTAATTGCGTAGATATGGTAGGCATAAAAATGTGATCTGCATAGCCTTGAAAAGTGCTAGTTTTGCCAGGACTCAGCATTTGAACTATGGCAGCACCACCCAAGAGCTTTACATCAACAGAAAGGGTGTCAGTGGTGGATCAATGAGATTCCAAGCAATGCAACAGGGTTGCCTTCACACCAAGTTGCAATTTGCCTCCTTGAGACAATGAAGGGGGAGCTGGCTGATTCTCATGTGCAAAAAATTTGTCTATGTTACCATCTCTTGTTTGACAGGATACGTAGAGACTCGAGAAGATATTGCAGTCACTTTTCAATGCTGCCAATTGCATTTTTTTTGCTTTCCCTGTGCTGTCACAGGGGAATGGCTGAAGAGCGGTAGCTTGTCTTTGGGCAGTGTGTCTGTGATAAGCTTTATTGACTGAAGTAGTTTTTCAGTCCTGAACAGTTAGCACTGTTCTGTACCAACCCTTACCGAAATTGAAGGCGTTTTTTTAGCGGGAATATGGTGGAAATATAATGGAATGGCGGATTCGTGGTGGACAATCCGGGAAAATGGCGTATTTAGGGCGGAAATTGGGTGGACAATGACGTAAAATTGACGGACGTTTCTTACACCATGGTGGGAATATGGTGGCCACGTTGCAACGGTGGGCAAAAAAGGGCGGGATTTGGGCGGTCATGATGGGAATTTCATGGATCAATCTGGGAACAGGGCGGATTGTTGTACAATAACCAAAGTTCCAAGGTGGGAACTTGACGGCATCTGCTTCTTTCCTCAAACAAAATGCCGGGAGTATGACGGCTTGTTCTTTAACTATAAAGAAAATTTGCTGGCAGTTGTAAAAATGTCTAACTCTATGATGGAAATTTACTGGCACAACATTTTTTGTCAAACACATTGGCGGAAATATGGTGGCACATGTAGAAATGTCAAGAGTCCAAAGGTGGATCTTTACTGGCATAACATTTTCGGTCAAACACAATGGTGGAAATATGGTGGCCTTTTTGGCGACTGAAAAAAAAGTTTGCTTCTATATGCCAAATTCCCAAGTCCTATAGCGGGAATTTACCAGCATTGCATTTTTGGTCAAAGGCAGTGGCGGAAATATGGTGGTTTGTGAACTTAAAATTGGTGGCACTTCAGAAAATTTCTTAAGTCCTATGGTGGAAATTTACTGGTATCAAGTTTTTGGTCAAAACATATGGCGGCCTGTTTGAGTGAACAAAGTTTGTTCAAACACATTGGCAGAAATATGACAGCCGTTTTATGAATTAAGATTTGGCAATGTACATTGTCAAAATATTATATACAATGGCAGAAATCCAATATCATGCTATTTTTTGTCCACATAATGACAGAAATATGGCAGTGGCACAATCTTGGTGACCCCCCCCAAAAAAAGCAAAGTCTTGGAGCAGTAATGTAAATGAATGAATCAACTTTACTGAAATACACCATAACATTTACCATGGTGTATTCATACAACAAATAACCTATACAATAATAAAACAAAACAAATCAAAAACAAAAAAATTCTAAAACAAAAACAAAAACAAAAAAAAACAAAAAAAACAAAAAAACAAAAAAACAAAAAAACCAAAGCCAAACATAATAATACATACAAAAATGTTCACTGGGTTGTATTCTTATAAATATTAGAGATATCAATTACAAATAGTCATAATTGACAAAATAGTTGATATCATTCTGGGAAAATATTTATCATCTGTATTTTCATGAGTTTAAATAACCCTGTATCCCTTTTAAATTAATAATTTGGGCAGATTTGCATAGAAAAGAGCAATGTTGACAACCCGTTAAATACTATACAGATGATGTAAGAAGGAAAAAATATATACTGTTTTATTTCTCACTGAATACTAGACTCCAAGGGACCTCCCCCACTATTTAGGGTTCGACATAGTGGATGGTCCCTTGCGGCTGACAGAATGCACTTCAATTTGACACATAATATGTATTTGTTCATGTATTTTTGTTGTTTTGTTGTATTTAAGTTGTTTTACCAAAATCTATGACCATAGTCCATACCCCCTTTAGTCCATAGAGTAGGGACCTGCACACAAAATTTTAAAATAGGAATATTATGAAGAAAATGTCATCTTGTAGATCTTGAAAAAAATACATTATCTTTTAAAATTTTGTCTTTGTGACAAATATTAGTGAAAATATTGCAATTTAACTGCACTCCTGATATGCCCACACCCTCCCATTAAGTGGCTGCATTATGTAGCACCTTCAAAGCGGTGACCCACTGGGTGTGGTAAGCCACGCGTGACATCAGCTGGTCAGGCATACAGAGCATGGGCAATTTCTCCAGACCTGTTCACTTCTGAACTCATATAATTCAGTTACTCTCATTTTTGTTTACAAACATAAATACAGTTGCGTAAGACAATTTTTCTGTATTGTATCATTTTCTTCTTTGCATATTGGTGAATACGGATTTATGGCTTGCATTAGTGATCACTAGAACAATCTAGTTTCAAACACTAAAATGATTTTATTTTACCAACAAGAGTAAAGTTACACATGCGTTTACATCATTTTACCAGCATTTATCAATGTCTGTAATTAAATTACCTTATCTTACAGGGCAGATTGGTTGAACAAGGCAGAGATTCAGCAAGAGTAGCATCACTTGCAAGAGCAACTCTCCTGTAAATGTCACTGACACTGCATTCTGTGTTCAATTCTTTTGCACAAACTTCTGAAATTTTCAATTGTTGAATATTTCAGAGGGTTTATCAGGAACATAGTAGGTAGAAAAATGTCCTAGAAAGGGGAATAAAAAATTTATTCTTGCTGTAGTTGTACAATGTGTTTGTTGTATTGGTGGGGGGGGGGGGGGGTCCTGTATTTCTCAGATAACAATTTTCTTCTATACACATGTGTAAAGTATCCTAAGCAAAAACGTTTTTATATCTTCTGCACTGTTAATCATATTTTTCATCTCAGTTACAATAAAATTAGAGTGCTGACTGAACAGCCCATGCTCAGCTGACCAAAGCTTGTTCACAAAATTAAAGCTGTAACTCAGTAGACCTGTGTTGAGTTCTACCTGAGTGCATATGACATTTAGAATTATTTCTAAGATTTCCCTGAAGAAAAATTCATAAATTCATAAAAATATGAATTAGTCTTAGAATGTCGATTGACTTGCATAGTAATCAATAATGATGTATTTACTGATAAGTACTCAAGTTGAAAAATTGTTAAAAATCAAAAATCCAATGTTGTGTCATCTGGTGAACAAGTCAGTGTCACCCTTTCACCAAGTTTCAGCTTAATTTGAGTGACTGTTCTGGAGAATTTGAAATAGCGAAACAAACAAAAAATCAGCAAAAAATTGAAAAAAATACAATCTTTAAAACTCCAAAAATCACTGGAGCGTAACCATTTGAACAAACTTGGTAGAGATCCACACCAGGTATACTGCCACCAAGTTTGAAGTGAATCTGGCCCACGGTTTTGGAGAAGTTGAAAATGTAATTGTGAATGGACTGAAGACTGAGCCTCCAAAAAGCTCAGCCTGACTAGCAAGTCAGCCGAGCTAAAAAACACTTGATAGTACATTGGTCAAACTAACTTTAATCTTTAAAGCTTATAAAACAAGTGGGCTATGTGAACAGCCCAAAGCTCAGCTGACCTAGAGATTCATCACACTTGTGGTTCTGTGAACTAGGGATAGGACAAAATAGGTAGACAATTATCAAAGGTACATCCCTGACCAAGTTTCACACAAATCTGGTCAAAATTATTCAAGTTATAACCATTACAAGAAATTCTCATGCTAAACTTTCCCACAAAAACTTTTTAAAGATTTCCCGCCAAAAAATCCAAAAACCACTGGAGCATGACCATTTGAACAAACTTGTTAGAGACCCACCCAAGGTACATTGCCTCCAAGTTTGAAGTCAATCTGACTGACGGTTTTGGAGAAAAAGTCAAAAATTGGAATTTTCATTGGAATGCCCATTGACTTGCATAGTAATAAATAGGTTAGGTGCATTTACCAACAAGAACCCGAATTGAAAAAAATCATTAAAAATCCGGAATCCACAGCAGTGCTACCTAGTGAACAACTGTGTTTGGTCCTTACACAAGGAACATATCCACGAAGTTTCAGCTTAATCTGAGAGACGATTCTGGAGAAGTTGAAAATAGCAAAAACACACATAATATCATAAAAAAATTAGCACCAAAAAAAAAAAAAAAAAAAAGTGCAACCACCTGGTAAACAAATTAAGAAGTAAAGAGTCCCTAGGAGTGTTCCTGTGTGATATCGAAGTAATTGGGTGAGCGGTTTCAGAGATTTTTTTAGGATTTGTCCCCAAAAGAACCAAAAAAAAAATCATAAAAAATTCACAAATCACTGAAACATGACCACTTGAACAATCTTGGTAGTGACCCACCAAAGGTACATCCCTGCCAAGTTTGAAGTCAATCTGGCTGACGGTTTTGGAGAAGTGTAAAATGTGAATTGTGGACGGACAGACGACGGATGACTGACCATCTTCAATAAACTTGGCTGACTGATAAATCAGCTGAGCTGATAATCAAAATCTAAACTGGAAGCACATGAGTTATCATTCTGACACCTTTTTCTACAAAGATGTTAATTTTCAGTCATTTATTTGCACAATTAAATAAATTAAACTTAAATGTTACCAAATAATAAATCTATTAATAATTACATATGCTAAATGTATAAAATACATAAATGAACAAATTGCATTGTAACTATAATAGTGCATGATTTCAAATATACTTATTTTTGCCTTTAAAAACACACTCACACACAAACTTACACTTTTGACATTTTGTTTATTTATGTACTACCCTCCCCTGTTTAAAATTTAAAGTAACAGAGTTCTGAAAGCTTGGAAAGGAAGTTTCAACCTCCAACAAAGCTTGAAGAAATTACACAAAGAAGAATGTGACAAAGAAAAGGGCTTAGATTTTTGTTATGGCATTTTGAAGGGGGGGGGGGGGAGGAGGGCAGAGACACACATCGACTGAATCAACAACTCAAGCAGCTGCAAGTGACGCTGCTCATGCAGACTGCTTATGTAACGCTCTGTGTGCATGACCTAGTTTGCACTGGGGTCTGACCTGAGGCACACTCAACGAGTCACAGATTCTGGCTTGCCACTTGGTACCTACACTGCACACAGGGCTTCAAATAGTAGTTCTATGTTTAAATATGAGGCTAAGTTACTGAACCGTTCCATCAGAAACTTGGTACTCAAATCCAACCATGAAAGTCCAGCTTTTATTTCTCCAGCAAAGTACAGGTTTGTTGTTGTATATCTATAGTTACTCCCCACATCGAAAACTCACATTGTTCAGAGTTGTTTATCGATCAGCTGTTCTTACAGGTTTCCTAAAACAACCATTTATCGCCCACTAGCGTATACTGTGCTACATACTGTAAAACAACAGAGTATACGTTCAACTAACCTGGCGAATTCTAGTCTATTCTGTAAACATATGCCTTCCATTAAAACAACAGCAAGGATGAGCAATGGATCCAGAGCACTCAGGTATTAACAACTGATCTACAGAAAACTGCGAACCATGCAAGTTTTGATGATGTATCACGTGATCCCGCATTCCGCACGGCGCATGTCATACCGCACTGACTTGTGTGTTTATATTTATCTATTTACTGAAAATTGTTATTTCATCTTCTTAAAATGTTATCATAAACATGCAGGATAATTATAAAAACATATTTGATTTTTTAATTGATAATGTGAAGATTTTTAAGTGCAAGTAAGACTGCTCGGTAGCGAATTGCTGCAAGACTTCTGCTACTTCCGTTTGGCGCAATTTTTAACTGCTGTCTGTGAACGACTTTATGACAGCTGGCCTGCAGACGCGAGTTTTCATCGATTAATTGGGTATGGATTCTATTGAACTGTTAAAATATAGAAGAGAAGATCACAAGATGAATGCAGAATGGGTTGTAGTATTTTATGATGGTGATAGTCCATCATCACGCAAGCAGTATCAACAGTGAAGCCTGTGAATCCAACTGATCATGTTTTGTTGAAACTTGGAACCGGCTGTCAAGTGGCCAGCCAAGGTGGCGGACCAAGTCCCAGATGAGGTGGGTAACTAGGTTTGCATATTGCCGTCTGAGGGATAATACTAATAGAAGTACTGAAAACTGTCAAAACTTTTCACAGCATTAACTATGTTAATTCTTCTACTTGTGCATCTTGTAGTTGTACATTATTTTTTTTTTTTTATATAAATTTACTGACCCTATATGGCTATATCACCACTGTCCAAATGGAAATCTCGGTAGTAAAATTTAGATGCCCTGGAGCATTTTTTCAACTTCTTCGCATGAGAAACACTTATTTGCTACAATGCTCCAGTTGGACAGCCCTGCATGAGTATACATGTACAGCTCCTATCTCATCATTACAAATATAGTGAGGAAAATATTGCATGGACCGACCTGTAAAAATATAATCTGGCTGCATGGAATACGAAAAATCTGGGGACTGGCAGAACAAAAAACTCACCCCCCCCCCCCCCATATCAAACGGTCCCTCCTTATCTGATAAAATTTACATTTAAATTATGTTGATTAGATTATATGTCAGAATATTGACTAAAAATGTAAATTAGTTTCCTTAAATTAAAAAGGGAATCCAGCTGACTGGTATGCAATTTTTTTTAAAAGAGATCTTGTAGTTGCAGTTATAAGTTAGTGTGTGGAGAACTTGCCCAGTTAAAAAAGTTCTACTTCTTTCTTCTCTCTCTGTGTCTCTTCACTATTTCTGCTCTTCTCCCTCTGACTTAATTTTTTCTTTCTGCAGGGATGAAAGCTAGTTTTCAAATTGTTTTTTTTTTTTTTAAGGAATTCAGTTGTTTTTTTCCAAGACAAAGAAAAAATAATATTCTTTATGCCCAGAAAGCCTTATTCACGTAAATAATGAAGAGGTGGGCTATGGTTTCATTTTGTTTCCAGCAAAGCCACTTTCATCCCTGTTTCTGTTCCTCTCATTTTTCATGAGAACTTCATGCAAATTAATGGCCAATTTGTTTTGTGGTGAGCTGTTAAGAGCATTTTTTTATAAATTGTTTATTTTGTAGTCTTCTCCACCACTTATTTTTTTCTGACATGGCATTTGGGCCAGTACATTTTCATGTTTTGCTTCCCCCAAACTTAATTTTAATGGTTCAGTTAATGTAAGCTTTGTTAATCAGTTAAATAATTTGTCTGCCATTTGAGCCTACATAATCACAAAGTTAACTGGTTCTAATAATTTTTTAGGAGGACCAGTTAACTTTGAGATTATGTGGGCCCAAATGGTCCAGACATGATCACAAAACAGTCTTTGCAGTTTACGTTGGTATTGAATAGTGCACTGCAAGTTTTAATTAGTAATGGTTGAAAAATTTTCAGTGGCATACATACATAGTACATATTGCCATATGTAGTTAGCTGTGTAATTTGTCTGGATCTGCAGGTTGTCATACATGTAAATCAAGGGCAGCCCATTCCAGCTGAACTCAAGCTGCTTGCTATCGTCATGCCAGAAGAGTGCTGCTGAAAACATTGAGGAGACTGAGAAATTCTAGACCATCGGTCATTGTGGTAAAGTTACTGGGAGGACTGCTCCAGCCACACAAGTATGGCATTAAAGGCGACAGCAAAGGATTTTTAAACAAGGCTTAAAGCCTGGAGGTGGGGCTTTTTGTTGTTTTTCCTTTGTTTTCATTAGGGCATGAACATATGTTTACATGTATAATATACATATACATGTATATGAAATTTGGGTACATTTGCGAGTTAATATTCATGGCTATGATAGTAATATCTGTAAGACCTTAATTTACCGGGCTTAATATGAATATTTTGTTAACATTTCAATACATGTAGGTTTGTGTATGATCAAACAAAAATTTATTTCTAGGGTGGGAGTGAGCGTATTTTGGAGATCGTTTATGCGCACGCATAATGTGTTATGACATATGTAAAGCAGCCACAGTGACGTATGAAAAGACCTGTTGCTGAAGCCACTGCGAAGAGGTGGAACTAGAAGAATACCTGAGGATTACTCAGTAGTTTCACAAGTAAGTGCGTGTTTTTCATATTTCGTTGTTTTACCTTGTACATATTACACGAGCGAAGATGTGTTTGTATAAAATTTGACAGGTTCCCTGCCACTTGCGGTGTCATCGCATCAATGTGGTATCTACGCGGTCATTGCCATGTTGACCATCACATGAACATTATGGCGATGTCATTCACCATCAGCACATGCTTTTGAATATCGGCGCATTGCTCACAAATTAAACTTGACGTGTGTTTTGAAGTCTTATACTGAGTTGTTATTGTATGTCACTAAGTCTGCTTTATTGATTGCTACATTTTTAATGTTTGTCAGGGTCAACACATAGCAGGCACAATGAAAACTTGTAAGAATGACACTATTTTTTTCCAAGAAAATGAGTCAGATATCTGAATATTTCAGATTAATGAGTCAAAAAACAAAGGAACAACAACTTCAGTCCCTTCAAATTTGTGTCATTATAATGAATATGTCAGATAACTGAGTGTCACTTTGAGTTTTCACTGTATTATTTCATTTGAGCTCCAGTACACTTTAATCAGGTGGTGCAAACTAGAAACAGAATTGTTAGCCCCCTCATCACTGGAAGTGCTTCTCCTCTGGTTTAGTTTCTACCCTTGATCTGTAAAAGGCCACCCTGTACATTTAATACATACAGGTTGTTATTTTCCATTCCAAGGGTATGCAGGAAGATGGACCTTAAACAAGAGGGCTGTGTGAACAGCCCGTGCCTCAGCTGATCTTGACATTCATCACACTTGCAGCTCTATGAACTTGGGAAAGGATCAAGGACACCATGTTCTGAGTAAGTCTGACCTTTATAGAAGAACACCCACACGTGCAGCATCAAAGTTCAAGTAATTCTCAAGTTATAATGAAGAGTAAAATTCATGTATGTTGCACTGTGACCCCACAAACGAGGTCAAGGTCATTCATGTACTGTCTCAGCATGACCTTCATACACAATAATTAACATGTGTAGCTAACTCAAAACAGATCTCAAGACATCAAGTAAACATTAAATTTCGTGTCAGTTGTCCTGTGAATTAGCATTAGAATGCCCATTGACTTACATAGTAATCAATAGGAAAGCTGCATTGAACGATAAGTACCCGAATTGAAAATCCTTAAAAATCAGGAATCCAAAGCAGTGCCACCTAGTAAACAACTGTTTGACCCTTCCACAACAATATATCCATCACATTTCAGCTTAATCTGAGGGATGGTTATGAGAACAAGTGAAAAATAGCAAATCCATACAAAAAATTAATTTAAAAAAATTGCAGCGCCACCTGGTGAACACATTGGGAACTAGGTGTTCCCGGAAGTGTCCATGAACGATATCAAAGCAATTGGGTGAGCGGTTTCAGAGAAGAATTTTGAAGGTTTGCCCCCCCCCCCCCAAAAAACAACAAAATTCATAAAAAATCAAAAAATCAATAGAGCTTGACCATTTGAACACACTTGGTAAAGATCCACCCAAGGCACATCCCCACCAAGTTTGAAGTAAATCTGGTCAATATTATTAAAGTTATGACCATTACAAGAAATTCCTATGTTAAGTTTTCCTATTAAAACTTTTGTAGTGATTTTTGAAAAAAAATCACAAAAAATCCAAATTCATTGCAACATGACCATTGAACAAACCTGGTAGACACCCACCCAAGGTACATCCCCACCAAGTTTGAAGTTAATCTGGATGATGGATTTGGAGAAGAAGTCGAAAATGTAAATTAGCATTAGAATGACCATTGACTTACATGATAATCAATAGGAAAGGTGCATTTACCCCAAAGGAGCTGACTTGAAAAAATCATTAAAAATCAGGAATCCGCAGCATTCCCGCACAGTGAACAACTTTGTTTGGCCCTTCCATTAGGAACATATCCACCAAGTGTAAGCTTAATGTGAGCGACGGTTCTTCTGGAGAAGTCGAAAATAACTATAGCACACAAAAATTCACAAAAAGATTAGAAAAAAACTGCAGCGCCACCTGGTGAACAAATTAACAACAAGGAGTCCCTAGATGTCTTCCTGTGTGACGTCAAAGCATTAAGGTAAGCAGTTTCAGGGAAGAAGATTTTTTAAGATTTGTCCAAAAAAAAAAACCAAAAAAAATCATTAAAAATCCAAAAATCACTGGAGCATGACCACGTGAACATAATTGGTAGAAACCCACCCAAGGTACATTGCCACCAAGTTTGAAGTTAATCTGGATGACAGTTTTGGAGAAGGCGAAAATGTGAATTAGCATTAGAATGCCCATTGACTTCCATAGTAATCAATAGGAAAGCTGCATTGACCGATAAGTACCAGAATTGAAAAAATCATATAAAATCAGGAATCTGCAGCATTCCCACATAGTGAACAACTTTGTTTGAGTCTTCTACAAGGAACATATCCACCATGTTTCAGCTTAATCTGAGTAATGGTTCTGGAGAAGAAGTCGTAAATAGCTATAACACACAAAAATTCATAAAAAATAAGATAAAAATTGCAGCGCCACCTAGTGAACAAATTAAGAACTACAAGTCCCAGGGAGTGTTCCTGTGTGATATCAAAGGAATTGGGTGAGCGGTTTCGGAGAAGAAGATTTTTTAAGATTTACCCAAAAAAGAACAAAAAAATTCATAAAAAATAAAAAAATCACTAGACCGTGACCATTTGAAGAAACTTGGTAGAGACCCACCCAAGGCATACCTGCACCAAGTTTGACGTGGATCTGGCAGACGGTTTTTGAGAAGAAGTCGAAAATGTGAATTGTGGACGACGGACGGACGATGGACCCTCACAAAACCTCAGCTGACTGACAAGTCAGCTGAGGTAAAAACACACACTTACTTGTGAAACTACCGAGTAATCCTCAAGTCTTCTTCTGGTTCCACCGATGGAACTTGAATATTCAAACAGAGTGCGGCAGGGAATTCCTGGACAACGTCATTTGGGTCATTTACATACAGATCTCGCGCATGCGTACATCTTATGTTTTCCGTCTGAGCCGGCTTTTCGTCTGCTTGTGCGACCAAGAAAATTTAAATTACGCTACTCACAGCGAAAAGAAACGTGCCCCAGCCGCGCGTGACAAAATAAGACAGACACACACAGTTTCCATCGGTGTTGAAAATATGGAGCGATAGCGGGTTGTAAAAGAAGGACAAGGTCAGCCTTGGGCGAGCAAGTGATGATGATGTCGCTACATTCATTCTGAACAGGTCTGACGTTCAGAGCTGTGCCCAATTGTCGCACGTGCCGGAAAAAAAAAAAATCAAATATCACAGGAGCCGCCCATTTCTTTGAAGTCGTTATATTCAAGTCGTCATGGATACTTGATCAGTCGTGTTTGTAATCAATTGAGATTGAATCCGAATATCATTATTATATTATAACCGCTCCAGCTTGATGAAGTTTTCTTTTCTTTTTCTTTTTTTTTTTTTTTGGGGGGGGGGGGGGAAGAGTGGCTAGGTAATCAAATTCATGGGACAAAAGTGCCGTTAATTAAGATCAGTAAAGACGACGGCAACTTCAGAGACAAAGAGAGAGAAAAAACAACAAACAAATGGGCATATTATCTACGTTTCCCGCTAACTTCGAGATAAAATTTTGTCTGCATCGGCAGCTCTTGACTGCACATATTGCGAGGAAGACGTGCCCGCGACCTCCGCTACTTATCAAGCTGTTATTGTCTACGATGTCAAAGATTTATGTTATTCTATTCGTCATCAATTTTCCTAGGGGCACCATAAAATTTTCTCATGAACTTGACTTTATCAGTTCTGTATTTCTATAAGATTGTGCAAGGTATAATGTGTGAGTTTCTTTCTTAAGACATTTGTCTGCATGCCACTTGTGTGGGAAGTTGCAATACGTTGTTCAGAGCCTCGTCCGACAGAGAATTTTACCAACATTTCTCGACGACAATATAACGAATTTATTTTGAAAAATTAGAAAGAATTGTACTTGTAATTTCACATTGCTGTGTACCACACTAGCCAAATGCATTTGCAATGGATTAGAACAAGCTTTGAACGTTGTCACCATTGACAGAACGGTATACTGCACAACGGTCTGAACGGGTCCTCGGGTGTCACACTGTGTTCGGTATAATGGCACATGCGACATGAAAATTTGATGAGGAACTGTACGTTTCGAAACATCAAATTTATTATACAAAGAAGCCTCATTCTCTCACTCTTTCGGTCACTGCTTCAGCCATATCTATCTGCTATTATCGGTCGCGACCGTATACATTCTCCGAAAACACGCACACACAAGTCCAACTAAATAACATCCCATTTTTCTGCACATGCTTCCAGCACACAATTATCTATCGTTCTTTCTTGTAAGTCATATGCAGAACAAAAGTTGATGTACATAAACTTAAGGTATCAACAATTTTTTCCAAACAAAACATTTTAGTCAAGTAATTCAGAATTTCATCTGGTCCTTTCTAGATCTGCTGTGGGTTTTGTGTGTGTGTGTGTGTCTCTCTCTCTCTCTCTCTCTCTCTCTCTCTCTCTCTGCAGATAAGCATGAAGATAGTGTTTTGCTCACTGTAACCAAGGAGAAGGGGGGGGGGGGGGTTCGGTACGCTGGTACAGGTAATTATTCTTCTAGAGTACGCAGTACGGAAAATAAAAATCTTTCAAAATTTTGGATAGTACGAAGTACGTAAAACAAGACGGCTTCCAGTACGGTAAATAAAAAAAAAAAAAAAAACAGTACGCCAGTACGAGAAACCCCTTACCGACCCTCAAGGACGGCTTTTTCTACCATCTTTGCTGTAACATTAATAACCAATGGAACGGAGGTACCTGCATCCTAGAACTGCTGGTACCAAATTATAGACAAATCTTGAAATTGGAAACGACGTTTGTTTCACTGCATAAAAATTTAGTTTCCTGAGATTTGAGGTCAATATGTTCCAAGTTGAATCTGTATTTGCAGTGAACGGTGAAGATGACAATCATGTGTGTTCTCATTTGCTTGTTTTCCACACTTATGTAATCTAACGCAAACAAATATGTCTATCAAAATATATACCAATTGAACACAAACACAATCCATAGCAAACGATCGCGACTTGAATTTATAAAAACATGCACAAGTTTAGCGTCAAAATGAACACCATACATAAAAGCTTTATTTGCTGTTTTTCGTCAATAAATGTGTCAAACATTGTCATTGACACCGGAACATTATGTAAGACTGCATGCCGTCGTCTTCAAGTTCGAACGATGCGAAGGCCGTAGGCTTGAACAAACAACATAGGCACCGATGTGACTACAAACTCGTCCATTTATCATTGAGTCTTGCGATACGAACATGCATGATTAAAATATGATCAAGCACAGTTAATGACATGAAAAATTCTATTCTCGTTGACGACCAAAAAAATAGTGGTATTTCACAGTTTCACTCTGTCTCCGCAGACGGCTCTGCAAGCACGTGGAGATTGCATGCAATTGTGCTTTGCTCTCGCAATATAGCGCACGCCACGTGACCGGCGAGAGCCAACTGGTTCTAAATATATCTCTCATCAGCGAGGAATTGCCCTAGAACCGTTGTGCATGGCCGAATGCCGTTACAAACAACACTTGCATGGTCGAATGTAAAAACTCTTTCTTGCCGCCAAAATATCATGTTTATTGACCAAAACGAAGGCACAACGGTCCTTCGACGCATGATTAGTGATGAATTACGTGGATAGGTACATGTATGAAATATCGCGGAATGCAACTTTAAAGCACTTACATATTGTTATTGCGCCAAAACAGCGTACTTGCACAAGACTTGTAAGGGGAAGTGATAACTTGATTACATTTTCTCGTGGACTTTTTAGATCACTGTAACAAATGCTCAATGGATTTTTTCCGTCTGATGCATCTTTGGACGTGTTCAGACTGGTAACTGTCTGGATATGCAAAAACCTACGAAGAGCCTCATTGAGCTGACAAAAGTTCGGTGTTCACAGAATTGAGGTCACATTCACCCACGAATACAAGCAAGATACGGAACTTCTTTTAACAGAAAGGTCCTGATAATGTGCATAGATCGATAAAGAATATCTACATTTTACATCAGCAATGAGCAGTAATACCAGTGTTACCATTAAGAGCACAAATGAAAGAAAATAACTTGCACCTTTTTAAAATCTGTTTCTTGTTTGCACCAGAATACATACGTTCGCCGGATGACATATTCTCACAGTTAGGCTTTTCAGCTAACAGTTAGGCATTTTCAGCAATTGTGACCAGTGGTGACAGAGTATTTTCTCTTATTAAACCCTTCAGGTATCAGTCTTGTTTATTTTGCCGATATCAAATGTTAAGAATAAAGTCTTGTCACAAATCAGGACTATTAACACGACAGGAATAGTTCCTGGTTTTCAAATATTGAACTTTTTAGGTCTACTATGTACAATGTACATGAGAGGGGGTCTCCTTACGGAGCCCCACCTAAAAATGGGATTGAGACAAAAGGCTGTGTGTGATACACCTGAAGGTGAGATATGAACATAATTCCTTTCTGGCAAAATTTCAGTTATATGTACATGTATGCACAATTTTGTGGCAATATGTCATCAAATTTTACTTGAAAACCAGATAATACATGTACCTGATACTGAAAATAATTATTTGCTTTGTGTTTAATTAGAAAATTAATGAAACTTAGCAAAATGGATGATTGGTTTGCCAACATGAAATTTGAAGTGAAATTCCATGATAAGTCTTCTTGTCAGTGGGAGACATGAAGTTTTTACCTTTTTTTGTCCCTCCCTCTAGCAATGTCATTTCTCCTGATATTGTAGACATAAATTGGGGTAAACTGAAGCACTTTATTGGAATAATAATGTCATGAAGATAAGATTAAGACCAAGGGTTGAACATTTGTATCCTGTGTTTCTTAAGGAAAGTACATGTAAGTCGATCTCACAAAGATGTTTTTCAATATATATCCTTAATGATAAGATCATTTTAATTAAAAAATGGGTCCAATGAAGTAATGTCTATGTAAACATTTTCAAATATTGGATGTTCTGTTGCCTGAAACATAAATTTTGTTATTTCAGTTATGGCAACTACAAAACTGAAGATATGCTTGAAAGACTTCACACAGGTCATCAATTAACAGATAAAGACAGGCCGTCACATCTTATCTTGAGCTGAAACTCCTGGACTTTTTTTTTTTTTTTTTTAAAGACTGGTGGCTGAAGCAAACTTCAAGTGATAGCAGAAATGAAGCCTAGCTCTGATTGTTTTGTGCTGGACTTTTGATTGCCCACACATTGCCTGGTACAACCCAACTCATAAAAATATTTATGAGTATATAAGACTCAAAGGCTCGAGTAACTTACTGTGGACTTGGTATATTATACAATGATCTTAATTAAAGTAATTACATAGGCATTAAAGGGAAACAGCATCTGATGATATATCGACCTCTCAATGACATTCTAGCAAGATCTTTTGATATAGAAGTCTGAATAAATTACATGCTTGATCCAGCTAGCAAAAGTATTGTGTTATACTGGAAATGTACACACATATGGCCCTGTGCGTGTATATTATTACAATGTATATGTACTGTGAATGTACCTAATTCACATGGTTTTTCTTGTTTTTTGCATTTCAGACATTTGATTGAGTTTTAAATTAATACTATTTTGAACAATCCTTTTGTTTAACCCATGGTCAAATAATATTTCACTAAATTTTTACTTTCACAGTTTTTTGCCAATGTCAATAGTGAAATAAGGTTGAATTTACAGTATCTCATCTCATCTTTGGCATAGTAAGCTTGACTTTAAGGGCATCACTGCTGAATTAGCAACCAGCTCTCTCCATTCTTCTTGGTCCTCTGCTTTTCTCAGCCACTCATTGAGTTTCATGCCTGTTTTTTCTTGGATTACAGTATATTAATACACTTGTTCTTGCTGGGGGAAAAAAGTGTGGAAATATCCTTGAATATTTTAAGGAGCTTTAAGGGCAATGAAAATAAATGATTTATGAGAAATAGTAAAATGGATAATTCTTGGAGGACTGTTTATTGTGCCAGTTGTCAAACTTATGAGACAATACTGAATTTTCTTTTGGATATTCAACATGAAGATTAGTCGATCATAGCTATAAAGAAAATACAATAGAAGCATACTTGTGAACAATAAGCAACTTGCAATGGTCTGCACACATGCAAATTCAA